>OW240913.1:250312234-250411052 GCA_933207985.1 Pelobates cultripes
CATTAGTTGCAGGGACATTTGTGAGAAAACACATGCTCACTTTGGTTGGACAGTGGTTGGTAGACATGGCAATAGCCAGACACAGAGCAGGTCAAGCACTCTTCTCATCTCACTAGCTCAGAGGATCCTTACTCAGAAAAACATTGCATAGATCATTCAGCTTTCTTTCCATTGCTGCTACACTGGTGTGGTGCGTGCTGCCAGGAACTAAAATTACTGGGTTTTCAGGAAGGCACCCATCTCATTTTGTATGAATAAGGGGAAACTGTCCCAAACTGGTATTAGTATGGCTCAGTTTCTGCTTATTATCATCCAATCATCATGCCCCAATGGGGTCTCAACATTAGTGGAGTGGTGGGAAAATAGACCATGGATTGCTGTCTGCTGTTCCAAAATTATTTTCAACATTTCTAAAGTGGAATGTGCTGACAACCTTTTGAAGACAGTGAGTGGAGAACTCTTATAATTTTTGTTCCTGCCTTAAAGGTTCGCTAGACCTCAAACTATGGTGGAAATGCCCAACAATTATTCTGCAACACTCAAGTATGGTTTTCACCTTTGTGAATTGCACCCTTCAAACTGTCCTCTGTATCATAGTCAATTTCCTTCTAGAACAGATGTAAATACATACCTGGTGTGGTGGGGAAACTGCAATATTATCACCAGATTCTGCACCACCAAAAACAAGACCAGACATTGGGGACACTACTTGGGTACTATTCTACTTATTTAGGAATAGTTGTCTCTGGTGGCACCTACATAACCTCAGCTGAGCTTTAATTTATTTGCTTCTTGGGGAGCGCTACAGGAAATAAGGCAAATAAGGCATAGGAAATGACAAGTCCAGTGATTTCCCAGATGCCTTGCTCTGAGCATCATAATACACAGAAGCAGTTGTATTTGACGTTGCATGCTGCCAATCCCACTATCCTGTAGCTCAGTGCTAGTAATAGTGGTGGTGCAGGTATCAGTAGATGTGTTCTGCCAACATATTTGACAAGCTTCCAGAAATTCCTTGGGCACAATCATTTTTTAAGCATTCCCTGTGAAAGTATGAAAAGTATTGAGATTAACATAGTTTGGGATTTTGTTTTCTGAGTATTCACTATAATTATAGCGTGGTGGCGCAATGCATGGAAGTATGGCATTCATTTTAATAGCCATTTTATAGAACAAAAAACTTTGTTTAGAGCTGTACAGAACATGTAGCTGTCATGAAAATGGCAAGTTACTTATTTCTATGTCAAATAACAAAAGAACTGGGGTATGATTTTATATAGATGACTGACAGAGTGGAGTTCTAAATTGCAGTCACTGTATAGATTACATTTAATCCACTTGTTCTTTTCACTTAGAGGCTAAAATTAAAGGCAACAAGCCTTTTAGGTTAATGCTCAAAGTAAAGACATGGCAGAATTAATCAAATCACCCTAAGTGTAACATTTTTTTAAAAACACATCTTTGCAGCCTGCGTGTGCATTGATGAAAAATTATAACATTCCAAACATAATTACGTAAGTGAGTGGCTTATGTACAGCACTTCTAAAGGAAGCAAGTCCAAGTCATGAGACATGAGATAATACTCTTTTGGTTCATAAAATACTATTGTATTTTTGTCCAATGTGATGTTAATGCTTAATTGGAAAGGCATAATATTGCCATAGTAGGGCAGCTTAGTCTGACCAATATATTCTACTGGCAGCTTACAGTGATTGAAGTGTTCTAAATGAATTCCTTTTGAATTCTTGTGTTGTGTTATGTACACACGCCTTCTTTCATTTACAAAGTTGGAGCAGTTCGGTCACAAAGAATAGACCAAGAGGATGATTAGATGTCATGAAATGGGCTATACAATTTCCCTATGAAAGCAAATTCATTAAAGTAGCACTATATGGTCAGGAACACAAACGTATTCCTGACCCTATATGGTTAAAACCACCATCTAGCCCCCTGATCCCCTCATGCAGCCCTAAATATAGAAAATCTTACTTGTATTCAAGGCTGAAGCTCCTGGCTTTGTCACTGTTTCCTTTTGACCTGCCCACTGCCTGCTGACATCACCAGAAGTGGTAGCCTGATCCAAGCACAATGCTTCCCCATAGGATTGGCTGAGACTGACAAAGAGGCAGAGCCAGCATGATTCAAACACAGCCTTGGCCAATCAGCATCTCCTCATAGAGATGAATTCAATCAATGAATCTCTATGAGGAAAGTTCAGTGTCTGCATGTAGAGGGAGGAGATACTGAATGTTTGGATGCATTTTAGGCAGCCATGACCCAGGAAGGATCTCTAACACTATCTGAGGAGTGGCCGGTGAAGTTTTCACTAGGCTATAATGTAAACACTGCATTGTCTCTGAAAATACAATGTTTACAGCAAAAAGCCTAAAGGTAATGATTCTACTCACCAAAACAAATCAATAAGCTGTAGTTGTTCTGGTGACTATCGTGTCCCTTTAAATTCTACAGTGATGTTTAAACTGCCACCTTGGGTAGGACAATAGCCTCCTAAAAATTCCGTAGCATAATTCAAGAGCATATCGAGATCAAGAAATATCTTCCATTGAGAGGTCAGAAAAGATGTCATATTAAAAGTAAATATTCACTGCCAATATGGTTAAATGTGAGGAAAGTCCAAAGAACAGCGCAAAGTTGGTGAGAATTTTAAAGATGAGTTTATGGAATCTATTGTGAAATTCAGGTTTACTATTAGTGGCAAATTATGTTCAGTCGGATATTTAACAGTTTCTGATTTTCATATTTGTTAAGCATGTAAAGAACAAAAAAAAAAGTATACATTTTATATCAGGAGAGGATTGTTAAGTTGCACTCTAAAAAAAGAGAAGGACCTTGTTACCTCCTAATGTGTAATTTTGTTGTTAGCTTGTTGTAAGGAGATTTTCATTTTCTTATAGACCGACTATACCTGACTCGACTATATGTCATGATATCAGCTTTGTAAACTTTAGAACATTTTGAAGAGAGGAAGTTTAAAGTTAGTTTATGTCTGTGTTTACATGGGACAAGGAGAAACTAAACCATTGGGGTTTCTGAGGGTGTGGGTGTTTAGTGGCTAAAGCCCCAGTTGTGAGCCTGTTTAAACCAAGATTTCCACAGTTGGTAGAGGGGTAAGTGGATATTAGCGTTATTTGTTGTTTTTCTCTCTTATACAAGGCCGCTACTCTTTAAAGCAGCCACTTACTATAAAAAGAAAGATCAGTAGTAAAGTGATATATCAGGCTTGGGTTGGTGGTTGTCCCAGTTGCAACAGCACACTGTTCATAAGTAGAGAGGAAGTGACACAACATAGAGATAGGAAAATGTCATGGCATATCCTTTTATTTCTCATTCCACATTATGGGCCACTTACAAAGTAGTAATGAGAGGTTGCTTCATCAAAATTGAAAACCAGTCAAATAAATAAGGGATAACGAACTTGCTGATTTATATGTATCATTTTTTGCACTTTCAAATTTAAATAAAATTCAACCTGCTAAGCAGAACAGGATAAAGCTATCTGAACTCCAGAAAAAAATCAATTTAAAAATAGAGGATAAGATCAAAAAAACTTTAAATAAACTAAGATCAAATGTGTATAATCAAGGTAATAGCGCAAGTAAGAGCTTAACAAAAAAACTTAAAGGGACACTATAGTCACCTGAACAACTTTAGCTTAATGAAGCAGTTTTGATGTATAGAACATGCCCCCGCAACCTCACGGCTCAATCCTCTGCCATTTAGGAGTTAAATCCCTTTGTTTATGAACCCTAGTCACACCTCCCTGCATGTGACTTGCACAGCCTTCCATAAACACTTCCTGTAATGAGAGCCCTATATAGGCTTTCTTTATTGCAAGTTCTGTTTAATTAAGATTTTCTTATCCCCTGCTATGTTAATAGCTTGCTAGACCCTGCAAGAGCCTCCTGTATGTGATTAAAGTTCAATTTAGAGATTGAGATACAATTATTTAAGGTAAATTACATTTGTTTGAAAGTGAAACTAGTTTTTTTGTTTTTTTTTTCATGCAGGCTCTCTCAATCATAGCCATGGGAGGTGTGGCTAGGGCTGTATAAACAGAAACAAAGTGATTTAACTCCTAAATTACAGTGAATTGAGCAGTGGAATTGCAGGGGAATGATCTATACACTAAAACGGCTTTATTTAGCTAAAGTAATTTAGGTGACTATAGTGTTCCTTTAAGAAGCAAACAGTGAGTAACAGGATAAACAAACTGATTGTTGACAAAAATATATACTCTTCCCCTAAAACAATTGGTCAAAAATTCAATGAATATTATAGTAATTTATACAATATTGCACTGAATCCTGAAAGAGATAAAATAATGGGATATTTAGCAGACACTAATATTCCTAAACTATCTAATTTGGATTTAACCGCTCTAAATACCAAGTTTAAAGTTGAAGGAGTAGAAAGAGAAATAGATAGAAGCATTTAAAACCCCTGGCCCGGACAGGTTTAGTAATTATTACTATAAAACTATGAAAAAGGAAATAGTATACCCATGAGCTGCTTTGTTTAATGAGATGGTGAGCAGTTCTAAAGCTCCTAAAGAATAACTGCAAGCTAATGTTTTACCTATATTGAAACCAAACAAAGATGAAACCAATGTGAGTAACTATAGACCTATCTCTCTGATAAATATGGACATGAAATTATAAGCATTAATTTTAGCAGCAAGAATAAAACATATAATGATACAAAGAATCCATCCTGACCAAGTAGGTTTCATTCCAGGAAGATCTGCCAAAAACTGTACCAGAAAAATTCTAGATGTTCTGGAACAATCAGATAATCTTAAACTTCCTCTGCTGACCCTGTCATTAGATGCGGAGAAAGCATTTGACAGGGTCAGCTGGAATTTTCTGAATATAGTTTTAAATGTCTTTGGACTTAAAGGATGGATTCACAATGCTATTATGGCATTGTACTTGAAACTTACACCTAGAACAGTAGGTGCTAATATTTCTGCAGGATGAAACTAGGCAGGGTTACTTTTTGTATGCTGTCCTGATGAAAGCTCCCAAGAGGAGCTGAAACGTTGACCTGTGGAGTAAAGTATTTTTTTGGCTTATTTACAAATCCTGGGAGTGCTGATTTTTCTTTTGCTTGGTATTTATTGTGCAATCGAGCACCGGGTTCTATTTAAAGTTTGGTAGGAGTGCAAGGCTTTTCTTGTTATTTATATATATATATATATATACGTGTGTATATATATATATATATATATATATATGTGTGTATATATATATATATATATATATATAATTTTTTTAAATGATTTTTATTTATATATAGGTGTATATATAGTGATATTTTGTTCTACGTGTATCTTGATATCAATATATATATATATATATATATATATATATATATATTAATTTTAAAATACAGTTAGGATGAAATTACACATATATATTTTTAATTTATTTTTTATGTATTTACATATTTATTTATTTTCTTTTATATATAAATATATATAATGCTAATTATATATATTTAATTAGTATCATTCTACATGTACTTTGTTATTAATATATAAATAATTATATATATATATTAATATTAAAATACACTTTGCAATATATATATATATGTGTATATGTATATATACTTAGATTATATATATAAAAAATATATATATGATCTAAGTATATTTAATTTCATTTTACACTGTTTTAAGCAATTTTAATTTTTTTTTCAGGCAGCATGGGGAGTACCTTGCATTACAGACATCCCCCCTGCTGTCACTGACTGGCTATGCCGTCCATGTGATCGTGAGGTCCTCGCAAGAACCTCACGATCACATGGCCCAGGGGGGCCGAAGATGAAGGAGGGGGACTCCCTGGGCTCCCAGGTAAGTCTCCACACCGCGATTACCAGCGTGGGATCGCTGGTGACCGGGTGAGTACATAGGATGGCGGCGACGTGCTATGTCACCACCGGCGTTTAGAGCCAGGTCCCTAAGTCACCATAAAACCTGTACATGGGGGGTACAGTTTTATTCAGAAGACTTCACTAAACACAAATATTAGTATTTCAAAACAGTAAAATGTATTACAACAATGATATTGTCAGTGAAAGTGACATTTTTTGCATATTTCACACACACATGCCACTTACACACTAATATTTGTGTTCAGTGAAGTCTCCTGAGTATAACAGTACCTCTCATGTACAGGTTTTATGTTTTTTTCAAAAGTTACAGAGTCAAAGATAAGGCTTGCGTTTCAGTCTTTTCACATTGAATTTCGCCAGATTGGTTACGTTGCCTTTGAGATCGTATGGTAGGCCAGGAATGAGAATTACCCCCGTGATGGCATACCATTTGCAAAAGTAGACAATAGAGATGTTGCGAACCGTTCGCGAACTTCCCGCTAACGGCTCGCCACGGTTCGCCCTGAACCGTTCGTGGCGAGCTCCGGTCAGCTGACACATCCCGGCCAATCTCCAGCAGACCCTCCCTCCCAGACCCTCTCACCTCCTGGACAGCATCCATGTTGAAGGCAGCTGGATGCTGTCCAGGAGGTGGGAGGGTCTGGGAGGGAGGAACGGTTCGCGACATCTCTAGTAGACAACCCAACGTATTGCAAATGGGGTATGTCCAGTCTTTTTTAGTAGCCACTTAATCACAAACACTGGCCAAAATTGGTGTTCAAATTAGTTTTTTGCATTTTTCGCACACAAACAAATATTAATGCTAACTTTGGCCAGTGTTTGTGACCAAGTGGCTACTAAAAAAGACTGGACATACCCCATTTGCAATACATTGGGTTGTCTACTTTTGCAAATGGCATGCCATCGTGGGGGTAATTCTCATTCCTGGGCTACCATTTGGTCTCAAAGGCAACGTAAAAAATCTGGCAAATTTCAATGTGAAAAAACTGAACATGCTCCATTTGACCATGTAACTTCCCACAACACCATAAAACCTGTACATAGGGGGTAATGTTTTATACATGAGACATTGCTGAATACAAATGCGTATTTTATTGCAGTAAAAGCAAACAGTATTATGACATTCACATTTTTTTTCAATTCTTATTTTCTCCCACTTTTTAATATTTTATTCATATTAAATTATGCTTCATACCTAAATATTTGATGTTAAAAAAAAGCCCTGTTTCCTCCGAATAAAATTATATATAAGTGTGGGTGCACATAATATGAAAGAGGCGAATTACGCCTGAACAGACATATAGCACAAATTCAACTATTTGTTTACTTTTTTTTTTATCACGTCTACATTTGGCTCAGTCCTTAAGGGGTTAACATCTCCAGAATTGTCTCTTCCCTGCTTGATCCATGAAACAAAAAAAAATATAGTGAAGTGTCAAATTATAAATTAAATGTATCAAAATCAATTGCTTTAATTAAAAATATAAATAATGCTATTATCAAAGATCTTAGGGAAAAATATATTTTTGCCTGGACAACAAATTAATTTAAATATCTAGGAGTAACAATTTCAGCCCAGATTGAGAATACAATGGGAATAAATGTTCTCAGCCTAATAAAATAAACCAACAAGTCTTTTAAAAGAATGGCGACTACTATAATCTTCCTGGAGAGGTAGGATCAATACGATAAATGCTTACTTTATCCCAAAATGGTCCTACTTGTTCAGGATGTTACCATTCCGAATGCCAGATAGTTGATTGAGTATGATACAATCCAGTTTTCAGGCATTTATTTGGAAGGGTAAAAAACCTAGAATAAGCTCTATGGTTTTTTCGAGGAGATATAAACAAGGGGGTTTAAGTTACCCAGATATAAAACAATGTTATTCTACCAAAATAATTGGTCATGTATATAAGTTACAATACGATACCGTATATACTCGAGTATAAGACGAGTTTTTCGGCACATTTTTGGTGCTGAAAAACCCCCACTCATCTTATACTCGAGTGAGTGTCTGTATTATGGCAACTTACATTGCCATAATACAGACAAGGATCGCCGGGCTAATTACAAGCCCGGTGGTCCTGTTGGGGGCTGGCAGGAATCGTTTACTTACCTTTCCTGTCAGCTCCCTTCTCTCTCCTCCGGTCCAGTCAGCTCCCCTGTCAGCTCCACTGTAAGTTTCGCAAGAGCCGCGGGGTCAGAGCGTTGCCACAGGTTACCGTGGCAACGCTCCACGCGGCACTCAGACCGCGAGACTTACAGGGGAGCTGACAGGGGAGCTGATCGGACCGGAGGAGAGAGATGGGAGCTGACAGGAGCTGCAGGAAAGGTAAGTAAACGCTTCCTGCCAGCCCCCTCCAACACAGTGCACACCACTGGACCACCAGGGAATGAGAGCACACACACACACACACACACACTGCATTCATTATATACACACACTGTAAATAAATATTCAATTAATATAATTTTTTGGGGATCTAATTTTATTTAGAAATTTACCAGTAGCTGCTGCATTTCCCACCCTAGTCTTATACTCAAGTCAATAAGTTTTCCCAGTTTTTGGTGGTAAAATTAGGGGTCTCGACTTATATTCGGGTCGACTGTAAGTGAAGAATCTACAGGGAGATATAAAAGACTATCAACGGGATAGGGATAACAACACATGAAAAGGACTTGGGAATTGTTATAGACAACAAACTATGCAACAATGTGCAATGTCAATCAGCAGTGGCCAAGGCCAGTAAGGTATTGTCATGCATGAAAAAGGGCATTCATTCTCGGGACAAGAATATAATTTTGCCTCTTTATAAATCACTGGTAAGACCCTATATTGAATATGCTGTGCAATTTTGGGCACCTGTTCTAAAGAAGGATATTATGGCACTAGAAAAAGTGCAGAGGCGGGCTACAAAATTAATAAAAGGAATGGAACATATCAGCTATGAAGAAAGGTTAACAAATTTAAACCTATTTAGTTTAGAAAAACGTCGCCTGAGAGGGGATATGATAACATTATACAAATATATTCGGGGCCAATACAAACCATTGTGTGGAAATCTATTCACAAACCGGACTTTACATAGGACACGAGGCCATGCGTTTAGACTGGAAGAAAGAAGATTTCGTCTAAGGCAAAGGAAAGGTTTTTTTACTGTAAGAACAATCAGGATGTGGAATTCTCTGCCTGAAGAAGTGGTTTTATCAGAGTCTCATACAGATGTTCAAACGGCTACTAGATGCATACTTGCAAGAACAGAATATTCAAGGATATAATCTTTCAATGTAGGGTAATAACTGCTTGATCCAAGGATAAATCTGACTGCCATTCTGGGGTCAAGAGGGAATTTTTTTCCTAGCTTGTTGCAAAATTGTGCTTCAAACTGGGTTTTTTTGCCTTCTTTTGGATCAACGGCAGAAAACAAATGTGAGGTAGGCTGAACTTGATGGACGCAAGTCTCTTTTCAGCTATGTAACTATGTAACTATGTAACGGACAGGTTATGACATTAGCAACTGAGGAAGCCTATAATACAGGCAAAACACATCTTGCTACCCCAAAGTGGACTTTTTTACTTAGCCACCACGAGTAGTTTGTCCTATCTGGGAAATTTTTGAAGCCAGCCAATGTAATTTACCCCCATCAAACCATATATTTTTGAAAAGTAGACAATTCAGGGTATTCAATATGAAGTTTGTCCAGTCTT
The DNA here is from genome assembly GCA_933207985.1 of Pelobates cultripes. Classification (NCBI taxonomy): domain Eukaryota; kingdom Metazoa; phylum Chordata; class Amphibia; order Anura; family Pelobatidae; genus Pelobates; species Pelobates cultripes. Next base: position 250,321,863 of record OW240913.1, read on the forward strand.
TTTTAGTAGCCACTTCTCAAACATGTTGCATTTATATTTGTTTGTGTGCTAAAAATGCAAAAAACTATTATGAATGCTAACTTTGGCCAGTGTTTGTGACTACTATAAAAGACTGAACATACCCCATTTGCAATACCTTGGGCTGTCTTCTTTTGCAAATGGTATGCCATCATGGGGGTAATTCTCATTCCTGGGCTACCATACGCTCTCAAAGGCAACATAACCAATCTGGTAATTTTCAATATGAAAAAATGGCGTTATATTTGACCCTGTAACTTTCAAAAACACTATAAAATCTGCACATGGTGGGTACTTTTATATGAGAGAGACTTTGCTGAACACAAATATTAGTGTTTCAAAACAGTAAAACACATTACAACAATATCATCAGTAAAAGTGCTGTTTGCGTGTGTAAAATGCAAAAAAAATCACTTTCACTGACAATATCATAGCAGTGATGTGTTTTACTGTTTTGAAACACTAATATTTATGTTCAGCGAAGTCTACCGAGTAAAACAGTACCCCTTAATGGCATTCGGATATTACATTTATTATTAAAATTGTTAGGATAGTCGGAACATCCAATTGCTTTTGTGTGAGCGGGGTTCAACCCCTACTCACATAAAGAGACAAAAAGTTTCAATTAATACCTGCTGCCCACCTCTGTCAGCTGCAGCAATTTTTTGTGAACTCAGACTAATTGATGAGATTTATGCAGCACTTAATGTAAACACTGCATACAGCCCTTTAAATGAAAATCCCATGCTCGCTTGCCATGGTTATTCTGAACTTGCCCATCAAAAAAGGAAGATCTGGGCTTAGCCCGCTGCCCATCACTGATAGCAATGTGATTGGCAGGGATGGTATGCCAAAGTTGTAGCATGAGAGGGAGATCTCTCTTTCATGCTGTAATAACCCTGTATGATTGTTCAAGCAATGTTTTTTTACTTCTACCCATAACACACAGTATTATATGTATCTTTGGAAAGTGTGTAAAATGCACTGTGCGCTTGGTAGGTTAAGAAGGTCATATGTGTGCTTGGTAGGTTAACTTCTCTGTGGGAATTTGCATGTGTATGTAGTACATATTATATTTTATAATTTAATTATTATAACCATTGCAGAGTTGTGTTAGATTATAGGTATTTTTTTTTCTTTGTCAATTATTTTCATAACATAACTAATAACACTAGGCTTTTAAAACGCTACATAAATGCTACCAATTGTTTCACCCAAGAAACATAAGTATAATAAACTGTTGAGAACAATATATGTGATGCCTGTGAATGCTTAGGAATTAATGGATTTGCAGGATGTAATGCTCAGGGTATTCAGCTAATTTGTGTTCAAGCCATTGATAAATTTCAAGAAGTGGAAAATCATTTTCCACCTTGGAAAGATTTCAGGTGCAAAATCGCAGTACAAGTGGAAAAACCCACTCTATTATTCTTCAAGGGTTTAACTAAATCTAAAAGTTTGTTCATTTTAATTAGTTCACTTCTTGGATCTTGCCAGTTATCTGAACCAAAGTTATCTTCAGCAGTATTCGAAGGACATAAAAACACACTGCACGTTTTTTTTTTTTAAATATTTCATTATTATTATTTTAAGGTTGTCAACATAAAACTATAGATTATTCTGTATATAAAAGTAAACATTTCATTACCGGAGACCTGTGTATTTGTCTAATATATATTGAAGAGTCCTTGCAGCTACTGTTAACCTTAGCATCGGACTGCAAAGCATCTTTACTGTTTTCATTATTATTGTGTGTTATAATACAACACAGCCTTCGGGGAATTCTTTTAACATTAAACTTCATTAGTGTCAAAGGCAGCAATCCATATCCAATTTTCTTTCCATGTCAAGCTTGTTCATGTATAAATCCAGTCCTTTTGTTGGATACATTTGCAATTAATCCTATGAACAAAGCAAATGCAAATCTTGTGCTGTCAACCTAACCATATCCAGCTGACTTTTCCTCTGCCTGCTTCACTCCATTATGCTGAAAAATGAACAGAAAAATGTTCCCACATTACGTTTCGACCTAATTTTCTTTCCATAATAGACACCGTGTCCCAGATGTACCCAATGCCTCTTGATAGTAACATCCTAATTTTATGTCTCTACAAAATGTTTTAAGTAAGATTTAAACACCAGAGGAAATTAACCTTAAAATTAATCATGGTTACAAAAATGTCAAATTTTAAATAAATCACTTGCAAATTTAAACAAAACTCCTCATCCTGTGGGATTTACAGTTTATCTCTCCTTTTATCTTACACATATGTCAACTGGTTGCTCATAATTCTTCAAAAATATGTAATTAATCTGAGATATTGTTATAGCAATTCCTATAAAATGTGTTCAAAGCACTAGTAGAAGCTGTGAAACCTCTCCAGTTATTATAGAGAGCAGCAAGCACTGATTTCCCACAGGATGAGATAATTTACATTGCTCTGGGCTTGTTTTATCATGTGAAATACTATTATATCCATTGTGCTTCTTTTGTTCTTTGTTTAGTAAGAATCCTGACAGTGCTGATTTAGAATGCTGTTTGCCTCATTTTTAATGAACTAGCTCAGTTGGTTAATGCTTCGGTGTAGTACCTGTTCAATCAGGGAGGTGTGAGTTTGATTCTTGAAAGGCTCATCTCTGCCTTTCATCATTCCAAGTCCATCAAATAGAATGCAATTTAGCTAAGTAGCGCATCATTAACCAATTAACTGTTGATTCTGTGAGAAAACAGTAGATACAAAAAATCTGTTTTCGTTCCTTTAAAAACTACTATATAAAAATATATAGCTATTATGAAGAGTGTTTTTTATAATTATTATTATTATTATTTCAATAAGTATAACAATGTAAGAATTCTTAAAACCATTATATGTTATGCCCTTGGTGGTAGAAGCTGGTAGAATGTAAGAGGACTCTGAGAATGGACAAAAGCTTAGAGAGACTTAATAACTTCGGTACATCCCCGCTCAGGTCTCAAAACTGTTTTTGCTCACTTGTGCCATTACAGCATATCAGACTGGTCCCACCTGTACGGGCAGTCCAGATCCAGCAACCCCAGATAATTGTTTTGGCCCTCTTTTCAGAGGATATTATCTTGATTTCCTATCCTCTAAAATAAACCCGAAGCTCTTTTCCTCGAACATTTCCCCTGAACTCCTGGAGGAGGGTGGAACTGGCCTCCTGCCCACCGACTATGATCAAGGTTGAAAACTCAGTTCGGGAGTTGCACAGCTGCCATTAGCAGCTTTCCCTTTGTGACATTGGTTCGGCACTTTCACTTCATTTGAAAAGAACCGAACTCTAGCTCCCTGGCAGCCGTTCGCATGAAGAAACCCATAAATGGTCCTCAGCGGTACTTAGCCGTGACCGCCATGGAACTGTTTTTGGTAGGAGGTCTTCATGGTTCCCTATCACCTCAGCGGGACTCAGCCACAAATGGTATGGAACTATTTTCGGCATGAAGTGGCCTTGCGGTTTCTGGACAACTTGGTGGTTTTAAACCACTTTGCAACCCACCAGGAGAGCGCTTTTTGTAGAGAAGGTGCCTGAGACTAAGGGAAACAAACGTTAACTGAGAACAAGGCAGAGCACCCCATATTGCAGCCACAGGAGCTTTCAAAAGTTGATCAGCAAAAGCACCAAACGCCCTGGAACTATTTTGGGCATAGGAGCACATGTGCAGCTGGTTAGAACTTTTTATTCCTCTACACTGCATGAATCTGAGCGCTCTTTAGAGAACTTGGGCACTCAGATCAGGGCCATTTGGGGATGTAGGACATGTTGGCTTACTGTATATTTGTATGATGTTTTTGGTATTTTTTATGTTTTTGTGTTTGCCTCTCTTTTCCAGTGAGATAATTAGGTTACCGGTCTTTAACTCAATTATCTCCCAGGCCCAGAGATCTTTGGGAAGGGCTTGCATTATATTGTGTGGAAACCCCCAGCTGGGGGTTGTGTATATAAGCTGGAAACTTGGCCATAAAAAAGGAGTTTGTAGCGGGATCAGCTATATTCTCTGCAGGAGAGCTTAATCTTTTGAAGCTGTACCCAGGACCCTGTTCCAGGGTGGGAAGCGATGTTGAGACCCCAGCCTAGCTGTGGTGGCTAGGAGCTGAAGAACTCCTGTGTCCCAGAGGAGAGCTAGGAAGCAAGCTTGCCGGGGTGCCTGGCAGTCGGTCACAATCCCCAATACAATACAGTAGCCAATTTATTAAAATATGTTGCAAGAGAGATCACAGCTCCCTCGCCCCATGTGACAGCTAGACAGCCGCCCGCCACACTGAATCCCCAATGGACCCCAGGGACAGGTCCACACCAGCTCTCCAGGTAGGGAGGCTGGGTGGACATTTGTAAATGTTAAAAAAATATATATAATTTGTGTGTTTTTGTGAGTGTATGTGTGTGTGTGTCTGAGCATCTGTGTGTGTGTCTGAGAGTGTGTGTACATTTGTATGTGTGTGTGTGTCTGTGTGTGAGTGTGTGTGTGTCTGTGAGTGTATGTGTGTTTGTGAGTGTCTTATTATGTGTGTGTCTGTGTGTGTGTGTGCATTTGTGAGTGTTTGTGTGTGCGTCTGTGAGTGTGTTTGAGTGTATATGTGTGTGTGTCTGTGTGTGTGAGTATATGTGTGTGTCTGTGAGTGTGTGTTTCTATGAGTGTGTGTCTGAGTGTATGTGCGTGAGTGTGTATGTGTGCATCTGTCAGTGTGTGTGCAAGCGTTTATACATGTATACGAGTGTATAATAATTTTTTGGGGGGTGGATCTTGGGTGAGTTCCCAAACTTTTTTCCCCAGAACTTGACCCCTGGTAATGTAAGTTTGAGATATATTTTTATATAGTGCAAACTTAAAAAAAATATAAGGGGGTTGGCGACAAATGAGACAAACTATTGGAAATTTTGACAGGAACATACGTTGATGAGGACCCTGCTCAAACAAGGAGGTGTAAAGGTGGACAAGTAGCAGAATTGGAACATGAGATTGAAGTGGAGAATGGACCTACTAAATATATTCAGTGACTAAGATATAGGTTTGAGGAATGACAGGTACCCTGGAAGTCCATAGGTTACAGAAGATGGGCTTCTTAAGGCATTGCAGATTTGGGGAGAGTCTGATGGAAGAGGCATGGTGTTTCATAAGTATGGAGCTGCCCACAAGAAAGCAAGCAAGCAAGCAAGCATGAGTTAGCAGTATGGGTTCAAGCAGCAGACACGAGAAGATAACCAGCAGAGGAAAGTGGCTGGTTAATTGTATATCTTTGAATTATTAAAGAAATGTAGTGGGGGGAGGGTGGGTGGGGTAGAGTTGTTGAACACTTTCCAGTGAAGAGTTAGTATTGTGAATTAAACCCTACAGGACAATGTAACACTTGACAGAGGTGTGCTGTATGAGAGGAATGACTGTAGAAAAATATAAGCCTCTCAACAGCATTCATTATGGCCTGTAGAACGATATATGGTGTCTGGAAAGACCAGTTAGGAGTAATTAAATGGAAGTTAATGTGAGGAAATTACAAGAACATAAACAACCGTCTTAGTAGCATCTTACTTCTGAAATGGACATATGCTTTTCAGATGGAATTAATAGTGTTTTGCTACAGACTGGATAAAATACGTAAGGTGAGGGAATGAAAGATAACACCAAGTCAGAGAGCTTGCAATAATGGATGGATGTGCCTACCATCAATCTGCAGACAGAGCAACAAAGGAAGATTATTATTGTAAGCAGGGAAAATTAGAAGCTGAGTTTTAACAGATTGAGTTTTAGAAAGTGGGAGGAGATGCAACCTGATTTGGAAGAGACTCAACTAGAGACTCATTCTAGGACAATGGGAAAAGAGCTGTAACTGAGTTATAAATCATCGATGGGTTCATATTTCCCACTAGCTAGGCATAAATTTTACTTGCCACTGCATACATGCAAATACAGCATTTTTTTAAATTCTCCTCATATATATTTAACACGTTTTTCATTAATTTTCTTTCCCAATGCTAATGTCTTCAGCTTATAGCCACTTCTTACCCAATGTCACCTACACACATATGGGTAATGACCCCAAACTCTTAAAGTAATATCAGATATTAAATAATTTAAAAAAGTTCATCCAAAAATATTAAACCATTTAAAAAGCTTGTAAAAAATATTACAGTGAGCCCCTAAGCAAGAATAATAATGATCTGTATCAAAAACATATAATATTAAATACCATATCAAAAGGTGGACTATATAGAAAGAAAGGAATGAGAAAATATATGAAATTTTGCCTAATCTTCAGCTGATCATTCATGGGCTGTGGACACATGGGTAACAAGAATTTTATTCTTGATTTGCGTTTAGATTCATACCTAATATTTTCAACCTCCTTTCTTTCATTTTCAGAAAACAAAAATAGTATAATTTAGATGGTGTGAATGAGAAAATATGTAGTGTTATGATCGAAAAAATAGTTAATGAATGTAGTCTCTTTCCGATCTTAAAATGAATTAGTCTGTTATAGAAATTTTTTTACTATTCAGATCCTGTTCGTAAAAACATGATTTCCACCTGTTATGAATTACTTAATAATAGAAGAAATTTAAAATTAGACACGATGATTAAGTGGGAAAATAACCTGGGAAAGGAGTTAGAAACAATAGAATGGTCAAATATAGAAATGACCTTAAAAGGTATTTCTCAATGTGCTTCTCATTTAGAATCTCATTTTAAAATTCTCCACAGGTGGTACCTCACTCCATCAAGTTATTAAAATTAATATTATCTCACACTAACAAATGTTGGAGGGAGTCAGGTTAAGTAGGATCTTTATATCACACACTATAGTTTTGTCCTAAATTGAGAAATTATTGGAAATCTATACATTCTCTGATCAAACTCTTAGATGAATCAATAATTGACATACGCCCTACACTTTGCCTATTCAAAAACTCCAAAATACCCTTTATAAACTAAAATGAATAATATTCAGACATATACTAATAGCAGCCACCATGGCTATACCAAGACATTGGAAATCACCCATCATTCCAGACATTAAGGAAGTTTTAAATTTACTCTGTGAAAATATGAGATAAGAATTATCACTAAGAATAACATCTGAAAAAAATATTATCTTAGGGCATGAATGGGAAGAGTGGGAAAAAAAATGTTAGATGACTATAGAATTTGTAGGCATTGTCCCACCTGACCAAATATAAAGAATTGAAATGTCATTCAGTTTATGACATTTGAAGACATGTTACCTTTTATTTTAAGACTTTATTTTAAATATATACTGTTCTTTGTAAAACCGTATAACATGTTTTTTTCTTTTGGAAACGTTGTATCATAATAACTTTGAAAATATTCAATAAAAAACATTTGATGAGATTCATCCATGTAGTTTGTATTTTAGATCCTAGTATGAAGGAATACTCGTATTTCTCACAAGATCATCTCACTTCTTCCCACACAGATTATTTATTTGTAAACAAGACAGTCATTCTGTTTGTATCAAGGTGCTCATTAGACATAATAACATGGTCTGATCATGTTAGTGCTGGAATTTACTGAAATGTTTCCTTCTTCCAGTAGATGAGAGCATGGAGAAGCAGTGATTATTTACTGTATCACTCTTCTACTCAGACATATTTTAGCTGGTTTCTTGTACCTTAATTTTCTCTTCAAGATACCCACAATGTGACTTCTGGCGTTCTTTGGTTAGCCCATAAGCTTGGCCACTTCAATAAATATGCTGCAGGACTTTTTTTAACATCTCTAGAACTCCAGAATCAACAAAACTCTGTCAAGGACTTCATAAGGTATGTGGGTGCCCTTAAAACTGAAATAAACAATCTTTAGTTGAAACATACTGCTTCCATGTTACCTCTTCTTAGGGAAGAAAATGCTACCCAAAATGCAATCAAGCAGATATTTATATATTTTATTAGACAACAAACTGAGAAGACAAATTCTTTTCTACATATATTATGTTGAGAACAATGAAAGAATTGATGATCTACACGTTAAAGATCAAACATTATTCTGATTTTAGCAATGTGCTGATACAACTTTATAGATTTTGGCCTATATTGATATGTTGTAATTTAGCAATATTTACATTACATTTACATTTGCATGGCAAGTTTGATGACTTCAGGCAACGGGACAGAGCCAGCCACAAGTAGATCCATGCAGGGCTGGAAAAAGGTGAGAAAAATCACCTTTTTAACAGGGGCAGGTCGGTGACCTAAAGTGTGAGAAATACATGTTTTTATTCCTGACACTACAGTGTTCTTTTAAACAAACCTATCACTATGAAATAAGCAAAGGTCAACAATGTTTTCTTATGGTTTTTTGCAAGTGAATTTATTGAAATCTGGACAAATACATTTGACTTACCTAACCCGTCTAACTTGGTAGTATTACCAGATAAGTCTTGTGAGCGATGAGCCAACTAGTCAGAGTGCTCTATATGAAATTCAAACATGAGAAAGGCTTTAAAGTATATAATTGTAGTCTGCACAAAGTCCTCCACTGGCAAAGAAGGCATATTTTTTTGGCAAAGCTATTTATTTTGTCTCCTTTTTTTCTGCTTCATGTATTTTTTTTATATAGACTTTTATTTTTGTTTGGGGAGTTGGAAAAGAAGAAGACTGCTGATGATTTTTTGAAATAATATAGTTTCTTTGGACTTGAATACTCAGCACAAAATAAAATAAGATAATCCTCATTATCTTCCTCCTCCATCCTGATTTGGAACCAGTCACAGTGCCCTGAGAGGCATGTCTTGCTTCACACAAAATGTATTGGGTGGAGCGAGATGACGTAGCATACGTAGCTGCGATTACGTGGAACGCTGCTGAAGGGGTGATCGAGGGAGCCGACAAAAAGTGGAGGGGATGACCTGACTTACTAGGCATATCATTGGGAGCACCTCATGGAGCCTCATTCAGCGGAAGGAGAAAACCTCGTGCCGGGAGGCGGTGAAGCATAAAGCTAAACTCCATGTCGGTTTAAGAGACAAGCCAGCTACTTATTAAACAGAGAAAACTAAGGCTAACATCTTCGCACCAAATAAAGCCACAATAAATTTTATTTAAAAAATATTTAAGAAAATAGAGCATATCAAGCAAGGGTTAGTATTAGTAATCGGGGACTTTAATTGTGTGATTAATCCTCTGAAAGATAGAAAGAGCCAGAATGATAGGAAATGAGGAAAACAGAGAATATAATGCAAAACTTATTGAATAATTATAATTTAAGAGATATTTTGAGAACATTCCATCCATCTGACCTAGACTATACATGCTATTCCAGAACGTTCAACTCTTATTCTAGGACCAATCTTATCCTGGAAAACGTGACCATGTTATATCTTTCAAAAGAAGAGCCCATTATGTTTGAATATAAGGATACCTTTGATACTTTCTGCAAAAAATGAGTGGCGCAAAAAAGTTTTTATACTACACAAAATAAAAATAAAGTTGAAGAAATAAAGAAAATAAAGCTTTTTTCTTTGAAAACAAAAATAAAAGCACATTGGACATCACAGTTTGGTTCACTTATAAAAGCGTAGCTAGAGGCCACATGATAAAAATGGCAGCCACTGCAAGCAAAAAAGGAATACCACCTCTCTTTAAATTATATATAATACTTAGTGAATATAAAAGGCAGACTAAAATAACTAAAATAACACCTTCCACACAAATAGCAAGGAAGATTGCAGAAACTGAAAAACAGATAAACATCCAGTTAAGGAAAAAAGCAACCAAACAGCTAGAAGCACTAAAATCCAAGTGGTATTTAAAGGGAAATAATCCAGAAGAACTAATGATCATCAAACTAAATAAAGAGAAACATAAAAGAGTAATACATAAAATAAAGAATAAAGATACTTATGACCCCAGAAAAAATAGGAAGTGCGTTCAAAGGATTTTATTGTGATTTATATAACTTACCAGAAGAACTATTCGGTAGGGAAAAAGAAATAGAGACATTTTTCCAATGCATAATTATGCCAAAAATCCTGCCCGACCAATTAAAGCTGATAAACCAGCCCACAGCAGAAAAAGAGGTTAGTAAATCTATAGATAAATGTAAAATATATACTGCTCCAGGCCCAGATAGCTTTTCAAACAAATTCTACAAACTAATGAAAGATCAACTAAAAGGGGGAACTCACTATCATCTTTAACTACATAATGAAAACGGATGTTTCCCTGGAGAGCTGTTGAGAGGGAATGTTGTCCCCAACCCAAAATCAGACAAAGACCCAGAACTGATTAGTAATTACAGACCCATTTCACCAGTTAATATTGATATTAAAATACTATCTTCTATTCTTGCTGCCAGATTAAAAATAGTTATACCACAGTTAATCAATAATGATCAAGTAGGTTTTATACCAGGGAGGTCATCAATCAATAATCTCAGAAAAATAGTAAACATACTAGAAGAAACAGAGAACAATGGAACCCCTCTAATGTTACTGTCAATAGACGCAGAGAAAGCATTAGACCGGGTTGGTTTCATGTTCGCCACCTTAAAACAATTTGGATTTACTGGATCAATATTACAAGCCATTTCTGCTCTCTACAGCTCTCCATCAGCATAGGTAACAGTGTTTTACATCACAAAACTTCAATAGTAAAAATGGGACTAGACAAGGGTGCCCAATTTCCCCCTTGTATATAATGGTCTTAGAACTCCTTGCAATGTCAATAAGACAAAATAATAAAATTAAAGGATTTACGAATGCAGTAGGACAAATAACATTAAATCTTAGCGGCGGGTGGGGACCTTTAAATAAATAATGGGGGGGACCTAATGTCCCCACTGGTCTCCACCCATGAGCGGTGGGTGGGGACCCTAATAAATTAAAGGGGGAACCTAATGTCCCCCCTGGTCCCCACCCTTGAGCGGCGAGTGGGGACCTTAATTAAATAAATAATGTCCCCCCAGTTCCCCACCCATGAACAGCGGGTGGGTACCCTAATAAATTAAAGGGGGGACCTAATGTCCCCCCTGGTCCCCACCTATGAGCAACGGATGGGGACCCTAAATAATTAAAAAATGGGGGGGGACCTAATATCCCCGAGGTCCCAGCACATGACCAGCTGGTGGAGACCACAAATAATAAAGTGACAAGGGGTCCCCAAGCCCCTAGTCACTCACCCCCAATAAAAATACATTACCTATCCCCCTCACCCTAATTATACTGAGAAGGGGGGGCAAGAAACTAAGCCTATAAAATAACATTTCTTACATACCATTTGATGTCTTCTTTTTTCTAAAAAAAACTTCTTTTTCCAGCCCCAAAAGAGGCCTAAAAAAACATAATACCCATCGACTTGGGGGAAAATAAAATAAAAAAAAAGAGTGCAAAAAAAAATACGAAGAAAAAAAAAAGATTCCATCTTTCCATCTTTACCCATGGAGGGCATGGCACAGACTGAGCTTCGCAGAGCAGGAAAAGGCTTATAAAGAAAGCAACCAATCAGAGGGTTATGAGTCAAATTACACAGCATGTTCCAAAGAACTTTCCCACACTGTGTAAAATGACACAGCGCACTCTAATTGGTTGGATTTCAAGCCAAACAACCAGAGTGCTGTGACAGGTAAACATAGAGACTTACCTGTCAGTCTCTTCATTTATCTGTCAGAGCACTCTGATTGGTTGGTTTAAACCAACCAGTCAGAGCTCTCTGAGCCTAGTTGCAGGACATGGGAAGGCTTTATAAGGTGCTGTTTAGGCGAGTAGGGGCATGCAAAAGGATTTAACCTCCCTTTTATCAATATGGGGATCATAGTGACCACCATACTGATTTATATTTTGTTTTATGCCAGCAAGCAGCCACTCTGCCCCAATCTGCTTCCTTGATAATTTTAGCCAACCCACAGCTTTCCAATGGGAAAGCATTGTGATTGGCTCAAATCATAACTTCTGATGTTGTCAGTCAAGGGAGCAGATCAGAGGGAGAGCCAGCAGCAGTAAATTGGAATAAAAGTAAGATTTTACTATATTTAAGTGCACCAGGGGGCTAGATGGTGTTTTTAACACTATAGAATCAAGAATACAAGTTTGTGTTCCTGACCATACAGTGTTTCTTTAAACATGTAAGCTTAAGCTATAACAATAACTCCAGATAATATTTATAAGCATATTATCAGACCCATTTCTGCTTTATGGATTTTAACAACTAAAAGGACTTGATATACCACTGACAACTTAGTATTTAAACAAATAAAATTATATCTCCAAAATGTTCAATCTTATCAATTATATGATACATCATACCAGTTTATTGGCTTGGCTATTGATAACCAGCAACTTGTTATAATCATAACGCACAACAAGTACACAACAGCATGAAACATATAGACTGGCATGGCGGCACTATGATGTGAGCTGATTTTAATGCATTTTGATTATTGTATTTAATATTATTTACTATCATGCAGGAATATTGATTTTGTGATTGTATGATTAATGACAACAAAAGATAGGTAATTTTTTTGCTGAAAACATATTCTAGCTTGGAATCTTTGGAAGATGGCTATTAAAACATATAAAATGGTGATCTTGTTGAAAATAAATATGAAATACCAACTAAAGTATGTAAAACATTATAGAATGAAAACAAGTGCGGGATTGTGAGTCAGGCCTTCATTTTTATGTCTGCAGTATATTTAATGTTATTAAAATATTAAAATAAAATCTTTTTTTGCCCCCAAATGTAATGATCATTAGTCTAGTGCAACCACAAGCAAACCATATATATATATATATATACATATATATATATATATATATATATATATATAAAATTATGATGTTAACCTATACACCCTGCCATTCTTGGTAGAATTATTGGCATGCTGTATAGAAAATATGTCGATGTTACTGGTAGGTAAGAAAATACTACTGAGAGAAAGACTTTATTTTCTAAAGCTGAAAGAAAGAGGAAAATAACAGACAAGAAATCTAATTACTCATTTTGATCCCTGGTGTCCATTGAAAGCAAATTCAACTCAGCAGGATATTATTAGCGAAAGTATGGAGAGGAAACTTTCATTACTTTTAATTGTGCTTCGGGAGAGTGGGAATTAAGGGTGAAATCAAAAGTTCACCTTTCTTAGTGAAGTTACCTGAAATTTTCATAATATTTGCAGAAAACAGCTGGAAGGCTACTTGCTAAGGGAACTGCTAGTAAGGAAAGGTTCTGTTTTATTTTTATATTTACCTATTAGTCTACAATATGTTGCACTCCTCTGTAATCAGCTATAGTCCTTACAGGGTCTTAAATAGCAAAAATAAAGTGCAGTTGAAATTTTATTTGCTCAAGGTATTTATAAAAACAATGTTTTAAGGAATCAGATAACACTCACTGATACTATAGAGTGAAGAGATTGGAATATTAAGAATGCCAAGTTTGCAAATTCTTCTAGTAAACACTTTATATTGCTGTGTTTTTTAACTTCATTCATGTTCATCCTATATATTATTTTCAAATGTCTTTTATTGTTGTAAATAATAATAATAAAAATAGCAATTGTACATTTTTGTCAATGGTTTTAACAGTCAACTATGTTTAATCATTAAGGTTTATTGGCCAATGACATAATAGAAATGATCTTATGTCATGGTTACATTATCACTAATATGCCTATATATTCTTAGCTATTTAGTAGAATTTTTGGTCATAATACTGTCTTCACATTATGAGACAGGCCATGGTGTATAAAGAAATAAATAGTAGACATGTGCAATTCGTTTCAAATCTCTAAGAAACTGCAATATTTTACATTGTATTAATTGCACTGCATCTAGACCACTTCAATGAGATGTGTCAAGATGTGTCAAGATGTTCAAGTGGTCTGGGTGCCTATAGTGTCCCTTTAATAGAAGATTTAAATTTCAGCAATTGTCATTGTTGCAAATTGGGCAGCAGTGATAGCTGTCCATGAGTGAAATCATACTATTGGCCTCTCTATTCATTATCTGATAGCACCAGGGAGTGGGGTTACAGTGCCCACAGGAGAGAGAAGAAAAGGCCATCTTAGAGAGAAAGCACAGCAGCAGCAACTCCTGTCAAATTATAATATTATATATTTTATCTCCCTCAATATACCTAGTGATTGCCTGAGGGCTGATTAAGCAAGGTAATTTACTCTTGCCCATGGGTGACATGAAGAGGGGGACATTTATGTCATATTACCTTATTGCCCAGGGGTGACAAGAGGAGGGTGGGCATTTCTGACACAGAACGCTGTGCTGTCTGTCACTATTGGTTTTATTAAATCCTTCTGCAATCTACAGCTGAGACCTGAGATACTCATGCTGTGGCTAATTAAAAAGTTGTGAAGATCCAAACTGTGGATTTGACTCTGAGGACTGATTTGATTCTGATTTCAATCTGTTGTAATCTGTAATAATTGTCAGGAGTGGCTGAAATGTTTGGAGTCTATCAGTATCTTGGTGCTTTAACTATGTGCGCATTGTGCAACAAAAACAATATTTTATAGAAAGCTAAAGTTATCACAGCATGAGCACTACTGGAGATGCTATCATGTAAGGGAGAGCTAAGAGAAATCTTGGAATATAGATAGAGAGATAGCTGGAACCTTCTCAGAGATCCCCCAAAGACCCCACACATGTACTGCGTGAGGATATTTGTATTGCAGCTCTATCTAATCCATCACAGTGTTTGTAATAGTTACATTATCTCCTTATTGTGCCCAGCTCTGTGCGTCATTTTTCTGTATTTTACTCAGCTCTGCCTGTTGTATGGGTATCTTTATAGTCTACAATACAAACGTAACTATACAATACACAGAATTGGGTAGCTCGGTGTAATGTATAGGTACCTTTGTATTGTACACAGCCAGGGCCAGCGCTACCTGTAAGGCGGACTAGGCAGCCCCGCTCACGCTGCAGCCGCCCGAGTGCTCTGCAGAGAGCCTCAGGCGGCTGCAGCTTTGCCCGGGCGGTGCGTCCATGAGGGCAGACCGCACCACCCGGGCGCAGCCTGAGGAGAGGGACTGACAGGAGGGAAGCGCTCAGTGCTCCCTCTTGTCACTCCCTCAGTTGTAGCGTGGCCGAGCCACTGAGTGTGCACTTCCTGTTAGTCCGGCCGGGTACAGGAAACAAAAGCTACCTGTACCCGCGGACCATCATGCTGCAGGGCTCGGCCACGCTACAACAAAGGTGGGGGGGAGGAGAAAGAAATTGGGAGGGGAGGTGGTAAGAAGAAATTGGGAGGAGGTAAGAAGAAATGGGAGGGAGGGGAGGAGGGGGAGAAGAAATTGGGAGGAGGGGTAAGAAGAAATCAGGAGGAGGGGGGTAAGAAGAAACTGGGAGGAGGGGTAAGAAGAAAATCAGAGGGAGGGGGAGAAGAAATTGGGAGGAGGGATAAGAAGAAATTGAGGGAGGGGAGAAGAAATTGGAGTGGGGGTAAGAAGAAATTGGGAGGGGGAGAAGAAATTGTGAGGGGGGGAGAAGAAATTGGGAGGGAGGGGGGAAGAAAAATTGTGAGGGGAGAAGAAACTGTCAGGGGAGAAGAAATTGGGAGGGGAGGGAGGGGGGGAGGAAATGGGAGGAGGGGGGGGAGAAGAAATTGGCAGGAGATGAAGAAATTGGCAGGAGGAGGAGAAGAAATTGGGAGGGGGGGGAAGAAGAAACTGGGAGGAGGGGGAAGAAAGGAGGGAGGAGGGAGAAGAAATTGGCAAGGGAGAAGAAGAAATTGGCAGGGGAGGGAGAATAAGTGGGAGGAGAGGGAGAAGAAATTGGTAGGGGAGGGGAGAAGAAATGGGGAGGGTGGGAGAAAAAGAAATTGGTAGGGGAGGGGGGAGAAGAAGAAATTGACAGGGGGGAGAAGAAGAAATTGGTGGGGGGAGAAGAAATTGACGGGGTGAGAGTGACAGGGGAGGGAGGGGCAATGAGAGTGGGAAGGGGGAGGGGAGAAGAGAGTGACAAGGGAGAGGGGGGAGAAGAGAGTGACAAGGGAGGGGGGAGAGAGTAACATCCATCACACACACATGCAATGCACCCCTTGCACACAGAAAAACACACAATGCATTATACACACAGACACACACACACACACACACACAAACAATGCAACCCTTCAACACAATGCATCCCTTACACACACAGAAACACACAATGCATTCTTTACACACACTCAATGCACCCCTTACACACACTCAATGCACCCCTTACACTCGCACACACTGCATCCTGTACATACACAGAAACACACCTTGCAGCCCTTACACATACAAACACAGATTCACACAATGCATTCCTTACACACATATCAGGACATCCCCTACACACTCCACCCCCTGTGAACAAATTCATTGGTGGAACATGAAGGTCGACCCTGGGACCCAGACCTTGAGCTGTGTATAGGGCCCCCCAAAAATGGAGCTGCTTCCCGTTCTCCCAGAATATTGATTTTTGTGACCACAGTTACAAACAGCCTCCAGAGAGCCTGTTCTACACCAGACCAGTGGAGCCAGACTGCAGCTAGAGCCCATCATCATCCTCATCTCGTTGTAAGTAGGCAATATAGTATATTATTCGTGGCAATAATCTCTAATTTACCTCACATTAAAGAAACACTATAGTCCCCAGAACCACTGCAGCTTAATGTAGTTGTTCTGGTGTCTATAGCCTGTCCCTGCATGCCTTATAATGAAAACACGGCGGAACTGCAGCACTAGCGTTAGTTAACATGGCAGATCATATGGGTGGAGCATTGTGATGTCACATGGGGGGGCGGCAAACTTTACTTTTGCCTAGGGCGGCACAAATCCTTGCCCTGTACACAGCTCTCTGTCTGGTCTCTCTATTTTATCTCAACTCTGTTTGTGGCATGGTTATCTCGGTACTCTACACAGCTCTATATATTTTATTGATATCTTTATGCTGTGCCCGGCTTGTTTTATTGTATGATCATCTCTGTATTATGCTCAGCTCTGTATTGAATGAGTATCTCTGTACTGTATAATAAAGAGTAGAATTCTGGGGCAGGAGTCTGGTGCCCCACCAGCTAAAAACTTCACCAGCTGCCATTGCTGTATTGGTTGTAATATTCCAAAATGTTGTCTTTGGCGCAAAAAAAGTGCACTGTGCAATTTCACAATTATATGCAAAATACAATGTAAAATATCTGGTAAAAGGTAGAGTTATATAAAAGGATTGTTATATATAAAGTAGATCATATAACGAGAAAACATAAAAGGAAGGAAATATCATAGTGTAGTATTTAATGTAACAATAACAATATTAAAACAATTAAATGCACACTCACACAGATGTGTGCACCAAAAGAAAATTGTGGTATATGCGCATTGCCCACCGGGAGGCCACTTCTCTGGCAAACATGTACTGTCCCCAGGATCTTTGCAATAGTAGCAGTCGACTGGAAAGGCATAGTTCATTCGTTATATTTCATTAACCAGAATTTTAGTTCACCAGAGCCATTGTAGTGAATTCGTCTGCTCTACGCGTTTCATCCTCTTTCATGACTTTTTCCAAGAACTGTTATTCCCTTATGAGCGTTTGCCTTTTTATAGCCAAATAGATTGGTTTCTCAGCCTTCCAACTGACAACTTCTGCATTTGTGGCTTTTCATTGGTGACGTCATCGTGTTCAGGACTAAACACCCAAGCATGATTTTGTTCTCTTTTTTCAAAAAACTTTTTAGACTTGTCCAAAAAGTACAGAAAGACAACACAACACTACAAATATATAAGAAAATGCAAAGAATCCCTGGTGCTCATATAAATTATCTCTAAATACTTGCATGTCCATGTGTATTATAGAACCCGGAAACTTGCATTATACTTAACAAATATAATATATTTAATTACATTTTAATACAAAACATTACATTTATTATTTTGGATTATTTAATGTTTGTTTGGGAACTATTGAAGGTGGTTCTGTCTTTTAGGTTGCACCTTTACACTTTATCAAGATTACACTGTATTGATATTCTGGTTGTAATATTCACTATATTGGTGTTGTTTACATGTTTAAGTTTTTTACCTAAATCATAAGAACTGATGAAAATAGCAGAAGATATACAGGACAAAGGGGATAATGTGGTAAGGTAAGAATACCGGTAGAGTTCAATTGTCTCCCAGAGTAAATATTAAAAAATGTTAAACCATAAATGTGTTTTTTACTTCATATTAGTGTCAGTACAGGAAGGATGTTCATGGAATTATGGACAGGTATCCTCCTCTGCAATAAAAAAAAAAACTGTCAACATGTTCCACCCACCAAAACAGCCCTAGATACCTGTAACAAACTGACCAAGTCAGTCATAGCAAGATAAAAATAAATAAATAAAAAGATGCCAAAATAACAAAATGTAATAAATCAAGGTAGGGAAGATGTACAGCTGCTAATACTTAGGAAAAAAAGTATTTACAGTGAGTACAAAACTAGTTTTTCCTAACATATTAGAAGCAGTACAGGAGCAAGTAACTCCCCAAAAAATGAGTGGTAAAGTATTCAGATGAATGCAGATTTCAACACCTTGCACCCAAATGAAGCTTCTATTGAGGAAAAGATGCATAAAATATAGTGCCGAATGAAGGTATTGAATAATGATCAGGTTACACCTTATAAATGTCTTCTGGGGAAGCCATTGCTTTTTCTGACCAGGATGTTGACGTTACCCTCATAGAATGCACTTTAATATGGTAGTGTCTTCCCTTGATTATTGTATGCCAGATGTATTGCTTCAGTTATCCAATATACAGCAAAAGTTTTAGAAGCTTCTGTTCCTTTGAATTCATTCCTTAAAGTGGATAAGGAGCCAATCCACTGTTCTCTTTGGGGTAAAGGATGGCTTGAGGTGCAAATAGTGCTGTATTTACTGTGAAGCTAACAAAGCATTTACCTTGGATGACACTTTTCGGGGAGGCGGCAAAAAATGCTGCCCATAAATGCTCTAACAGCCTTGTTACCCTCGTATCATGGAAGACCCAAGAGTGGCCAGCTAGTCACCATATGCCCCCCAGGCAGGATGCCATGTGTATTGCAGACGGGCAGTGATGGTGCAATGTCTTCTATGCTCTTTTTGCTCTTGGAGCAGCATCACTAAGGTGTGAGCGAGGGAAAACAGTAAGAATTTGACAGCTCCCTTTCCACTTCCATTGCACCCACACCCACTCGCCCTCCACTGACCTGCCTGCCTGTCTAAACCCAAAGAAATTGATCCACACTGGACCCAAGGGACAACAACCCCACTGGACCTCAAGGAAAGAATCCACTTCAGTTCTTCCAAAGGTAGGGAGAGTGGGTGGGCTTAAAATAAAATAAAAAATATTTGTGAGTGCATGAGAAAATATATCTGTCTGTGAATCTGTGTGTTTGTCAGTGAGTGTATCTGTCTGTCAGTGAATGTGTGTGTCTGTCAATGAGTGTATATGTCTGTCAATGAATGTGTGTCAGTGAGTGTGTGTGTGTCGGTCAGTGGGTGTGTGTGTCTGTCAGTGAGTGTATGTGTCTGTCAATGAATGTATTTCTGTCAGTGAGTGTGTGTCTCTCTAAGTGAATGTGTGTGTCTGTCAGTGAGTGTGTGAGTCTGCTAAGGCTAGACATCAAGTTCCACCCTGTTTGTTAAGGTAAATTACAGTGGTCAAATTGCCTGACTATATGTGTACAGGTTTGTCTTCTATGCAACTTTTGAAAGCACAACTTCCAAGACTGCTTACAACACAAGGAATTTTGATGTTGTCCAACAATTTAAACTCTTTAGGGTATTCTCTAAAAGTCTTATCTCTGAATCGAAGCCAACTTGTTTTTGGTTTCACGTCTGTAAGATTCTGTACTATAAAGTTCTTATATATGTTTTTGCCCACTTCACTGTGGGTATGGTGGAAGCCAGAAGACTGGATAAGCTCATTGGCCTTTGGGATCAATTTAAGTGTTATTGACTGCTTTCTTTATCCTTTTTTTTGCAAATGAAGAGTTTTCAGTGTTTTTCCGTATTTTTACATATATCAGACTATGGTTTAAAAAAAATAATAATGTAGTCTAAAATTGGAGGTCGTCTTATACACGAATGTCACTGCAGGGGTTAAAAAACAAAACACTTCTGTGTGGGGCTTAAGCCAAGATGGTGCCTGCTGCGTTTCAGTGTGCCATGGCCCACACACATACCCAGCTTCCCTCCCGCTGATTCACTTCTGAATGCTGTGGCAAGGAGGAAGAGGTCCCTATATGCATGGGAGCTACAGCAGACGTTAGCACTTACCACCATCAAGAGACCTGCCACACCATAAAGGAGAAGTCATATTAAGGTATGCAACACCTCAGGTAGGTCTTGCTTTCTGATTTATATTTATACTGGAGACCATGGGGACCAGGGAATAGAGGAAATACTGCTGTGATGTCCCGGCATGCCCTCACACCACCTGCTGTATTGTGGGAGCTGCAGTCTCCCAGCATGCACTATGAAGCCATTACCACGTCATGAGAATCAGAAGTTCTCCTCAGAAGTCACCACTAAAATATCAAGGTTGTCATAGTTGATGTTTAAAATATTTATTTCTTAAGTTTGGGCTAAAAAAATAGGGGTCATCTTATATATGGGGATGTCTTATACATGTAAAAATACAGTAGCCACAGGTTTTGGAAATCCATATTCTAATTCTAGAAAGGAAATCTTTGTGTATTACTCAAGATTTGATGTCTGCAAATGTTATAATCCATCTGTGATCTTGTAATAGCGGAAGTCTGAGCCTTATGTATTTTGTTTTTCAATTTAAGAGGTGTTGCTTTCACAATGCAATAGGCTAAATTCAGGATGAATAAAACTGCTGCCAACATAGAGATAATCTTTGTAAATATTGAAATGAAAGTTAACAGTTTTCTGCAATAAAAAATAAAAACAAGATTTTTTTTTTCTTATTGCAGAGGTTACTTGTCCATCATTCATCCCTTCCGAGCAACCTGTATTGCCACTAAAACATAAGGCAAAAAAAAAAAAACAAGAAAAAAATTATTTATTTTATTTATTTATAAAATATTTTACCAGGAAAGATGCATTGAGATTTCTCTTGTTTTCAAGTATGTCCTATTTAACCATCTATCATATATGAAAAGTCCTCCTTAGTATTTAATCAACTTAAATGAAACTATACCCATCATTAAAATGTATTTTTAATGAAGGCTATATTTGAGTGGATGATCTGTATACAGTTGAAATGTAAACAACTTGGTTTTAATAACTAAATAGTGCATTTGTACCACAATATCAAATTGTTAAACTTTTTTTCCATTGTAACAAATACAGCAAATCTTCTCCGCTTAGAACTTTCACTTTGAAAATTAGATTCCTTTTCAGGAACATTTCTTTTATTTAAACATAAATTTAAAATAATGCAAAATCCATCACTGCAGGATTAAAAGGGCAATAGCATCTAACAATGAAATCTGGCAATCTTTCTCACAGCAGCCTTATAATGTAATCTTCAATTTCCTCCTCTTTCACTATATAATTAGGACCATATTAGAATTGTTTGAGTATCAAACTTAATATAAAAGTAATAAATATCAAGCAGCAGATAACAGGTTTCGGTTAGAAGTTACAACCATCTATTTTTATTTACATAGAGACCATTATTATGTATTTGCAGTGTCTCAATAATTGCACATGAAAGTTTAACATCTGCAACTAATTTTAAGCAAAGTTTATGAAAAAGACACTGGCTGTTAGCGCTGCCAATGGGCAAAAAAATAAATAAATGATATATATTTATTTAATTTTTTTTTATTTTTTTTAAATCCAGGATTTTTACTGTCTGGCAGCATTTAGTCTGGATAAAATCCGAACCAGTCCGGTTTGGGGCTGGAATTGCAAAATCTGGATATTGTTGAATAGTGTGAACAATGTCCGGCTTTTGCAGTGCCAATGGCCTGGTATGTAACCAGAAAGCCTTGTTCCAGTCTAACTTTATTGAATAAGCACATAAATATTTATTGTATTCACAGATCAAGTAAAGCAACCAATAGATGTGGAAAAAGGGGGATCAATACAACGATACTTCCAAACATGCTTCACCTATTGAGGGAGACAGACCAGTGGTGATCCTATGTGTTTACCCGTCAGTTCCTGTGTTGAAGTGGGACAGAGCTGGAGTTTCCATTGCCAGATTAGGCCCCTGCCTACAGGTGCATGTCCACTAGGAGACAGCTATTTTCAGCAGTTTTAGTGTGAATATTTGGAGCATAGGTGGGCTAAAGTTGGGAAAGTACCAGGAGCATTGGCCAGTGTCCTTTGTAGTCCAGTCAGCCTTGTATGCTTCATAGCAGAGCTGCAGAAATAGTTACAGAAGCTGTAAACTCAATGTTGCCTCAGCTCCTCTAGGATGTTTGCGTGAGGCTAGGCAGGAAGTATAACGCATTGTTTTCCATCTGCCCACTAAAAGCTTCTCGCAAAGGAAATGTCTTGCAGGAGAAGCACAGACTGCACTAAGTGATGCATACAGTTTAACACAACTGCTGCATCTCTGTTATCAACCATAGGATGATGACCTGGCTACAGAAGACATAGGATTGTGAGTAAGGAGAGTGAGTACTTTGAAAATAACATTTCAAACTCTACATGCCCTAAACACCCTTACCCTAAATTGAACCACTTTCAAAGCCTAAACAAATCCATTCCTTAGTCCCACTTTTAAGCATTCAAAGCCTAATCCTGAAAAACACATTTACCTTAATCCTAGGTTTAACCTCCATTTAATACACTAAACACCCAATCCATTACACAGAGGTTAGTAACTGGTACAGAGTGAGAGCAGACTCTCTCTGGGCTTTCCTCCACAACTGGTACAATAAAGGCACTGGGACATTTTTGCATAAAAAGATCCAGGGCTATATGGCCCCATATAATTTTTACTTTAACTGTTCTGGCTGTCTAAATGGACTTCCTTAATGTATTTTGGTGCCAAAATTCAGCTGAGTTGAACAGTGGCATGAACTTTTTTCTGATTCCCTTAATTTTGTTTCTGCTGAAGTGTTTAAGAAGAACCATTCTTTTCTTTTTTTTTAATGGTCTAATTCACACACATTTTCTAGACATATGTCTGTATTTACAAATGAAACATACTTCCAGTGGGGCTATGCATATTTAAATAACATAAGGTTTCTAGTAGCAACATATGCATAGTGATTTGGGATAGGTAACTTTTTGCTTCCTCTATAAATTTGGGCTGTCACCCAGGACTAGTGGGAGTTTGAATCTAGGGCTTCATTTTTTTATAAAATGATGCAACTCGCACCCTAAATCCATACCATTGCCCATGAACAAACACAGAAACACACATGCACAGTGTGGGATCCAGAGCCTGATCTCGGGAGGGGCACTTGTAGATTATTTAAAGAAATAATCCAGACACATTAATCACTACAGCTCAGTGTAGTGGTTATGGTGCCAATAGTGCCGGGACCCCCTCCCAGAGTAAGTAGTCAAACCATTTAAGAACAGTTTGACAATGTACCTGAGGTCTGCTGGGATATGGGGCTGTAATAGGGCATAGGAACAGTGGTGTGTGAGTGGTGCAATGTGTAAGGGGTGCAGTGTGTGTGTGTGGGGGGGGGCAGTGTGTGAGCAGTGTGAAGGTTGCAGTGTGTGAGTGAGGGTGGCAGTGTATGTCAGGGGTGCAGTGTGTGTGTGGGTCAGTATGTGTGTATGACAGTTGCAGTGTGTGTGTGTGAGAGGATTGCAGTGTATGTGTGAGTGTGTGGCAATGTGTGTATGGGGGCAGTGTATGTGGGGCAGTGTGTGTGTATTGGGGCAATGTGTGTATGGGGGCAGTGTGTGTATGGGGCCAGTGTATGTGTGTAAGGGGGGGCAATGTGTGTAGGGTGCGTAGTGTGTGTGTGTGTGTGTGAGATAAGAAGGGTAGGGGGGCTTTTTTATATTTGTTGTTTTTTACATTTTAGTTAAAACAAATATACATAATGTCCCCCCTCCCTTCTTACCTTTACTGAGGGTCCAGTGGGGAATTCCTGGTGGTCCCAGTGGTAAGAGTGAATTCTAGCCCGTAGCTCCAGGGCTAGAGTTCACTCTTGCAAGATCCGGAGCATTGCCGTGCTCGTGCAACGCTCCATGCTCGTGAGAGAAGGACTCGGAGGAGCTGCAGGCGGAGCGCCCAGGTCCTCTCTCCCTCCCATGCTGGCTGCCAGCACAGTGCCTGTGGACCAGGGAGGGAGATCTCTGATCTCCCCTTTGGTCCGTGAAGGTATATTGCAGTGCCGGCGCCTGCATGTGCTGGCAGGGGAGAGGGAGGCCCTAGGTCTGCTCGGTTTTCTCAGGGGGTGGGGGGCAATTGCCCCATTGCCCCCCTCCCCGGATACGCCACTGCACATGCATCATGCACATGCAATATTTACATAAAGGCACCATGACCACTTTAAATCAGTGAAGTGGTCATGGTGCTTGGAGTAGCCTTTTAAAACGAGAGAGCTCACTGCAAATAACTCACTGGGTTTTAGGTAGTCATTTAACCACTGGCTGCATGGCACTTGCTAATATTGAAAGAGAGATTCATTAGGATCCTGTGCATGGTCCACCCATGTGCCACCTTTGCCTTGTTTGTACATCACTGGCTGAGGAAGAGCAGAATGTGCACAGCTCACCATCTCCTTTAACATTTAATATCAGGATAATTTGAGACTTTGGATGCCATCTCCCTCACTCAAAAAAAGTGAGCAATAGGTGATGAGACGGGCAAATGTATGTGTCCTTGTATACAATTGTATAGATGTGAGTGTTCACCTTTATCTCTGTGAGTATGTTTGTGTTTATGGCCAGCTCTATATGCAGGGCCGTCTTTAATGTTGACTGGACCCTGGGCAAGCATTGGCTTGGGCCCCCTGGTCCCCTCCCGCCCACCTTCTAGCATGCAAAAACGCCTTCCACCCAAAGACACACAAAAATAAAAAAAACACACATAGATCGTAGACATAGTCACACTTTTACCTAGTGAAAATACACACACAGATACACATACAGATGCAAACATTAACACAAATGCAGACTCACACATACACAGGCTCAGACATATACAGGTACATACATCTAAATACACAGACGTACAAAGACAGATACACAGACACACAGGTGCATACACAGATACACACAGGTGCATACACACATACACACTGGCACACATACAGATATACAGATACTCGCTGACAAACATGCAGACACACACTAAAACACAGATAAACAGACAAACACACCCTGATATATATGCAGATACACACAATAACACGCAGATACATACACAGACATACATGCAGTTACACAAACATACACTAACACATACAGACACCTATTCAGATACACAGAAACACATACAGACACACTGGCACACATACACAAATACGCATACAGAGACTCATACAGACACATAGATACACATATAGACCGATACACACAGATACAGACACATGCATATACACATAAAGACAGCTATACACACAGAAACACACATAAAGATACACAGATATACATACAGACAGATATACACACAGACCCACATGCATATACACATACAGACAGATACACACACAAACAGACACATGCACAGACTGATACACATGCAGACAGATATATACACACAAACAGACATGCATGAAAAATATACAATTTCAGTCACACTCCTGTTTCCTACCTTTTGGGTGCAGGAGGGTGACTTACCTGCTGTCCAGTGGCTGTCTGAGGCTGTTGGGAGTTGAGCGCTCTCTCAGTCCGCACTCCTCCTCCATCCCACGCGGCATTCTCTGTGTTAGCTAGGAGGAAGTGACTGCACTTCCTCCTAGCGCTGACCTCATCACTGGGGGCCCGGTCGCACTGTTAAAGCGCCGCAGTGCTGACCGGGCCCCTGCAGATTCATTGCCATCGGGTGGCCCTAAGAGCATGGGCCACCCGATGGGGCCCCTCATCGTGCGGCCCACAGTGGTCTGCCCGCAAGCACCACAGCGGCCAGCGGGCTCAAGGGGCAGCTGCTTTGGGCCCCCTAGGAATGACAGGGCCCGGGGCAGCTGCCCCTTTTGCCCCGCGTTAAAGACGGCCCTGTCTATATGTATGTTCCTAATTGTATGTACGTGTATTTCTTTGACTATGTACTTGTGGCTCTATTCATTGTGCAAGTTTTTAAACATTTACAATTATGACCAATCAAATATTTATTTTAGATGAATGTGGCTAAAAGACTGAACATTGATATTTAAGTGACATAATGACTTAATATAAAAATAAACATACTGTATGAATGCATACATAACACAGAGTAAGAACAATGACATTTATTTAATCAGGCTAGTTTATAACTTTACTATTTTTATTTTGGAGAAACACGTGGAACATACTTTTCTCAGTACTGGTGCTGCCCTAAAGACCAAAATATATGCAAAATACAGAATAAGGAACAGTGCACACAATAAATACAGTTTTTGTATGTTTTTGTGTGTGCATTATTCTGTAAAATGTTGTAATTAAGCATATTGGTATTATTGATTATATAAAATAAAATTCTATTGACATCCACCCTGAATTCCTTTGTCACATTCACTGTCAGAAAATGATATTATATTTTAGGCCAGCAAATTTTTTTTTTTTATAAATTCTTTATTTTTAGATTTTTATCAACTTGAATTAAAGGGTACATAATGAAGAGAAGGGGTGGCGTACAAGTTTGTTTCGATATGGGTGACCAGTTGACATTGAATACTTTATCGGTATCGATATCGAAACCACAGTCGCGGTTTTTCAAGTACCAACTAATGTGTTGAGGGTTACATTTCGAGGTCATGATCTTATGTTTTTGGGCCGTTGTCCTTTTAGAGTTTCGTCATTGGTCATGTTCCATTTACTTAGGGCTTATAACTCAGAGAAAGGTTATAGAAACAGGTAGGGTGTGGGGGGGAGGGGCAGTGGGTCATTTTCCTTGTAGTGGGTAGGTTCACTTTATGTATTTGTATAGTTTTTCCTTATGGTTTAATTTCAGTTATATTTAGCAAGTTGTGAGCTGCTCATCTTGGTGGTCCGTGTAGTCTAGTCAGGTCTGTGGGCGTCTTCTGTGCATGTAGGACCCGTGATGGGGGTCATGAGGGGACCGTGGGGGGGTCGGTCTTTTAAGGGGGTCAATTGTCAGGTGGTCTATACTGGTAGGGGGTGTGGATAAGTTGGGTCTGCGGGGAGGGGAGGGGTGTAGGGTGGTGGGTGTCCAGTGCTGATGGAGCGTTCTTAAGGGTGGGTCAGGCGATATGTGAACCATGGGTCACAGATTTTGTCATGGTGGTGGCTTGTGTCATGGAGTAGGGCTGAAAGTTTGTCCATCTCTCTGGATTCAGTTGGAGGTAGATGGAGGAGATTTGGCCTTTGTGTATTGGATTGTGTGCACAGTCGTGTTCGAATTGAGTTAGGTCAGCGGTGGCCGTGGAGGTGTGTTGGGGGTTTTGTAGGAAGCTGCGGATCTGTAGGTACCTAAAATGATCGAAGGTGGTTAGTGGTGTGTGTCTAGGTAAGTCTGGGAATTGGATTAGCTGTTTGGATCGGAAGAAGTGGTAGAGGCATAAGAGCCCGTTGTCTTCAAAATGTGGCCAGCAAATTTTTAATGCCAAATTTCTAATTGTTTTAGAAATTATGGTGCCCTCCTAATATCCTTCATGTAAAATACATAATTTGGCCTCTTAATGCATTTACTCTATAACTGACTATCCTCATACAAGAAATGAAGACAGCTATGTACTTCCTTAAATGGATACTCTACGCACTAAACCCACTTAATCTTTAAGTGGTTTTGGTCCAAAGACTCTGTTCCTTTGATTCTGCAATGTAGCACATTGTCAGTTTTCAAACACAGTAATGTTTAAATTTTTACCAAAACTAATCCTCTAGTGACTGTCAGACTCACTGTCACTAAAAGCATCTCCTCACTGAACACCTTTTGTTTTTGAAGGTCTTTACACTCAGCACCATTGCATAAAACATGACAATGCTGAAAGTGTCAAGTGTGTCTTGTAGAGAAGCAGCAGATTTAATGGTTTGCCTTGAGTTGGTGGATTGCAGCAATGGCAACATGTACCCAGTTCTTCTCTATGAGAAGCATCTGATTGGAACTAATAACCTCACTGGAAGTGGAGTGGTTTCCAAGATAAAACTGCCCCAGTGTAACAGGAAGCGGCCCAAGTAATCTAAATAAAAATAAATTAAAAAAACTCTAATTTAGTTTTAACATTACAGTGTTCCTTTAAGTTGCTCTGTAGTTATAGAGGGTGGGAGGAATATAATAAGTCCAGGACAAAAGGGCATGGACCCAATTCTTAAATTAATAGAAAAATACCAGGCACTCACTGCGAATTGTATGCAGGCAGATTTATTGCAACGTTTCGACCTGTCAAGGTCTTTATCAAGCTAACACCACAGTGTAAAAATTGCACTCATATACACACAAGTTACAAACAAACAATCAATTAATTAGGTAATTAGGATATTAGAAATTGCTTTAGACAAACAAGTGTTTTAAATAATACAATCAATAAATCAAGTTAATACATCAAACTTTAAAAAAACATGGTAATGAATAGAAAGGTAAATGGCTGAAACAGATAGTCAAAGAAAAAAATAAGCAGTCCAGGTTTTACACAAAATCCCATAAACTATTATATATGCACAGATCTATTTAATAAATCTATTACTAAACTGAATTAATATTTAATGAAATACCACATACTTCGCGTGACTAGACTCAATTGCGTCACAAACCACGCAAAAAAATACGGTGGCCGCAAAAGGAATAGGGCATCTGAAATCTGAGCGCATGCGCGAGAAGAAACCCAATCGTGCGCGAGAAAAAGTAATTGCGCATGCACGAGAAGAAACCTAATCGCGCACGCGAGCAAAACCAAGACGCACATCCAGGGCAACAGGAGACACACAAAAGTGTGTATCAGCCGGTATATATGTCCCCAGGCTAAACAAACAGTTATATCTCATAACAAAGGAGAGCCAAGACAAAAAAATTAAAAGTGAAAAAGAAGAGAAAGAGATCAAAACAAAAAAATATAAAATAAAATATAGTCAAATAATAATAGAAAAATAAGAAGAAAATGAGAAAAAAAATAAAATAATAATAATAATAATATAGAAATAATAATAATATAATAAAATAAATAATAAATAATAAATAAAATAAACATAAAAATCAAAAATAAATAATAAAATAACAAAAAATAAAATAGTGAAAAAAACAGAAAAATAAAAAAGACATAAATAAAAATATATTAAAAAATTAATTTATAAAAAAATATATATGTAAATAATAATAATAAAATAAAAATTACAAATAAAAATTAAAAAATAAAATAATAAATAAAAATTAAAAAATAAATTATAAAAAATAAGAAAAAACTAAATAAAATAAAGTGAAGAATAATAAAAAGAAAAGAAGAAACACAAATACAAGAAAATAAAAATCAGCGAAATACTACAATACTCCAAAGGATACAAAATACCCAAATTTACTAAAGCTATATACAAGCAAAAACATATATGTGTATATGTCCTAAGAAACATACACATAGGTTTTTAAACATGTATCAAAAATAAAAAAAATAAATGTAAAACGTGTCAATAGAAGAAAAGAAAAAATAAATATACAACACAGTGTATATCAAGAAATATAAAAGAAATGAGACCTAAAGTACATAAATTATATCTAATAAAGCTGCAGAATGGGATCCAAAGAGAAATCTTAATTAACAAGTCCAATGTTATTTCCATATATCCAAAAGAAAGTGATAATAATACTAGAAAATATAATCATAAAATTAATTTATACATACGTATATACATAAATATGTACACACATATGTATAACACACAAAGTGCATAATGAATAAAAGTGCTAATAAACATATATGCAATTAATATGAAACATCAAATAAAGTGCACCAATAATTAATAAAGTGCCTTCTTAACAAAGTGCTATAATCAATAATTAATAAAGTGCAAAACTAGAAATAAATTTAAGTCTTTGGTCTTTATCATCTTTACGTCTTGGATATAGACACTCATCTCTACTCTTATTTTTAACTTCATCTAATTGTTCTTTCAGAAGGGCCCTGGGATTGCCCCGTTTTTGAAATCTCTCAACCATGTTTTTCAACTACAGTAAAGCAAAAGATTGTACAGCAAATGCTGATGCCAATCATTGATTATGGGGATGTAGTATATGCATCTGCATCGCAATCCCACATTAATAAACTCAACACATTGTATAACTCGTTCTGCCGATTTGTGCTACAATGTAATTACAGGACCCATCATTGTGACATGCTAAAGGAACTAAACTGGCTGTCGCTGGAATCCAGACGCACCCTTCATCTTTCCAGCCTTGTTTTTAAGAGCTTTTCTGGGAAACTCCCACCCTACCTGAACAAAATGCTTTCCCCAGCTGTTCCCACTTTCTATAAGCTCCGATCCAGTACAAGCACTTTACTTAGTCTACCTCAATACAAAAAGAAAGCGGCCCGATCCTCCTTCTCCTATAGAGCACCGCAATTGTGTAACGACCTCCCTCACAATTTAAAATCTTCCCTAAGCCTAAAGTCATTTAAGAGATCCCTCTCTACATACCTTAAAAACAGAATGCACGTGTCATGGTTGATTATATATTTCCTGCCTGTACTATGTTAAATTTTGTATATATTGTGTATTATTGTTTTTGTATTTTGTTGTACCTAATGTAACAATGCAATGATTTGTGGACCCAGGACATACTTGAAAACGAGAGAAATCTCAATGTATCTTTCCTGGTAAAATATTTTATAAATAAATACAAACATGTAGTCTATATTCTTAAATGTCCCTGTGGTTTTTTGTATGTGGGACAGACCTCACAAAAAAATGGAAGAGAGGTTCTCTAAATATAAATCCACGATACGGACAAAAATTAATGAGCTGCCTGTGCCATCTCAGTTTTCCGAAGCGCAACACAATATTTCTCAGCTTAAATTTCAAATGATTGATTATGTCCCTGAAACTCTTAGAAGGGGAGATAGGAGTAAAAGATTACTAATGAGGGAAGCATTTTGGATCAGGGAATTGGACACATTATTACCTAGAGGGCTGAACCAAGAATTCATAATTTCATTATTCATTATTATTTATTATTTATTTTATTATAGTATTATTATTTCTCTATTATTATTAATATTATTTTTTATTTTTTATTTTATTATTATTTTTATAGTTATTATATTTATTATTTTTCTATTATTATTTGCCTATATATTTTTTTATTTTTTTTATATTTTTTTGTTTTGATCTCTTTCTCTTCTTTTTCACTTTTAATTTTTTTTTTTGTCCTGGCTCTCCTTTGTTATGAGATATAACTGTTTGTTTAGCCTTGGGACATATATACGGGCTGATACACACTTTTGTGTGTCTCCTGTTGCCCTGGATGTGCGTCTTGGTTTTGCGCGATTGGGTTTCTTCTCGCACATAGTCACGTAGGGGAGGCGGTTCTTTTCCGCGAAGTATGTGGTATTTCATTAAATCCCAGGTATTTTTGATATGATTAATGGCATTAATTCAGTTTAGTAATAGATTTATTAAATAGATCTGTGCAAAACCTGGACTACTTTTTTTTTTTTTATGACTATCTGTTTCAGCCATTTGCCTTTCTATTCCTTACCATGTTTTTTTGAAGTTTGATGTATTAACTTGATTTATTGATTGTATTATTTAAAACACTTGTTTGTCTAAAGCAATTTCTAATATCCTAATTACCTAATTAATTGATTGTTTGTTTGTAACTTGTGCATATAAAAGTGCAATTTTTACACTGTGGTGTTAGCTTGATAAAGACCTTGACAGGTCGAAACGTTGCAATAAATCTGCCTGCATACAATTCGCAGTGAGTGCCTGGTATTTTTCTATTTGTATATATTCTTTGGGTTTTTGCTGAGCCATACTCAGTAGCACCCTGGACTGAATTGCTGTGGCTGAGTGCAACCCTATCCCTTTCTTGGGTAGAACATTAGCTTAAAGATAGAGTACAGAGAGTTGTCATTCATGGTAAATTTTCAAGCTGGACAAAAGTGGTAAGTTGTGTACCTCAGGGTTCTGTTCAGATTCCAATATGATAGTATTATACAAATATATACAGGACCAATGAAAACCATTGTCTGGGAAAAAATCAGGACATAAACAAGACTATACATAGGTCATGAGGTAATATATTTAGAGTGGAAAAAAGCAGATTTACTGTAAGGCAAATTAAAGAGTTTGTTACAATAAGGACATTGCATTCTCTGCCGGAAGGAGTGGTTTTATCAGAGTCTATACAGATATTTAAACAGCAATTTGATAAAAACATAATATACAGGGTTATAAGTTTTAATAAGTGGTGTAATAGCTTCTTAATCCAATGAGATATTGTCCTAGTTTGATGCAAAATTGGATGCACTTCAGACAGAGTGTTTTGCCTTATTTTGGATCAACAACAAAACCAAATGTGAAAAAGGCTGAACTTGATGTCTCTTTTCAGCTATGTAACTATGCAAAAACAACACCTGCACCCACAAAATAACAGTGGAAAAATTACTTATCTCCAAGCTATTATAAGCTTCCCTTTAGATCATCTCTCAGATGTTGGTCTTTCATAGATAATGCAATATAAAAACAAACACACTTAGGGATACAGCTGATATATCCTAAAAGTAAATTGACAAACAAAACATGGTGTAATATTGTTAAAAACCAAGATAATCAGGCAATATATAGCGCTCACAAATTGAAAGATTGGTTATAACTTGATATAAGCATGGATGAAAGCTGATGCCTATTAACCTAAAACATTTCAAACATTCCGTTTGATTCCTTTGTAAACTGTTCCATTAATTGCATTTTTTTTAAATTTCCTATTGAAACAATAATTGTATACTTACAACTGTCTTCTTCTTCAGAGATACATTTCAGAACATAGCAGGCATAAATGAACCCGGCAAGCTGAAATAAAACATACATATGAGGGTAATTCAGTATAATTTATCTGTTGCATTTACTGTACAAGGCAGTAATGAGAAAGCTCAATGTTTCCGGACTAATTAACTCTGTTATTATTTATAATGCACCTGTAAACATTGCCAAAGAACAATCCATGAAACAAGTACTGTGTAATGCCACGAGCCAATTAGCAATATTGGTTTTAAGGAACAACCTTGTTATTCAATTACATGAAAGAGGAGTGGAATATACATTGGTATTAAAAAGTTATTACAATATGTACATCACACTATATTATATTATATTATTCTTACAAACTGTAAACTGTAAACATTGCCAAAGAACAATCCATGAAACAAGTACTGTGTAGTGCTATGGGCCAATTAGCAATATTGGTTTTAAGGAACGACTTTGTTAGTCAATTGCATGAAAGAGGAGTGGAATATACATTGGTATTAAAAAGTTATTACAATATGTACATCACAATATATTATATTATTCTTGCAAACTAGAAATCAATTAACAATTTTAGTTGGTTGTCTTCTTTTGGATCAGCAGTAGTAATAGATGTGTGAAAGACCTGATGCATTAGTAATATTTCAGCCTATATAAATATGTGCAACTATGATAAATGTTATACATTGTGCAGTCCTATGGTTGATGAAAAGGTTAACACATGCAATAAACTTTTATAATATTATGGATGCATGAGTATGGTTACAAGCAGGAGAAATTGTCTATCTACCTATTCAACAGATCTATCTACCTGTAAAATGTTTTACAGAAAAATGGTTTACCTGGCTTCTAAATAATACATGTACTATTAATTCTTTTGAAAAGTCACTTCCCACGTATTTTTTATCAAGAGGGACATGGCCATTGCTATTGAAGTCTCACACATATTACACATATAGGTATTACGCAAATTATTTCTACAATCAAGTTAAAAAAAACAGAATAACATGAAAATATGTCCAAATATTGGTTAATAAGATCAATAACCTCAGTATGTACTTAGAGTTCAACAAAAGCTAAGTGATCTCCCAGTTATACTATTTTTATATTATTATTTAAACATTTATGTCATCATAATCTCTTTATTATTTAACGGACATGTTCTCCATCTATACTTATATAATGAGAAATAAAAGTGTGTCATGTATTGTTATTTTATCAAGTGATTATTTATAGGGAAATTAGTTACTAGTAAATCTAGATTTATTACATGGTGAATGTATTGACTCACTGAGCGTGAAATCTACCCATTTACATTCCAACTGGGTATCTAAAAGACTGTAATGAACCATATACCAGAAAATAAAATGCAATAAAAGAATCAAAATATATTACTTCCAACCCTGATTCCAATATGCACTCATGTCATGTTGCATCCTAGTCAGATACATCAGATAAATCTGAGCCTTCTGGTGAGTTAGCATTTATCTTGAGATTTGTATTTCTTTTTTTAACAGGTATTCATATAACTTCTGAATTGCATATTGAAGTTGCAAAAATCCATACATTTACCTTTTGGGATGCTAAAATGAGACACGCAATTCACATTTAACAGTAACATAAAACATAAATAGACACAATTTATTTTAGTTAAAGGGACACTCCAGACCCCTAAAGCACTTTACTTCTTTGAAGAATGCATGCTATTGTTTTCATTTTGCAAAAAGCGCAGATTCAATAGAAATTTACACTTTTATAAATTAACGTGTTTAGACCCCTTGACAACAGGTATTCTTACTTCCTGGCTTGGTTAACTCAGAGAAGATAAACTCAAGAGGCAGCAATTGCTCTGTGCACCTGCCTTAAAATGATTTCTCATTGAGCCGCATTGGGAAGTCTGTGATTGGACAGCCACAGAAAGTCTGGTCGGGGTTACAAGGGGAGGTCTTGCAAAGGCATCAGAAAAGAGATCTGAAGCTACTGCAAGCTGTTTTAATATATACCCACAATGAAATATGCATAGATAAATGCATGCATGTGTCACTGGGGTGTATCTAATAAAGAATGATTTTTATTTATTTTGTATTAGGGCAGTGTCCCTTTAACACATAAAAGACGGTGGGTGTTCTACACCGTCCTTAAGGGGGCAGTCCTAAATGACGCATAGGACATCCCCACTATCCAGAAGTTGTGATCCTGGGGACTGCATGACACAGGGTCCTCGTGATAACATTGCCGGAATAGCCAGCTTCTAAAGTGCCTGCGGGGGAGTGCCGGGAATGTCAGGCAATCCCACTAATGCCTGCTAGAAAGTTAGTAAAAGTTTAATAAACTTTATAAAATAAATACAAATACTTAGATATATATATATATATATATATATATATTCACCTTTCTTCCATCATTTTCATCATTCTCAGAGATTATTCTGGCCTGAAGCTGAAGGAAGCAAGGTGAATTGGTGAATTGTTAGTGTAGAACCCACCTAAGAGGTTTGCCTTGACGTGGCAAGTGGGCTTACATCTAATGGCCTTTGGAGTTATACAAAAAAAACTCCTTTTGTTTAAACAGACATAGGGATTTGGGGTAGTGTGCAGGTAACTCTTTTGTTTGTATATATTGGGGCTGATGTGTACTATGATTGTTGTTGCCACTCAGGAGTAGTGGGAGTCTGATTGCAAGACCTTTTTTTATGTATTTAGAACACGTAATTGTCTAACCAATTATCACAGAAAATTTACCTAGATGTGAGAAGAAACAATCTTTAAATACAGAGAACTTTTTCTGCAACTTTGTATCATTGATAAGACCTAGCTGAAGCAAATATGTTTGTACAAAGTTGCTATTTAACATCACACTTTTGCTAACCTGCCTTATTACCAACAAAGGCATCCAAGTAAAGTTTACACTGAACCACCCCAGAAGCTGTTTGGACCCTAAATAGAGGACAGCACAGTTGATTTGGGCAGATGACAGTGTATGTTTAAACTGGAAAGTGAATGTCTTATTATTTTTTATTTTTAACTTTTTATTTTTGTACCTATATTTTTAACTGCAATTTTTTATAAATACATTATCGATTATTTTTTAACATTTAATAACTAATACATTTTAAGCTTTTACATAATTTATTATGGCTGGTCTTTGATTGCATACATGGTGTTATGAGTGCAGAGGCGTAACCAGATACAATCAGGCCCCTGTGCGAAAATTGTCCTGGGACTCCCACATGTGTCTCAATCCCCCCCACACGGCCAAGACGTATTTCACCCCCCTTAACTGCTCCACATGTCTTATTCCCCCCTTAGTCCTACATTAGTCCTACATTAATGGATAAGCTCAGTACTATGGTGTCATCTTACCATGTCTTCTTACCATAGGGTGTGGTTCATACGATGGAGCGATTTGGCACTGTTTGAAATATCTTGCCATGGTACTTCCCTTTTCCATTTTTATGTATGTTTTTGATTTTTTTCAAGTAAAAAAAAAAAAGCATTTTTATGTCCCCATATTGTATAACTGTCATCTGTATTATTGTTCTCAACATATTATGACTTTTTTTTCTGGCATATTTAAAAAATCTTTAAAGAAATAGGTCTGTGTCCCAACCATTGGACCAGATCTCCTGTTTCCACTACAGTTCCTCCTTTTAAGCACTGTAAAAAACAAAAAACAAACAACATATGCATATTTATATCACAACCATATGTTTCCATAAGTATGTTATGCTCAGCTATTTTTAAAATATCTAGGGATATTATATAATTCTTTTAGGCATTAAATCAGTTTGTTTATGCAGCCCAAGCCACACCCTCCTGCCTGTGTTATATGATATCACCATTACAAAAGTATACTATAATAGTTGCAACTAGTGGTAATGTGCAAAGTGCAGACAGCTAAAGAGTGGTACAGAGGCATTACTAAGAATATAGCAGAGATAGACAGAGATCCTCCCAAAGATATATGAGTCTATCCCTGAATGTGCCTTCAAAGGCAAATAAATTAAACTGCAGTCTACAGAAACTCTAAACTGATCTTATTATCCCTAAATAGATCTTTAAAGGAACACTGTTGTGTCAGGAAAACAAACATGTATTTCTGACCTTATACTGTTAAAAAATTATTTAGCCTCGCGCACCCACTTGCCCTTATCAAATAGGTAGTTTACTTAACGTTTGCCAGAGCTAGCTCCACCCTGAATCTGCCTCCTCATTAGGTTAGATGATCTTAGCCAATCCAATGGTTTACTATTGGAAAGCATTGGATTGGCTGAGATTGTCAATTCTGATGATGTCAGCCAAGGAGCAGTTGGCAGAGCCAAATGTGCCACTGGCCAGTCAGCATCTGCATAGTTGTGCAGCACTAGCCCAGGAAGCACCTATAGTGGCTGTCTGAGTGACTGTCACTAGAGGTGTTACTAGGGAGCAATGTAAACACTGCCTTTTCTCTGAAAAGGCAAAGTTTACATTAAAATGCCTGCGGGGAATGACTACACATTAAACTGTAGTTGTTCTGGTGACTATGGTGTCCTTTTAAATAGAGAAAGTGTATTACACAGATTATAGTGACAGATGCAAAATATAGAAAAGTCAGTGCCAGCTAGTACAGGAAGTGCAGTCAGTGGTCAGGTAACATAGAAACATTGAAACATAGAATGTGACTGCAGATAAGAACCATTCGGCCCATCTAGTCTGCCCAATTTTCATTAGTCCCTGGCCTTATGTTATAGTTAGAATAGCCTTATGCAGTGGCGTACACACGATCCATGGGGCCCCGATGCAAAAACTGATCCCCCATCCACCCCTCCCATCCCCCCCCCCCGCATTTACTCTGAGCAGGCTGGGACCACAACACATGGCCCCTGCGACCACGATATGTGCGCCACTGCATGCAGATACATGCACTTAAAGGACCACTATAGGCACTCGGATCACTTCAACTCAATGAAGTGGTCTGGGTGCCAGGTCCCTCTAGTTTTAACCCTGCAGCTGAAAACATAGCAGTTTCAGAGAAACTGCTATGTTTCACTGAGGGTTAATCCAGCCCCTAGTAGCTATCTCATTGTGTCAATTTACACAATTATTATGAAATATGTATGGCTATATAATATATTTTTCATAATGAATAATAGTCTGCCACAATTCTCAAAACATATCTTGATAGACAGTTATGATTTTTAAAGGTTCCAGAATTTAGCACAGTTTTTTTTTTAACATAGTTACATAGTTACATCATTATTTTCTTGTTTCAAACTTTAATTGTCTGATAAGACATGCTAATATTTGGGGGTATGTATGAATCCAGTACCCACAACAAACCCACTTAACAAGTAAGCCCTAGACAATCTACACTATCCAGTTCTTTACAGGCTCATGATCATGTAAATCTTTACAATTATCATCCACTAAAGCACAAGGATTCAGTACCCTTTGCACTATTGTTTCTCCTTTTGTGTTTTTGAATTTAATATTCCATTTTCTGGTATACCTCCCACTTTGTTACACTAAAGAGGGGGTAAGCTACTCATGCATGTTTATGTTTTTCTTACAAGCCCTCCACTTCGCATATAGGCTGATAACCTATATAACCACTTCTGTATCTTGTTATTTAGGTGTGGAGAAAGGGTATTTCCACACAAGTGTTTCAGAGCTGCTTTTTCAACAATTATAAATTTTTAAAAAGAATTCTTTATTTTTGTCATGCTTACAATATGTATCACAATATGCATTAGGTAGATAGCAAAGATTAAATAGATAGCAAAGATTAACATGTCATGTCCCAATATGTATATAGATAATGCAGCACATTTTTAAAGAAAAGCTAGGAGAATTATGAAAACGTTATGGCTGTGGAGAAATCTGCTGTGTACATATTGTTAAACCTTTTGGGGTATAGAGAGTTAAGTGGGAAGATTTATGCACGCTTAACTTGGTAACTTGAGTCCCCTAGGAAGCCTTCAGGTGTGTGGGGTATTAAGAGAGGGCAGGGTTGACAGAGTCCGTGCAAAAGTGACTTACAAGTTGGTACAGAGC
This sequence comes from Pelobates cultripes, assembly GCA_933207985.1. Lineage (NCBI taxonomy): Eukaryota > Metazoa > Chordata > Amphibia > Anura > Pelobatidae > Pelobates > Pelobates cultripes. The sequence continues at coordinate 250,360,889 of OW240913.1, forward strand.
TGCTTCAGCCAACACCATGATGAGAAGACAGGTGAGTGGTTGCGTGTCTCTCAGCGCCCAACCCCTAGTCCCACTTCATCCAATGCCCACTGAGGGGAGAGCACAGTTATAGAGCAGCAGTGACCCCCGCGATGTCTCAGGGCCCAGCGATGTGTAGGAGCTAGTCCTTCCATGTCAGAAGCTCAGCAGCCTGCCCAGTTGTAAGCCACATATGGTTCTTGAGCGAAGCCTGACCTCGTTTTGGGGTGTTTTCCATTTGCGTGTTGGCTTCTGCTGTGGGGATGAGGGCTTACGGCATTGCTGCAATTTTGGGGCCTTTGCCGAGGCCATGGACGTCTGCTGCGAGATCACGGTGTGCTGTAAAGTTGATTGAGTCTTCGGCAGTTCTGGGGTGGTGTGATGGTTCCTATTTTCTATTGCCAACCAGAATTTATCAAAGATTCTGTTGAGGCTAGTCATAAGGTCCCTTTTAGCTTTGGCAGGGTCGGGGTGCCACGTAGCGTCCGCCATTTTTGGTGGCTCACGCGTTGTCTGTGCGGTTGCAGAGGCTTCATCCACTGTGCCCAGTAGGTTAGATTGGCCTCCCAGAGGTGGACTGGGATTACCCCCGCCGGTCCTGGGGGGGTTAGGTTAGGGATGCTTGTGTAGTGACTAGGGCAGTCAAACAGTTCTGGTCTGGGAGATCGGCCACCTCTCCCGTCCCTCGCGCTCTAGGTCGCATCAGTCAAGCTTTGCTGCTGTGGAGCTTCCATCGCGTCTCCGACAGTGTGCTGCAGTCAGCTCGGGGTGCAAGTGGGTCACCGGGTGAGTGGAGGTTCAGCTTAGTCATTCTATGAACTGCTGATATTGCCCATGTAGGAGAGGAATTCAAGCTAAATGTGACTCTCCGTCATGGATTAAATACATTTTTAAGCGCTCTATACAGACATTCGTTAAGAGGATCACCTGGTTGTATAGTTATTCCATTTAATCCATCCTTGCTTAGATTTCTCCATCTCTAATTAATAAAAGATATGATGTTTTAAAATTTTCCAAGTTGTTATCTCACTCTGTCTCCAAGATTGCCCTTTGACCAATTTAGCACTAGCACTTTTCAGTTGAAAAAAAAAAGAATAGCATAACGTTTATTGAAAGTAAGGGATGTATAGGTAGCATAGAACCACATAACGAAACAGCCCTTTTGTATATCGACTGCTCTTAGACAAACTTATGTAAATTTATACAAGTTTTGCTTTATATTTATTCATTCAACCTTTGCAAGACATATAGTGTCCTTAATCTAGCTCTATTTCTAACAGGGTCTAAAATTTCATCATAAAAGCAAAAATAAAATGTTTCTCACATACTGTAGTTGTGGCAAAATAGGTAAATAAAAATGTCCATGCTTATAGGTATTTGTAAGGATCATGAAGGCATTACTTTACTGACATTATAGCTTACTAAAAGTGGCAACAGAATGCCTGTGTTTGAACATAATTTCCACATAAACTATAAGGTAAATAATATATTTTACAAATGAAGGTTGTAAACTGCTAGAGCAATCTTTATTAGTCTAGGAATGCTAATGTAATAGTGAAATGGTAGAGTTCATTCACCTTTCCACTCTCCCTAACTGTAGGAATAATTTGAGTCACTAAAACTTCCTTTGCTGTTTGGAAGGAGGGGTGAGCTGACATTTTCAGCAAAAGTTCAGCCATTTAATCAGTGACCTGTGTCTTCTGGTAGATAAATATGTTCATATGAATATAAATAAATGTAATTTTGCAAAATACTTTAAAAAATTATTCTGGAAGTGAAGTGGTTTTGGAAAATGATTCATGACACTTTTTTTTAATCCTTCCCCTATTTTATAGAATGGTTTACAAATGGCAGTTCCACATCACATTCCACTTTCTCCTTTGTTTTTTTATCGCTCCCCCCTCCCCCTGGATTTGTTTACTATATTTTCTTTGTCAATATTGTAATTGTATTTATACTTTACAGAGTGGTTGTATGTTTATTTTACAGATTTTTCAGAAAACTTGCCTTACCTTTAAATAAAAAAATAAATCACAAATAAAATGAAACCAAATCAAAGATGTCCATGCAAAGTACACTGCTGAAGTGCTTTTAGATGGACTCTTATACTCTGCAATGGGCTTTCTGTGGCTATTTAGCTACAGTCCTCAGAAACATGAACCCGAATCATGTCTGTCCCTATGATCTTGGACTGTTTAGAAGTAATTTTAAAGGGTTTTGGAAATGTTTTCAAATTTTATTAAACCCATTCACGCCGTTAGGACATGTACTGTAGAAGGGCTTTAATGTCCTTAGGGTGGCATAGTATGCCCTAAGATTTACTTACTCACTTAACATGCTACCGATTGCCATCTGGGGGTCTGAATGGCAACCCAGGCAGTACCCATGTTGCCAGTGCAGGAGATCTGCAGCATGTGATCACAGTGACAATGTGTCACCACGATCTCCTGACTTTGATAATTTCGGTTGCTGTGCGAAAAAAAATAATTGAGTGCCGATCACAGCATTAACCCTGTGATGAGTCCGATTAAGGTGATTAGTACTTTGATACTATTATTAATGTTTTTTAGGGTCAAAACATTTGTTTTACCCTTTTGTCAGCTATAGCAGTTTTTAATTTTATTACATGACAGGAGGCTTCCTATTTTGCATTAACTCTATTTACTAACTGCACAGCAGCAAAGAAAAAAATAGAAGAACCAATCAAAATGCAGTAGGAGGTATAGTATCCACAGTAAATAGGCTTCTCCTCCTCTTTCTTTACTGCTCCATCAGCAGACAGGTCAGAGTTTTTGGCTCTTCTCTGTGTTTTTATTACATAATCTTTTACCCATGTCTTCTACTTCATTTCATTTTCCTATTTGTTCCTAGACCTATCTAACACTTTATTTACTATAATTTGCTGTTCTTTAGCCTTATTTTGTATTGGTTTATTATTTTGTATTACACCACCGCCCCCCCTTTTCTTTCCCTGACAGTCGTGGGTCTTGCGCCACCCTGAACGCGGCAGTAGCCCCTTACCTCAGGGGAGATTGGAACTGCTCCCACACTGTCTCCCAGCTGCGTGCATCCACATGCCCAGCGACGGCCGGATCAGTTCGTCATGATCTATCAGTGACGGCAGCCATCTTGGATCTTGCAAGATTCACGGCCACCATTTTAGGAGTTTCGCGAGTGCCAGTTTTTCTCCCTTACTCTGCAAATATTGTGTCTGGATCCTTCGATAAACCAGGCAGGTTTGATAAACCAGGCATCTTCAAGGGTCAGTCATAACTTGCTGCTGTGGTATGCACTATAGGGCTCAACACCCTGTGCATTCTGGGGTGAGGCCCCTTATTCTGTGCTGCTGATCAGAGCTCTGCTTTGGCACCCTCTGTATACCTGGGTGAGGCCAAGAGAAAATCCCAGTCAGACCTACTACACCCTGCTGGGGGTTTATATTTATATTTAGTACTGATGGTACCCCCTCTATCCTGAGTTTTCATCTGACCCTACTTGGGTTTACTTATAGTACTGCTGGCACTATAACTCGGAGTTATCATACCCTGCTGAGGTTGTATTCACTAGTAATGCTGGGACTATCACCACTGTAGGATCCTACCCTACAAGTGTGATCCCTGGACTACCTAAGCCATGTACCAACTCAGTGCCTAGGTCCCTCACCTACTCACGATGGAAGATTCCCAGAATACCCCTGTGGACTTTCAGGCCATGATAAATGCAAGTATGGTGCGTCCATGGAGAGGGCCCTGTCACACATGATGAGGCAGATCAGACCAAATCCTCCAAACCTCAGTGCACACGTTAAGAGTCGGACTCCGAGGCCTCGGACTTCCACACTAAAGAGGAATCCCAACCTGGCAAACGCCATTGGAAGGGTGAGAAGGTACAACCCAACCCACACAAAGGGAAGGCACCCGCTAAAAACCACTTCGCGCAGGGGGTCTAGATTCCTTCATGGATGACACTTAGGCGACTGAGGACACAGAACCCCCACTGAAGAGGGTGATACCATACTGGACCCGACGGGCCAGAAACTTGATCAGCGGAACATCAGACACCCTCGCTCAGGCGACTGGACTCCCCCAGAGCACTTGGCAAAATGTATGCACCTATGGATATGCAAACCGCTAGGCAAGGTGGTTCGTAACCGACTTAAGTCGGAATGCCCATGCATTTCCCTACTGGACCAGGTTGCCCAAACACCTGAATTTTACCAGGTCATGACAACCTTCATGACAAGAGGTGGTTGCGACCCCCATAAAGGGGTGGAGAGGAAATTCTCAGGACAAGTTATTGGATGCCACTGGATCCCTCTCTCGAATCATGTATCTGGCGGACGACGCCTTCCAGAGGGCTGATCAATTCGATGCCAACACACTCAGGGAATGGGCGTATGATATATGCAAATGGGCTCAAAGGGGTTTCTGCTTTCTGGGAAGCGCTAACGTCTCTCGTCCAAGAGGCGCAAAGCAGTACTACTCCGCATAGAGGGAAAGTTGGTGGAATTGGGCACCAAAGAGCTTGGACCTCTGGCACAGGGCAAACTAATTGGGGAAGCTTTCCTCAAGGAATTAAACAGAGACGTAAACATCTTCACCTCATTGAACAAAGCACAGACCTCTATGAGAAAGGTCTTCAGGCACAACCCTGCAAAAGGGCTTTTTGGAAGGACTGGCTGCCAAAAGGGCCGTGCTGTCAGCCGATTTTTTTCTTCGATTCATGTGGATTGACCAACCGTGGCAATTCACATGCCTCCCTTTCGGCCTCAGCTCGGTCCCATGGTGCTTCACGAAGCTACTGAAGCCGGGTTACTCATCTTCGAGCAAGAGGAATTTGCTGCATTATATACCTGGACGACCTCCTTTTTTACTGCTCCGACAAGTCCAGACTAACACTACACACATGATTTACCATGGGCCTTCTAGAATCGCTGGGTTTCGTGGTGAACAACCCAAAGTTGGCTATGACCCCATCCCAAACCATACAATTTCTAGGCTTCGAGATCGACTCCAAAGAAAGCACACTTCGCCTGCCGACATCAAAGATCTCAGTTATATGGAAGGAACTCTGCAGAGTCATCCGCTGCCAAACAGTTCCGCTCTGTGGACTCACTCGGATAGTGGGTCTCCTGTCCTCATCCATCCAGGCCATCTTTCCATGACCACTCCACTACAGGGCTATGCAACACCTCATCATCCTGTAGTGGAGTGGTCCAGGAAAGTCAAAACTCTACCTACGACCAACCAGTCCTGGTGACAGAAGAAGTCAGGGAAGATGGTCGGCCTAGGTGGAGCCCACTCACGACTCCTGTCAGAACTAGTGATGGAGATTTTTTACTTCTGCCTTCCCTGTAACATCTCCCTTAATGTGGAATACCTGCCAGGAGAGAAAAATCTTACAATAGACTGGTTCTCCCGCCATTGGCGAGATGGCAGCGATTGGATGCTGGACCCCCAGATCTTCAACACCCTCTAGCACCTGAGAGGCCTGTTTCATCTGGATCTGTTCTCATCATGCAACAACAGACAGACTTTAGACTTCTTCAGCTGGCTCCCAGACCCGGAGAGCAAAGCAGTGGACGCCTTCCTACATACATGGCGATCACCGGTGCATACGTGTTTCCTCCATTCGCTATGATAGTGAGGACTCTCCATTACCTGAAGGCCCACCAAATATCTCTACTACTAATCACTCCCCTATGGCAGAGCCAACCTTGGTTCCCTGATCTACTAGCATTGTCCTACGCAGACCCACTCTTACTACCATCCTACCCAACATGGATACAAACGGGAACCCTCCCTCGCTGTTGCTTGTCTACCTCTTTCCGGGGCACCTGGAAGTTCGGTGAATTATCGCAGGCTGCTAGGGACCTCCTATGAGACTCGTGGGCACTGGGGATGAGACGATGCTCTGCCCCTCTCTTCTCCTGACTTTGCATGGCTTTCACTTCGACAACTTTTGGCCAAGTTGACAATTTTGCTTTGCCTCGTCTCTTTTTGGCGGGTCTCCGACGTTCGGGTGTTTGAGGTCAATGCGTTTTCAGTCTCTCCGGACAGGGTTACTTTCTGAGTATCCCGTTTAACCAAATCAAATTTGTCCTCGATTTTTTATCCCTTTTTTGTCACGGACCCTCAACTACATGTGGTCTCGACTTTACGGAGTTACATTGAAGCTACAACCCCACTTCGAACATCTGCCTCCGGACAACTACTGGTGTCCTACGTTAGACCACATAACCTAGTCTCAGTGACGATGCTCGCCAGATGGTTTCGATGGATATTGTCCTTAGTGAGCATGGAAGCTACATTTGAAGTGCATTCTGTGTGCAATGCAGCTGCTTCATCGGCTTTCACAGCTGGAGCATCGCTGTTGGATATCCTTCCTACGGCAGACTGGTCTTGCGAATCCATGTTTCGGACATTTTACTTCAGACCAAATCCCAGTGCTGCTTTGTCCCTATTACATCAGCATTAAAAATGAAAAATAGGAAGCCTCCTGTCATGTAATAAAATTGAAGATTATGCTATCTTTAGTGCACTTATAATCTTAATTTTAATAGTGACAGGAGGTAAGTATTTTCCCACCCTTCCCTGCCTTCTTCGGATTTAGGGATTTGCTCAGCAGGACACTTAGGGAACTGGTTTCACCTGTCCTATCTCTATAGATGCTTTTCTGTTACTTCGTCAACTTTATAGCCTGTTGTTTCTTCATCATACGGTCTCTGATGTATTCTGTATGTCACAACTCAGATCAGGTGCAGGGTCATGCATGTCTGGATTTGGATATAGTAGGGGATTTAGGGCTTAATACAGTTTGTAATTCTAGATAACTTATTGTACTTATTGATTTAACTATACTTAGTTATTCGTCATTTTATAGTGGGTAAATTCCTTGTTTTCATGGTCTCGAGACTAGTGCCTAACCTATTTTCACATTCTCTTCAGTTTAATTCAAGGCTGGATTCTGATTTCTTATCGAGGTGCCATAAAAAGTTTACCCTACGTTTCAAAAGGATTATCTTTGTTCGTTTTGTTGATTCTGTCCGTCTGTTTGGCCAAGGAATATCGTTTGTTCATTCTGTTGGGACTTTCCCGTTTGAGATGTCGCTAGCTGAAAGAGGAGGAGGGGCCTTTTCACTGTGGATACTATAACTCCTACTGCATTTTGATTGGTTCTTGTTATACTTTTTCTTTGCTGCTGTGGAGTTAGAAAGAAAGTGAATGCAAAATATTCGCCTCTTGTCATTATTAAAATTAAGATTATAAGTACACTAAAGCTAGCATAGTCTTCAATTTGTTTAGCCTATTCCCTGCTGCTTGATCACTATTCTGTACAGTATCTGTGCTGTATGGTTCTTTACTAGTGATTAGTGCTAACAAAGAGCTCTCTGATTAGGCTGACATTTTTACTATTATTTCTAGGTTTTGTTTTGGTCAGAACTTGTACAATTGCCTCCATTCTTAAGGAATTAATAGCAAATAGTTATATAGTAATAGCAAATAATAACATAAGGCAATAAGACACACTAAGCACCTTGCAATGTGTAGAGTGTCATCGGCGTGGGAACACAGCCGCTCCTAACAAGGATACACATACAAGTTAAATGAAACATGTACATTCTATGTTAAATCCTCAAAATACATAAGAACTGTTTGTTACATTGATTTCAATTTATAAGAAGAAAATACAATGTCTGCATGATAGGTGTATGTATTCAGAGAGCGCATGTTGAAGAATACATATAAAAAAAGCACACCATAGCTAAATCTGCATGTGATAACTTAGGAGGTTTTATTTTTCTATTTTAGTAATTCTTTCCCTTTTTAGATTTAGTAAAGCTGCAGAATAATTTAATCATCTGGCTTTGGTGTTTCAATGCCTGAGGCAGATGTAACTTTCTTATCATGAAGCTTCTCTGTGTGTTGCCCCTTGCTATCAACTATACACAACTGTGGTGCTTGGATAAGAATATCTGATCTTTTATTCTTCAGATCTAAGGGAAATACAAAAAAGAGATCATTGTTTAGAGCCCATTGAATGCCTGAGTCACTTTTAAAATCCAACAGGTTTACATGAAAATATCTAATCTAGAAAGACAGTTATTAATTTAACATGTTGCGAAAACACTTGGCATATTCAGAAATAATATAGAAGAAACAAGTCTAAAAGAACTGTAATTTAACTCTACAGAAGAAAAAACTGTGAAATGTATTTGTTTCTTCCTGCATTTTTCAAATATGGTAAAGGAGGTTTTTCTCAAAGAAGTTTCTTTCCTGGTTGCTAATCTGTTATTTAGAAAAATCATACCTGCATTTTCTCATTTTGATCTTATTCCAATATGACGTTGCACAGTACTCTCTCTGGTTGAAGAGATACAAGTACCATATGATGTGAATAAAATAAGAAATATGCAGTACCTAGAAGGCCTGACTGGCCATATGGCAAACCAGTAGACCACATTGTCTATGGGCCAAGGCTGGCAGGGTAGATCTCCCCTACCAGCCCATGCAGTGCAACACTGGCCCTAAGAGGAAGCATTGCCCTTTTATGGGCCAGAGTAAGGTTACCAGGGGAAATGTGCCAGGCAGTCTCCAGACACAGCATTACGTGGTAACCCAATGCTCTGAAGGATCTGTGCTTGCGAGGGGGAGAGAGACGTGGTGACATAACTAGCCCGCTAGACCATCAGCTTGCTCCTTCTCCCCTTTAAAGGTGTTAAGAGAAAGGGGGAGTAAATGTTTACTTTTTGTTTTGTTTATTAATAATTAAATTAATAAATTAGCAATTAAGTCCCTATCCTACATGCACACTACACCCCTTGCACTTACACACAAACACACTAAACACCGTCTATAAACACACACAATTTACACACACACTCTGTACCCTTTTGCTTTTGTGCATATAAGTACCAGCATAAAACAGCATAAAAGAATGGGCTTCCTGGTTGGACTTGATGGACTTAAGTAACTATGTAACTATGTAACTCTCATTTGTCCTAACATAATATCACAGATGATGTTTGTTCATGTAAAGCATTTTTTCAAGACACTTTTCGATTGTAAAATGAGGAAAGGTGCCATTTGCAACAATAGATGAAATTCCTACATATATATATATATATATATATATATATATATATATATAACCATTACATAGAAGATCAATAAATTTTTTCTTTGTGTTCATAAATAAACTAAATTGATGTAATAAATTAGTTAGAGACATTTGTTATATATGTGTATTCGAATGGCATTAAATGTTTAATAAATAAAGACAAAAATGTGTTAGAAACAACAAAGCTTTCTATAGAGAGAACAACAAAGCAATAAGGAAATTTACTTCTTTATACTGCCACCTACAGCTGATGAGGTTTTAGCATGGTGGGGTGCATAATTCCTCCCTCTGAACTTGAACTTGACAGTTCAAGCATTATACCTTCTTAGAGCGCCTAAGAAGCAAATAAGGGAAATAACATGAGAGTCTACCTTGTGGGGGTCATCAGAGCTATTTTTTAATATAGTCTTCAAGCAGAGTAAATAGTCTACTTTTAGTCTTCACTAAAGATTGGATGATGTTTGTGTTGGTGGAAGTGATGAATAATCTTATTTCTCTATGGTAGCCCAGTATTTTCTCTGGCAGCTAGTGTGCACTCACCTCCCACATCTTCTCCACCACCTGCTAACTATGGCACACGTAGCTCAACCACAATCAATATGAAGTGACAGAACTACATTTATAATGATTAATTAGAATTTTCTTTCCTTTTGCCATTTTGTATTAATGAAACATAGGGGTTAGCAGTAATTTCGAATTGAAAAAGTTCCTGCCTCAAGCATTGGCTAGATCTCATACTATACTGGAATTGCCTGCCAATATTTTTGCAAAAGGTTTACACCTTTGTGTTCTCTTCCTGAATTGCACAGTTAACAAAATGTAGGATTTGTGCAGAACAGCGCACACCTATTAAAGGACCATCTGAGATTTGATCATGTTAACAGCTCGGTTGGTGACCATAAATCCAACATGAAGATTGGGGCCTGCCTGTTCTTTGAACCAATGTGGCACTATTCCATCTATTGCCTGCAGTATGGTAGCTGCAGTTTGCTTTTTATCCAGCACTTTAGCATATAGCATGAGAAATTGATAGTTCTGCTGCACTTCACTCCACTTTGAAATCCAAGGAAAGTACATCTTGTAGAAAGGCCTGTATCAGCTACTTCTCTCATGGAAAATTAAACTCCTCCTGAGCAATCAGGCAAGGGATTTTGTTAGACCGTTGTTTTGTCATGTCCTGACATAATATCAAACAAAATGTTCAAGAGTGGGCTGGTGGACATGTCCCTGAAATAACGTGGACTGGCAGTCTTTCATACCCTGCAATCTAGTGGCGCGATGTTCAACATTCTCTTGCTCTGCCTAAAGGAAGTAGGAGTGGATTAGGAACCGATGGTGGTAGTAGGTTGTACAGAATCAGATACAGCACTAATGGACCTCCTGCCTGCCTGCCTTAGTACTTTCTCTTTATACATTCTGCATCAATGCAGACTTGGGGTATCTTTGCAGATTTTGGTTTGTACCAGCACTAGTGAGATGACCCTTTACTCTCCCTACTCACTTTTTTGATGTACTAATTTCACGTTTTAATTCTTTGTTTTGTGAAGCTGTCAAAGTAATGCTGAACTGTTTCAACATATATTAGCCTCAACCCTTCACTTGTAGCTAATGAAGATCAGGATTGACTTGCCTCTTTGGAAGCTGTTACAACACTAGGTTCTACACTTCCACTTGGTTTACTAATGCTAATGGGAAGGGATGTGGTAGTAGTAATAATGGCACTGGGTGAACTACTTCTAGTACTAGTAGGAGACGATCTATTTACATTAAACTGTTTCCATTAAATGAGGCAATTCTACTTCAGATAGAGATATAGTGGACTGCTGCCACTCCTCTCTGGGCTTTCATCTTCAAATTCCCCGTTATAATAATCAATGTTCTTCTGGAACAGACTTAAACTAATGTCTAAATAAAGAAGAGCACACTATTCACAATTGTAAAAAAATGCGCTGCATGGAAGTATTAACAGTATCAATTAGTAGTATGAAATTAGTTAATCTGCTCATATAAATGAAGCAACCGACAGATTAAAAAAAAAAAAAAAAGCATCCATGTAGATACAAAATACAAGCCTTATAAGGCTTCTCCTAAACCTGGGTAGTGGCCTCAAATATCAGGGAGAATAACCAATAAGCACCGAAAGTAACAAAAATAAAAGAAATTTGGGCTTTATTAAAAACGGCCAGTTGACACAATGCTTATTGAAAGGTGCTGATTCAACAATTAGAAATAGCATCTATAAGGATAAAGATCTCAATACTTACAAATAGACAGTAAAAGTATCAAGAGATACCTAAAATAGGTAAATATTACAACATGCAACCTCTCTCCCTTAAAATCTAACTAGATAGGTGCAGGAGAAAAGAAATAAAATAAGATGAAAAGAGTAAATCATGATCCTATCATGCTGCCAATTGTGAACAAAAACATGAGGTGAAGTGCCCATAGAGATTAAAACCCACCCATTACAAACAACGAATGTGCACGTGGGTCTGCACGAGTTTTGGTGCAGACCCACGGGCACATTCAGCAGGGAAAAAAGATCAACTAAAAATAATCTATTTTATATGTCCCACTTCATCCAGAGAGCATGATTGTGGTTGAGCCTATGCCATCCGAATGAGTCAACCCATCAAGAGAGTATTGAACAATCCCGAGTTTCTGGGAAGGTTACAGAAATGATGATGTCATAGCTCTGTATGTAAATCAGGGGAGAATCCAGGGATACAATAAGTAATAATAATATAAATAATACAAACAAAGAATCTTATCCATACGCTATCTGTAAAACATGCTAATGATGGTTGGGACTGGTATGTTCCCATCTACTGATAATAAAATATGGTATCTCCCACAAAATCCTTAGGCAATACCAATATAGTGAAAAGCTAAATAAGAGGTTGTAACTATTGGGATGATTTAGGCTCATCCACAATCACGTCCTCTGGATGACGTGCATTCGAACCACTGGTTCATCCGAATTGACACGCCAATAGAAGGGAGATTATTTATAATTTAATTTTTTGTCCCTGACGAAGGTGCACGTGGGTCTGCACCGAAGTATGCATTGGGTTGTTTGTAATAGGTGGTTTATAATTTCTATGGGCACTTCACCTTAAGTTTTTGTTCACAATTGGCAGCATCATGTTGGAATGATGATTTACTATTTTCATCTTATTTCATTTCTCCTGCACCTAACTAGTTAGATTTTAAGGGAGAGAGACTGAATCTTTACCTATTTTAGGTATCTCTTGATACTTCTTACTTTCTATTTGTAAGTATGAGATGCTGTATTTTTATCCTCATGGATCCTGTTTCTGTTTTTCTTAAACTAATGTCTGCATTGACTGGGGGAAAGGGAGACATCATCATCATTAGATTCCTCACCATCAAGTGAGGAATTGGGGACGATTCTCAGGGACTCTGCTCTACCCCTTCAGCAAAGAGTGACACTGATGACACTGAGAAAGTCTCTGCTGAGCTCTCTCTCAGTTGCTTCTTGGGGACTTTACAAAATAAGAGGGTAACACGGACAACATCAACAATCCCACTGGTTTCACCATTCCTTGCTCTGAGCAATATAAAACACAAAAGCTGGAATGCTTGAACTAACTGTGCAAAAATCAAATTGCCTCTTAGTTGGTGAACCAGACATGATTGACATGCTACTAATCCCACTATCATGAGGCTGATTATTACAAATAATAGTGGTAGCTGCAGTGTTGGTGGCAGCAGCAGAGGAAGATATGTTAGTAGTTGTTATGACCAAGGAAGAGGCTTTCAAGCTATCAGAGGTCATGGCACTAATGCCGTTGGTGTATTGGAGAACACAACCTCTTTGTTAGGGACCAGGAACCAGACAGAGACAGAACTAGATGCAAAACACCTTTATTATACATAGAAAATAAAGTAATAACCAAAAGCAAAGTCCAGGAGTCAAGCAGGGGTCAGGCACCAAAGCAGGTAGTCAGACGAGCTAGGATCAGGAGAACGGAGAGCAGCGAAGTCAGGAACAAGACCAGAGTCAGGAACCAGGAACACACAGGAAACAAGGAGTCTTCTGGGAAACAGGAAACCACGCAAGGGCAAGGAGGTACTGGGACTTGCTGCTTAAATAGGCTGCACTACTATAAAGTGAGTAACCGTGGCAACATTAATGAAGGAGCTGATCATTAAAAGCAGCTGAAAACTCAGACACAGAAAAAGGAAGGGTTGCTGTTTAAAACAGCAAAGCAACCCTGACACTCTTCTTATACGCTTCCTCAATTTCATCTTTGCATTAGAATATTAGGATGCAATATTGATGGTGGTATTATTGTTTTTGTTTTTCTGAATATCACACTTCCCCAAAAAAGGACTAGCTTTATCCCAAGAGTTTAAAAGACACGTTCATATCCTGAAATATTACTTTGGCAGTATTCAGACCCTTAGGTCTGTACTTCATTTAAGCAAGTCTTTTGAGGAATGATGTAACAAGCTTTGAGTTCTTGGGTAGTTTCTGCCATATATCAATAGCTCAATGTTCATTTCATCAGATCAAAGAATATTATTTCAAACAGTCTAAGAGTCATATAGCTGCTTTTTTTGTGCACATTATAATTTGGCTCTCATGTGTCTTTCACGGAGGAGAGGTTTCTATCAGGCCAATCAAAGATCTATGGAGTGTTGTAGTGATGCTTGTTCCTCCACAGGTTTCTCACATCTCCACAAATGAACTCAGAGTGAACCCCATGTTCTTGGTCATCTCCCTTATCAAGGCATTTCTCCTCCAATTGCTTACTTTTGTGTGTGGTCAGCTCTAGGAAGAGTCCTGTTTTTTCCAAACTTCTTCAATTTAAGAAGTATGTAGGCCACTGTGCTTTTGGGAGTCTTCAATACAGCTGAATTTTTTGAGCCTTTCCCAGATGTGTGCCTAGATACAATTCTGTCTCTGAATGCTTCATGCAGTTTTTTTGTTTTTTTTTTACCTCATGGTTTGGTTTAGTAATTTTATGCATTTACAGATGTAAGACGTTATAAAGACAGATATTTGCTATTTAATTTTATTACCAGTCAATTGACATTGCCACATGAGTCTGTGTGTATTGTGTGTATGGTGAGGCTGTGTTTTATGTGTGGGATGTAAGTCTGTAGGATGATCACTATCTTTGCAGTGTGACAATAATAGGGTGAGTAGGTGAGTTTGACAGTGTTTGTAGGTAGTTGTGGCAGGGTGAGAGTGCCAGCTTTAGGGGGTGTGAGAGTTGGGATGGAAAAGTATGACAGAGTTAGGGGGATTAGTGAAGTGTCAGGGTGAGGGATGGTGATTGTGACAGGGTGAGGGGGGTGAGTGTGACAAAGTGTGTGGCAGGATGAGGGGTGGTGAATATGACAGGGTTAGGGAATGAGTGTGATAGATGGATTTGATTGTGATCTATACATGATCTATACATCCTAACCACTTCATTAGGCTAAAGTAGTTTAACACTATCCCTTTAATTTGAGACAATTTCATAGTTATGCAACTAGTTTTCCAGTTTTTCTTTTGCTTTGAAAGATGTAGTCATTTCTGAGACAGAAATGCCTCAATTCACTGTCAATTCTTTGTCATTTATGAATTAAATAGTTTTGTTTATGCAGCCTTAGCCACACCTCTACTGACTGCTACATACATAGACACCCTACACACTTCCTGAAAACAAAGTCTACATTTTTGTAGCTTACATTGTAACATAGTGAGCTTTATTTCATATATCTTACTTTGTTAAATGCCTACTAAAACCTGAAGAATCCTGCTGTGTGTGATTAAAGTTAAAGTTAAATTAACAAACCAGGAGATACACATTTCTAAACCAAAAACACTGTGCTGTAATATCTGATTGAAGTTGAAACTTTTTCATGCAGTTTGTGCATGTATCAACCAAGGAATGTGTAGTTAGGGTTATATAAACAAAATTATTTAACTCATAACCTATGGAGAATTAAGCAGCGAGATTTCAAGAGCATTTTCTATACACCAAAACTACATAATTAAATCTAATGTGTTTTAGTGCTTAGGTTATTCTTTTAATTTGGGAAGTTTGATTACTTATATAATCAACATATTTCAGTTTTTTTCTTTTCTTAAATATCCACTTAAAAATACATAAATTTAGGGTATAAAATGTACCTTAGAGCAGAAAACTTTACAATAAAAACACAGTTTTAATATTTTTGAGTATGCATCATTTATAATCAAATAATAATAATAATACTAATAAAAAAAAAAAATGTTCAAGAAGTACATTTAAAGGTAGGAATACTTTTCCAAGGCAGTTTAACAAATTCTGGGCCAATACATTTTTTTAAATGTATTTATTTATAAAATATTTTACCAGGATGGATACATTGAGATTTCTCTCATTTTCAAGTATATACATACACACACACACACACATATACAAATTTAATACATAACAGGTACTAAATATATTCAACCATGACAGGTGCATTCTGTGCTGAGGTATATTGGCATAGATTTCTGAAAAGATTTTAGATTTTAGAACGATTTAAATGTGTCCCTAAAGGTTATTCCATAATTTCGGTGCTTTGTAGGAAAATGAGGATCGAGCCACTTTATTTTTGTATTGCGGTATACTAAATATCATGCTAGTAAAGGATCGGAGGTTATAGGAGATAGCAACAACTGGGGAAAGCATTCTACTCAGGAAGGGTGGGAGCTTCCCAGAAATTAGGCACAAGGCTGGAAAGATGAAGAGTGCTTTGGGATTCCAGCGATAGTGAGTTTATCTCTTTTAACATGTCATAGTAATGGGTAAAGTAATTACATTCTAGTACAAAGCGGCAGAATTAATTATATAACGTATTCAGTTTATTAAGGTGGGTTTGTGGTGCGGGTGCATACACTACATCCCCATAATCAATGACCGCCATTAGCTTTTGTTGCACTATCTGTTTCCTTACTGTAGGGCTTAGGCAGAATTTATTTCTGTACAGGGCACTGTATGTACTTGCTTATAGAAGTTTAGCATGATGCAGAAGAATGAAGGGCAATTAACTTTACTAGCGCTGACAAGTATTAGATCAAAATAACTAATTAATGAAACTATGGAATTTTATAGAGAAGAGGGACACAGGTAAATACTACTGTAATCCTTTTCATAACATCTTACTGCAGCCCCACCTACAGTTCAGCTACTAATTATACATTAAGAATGGTGCTGTGGTTCCAACTATAACTTTCTTTAATATTGATATATTTCAATATCATTTGCTTGGGTTAGTAAAAAGTCATTTTGTGTGTGTAAGATTGAACTACCATCAATTCAGAGGCATTATTACCTCTTTAAATCCCTTAAAAAATTCCCTGCCGTTAAAAAAAATAGTTTGAAGTCATGTTCAATTATGAGTAGAAAATAAATTGAAGCAGCTCTTTCACTGTTTTTAAATTAATGCTTATCTGTCCCTCTTTCTTCTATTTAAAAAAAAAAAAAAAATGTATTTACTGTTTTTTAGTTATACATAACTAAAACTGATAGCAGTGTTTGAAATTATGTTTATGCAAAGTTTCAATTTTGTTGCTAAGGTGACTTACCCACAATCTATCAGTCAAATAAATCAAACAGAAGAACCAACTGCATTCATCATGGTCAGAGGAGAAAAAAAATGGCTGCTTTTAAGATCGAGGAAGATCAAGATAATATATATAAATAAAGCCAAGTGGCAATTGGATGTGTATAATCCTTAATTAAAAAAGCACAAGGAAAGGAAAACTGAAAGAAAAAAAAATCATGGCAGTTGTAATAACTGGTTGTGTTTTTCTTTAGTTGAATAAGTCTTTTATATATATATATTTCTTCTTTTGGGTCAGGCTCGCCACAATAATATATGTCTATATTATTGAAAAGTACTAATACGCAATCTGACATTCTTTATAAAAAATAAGTATTTATTCTACATTCAACAGCAAACAATAATATACTTAACAGATGGTATTTCTTAACAACGTTACAGAGAGTCATCTTTGTATCAGCAACTCAGGACATCAGAGAGTAGAGCAAAACGGATCGTAGAAGGCAGAGAGTGTAATCCTTTGTCCTCTGCTCTAGATAGCCCAAATTACGCCATAACGTTTAGTTTAGACTCTGCCATATAAGGAAATTCCCTATATAAAGACCACCTCAAATCTCTTATACAGCAAATTCCAGAGACCTCATGGTACAGAATAGCAAACACCATCTGTTCTGTTTAACCCATTAGACAGCCACACCTTATTATGTATTTGAATAGGAACATATAGAATATGCAATATTGTACAGCAGTGCCACTTTAAGAAAACAGCTTTTAGAACTAGTGTTTCTCCTTTCTTTCTCTGAACATTCCATGACCCTGAAAGCAAAGTAAACTCAGATTCCATCCCATAATTACACAAGTGATGCCATATGTCATATCATTATTCCATATTTTATGATCTATATTCTAAGTAATTTAATGTTCCCTCAAATTATATGTAACCTCATATCCATCCTGTGATAACACAAGCCATGCTATTCTATCAACCATGTAATGTTTTAAGGAATGCAAGTGTGTGCGAATAAAAGGGTGCAACTGCGTGTGTGGGTGGTTTGGTACTGGATGCAGATAATGTTTTTGTGTGGAGTGTGTATGTGTATATTTGTGGATGCTAGAATGCGTTTATGTATGCTACATAGATGCATATAGGTGAGGCATTTGTCTGCAAGCATAAGATATTCTTGTGCAGTGTCTGAAACTGTTGTAAATGTTTATACGAGTCTGAATGCATTATTTAGCATTTTCTAATTTTGTCTAAATTTTACATTCACAGCTGTATATCTCTCCCTGTCTCCCACTTATATCTCTCCCTCACCACCTAAAATCTTTCACTAAAATCTTTCACTCAATCTTCCCTTACCCAATTCCCCATCTCCAACCAATCTCCCTGTGACGAGACCAATCTCGCCACATTGCATTGGAGAAGCCTGGTTGCTCACCTGCTGCCTTTGGACTATGGCCCCATGTTAAAAGACTTTGTTTCGCCTGCAGAAAAGCTTTATTCATGCTTTTCTGCCGGTTGTTCGGTAGATTCAATCTACAGAACAACGCACGAATGAATAGACCACCTGGGAGCTGGAGTGTGCCGGCAATTAACCTCCCTGAAGCTGCGGTTAACCGCAGCTTAATTGACGAATGCTGGGTGGCCGCCATTCGTATCCCGAACACGAGGTCGCGGCCATTTTAAACATACGAATGCACAGCGGTGTTGGACGCTTAATTCATGGAACTAAAATCGGACACAGTTTTGCGCGAACACCGCTGAAGCCGCCGACCTCCCTTCTTGTTCGGTGGAAGTACACGAACGGCCGGTGTTCGGTAGTTTTACTTGTCTATGTTATACCCCAGATAGGAATCCCATGGAGCCCATTCGCATGAAACTGACTGTGTAAAGATTTTGGCTCCATGGCGATTACACTGTATTCGTGTGGTCTGAGCACCATTCGCTTAATAATGTGCGCTCAGACCTGAGCTATCTGGGGATATGTTACATGTATAGTTTTAATGTAATGTGTCTTACATGGTGTATTTTAATAGTAATTCATGTTTTAGTATCCCCACGTGCATAATGGCGATTTGCCTTTGTCTTGGGAGATAATTGAATTACTTCTCAATTATCTCCCAGGGCAGAGGGGAGGAAGCCAGGATGCATTGTGGGAATATACTGTGATGGTGTGTCCTATTTGTCTGCTTGTCTGTCCCTTGTCACAGTCTCCCATTTGGTCCCCTAGGGGAGTGTCCACCAGGTGGGAGACCTGCATAAATACTGGGCAGGTAGCCCTCATTAAACAGACCACTGCTTGACCCTCAATACGGAGCCTTGTCTCGTCTTTGGGGGGATTTACTGAATGTTGATAGAGACTGATTGCTAGGAGTGTAAGCCGCTTGGATGCTTTTCCTATTCGTTTGCTAGCAGCTATTCGTATGGTTCCTGTTCGTGTATTTGGAGTGCTATATTGGATGCCGTTCTGGAGTTTGCAGCATTCACTTATCGGCGGTTCGTGTGTTTGGTGTTCTGCAGTAGCTGTGCCTGCATCTCTGGAAAGGGGGCCGATCGCCTAAATGGTTTTTACCCCTTTTGTGCAAAATATTTGTGTTCAGTGAAGTCTCCCGAGTAAAACAGTACCCCCGTGTACAGGTTTTATAGTGTCTTGGAAAGTTACAGGGTTAAATATAGTGCTAGCGAATTAAATTCTCTGGACTTTCTGCCTGAGTTATCAGGCAGGTCTCACAAATTGTAATTAACAAAATGACTTAATTACGTAAAAATATTACATAAATATATATGTAGAATTAAAATATAGAGGAAAATGTATTCATACTTACCGTAATTTTTATTTCCTGGCTATTATTCATGGCAGCATATCCACATGGGTTAGCTCCTAGCCTTACAGCTGATAGGACAGCTGATAGGACAGGAATAAACCAAATTCCTTTATATTCCTGCATAGGTCCCTCAGTCAGTAACACGCTTCTACAGAAGAAGTAAAACCAACACTGGGTGGATGGGTAGTATATGCTGCCATGAATAATAGCCAGGAAAATAAAATTACGGTAAGTATGACATTTTTCTCTTTCCTGGCTAATCATGGCAGCATATACACATGGGGATACCCAAGCTTACCAGGGAGGGACAGAAACATACATAACTGGCAATCAAATAATCAGAACAATTCAACATAGATTAGAAAATTGAACTGTGTTAAGGATGTGACGTCCAAATTGCGCCTCATGATTCAATGTCCAGTATGTAATGCTGGACAAACGAGTTCAAAAAGGTCCAAATGCCAACTTTACAAAGTTTCAGCAGAGACCATTGACATGGAAGACCAATGCTGCAACTGCACTAGTGGAGAGTGCCCCGAAACCTTGTGGTACAGGTAGAGAATAGCATTGACAAGCCTTCACTTTAGGCAGGATCTCTGGTGCTAAATGCAAGACAACCATATCCTGTTGAAACTCAGTGAATGTGGGTACACAGGATCAAGCCGGGATTTCACATATTCACCTTGCTGAGGTACCAGCCACTAGCAACAGCACCGTCTGTGCTAACATCGGGGAAGCTCCTGCTAGAGGTTCAAATGATGGTTTAGTCAGAGCCTGTAAGACCAGTGGTAGGTCAGTCGAGGCTTGAATTTAATAGCTGCTTACATTAAGCAAAGCTCAATGGGTACCCATTCATGTGGAAAGTGCCAATCTGTGCTTCTCTAGAGTGTTATAATTCCAACCTCTATTCTTGAGAGCAACAGACAAATGAATGTCAAGTTTGTAATCTGTAAAGTATGTAAGAGGATCTTAATAACCGTCTCAGGGATGCCTATACTTCTAGAGACACCAGCGCTTAAGGATCTTGGTGTGTCAAGGGACCTTGTAATAATAGGTCTGGACGTAATGGAATTTTCCTTGGAGGTTCCAGATTTATCTTACTCATTATGGGAATTTAGAGTCTTTGTGGCCTTCCACTGTCTCAATTTTACTTTAGGAACATTGAAGACAGGAAAAGTATGTACATCGGACTGAGAATCCAAATTTGAGTCAGAGTATCCTGACCTTGAGCATTCTGGTCCTAAAAACAAGAAAAAGCTTTGGATCTGGTAGTTCCAAGAAGTGACCATCAAATCTACATAGGGTATCAGCCAAATGTGAGTCAACCCTAGGATACGTTGGGACAAAGTTGCCATTCCACCTTGACCACTATTACTTGGCTCAGGTAATCAGCCATTGTATTCTGAGCCCCTGGTTGTACTCCTGTGCCCTGCTCATCATGGGCTATAATTGCTTCATCAATAAGTGGTTGTGAGACCAACCTTGATGACTGATATAGAATATATTTGCATTGATATATGAGCAAATTCGGACCCACTTGTTCTTCAGCAAACTTCCCAATTGAAGAAGAGCACTGAAATGACTCATAATTCCATAACATTGAATGGAAATATTGTTTTTTCCCTTATTCACAGACCTTGTGTAACATGGTCCAGACAATGTGTGTCCAATCCTTGAAAACTGGAATCCGAGCTTATAATCGCCCAATGAAGTTCTGTTCATAGGAAGCCCAGAGACATATTCTCTGCAGCTACCAGGTAAGGTGTAACTCCACTGATGGTGACATCATCACTGGCTGTCCACAATTCATCTTTCTCTTGTTGAACTGAGATAGGAAGGACCTTTGAGGAATCCTGAGATTGAGCCCATCTGACAAGTGGAAGCCGGGATTCCTAATAGTTGCATCTACTTTCTTGTTACCAAGAAAAAATGAAGAAACTGGACGAGAAAACTTCCACCATCTGTGGAACTGTTCCTGAGATAGGGGAAAGCAGAGTATAGAATACTCCACCCAGAAAAGTCATCCTCTGAGCTGGCGTGAGACTGCTCTTGTTGATATTCATCAATCAGCCAAACTTCATGCGTTCTGAAAGAATTCTAACCCTCTGTGCGCCTGCCTTCTGTGGGTCTGAGGCTACCAGTAGTAGATTGTGGCAAAAGTAGCCTCGCCACTTGTACTTGAAGGGGCCTGCTTGCCAGCCTCCTGCCCATAGACTATGGGCCATGCAGGGAAACCTGTAAAAGACTACCGAACTTGACCGACTGTTAGCAATGTATTCACTGGAACTGTTTTGGGCATATGGTCATTCAAAACTGGATGACAACCTGCATCAGCAGGCAAATAAATTTGGACAGGTCTGCGTCCACATTTGCCAGCATGTCCTCTGGCTGTGCAGCTATAGGTGAAGCTGAAGAGGTTACCTTCTCAAAATAGGCAATGCATAATGGTTTTCCTACCACTGCAAATCCATCACAATCAGAACACTGTGTAGATTCAGACATAAAACAAACAAAAACAAAAAAATATTACGTGGCAAAGTATAAAAGTACAAAAGGGCACTGTCAAATTCTATAAACAAGAAAAGAGTAAAACAGATTTAAAACTGGCTGAGCACATCACTTACCCATGTCTGGAGAACCTGCAAATACTTTCTAAATAAGCTTGGGATCTTTACAGTAAATTTTCCCTCCATTTTAATGGAGGCAATTGCCATAATCCAAGATGGCTGCCACAATCTGTATTCCCATAATGCAAGTCATCGGTATTGGGCCTTTAAGGCACAAACTGCACATGCACGGGTGTCTTCCAAGTGCATTTGCTGGCTAGAGACCGGGGACCCTGAACACCCCCTGAACACCCAGGCAAGCGGGATTAAATCTCCGGGACAGAGGGGGAAGCAAAAAATAAAAGTGCTTGCAAGGTGATAAAAAGGCAACAAGGTGCAAAAAATAACCAAAGTTAAATGCATCTTAGTATAAAAGGCATCAGAGCATAAGGCAATAAAGGCACAGCTGCATAATGCACCACAGTTTAAAGATATTACAGCATAAGGCACAGCTGCATACTGCACCACAGTTTAAATGCATTACAGTCTAAAGGCATTACAGCAGAAGGCACAGCTGAATAATGCACCACAGTTTAAAGACATCACAGTTTAAATGCATCACAGTTTAAATGCATTACAGTTTAAAGGCATTACAGCATAAGGCACAGCTGCATACTGCACCACAGTTTAAATGCATTACAGG
The DNA here is from genome assembly GCA_933207985.1 of Pelobates cultripes. Classification (NCBI taxonomy): domain Eukaryota; kingdom Metazoa; phylum Chordata; class Amphibia; order Anura; family Pelobatidae; genus Pelobates; species Pelobates cultripes. Next base: position 250,383,653 of record OW240913.1, read on the forward strand.
TTAAAGGCATTACAGCAGAAGGCACAGCTGCACAATGCACCACAGTTTAAATACATCACAGTTTAAAGACAGCACAGTTTAAATGCATCACAGTTTAAATGCATTATAGCATAAGGCGCCCTAAAATAGCAAAAACAAATAAAGCAATGAAGAGAAAAAACATACATGTCCTTGAGTAAAGGGAGCAAAATGCTCACATCCTAAGGGCTTTAGGACAGGAAAAAGATTATTTATTCCTGTCCTATCAGCTTTAAGGGGAGGAGCTAAACCATGTGTATATGCTGCCATGATTAGCCAGGAAATAAATATATATAATATATTGTATTTATTACTTTTATTTATATGTAGGTATATATATAGTGATATATACATATGTATTTTTTTACATATATATTTATGAATATATATATTTAATTACTATCATTATACATGTATTTTGATCTGAATATTTATATATATATATATAATTTTATATACACTTTGACTGTGTATGTATGTGTAAGTGTATATATATATATATATATATGTATACTTAGATCATATATATAATATATATATATATATATATATATATATTTTATATATGATCTAAGTATATATTGTTCTATTTTAAACTGTTTTAACCTTCATTTTGTTTTATTACGGGCAGCAGGAGGACTACCTGTCATTCCAGGCACTCCCACTGCTGGCACTGTTATAGACAGCTATTCTGTCCATGTGATTGTGAGGTTATCACATGGCCCAGGAGGGCTGGATCGTCAGCAGGGGAACTCCCTGGGATGTCAGGTAAGTCCCCCATTGCGATTGCCGGTGTGGGATCGCCGGTGCTATGTCGCCCGCCGGTGTTTAGAGCCAGGTCCCCATAGCATACCGCCGTCCTTAAGGGCAGGGACGTATTAGCCGCGAGGCAAACAAGGCATTTGCCTTGGGCGGCATTTTTCAGGGGGCGGCAAAAAATGCCGCCCCCCAAATGCCCAGGGCAAATGCCTAGTTAGCCTGGCGGCTAACTGACATCCCGAGCAGGCGGCGCTGGGCGGGCGGGCAGCTGGCGAGGGAGCACTTCCTCTGAGCTGACTGCTCAGCTCCCTCGCGCGCCGCAGAGTGAGGCTGGGAGCCGGAATATGACGTCACATTCCGGCTCCCAGCCTCACTCTGCGGCGCGTGAGGGAGCTGAGCAGTCAGCTCAAAGGAAGTGCTCCATTGCCAGCCGCCTGCACAGCAGCCAGAGCCGCCCAGCCCGACTGGCAGCCACTGGACCACCAGGGAGAGAGAGACCTCCACCCCCCCAGCACTCCCAAAGGTAAGGAGGTTGGAGGGGGGATTTAAATTTAAAAAAAAAGTTAATGTGTGTGTGTGTCTGACTGTGTGTGTGTTTGGGTCTGACTGTGTGTGTGTGTGTTTGTGTCTGACTGTGTGTGTGTTTGTGTCTGACTGTGTGTGTGTTTTCTGTCTGACTGTGTGTGTGTGTTTGACTGTGTGTGTTTGTGTCTGACTGTGTGTGTGTGTGTTTGTGTCTGACTGTGTGTGTTTGTGTCTGACTGTGTGTATGTTTGTGTCTGACTGTGTGTGTGTGTCTGACTGTGTGTGTGTTTCTGTGTCTGACTGTGTGTGTGTTTGTCTCGACTGTGTGTTTGTGTTCACCGTGTGTGTGCTGTTTGTGTCTGACTGGTGTGTTGTGTGTGTGTGTGTGTTTGTGTCTGACTGTGTTGTGTGGAGTGTGTGTGTGTGTTTGTGAGTGTGTGTGTGTTTGTGTCTGTGTGTGTGTGTTTGTGTATGTGTGCTTGTGTCTGACTGTGTGTGTCTGACTGTGTGTGTGTGTCTGACTGTGTGTGTGTGACTGTGTGTTTTGTGACTGTGTGTGTGTGGCTGTGTCTGACCGTGTGTGTCTGACTGTGTGTGTTTGTGACTGCGTTTGTGTTCGCTGACTGTGTGTGTGTCTGACTGCGTGTGTGTGTCTGACTGTGTGTGTGTTTGTGTCTGACTGTGTGTTTGTGTCTGACGTGTGTGTGTGTGGTTGTGTCTGACTGTGTGTGTTTGTGTGTTTGTGAGTGTGTGTGTGTGTTTTTGTCTGACTGTGTGTGTTTGTGTCTGAGTGTGTGTGTGTGTTTGTGTCGTGTGTGTGTGTGTTTGTGTATGTGTGTGTGTCTGTTCGACTGTGTGTGTGTGTGTGTCTGACTGTGTGTTTGTGTGTGTGTCTGACTGTGTGTGTGTGTATTTAGAAGGTGGGGCGGGGGGAAGGGTTGGGTGGGGGTGGCGCGGGGGGAGGGGGGTGCCTGGGTTTTGTCCTGCCTAGGGCAGCACAAAACCAGGATACACCACTGCTTAAGGGTTTAAGGAAGATATATTAAATAGTATTATTCCAGATAAACCAAGTATTAATTTTAGAGGTGCACCTAATCTCAAATCACAATTCACAAAGATTCTTACTGGAACAAATAATATTCAAATTAATACATTGTTTTTAAATTAAAAAAGCAGTCTTTTTTGTTTGTTTTTTAAATGCAACAGTTGTATAGTATGCAAAAAAAAAAAAAACTTCACGTGCAATAGTAAAAATGTTGTATATATACTGGAATATCCATGAGGACTTTATTTTTTATGGAGAGCCCCTAGACCCCTATAAGTCAGCTGGCCGAACATTGTCGCAATATCGAAAAAGGGTTTAAAATAATTCTGTTTTTGCTCATTTTAATATGCATAACCATGATCCCAGTCAGTTAAAATGTATAGGCTTAGATAAAATCACTAAGCACTGGAAATACTTATAAATTTAGGTAAAATAGAAATGGAATGGGTACACAATTTAGATACATTACACCCAAAAGGTCTAAATGCCGAGTTAGAGATCACATAATTTCCAGAGCAAAGCCTATCCCACCGGAAAAAGCTGAATCGAAGACCTAAATTCACTAATTGAATACTGCATCTTTCAAATAGCCAGAATCTCAATCTACAAGTTATTCACTCTTGATAAAGCAACGGTGAAACGCGCTAAGTGAGGACTTTGCTCTTCCTTTGTGGACTGGTATTTTTTAAAATTATTTTTAATCATATTTCATTCACTATTTAATAAAGTACATTTTAAAATGTACTATATCCAATCCCTGGAATCTTATTATATTTTTATTGTAATTTGTTCCCTGGACATCCAGCATATCCATAGGTGGGGATTTTTCCACCAAAGCCAGGTGCTCCGGAGATTGTAAGTAGGATACTTACCTATATATTGTCACACTACATAACTATATTACACTTTTGGAGTTTCTTGTTTATGTTTCTTTACATATGTTACTGTTTGTAGACAAGACTCCTGGATTCCATCATTATATCCACAGATTATAAAAAAAACAATAATCTTCTCTGTCTCATTAGAGATTTTCTTTTGCATTAAACAGAATCAAACAAGGTGAATTGTTAGTTTAGGACCCACCTACACTGAATGGCCATTGGAGTGGAACTAAAAATCTCCATTTATATAAATAAGCACAGGGATTTGTAATAGTGCGCAAGTAACTTTTTTTTCTTTGATTTTATTGTATGTATTGGGGCTGATGATGTGTCATTGCTATGGTCATTGTCACCCAGGAGTAGTGGGAGTGTGACTGCAGGACTTATTTTTGTGTATTTGTATTTACCTTTTGTATCACACAGGCATGTTGCAGTGTTGCCGCTCATCCCATGTGTTCCCTGTGGCGAAACCAGCCTCGCCACTGTCCACTGGAGGAGCCTGGTTGCTCACCTGCTCCCTTTAGACTATGGCCCGGCAGTTAAAACCTTTTATTTTCCCTGCAGAAAAGCGTATTCGTGCCTTTTTGCAGACTGTTAACCCCTTAAGGACGGAGCCAAATGTACACGTTGTGAACAAAACAAAATGTAAACAAAACCTGGCATTTGCGCTACATGTCTGTCCAACCGTAATTCACCTCTTTCATAGTAAATGCACCCACCCTTATTATATATAATTTTATTCAGGGGAAACAGGGCTTTCATTTAATATCAAATATTTAGCTATGAAACATAATTTAATATGAAAAAAATGGGAGAAAATACAATTTTTTTTATTTTTTTAGTTCTACATGACATTTTAACAGTCAATGTCATAATACTGTTTGCTTTTACTGCAATAAAATACACATATTTGTGTTCAGCAAAGTTTCACGTGTAAGACAGTACCCCCTATGTACAGGTTTTATGGCGTTTTGGGAAGTTACAGGGTCAAATATAGCACGTTACATTTGAAATTGAAATTCGCCAGTTTGGTTACGTTTGAGACTGTATAGTAGCCCAGGAATGAAATTTACACCCATAATGGCATACCATTTGCAATAGTAGACAACCCAAGGTATTGCAAATGGGGTGTGTCCAGTCTCTTTTAGTAGCCATTTGGTCACAAACACTGGCCAAAGTTAGCATTAGTATTTGTTTGTGTGTGAAAAATGCAAAAAATGCCAATTTTGGCCAGTGTTTGTGACTAAGTAGCTACTAAAAAAGACTGGACATACCCCGTTTGCAATACCTTGGGTTGTCTACTATTGCAAATGGTATGCCATCATAGGGGTAATTTTCAATCTTGGGCTACCATAGGGTCTCAAAGGCAACCTAACCAATCTGGCGAATTTTAATGTGAAAAAAATGAAACGCAAGCCTTATATTTGACGCTGTAACTTTTGAAAACACCATAAAACCTGTACATGAGGGGTACTGTTGTACTCGGGAGACTTCGCTGAACACAAATATTTGTGTTTCAAAACAGTAAAAAGTATCGCAGCAATAATATCATCCGTGTAAGTGCTGTTTGTGCGTGAAAAATGCAAAAAACGTCACTTTTACTGGCGATATCATCGTTGTAATACATTTTACTGTTTTGAAACACTAATATTTGTGTTCAGCGAAGTCTCCCGAGTAGAACAGTAACCCCCATGTACAGGTTTTATGGTGTCTTTGAAAGTTATCGGGTTAAATATAGTGCTAGCAAATTAAATTCCCTTTACTTTCGGCATGGGTTGTCAGGCAGGTCCCGCTAATTGTAATTAATTAAGATACCTAATTATGTAAAAATATTACATAAATATATATGTAGAATTAATATATATATATATATATATATATATATATATACGTAATCTATATGTGTATATATATATATATATAATTTAAAAAATATTTTTTATTTATATATAGGTATATATATAGTGATATATAATTATATATTTATATATATATATATATATATATATATATATATATATATAGATATATATATTATTTTGTTCTACATGTATTTTGAGATATATATTTATATATATATATATATATATATATATCCACTTTGCAACAGGTGACCAGCACTCACGGATTCACAAAAAGGGTTAAAACATCCAAAGTTTAATGAAAAAATATTTTAAAAATTTGTTGACAGCTCAACGTTTCAGTCCTCCTCTGGGACTTTCATCAGGAACAATAAAAGTGTCTCACAATACCCATCTTTAAATAGGCACATCAATTAACATAATTACACATTCAATCCCAAACTGAATAAGCATAATTGAAAGCCAAATTCAAGGAATTAGCATATAAACAGATATATATAAATAACGAGATCCAACTCACCAGTGTATATTTGCAGTGACAGCCGGCGTTCTGAGAACGCTTTCGCGCATGTGCGCCCATAGCCCCTCCCCTGTCTGCATGACCGCACGACCCCCGCTGTCATGGTGACCGCGAAACAAACCCCGCGACACCATGGCAGCAGCGGCACCAACGATCGCCACATAAAAGTGCATAAAGCACTAAAGAAAAAGAAAAAGAAAGAGAAAAAGAAAAAGATGGGGAAAATAGGGACCTAAATATAAAATAAACATGGTGCATAACAAGAACGCCTGTAAACACACCAGGGCTCCACCCACTGTGTGTAGCCGTTCCCATGGTAACCGGACCAAAATGCCGGTACATAAAGTGAACAGGACAAAAAAAGGCATACAGGCTAAATAATAAAAATATGACAATGTAGCCTAATCATATGAATATATATAATGTGCAAAATATGATTAATATAAAAAGTGCATACAGTGCAAAGCAATGAATTGCTAAGTTTATATATATATATATAGACTGAAAAAATATATGACTACTCTATATATCATATTGAAAAAAGTGCAATGTGCATATAATCAGTGAAAATAACCTATATATATAGGTACATAAACTAATAAGGAAAATAACCTCTAATGATCACATATTGGACCAAAGTGCAAAATGCATATAAATGAAAATGAACAAAAAATAGACCAGTGATGATAAAGTGCAAGTGTAGTTGAAAAAAGTCAAATAGACTAATAAATAATATAAATGGTCTCTACATCCCCATCCAGATGTAATAGAGGGAATTAGGCTTACCCTAATAGATGTATCCACATATGCCAATAATATATTACATAAAAAATAGTGGCTATAAACAGACAGACATTGAAGGGGCTGGCAGCTCTACAGTGCAAAAATATGTATCTTAAAATAGGCTATTAAATACATAGAGATAAAACTATACAGAGTTATCCATAATTAAAAATCCATAGAAAACAGGATATTAAATAAAAGAGTGATATGAAATCATTTCATTCAAGCCATGGGGGGCTATAGTGTCTAATGTATGAATCCAAAATGTCTCTCGATTCAAGAGCAGCTTAGCCCTATCTCCACCACGTTTAGGTGGAGGGATGTGGTCAATGGCTAAGAATTTGAGAGCCGACAACGGATGTTGGTGGAGAAGAAAATGTTTGGCTACAGGTTGGTCAGAAGTGCCATCACGATAGGCTACCCTGATACTTGACCTGTGTCCCCTAATTCTTTCACACAGAAGAGTTTCCGTTTTGCCTATATAGCAAAGGCCACACGGACATGATAATTTATAGATCACATATGGGGTCTTACAAGTGATCGTATGTCGTATATGGAATAACTTATTACTGTGTGGATGATGGAAGACTCGCGAAGGAGTCATATGACCACAGGTCACGCATCCAAGGCAGCGAATGCTGCCCCGGGGTTGTATACTGATGTTCTTCTCATAGCTTTTAGTAGGATCCGTCTGTACCAACAGGTCTCTAAGGTTTTTATTCCTACGATAACAGATAAGTGGAGGCTCTTTGAAAACCTTGGGGAGTGTGTCATCACATGACAACATTTTCCAATTGTCTTTGATGATCCTTGTGACTTCCAAAGAAGCATCATGGTAGGTGACTGGAAAGACAAATCTAGGGGCATCATCTCTGACTCTAGGAGAGTTGGCCATCTTGGCTTCTTCTAATGCTCTCACTAGGTCATTGCGTCGGTAGCCACGTTCCAGAAATCTCTCCATCATCATTTTAAGTTGTTCCTCCATGATATTCACATCCGAATTATTGCGAATTACTCGCAGAAATTGAGCTTTGGGTAAAGACTTCTTCAACGCCATTGGGTGTGCACTAGTGCTATGTAATATCGTATTCCTATCAGTGGGTTTCCTGTAGAGGCAATACGAAAGGCACTGATTCTTAATGGATATCTCTAAATCCAAAAATTGAACTGATGTCGTACTAATGTTGGACGTAAATTTAATAGGGCTCTCAATCTGATTCATATCACTCTTTTATTTAATATCCTGTTTTCTATGGATTTTTAATTATGGATAACTCTGTATAGTTTTATCTCTATGTATTTAATAGCCTATTTTAAGATACATATTTTTGCACTGTAGAGCTGCCAGCCCCTTCAATGTCTGTCTGTTTATAGCCACTATTTTTTATGTAATATATTATTGGCATATGTGGATACATCTATTAGGGTAAGCCTAATTCCCTCTATTACATCTGGATGGGGATGTAGAGACCATTTATATTATTTATTAGTCTATTTGACTTTTTTCAACTACACTTGCACTTTATCATCACTGGTCTATTTTTTGTTCATTTTCATTTATATGCATTTTGCACTTTGGTCCAATATGTGATCATTAGAGGTTATTTTCCTTATTAGTTTATGTACCTATATATATAGGTTATTTTCACTGATTATATGCACATTGCACTTTTTTCAATATGATATATAGAGTAGTCATATATTTTTTCAGTCTATATATATATATATAAACTTAGCAATTCATTGCTTTGCACTGTATGCACTTTTTATATTAATCATATTTTGCACATTATATATATTCATATGATTAGGCTACATTGTCATATTTTTATTATTTAGCCTGTATGCCTTTTTTTGTCCTGTTCACTTTATGTACCGGCATTTTGGTCCGGTTACCATGGGAACGGCTACACACAGTGGGTGGAGCCCTGGTGTGTTTACAGGCGTTCTTGTTATGCACCATGTTTATTTTATATTTAGGTCCCTATTTTCCCCATCTTTTTCTTTTTCTCTTTCTTTTTCTTTTTCTTTAGTGCTTTATGCACTTTTATGTGGCGATCGTTGGTGCCGCTGCTGCCATGGTGTCGCGGGGTTTGTTTCGCGGTCACCATGACAGCGGGGGTCGTGCGGTCATGCAGACAGGGGAGGGGCTATGGGCGCACATGCGCGAAAGCGTTCTCAGAACGCCGGCTGTCACTGCAAATATACACTGGTGAGTTGGATCTCGTTATTTATATATATCTGTTTATATGCTAATTCCTTGAATTTGGCTTTCAATTATGCTTATTCAGTTTGGGATTGAATGTGTAATTATGTTAATTGATGTGCCTATTTAAAGATGGGTATTGTGAGACACTTTTATTGTTCCTGATGAAAGTCCCAGAGGAGGACTGAAACGTTGAGCTGTCAACAAATTTTTAAAATATTTTTCAATAAACTTTGGATGTTTTAACCCTTTTTGTGAATCCGTGAGTGCTGGTCACCTGTTGCAAAGTGGATATTTGATTTTCCCCAGGATTTCAAGCACCCGGTATGTAACCATTTAGTTAGAGTGCAAGGATACTATGTATTTGTATATTTGAAGAGTGTGGGGACATCACTCTACCTATGCACCGACATTTTCGCTGTGTGCTATACTGATGGTATTTGGACACACGCGTTATATATATATTTTTTGGAAGTGTGGAATTGCATACCTATATGGTATATTTCGATTGGGAACCTTTTTTTCCAGTGTACCTTGGTACATTTTTGATATAGTGATACCATGGATGATTTTTTGTTACAAGCAGGGGCATATGCGGTAGAGGCTGACACTTTACAGTTTTCTCAGGATGAGGCTAAGGCTATTTTATGGGAGCAAACCGGATTAGAGCTACCCCACAATGTGTCCTTAAAAGACATTTATTTTCAATTATTACGTCTCCATAAGAAACAAATTGATCTGGATTTACATGGGCTTTTTCTCTCTGACTATTATAAAGCTAAACGTATCCCAAGAGGCTTTAGAATTTTAAATATTCCCACAATAGGCCGGGGTAAAGCAAAAGTTTGTAAAGACTGGACCTCAGTGCTTAATAAAGCCTCTTTAGATCTTATGCTTATCATAATTCAAGACGTCAAAATAGATATGGAGGACGTTATAAAGAAGATTGCTGAATTGGAGTTGGAACATGCTGTCGTGTTAGCAACACCTGAGGAGGTTAAACTCCTGAATAAGTTGAAGAGTGAACTGCTTATATATAAGAATGAATTAGTTAGATTCAAAAAACAGAAATTTGAGCATGTTCGACAAGATTATCAAGACCATCGAGTCTATAGATGGCTTATGGGTGAAAATAGACCTAGACCCAGACGGCAGCGTCAGAGAATTAGACGCCCTCAGGTATCTACTATTGACATTACATCGGGTGAGTCATCGGAGAACGAAATCCAAGGGGATTCTATTCCTTTTTTAGAAGATTTGACAACGGGAACTACCACGAGAAGTCGGGGCAGAGGTTTAGAAGGAAGAGGAGGAGAACGCGGAGGGGAAATAAAGGCAAGACCCCTGTTTCGGGGCAAACCGCCTCTACGGAAATAACTCCCATCTTCAATTTGTCTAAGAGACCTTTGACCACTGATGAAATTGAAATTCTTAACAAAGGACTCTCCTTTATACCTACTGCCTCCCCGGATCAATTCAAATGGAACACGGAACTTTTTAACTTTGGTAGACAGATGCGTCTTAAGGAATTTTTCCACCATTCTGATAAAGCGTCAGGTTCACCTTCTACTTTGACACATGAATCACGATTTAAGGTTAAGTCTAAGTTGGACCCATATACTAATAAGGCATCTATTAAAACATATCTATCCACTGTTGAGAATCTTGCACAGGGGGTGATCAGCACTCACAGATGTAAACACAGAAATATTACAGCACGTCAATTACAAGGCATTAAGAGTCTGGCCAATGATAGCTCTATCATAATCCGCTCAGCTGACAAAGGAGGTGGGATAGTGATCATGGATTACATTAATTATTCTGAAGAGATCCATCAACAATTACGGAATACTACAACATATCAACAATTATTAGGTGATCCTACAGATACGATAAAAAAGAAAGTGGAATCTGCTTTACAGAGAGGAGTAGAATCTGGTTGGATTAATATTCCTTTGAGTGAATATCTTCTTAAACAACATCCCCGCACGCCGGTTTTGTACACAATCCCTAAGATTCATAAAGATCTCTCTAATCCCCCTGGTAGGCCCATTGTTTCAGCTATTGATGGGCTACTTGAACCAATAGCCAAATGGCTCGATTCGCTTTTTCAATCTCCAATTATGGAACTTAAGACGTGTATTAAGGATACCCCTAGCTTGATTACTGCATTGAGACATCTTAATTTAGAAAATGAGATTACTACACTCATCACTATGGACGTGGGTAGCCTATATACTGTTATTCCTCATCAACAGGGTATTGAGGCTATGAGATCAATTCTTAGTTCCTCTACATCCTATCAAGGCCCGCCTATTGAGTTTGTTCTTGAATTACTCGCTTTGGTTTTAAATAACAACTATTTTCGTTTTGAAGATAAATGGTACCTCCAGACCTCTGGTACGTCCATGGGGGCTGCTATGGCCCCCATGTATGCCAATGCATATATGTACATATACGAACAACGCCATATTCTATCGAAGTATGGTCAATTTATCCAAGGATATTTTCGCTATATCGATGACCTGCTTTTACTTTGGAGTGGCAGTACTATAGAAGCTACGAATATGGTACAAACATTGAATCAGATTGAGAGCCCTATTAAATTTACGTCCAACATTAGTACGACATCAGTTCAATTTTTGGATTTAGAGATATCCATTAAGAATCAGTGCCTTTCGTATTGCCTCTACAGGAAACCCACTGATAGGAATACGATATTACATAGCACTAGTGCACACCCAATGGCGTTGAAGAAGTCTTTACCCAAAGCTCAATTTCTGCGAGTAATTCGCAATAATTCGGATGTGAATATCATGGAGGAACAACTTAAAATGATGATGGAGAGATTTCTGGAACGTGGCTACCGACGCAATGACCTAGTGAGAGCATTAGAAGAAGCCAAGATGGCCAACTCTCCTAGAGTCAGAGATGATGCCCCTAGATTTGTCTTTCCAGTCACCTACCATGATGCTTCTTTGGAAGTCACAAGGATCATCAAAGACAATTGGAAAATGTTGTCATGTGATGACACACTCCCCAAGGTTTTCAAAGAGCCTCCACTTATCTGTTATCGTAGGAATAAAAACCTTAGAGACCTGTTGGTACAGACGGATCCTACTAAAAGCTATGAGAAGAACATCAGTATACAACCCCGGGGCAGCATTCGCTGCCTTGGATGCGTGACCTGTGGTCATATGACTCCTTCGCGAGTCTTCCATCATCCACACAGTAATAAGTTATTCCATATACGACATATGATCACTTGTAAGACCCCATATGTGATCTATAAATTATCATGTCCGTGTGGCCTTTGCTATATAGGCAAAACGGAAACTCTTCTGTGTGAAAGAATTAGGGGACACAGGTCAAGTATCAGGGTAGCCTATCGTGATGGCACTTCTGACCAACCTGTAGCCAAACATTTTCTTCTCCACCAACATCCGTTGTCGGCTCTCAAATTCTTAGCCATTGACCACATCCCTCCACCTAAACGTGGTGGAGATAGGGCTAAGCTGCTCTTGAATCGAGAGACATTTTGGATTCATACATTAGACACTATAGCCCCCCATGGCTTGAATGAAATGATTTCATATCACTCTTTTATTTAATATCCTGTTTTCTATGGATTTTTAATTATGGATAACTCTGTATAGTTTTATCTCTATGTATTTAATAGCCTATTTTAAGATACATATTTTTGCACTGTAGAGCTGCCAGCCCCTTCAATGTCTGTCTGTTTATAGCCACTATTTTTTATGTAATATATTATTGGCATATGTGGATACATCTATTAGGGTAAGCCTAATTCCCTCTATTACATCTGGATGGGGATGTAGAGACCATTTATATTATTTATTAGTCTATTTGACTTTTTTCAACTACACTTGCACTTTATCATCACTGGTCTATTTTTTGTTCATTTTCATTTATATGCATTTTGCACTTTGGTCCAATATGTGATCATTAGAGGTTATTTTCCTTATTAGTTTATGTACCTATATATATAGGTTATTTTCACTGATTATATGCACATTGCACTTTTTTCAATATGATATATAGAGTAGTCATATATTTTTTCAGTCTATATATATATATATAAACTTAGCAATTCATTGCTTTGCACTGTATGCACTTTTTATATTAATCATATTTTGCACATTATATATATTCATATGATTAGGCTACATTGTCATATTTTTATTATTTAGCCTGTATGCCTTTTTTTGTCCTGTTCACTTTATGTACCGGCATTTTGGTCCGGTTACCATGGGAACGGCTACACACAGTGGGTGGAGCCCTGGTGTGTTTACAGGCGTTCTTGTTATGCACCATGTTTATTTTATATTTAGGTCCCTATTTTCCCCATCTTTTTCTTTTTCTCTTTCTTTTTCTTTTTCTTTAGTGCTTTATGCACTTTTATGTGGCGATCGTTGGTGCCGCTGCTGCCATGGTGTCGCGGGGTTTGTTTCGCGGTCACCATGACAGCGGGGGTCGTGCGGTCATGCAGACAGGGGAGGGGCTATGGGCGCACATGCGCGAAAGCGTTCTCAGAACGCCGGCTGTCACTGCAAATATACACTGGTGAGTTGGATCTCGTTATTTATATATATCTGTTTATATGCTAATTCCTTGAATTTGGCTTTCAATTATGCTTATTCAGTTTGGGATTGAATGTGTAATTATGTTAATTGATGTGCCTATTTAAAGATGGGTATTGTGAGACACTTTTATTGTTCCTGATGAAAGTCCCAGAGGAGGACTGAAACGTTGAGCTGTCAACAAATTTTTAAAATATTTTTCATTAAACTTTGGATGTTTTAACCCTTTTTGTGAATCCGTGAGTGCTGGTCACCTGTTGCAAAGTGGATATTTGATTTTCCCCAGGATTTCAAGCACCCGGTATGTAACCATTTAGTTAGAGTGCAAGGATACTATGTATTTGTATATTTGAAGAGTGTGGGGACATCACTCTACCTATGCACCGACATTTTCGCTGTGTGCTATACTGATGGTATTTGGACACACGCGTTATATATATATTTTTTGGAAGTGTGGAATTGCATACCTATATGGTATATTTCGATTGGGAACCTTTTTTTCCAGTGTACCTTGGTACATTTTTGATATAGTGATACCATGGATGATTTTTTGTTACAAGCAGGGGCATATGCGGTAGAGGCTGACACTTTACAGTTTTCTCAGGATGAGGCTAAGGCTATTTTATGGGAGCAAACCGGATTAGAGCTACCCCACAATGTGTCCTTAAAAGACATTTATTTTCAATTATTACGTCTCCATAAGAAACAAATTGATCTGGATTTACATGGGCTTTTTCTCTCTGACTATTATAAAGCTAAACGTATCCCAAGAGGCTTTAGAATTTTAAATATTCCCACAATAAGCCGGGGTAAAGCAAAAGTTTGTAAAGACTGGACCTCAGTGCTTAATAAAGCCTCTTTAGATCTTATGCTTATCATAATTCAAGACGTCAAAATAGATATGGAGGACGTTATAAAGAAGATTGCTGAATTGGAGTTGGAACATGCTGTCGTGTTAGCAACACCTGAGGGGGTTAAACTCCTGAATAAGTTGAAGAGTGAACTGCTTATATATAAGAATGAATTAGTTAGATTCAAAAAACTGAAATTTGAGCATGTTCGACAAGATTATCAAGACCATCGAGTCTATAGATGGCTTATGGGTGAAAATAGACCTAGACCCAGACGGCAGCGTCAGAGAATTAGACGCCCTCAGGTATCTACTATTGACATTACATCGGGTGAGTCATCGGAGAACGAAATCCAAGGGGATTCTATTCCTTTTTTAGAAGATTTGACAACGGGAACTACCACGAGAAGTCGGGGCAGAGGTTTAGAAGGAAGAGGAGGAGAACGCGGAGGGGAAATAAAGGCAAGACCCCTGTTTCGGGGCAAACCGCCTCTACGGAAATAACTCCCATCTTCAATTTGTCTAAGAGACCTTTGACCACTGATGAAATTGAAATTCTTAACAAAGGACTCTCCTTTATACCTACTGCCTCCCCGGATCAATTCAAATGGAACACGGAACTTTTTAACTTTGGTAGACAGATGCGTCTTAAGGAATTTTTCCACCATTCTGATAAAGCGTCAGGTTCACCTTCTACTTTGACACATGAATCACGATTTAAGGTTAAGTCTAAGTTTGACCCATATACTAATAAGGCATCTATTAAAACATATCTATCCACTGTTGAGAATCTTGCACAGGGGGTGATCAGCACTCACAGATGTAAACACAGAAATATTACAGCACGTCAATTACAAGGCATTAAGAGTCTGGCCAATGATAGCTCTATCATAATCCGCTCAGCTGACAAAGGAGGTGGGATAGTGATCATGGATTACATTAATTATTCTGAAGAGATCCATCAACAATTACGGAATACTACAACATATCAACAATTATTAGGTGATCCTACAGATACGATAAAAAAGAAAGTGGAATCTGCTTTACAGAGAGGAGTAGAATCTGGTTGGATTAATATTCCTTTGAGTGAATATCTTCTTAAACAACATCCCCGCACGCCGGTTTTGTACACAATCCCTAAGATTCATAAAGATCTCTCTAATCCCCCTGGTAGGCCCATTGTTTCAGCTATTGATGGGCTACTTGAACCAATAGCCAAATGGCTCGATTCGCTTTTTCAATCTCCAATTATGGAACTTAAGACGTGTATTAAGGATACCCCTAGCTTGATTACTGCATTGAGACATCTTAATTTAGAAAATGAGATTACTACACTCATCACTATGGACGTGGGTAGCCTATATACTGTTATTCCTCATCAACAGGGTATTGAGGCTATGAGATCAATTCTTAGTTCCTCTACATCCTATCAAGGCCCGCCTATTGAGTTTGTTCTTGAATTACTCGCTTTGGTTTTAAATAACAACTATTTTCGTTTTGAAGATAAATGGTACCTCCAGACCTCTGGTACGTCCATGGGGGCTGCTATGGCCCCCATGTATGCCAATGCATATATGTACATATACGAACAACGCCATATTCTATCGAAGTATGGTCAATTTATCCAAGGATATTTTCGCTATATCGATGACCTGCTTTTACTTTGGAGTGGCAGTACTATAGAAGCTACGAATATGGTACAAACATTGAATCAGATTGAGAGCCCTATTAAATTTACGTCCAACATTAGTACGACATCAGTTCAATTTTTGGATTTAGAGATATCCATTAAGAATCAGTGCCTTTCGTATTGCCTCTACAGGAAACCCACTGATAGGAATACGATATTACATAGCACTAGTGCACACCCAATGGCGTTGAAGAAGTCTTTACCCAAAGCTCAATTTCTGCGAGTAATTCGCAATAATTCGGATGTGAATATCATGGAGGAACAACTTAAAATGATGATGGAGAGATTTCTGGAACGTGGCTACCGACGCAATGACCTAGTGAGAGCATTAGAAGAAGCCAAGATGGCCAACTCTCCTAGAGTCAGAGATGATGCCCCTAGATTTGTCTTTCCAGTCACCTACCATGATGCTTCTTTGGAAGTCACAAGGATCATCAAAGACAATTGGAAAATGTTGTCATGTGATGACACACTCCCCAAGGTTTTCAAAGAGCCTCCACTTATCTGTTATCGTAGGAATAAAAACCTTAGAGACCTGTTGGTACAGACGGATCCTACTAAAAGCTATGAGAAGAACATCAGTATACAACCCCGGGGCAGCATTCGCTGCCTTGGATGCGTGACCTGTGGTCATATGACTCCTTCGCGAGTCTTCCATCATCCACACAGTAATAAGTTATTCCATATACGACATACGATCACTTGTAAGACCCCATATGTGATCTATAAATTATCATGTCCGTGTGGCCTTTGCTATATAGGCAAAACGGAAACTCTTCTGTGTGAAAGAATTAGGGGACACAGGTCAAGTATCAGGGTAGCCTATTGTGATGGCACTTCTGACCAACCTGTAGCCAAACATTTTCTTCTCCACCAACATCCGTTGTCGGCTCTCAAATTCTTAGCCATTGACCACATCCCTCCACCTAAACGTGGTGGAGATAGGGCTAAGCTGCTCTTGAATCGAGAGACATTTTGGATTCATACATTAGACACTATAGCCCCCCATGGCTTGAATGAAATGATTTCATATCACTCTTTTATTTAATATCCTGTTTTCTATGGATTTTTAATTATGGATAACTCTGTATAGTTTTATCTCTATGTATTTAATAGCCTATTTTAAGATACATATTTTTGCACTGTAGAGCTGCCAGCCCCTTCAATGTCTGTCTGTTTATAGCCACTATTTTTTATGTAATATATTATTGGCATATGTGGATACATCTATTAGGGTAAGCCTAATTCCCTCTATTACATCTGGATGGGGATGTAGAGACCATTTATATTATTTATTAGTCTATTTGACTTTTTTCAACTACACTTGCACTTTATCATCACTGGTCTATTTTTTGTTCATTTTCATTTATATGCATTTTGCACTTTGGTCCAATATGTGATCATTAGAGGTTATTTTCCTTATTAGTTTATGTACCTATATATATAGGTTATTTTCACTGATTATATGCACATTGCACTTTTTTCAATATGATATATAGAGTAGTCATATATTTTTTCAGTCTATATATATATATATAAACTTAGCAATTCATTGCTTTGCACTGTATGCACTTTTTATATTAATCATATTTTGCACATTATATATATTCATATGATTAGGCTACATTGTCATATTTTTATTATTTAGCCTGTATGCCTTTTTTTGTCCTGTTCACTTTATGTACCGGCATTTTGGTCCGGTTACCATGGGAACGGCTACACACAGTGGGTGGAGCCCTGGTGTGTTTACAGGCGTTCTTGTTATGCACCATGTTTATTTTATATTTAGGTCCCTATTTTCCCCATCTTTTTCTTTTTCTCTTTCTTTTTCTTTTTCTTTAGTGCTTTATGCACTTTTATGTGGCGATCGTTGGTGCCGCTGCTGCCATGGTGTCGCGGGGTTTGTTTCGCGGTCACCATGACAGCGGGGGTCGTGCGGTCATGCAGACAGGGGAGGGGCTATGGGCGCACATGCGCGAAAGCGTTCTCAGAACGCCGGCTGTCACTGCAAATATACACTGGTGAGTTGGATCTCGTTATTTATATATATCTGTTTATATGCTAATTCCTTGAATTTGGCTTTCAATTATGCTTATTCAGTTTGGGATTGAATGTGTAATTATGTTAATTGATGTGCCTATTTAAAGATGGGTATTGTGAGACACTTTTATTGTTCCTGATGAAAGTCCCAGAGGAGGACTGAAACGTTGAGCTGTCAACAAATTTTTAAAATATTTTTCATTAAACTTTGGATGTTTTAACCCTTTTTGTGAATCCGTGAGTGCTGGTCACCTGTTGCAAAGTGGATATTTGATTTTCCCCAGGATTTCAAGCACCCGGTATGTAACCATTTAGTTAGAGTGCAAGGATACTATGTATTTGTATATATATATATATATATATTAATTTCACAATACAGTTAGAACGAAATAACACAAAATATTTTTCATTATTTTTTTAATTTTATTTTTTAACGTATTTACATTTTTTTTTATATTATATATAAATATATATATAACAATAATTATATATATATTTAATCAGTATCAGTATACGTGTAATTTGATATTAATATATATATATATATATAATTATATATATATATATATATTAATAGTAAAATACACCTAGACAGTGTATGTGTGTGTATGTATATGTGTATATATATACTTAGATCATATATATATAATATATATATATGATCTAAGTATATATTATTATTTTTTTTACACTTTTTAATTTATTTAATTTTATTTTCAGCCAGCAGGGGGACCACCTGTCATTACAGACCCCCTGCTGGCAATGCAGGAGGCAGCTACCCCCGGCCATGTGATTGTGGGGTCCTCGCAAGGACCCCACTCTCACATGGCCGGGGGGCTTCCAGGACGTCGAACGTGCCGCAGGGGGCTCCCTGGGAGTCCCCCCAACCGCGATCGCCGGCGTGGGATCGCCGGCGACCGGGTAAGTAGGAAAAGACCGGAGGGCATACTATTACGCCCAGCAGCGTTTAGAGCCGCTTAAAATAGGGCATAATAGTACGCCCTCCGGTCTTAAGGGGTTAAAGCCATGCTACCCCAGATAGCTATGCCATGGAGCCCAGCCGTATACTGAAAGACTATATGAAAGACTTTGGCTCCATGGCGATTGAACTGTATGTACATGATCTGAGCGCCATCCGGTAGTAACATGCACTCAGATCTAAGCTATCTGGGGATAGGTAGAATGTGTATGTTCTATGTGATAAATGTAACAGTATGTAATTTTATGTCTTTTATTGTCCTTTGTTTGCCATGTGGCTAATGGAGTTTTGCCTCTGTCCTTGGAGATAATTGGATTACTTCCCAATTACCTCCAGGACAGAGAGGAGGGATTGTGATGCATTGTGGGAGTGTTTAAAGGTGTATGTCTGTGATTGGTCAATGTCCAATATGTTTCCCAGTTTCCCATCTGGTCCCCTAGGGAAGTGTCCACCAGGTGGGAGACCTGCATAAAAGCCGGGCAGGTAGCCCCAGTAAATCAGTTCCTGCTTGACCCTCAAAACGAAGTGTCGTCTCATTATTGGGGGAATTGGATTGTATGCTGATTGCCAGTAGTGTAAGCTGATTGTATGCTTTTCCTGTTCGTCTGTTTCCAGTATATGTGTGTTTCCTGTTCGGGAGTTGGTGAATTCGTGTAGTTTGCGGTTAGGAAGATTGGTGCTTACAGTAGCTGTCGGTGCATCTGGAAAGGGGAATATCGCCTAAACGTTTTTTAACCTCTTATGTGTAAAACGGTCCGTTACATTCCCTATTAAAGGTTAATAAGTATACAGGGGTTTAAAAAAATACCCATCTTAGTCTCATTAAAGATTTTCTTTTGCCTTAAGCTGAAGCATGCAAGGTGAATTGTTAGTGTAGGACCCACCTAATAGGTTTGCCTTGACATGGCAGGTGGGCTTATATCTAATGGCCATTGGAGTGGATCTAAAAACCTCCTTTTATATAAATATGCACAGGGATTTGGAATAGTGCACAAGTAACTTTTTTCTTTAGATTTATTGTATATATTAGGGATTATACTGTCTATGCCTACAGAAATAGAGCTATATTAGCTCTATAAAGTGTTCCTTTGGCATTACTATTCTTATTAAGCTAAATATTATATTGTGCTGCACTATTATATTTTTCTGTTAAGATATACCTTACGGAAGTTCCCTTTACTGGTTGTACGTAAACCTCCATTTTTTATATTATCACTAAGTGCGGTTCAAAATTTCGTGTATATTAACCCTTTATTAGGGACTAATAGGCACCCAAGTGCAAGTTGCAGTGATGCCCTTATCTGACAGTTCAAGTATTTGTAGTGTGTGTACACACTATAGAAATCCCTATATTTTCTGAATGTCTTTTTCATAACTGATGGGCTCCTTCGTCTTAGAAATAAATTAGTTTTTAGTTATCTGTCATTTTTTACCTTTAAATGGTGATTCAATATGACATTGTTCTAGCTGGCATGCAGATATTAAACAAACTGTTGAGCCAAACCAATTGGTTGTTGAGCCAATGTGTGCCACAAAAACTGATTCAGATGCAGGGCACACTGAACAGAGCATTTATAGGTGACCCTGCGGCACTTTCCTTCTGATTCCAGGGAGCTCAGCAGGCTGAGAAATGCAGAGATTCTTTTTAATCACCATTAGTTTCCTCTTGCTTCTTGTGGAGAAAAAGTGTTTGGATCAATAATAGTTCTAAAAGAATTACTGGCATGACAAATGAACAGCGTTACCTTGACAACTCTCGATGGCTTAACTGAGAATTGCAAAAAATTGAATTTAGTAAGGCACCCAAATGGATTAATCAAAAATAGCATACTGGTAAAGTAATTATTGTCAAGTCTTCAAAATATCTGTTCAAGAAAAAAAAAAAAATATTCCCTTACTTTCATTCCATCTATATTGTGCTTAAAATTCATATTGATGCTGACCCATTAATCTTATAGAACTGTTTTAAACAAGATAAGATGACCAGCAACTTAAAGATTTTTTAAGGGACACTCCAAGCACCATATCTATTTATTGCATATAGAAGTATTTTGCTCCCATCTCCATTCACACAAATAACAAACAGTGTACTTTGGGTCAAATTGTGTAAAATTGTTTGTCAAAAACACATTTAGTTGAAATGCTGCTTTATCTGAGAATCATTGATTTAAATTGTTATGGAGACTTCAGAAGAGTTCCTTCAAAACACTTTTGCTTTAAACATCATACACATGTGAGTACCCACTACAACATTTTTTTTTACATTTTAATATTGTTATTGAAGTTCTTGTTTAACCCCTTCAGGACAGAGTCAATAGTAACGTTCTGATCAAAACAAAATGTAAACAAAAAATGGAATTTGTGCTATGTCTGTTCAACCGTAATTTATCTCTTTCATATTAAGTGCACCCACACTTATTATAAATCATTTTGTTCAGGAGAAAAAGGGCTTTAATTACTCATGAACTATTCATATATGAAACATAATTGATTATGAATAAAATAAAATAATAACTGTGAGAAATTAAGAATTTTTTTTTTTTTAAATTGTAGTTTCGCCAGACATTTTAGCTGTAAATGTCATAATACTGTTAGCTTTTACTGCAATAAAATGCACATATTTGCATTCAGCAAAGTCTCACGAGTACAACAGTAACCCCCATTAACAGATTCTACAGTGTTTTGGAAAGTTACAGGGTCAAATATAGCACATTCCATTTTTTTTTTTTCACATTAAAATTTGCCAGATTAGTAATGTTACCTTTGAGACCGTGTGGTAGCCCAGGAATGAGAATTACCCCCATGATGGCATACTATTTGCAAAAGTGCACAACCCAAGGTATTGCAAGTGGGGTATGTCCAGTCTTTTTTAGAAGTCACTTAATGACAAACACTGGCCAAAGTTAGCGTTTATATTTGTTTTTGTGTGAAAAAAACCAAAAAAAAAATATTTGGCCAGTGTTTGTGACTACGTGACTACTAAAATTACAGGACATACACCATTTGCAAAACCTTGGGTTGTCTACGTTTGCAAATGGTATGCCATCATGGGGGTAATTCTCATTCCTGGGCTACCATACGGTCTCAAAGGCAACATTACCAAATTGGCAAATTTCAATGTGAAAAAAATGAAAAATGGAATGTGCTATATTTGACCCTGTAACTTTCCAAAACACTGTAAAATCTCTACATGGGGGGTACTGTTATATTTGTGAGACTTCACTGAACACAAACAAAAGTGTTTCAAAACAGTAAAACATATTGCAACAATAATATCATCAGTAAAAGTGATGTTCGTGCGTGAAAAATGAAAAAACTTAACTTTTACCAAAAATAACATAGTTGTAATACAATTTATCATTTTGAATCACTAATATTTGTGTTCAGCGAAGTCTCCTGAGTAAAACAGTACCCCTCATGTACATGTTTTATGGTGTCTTGGAAAGTTATAGGGTTAACTATAGTGCTTGCGAATTAAATTCTCTGTACTTTCTGCCTGGGTTGTCAGGCACGTCAATCAAATTTTAATTAATTAAATCACATAATTATGTTAAAAGATTACTTAAATATACACGTAGAATTTTAATGTATATATACATATGTATGTATTTAAATTATGTGTGTATACTTATGTAATCATTTATGTAATTATATATATTTATCTATATATATATTTGCATTTATTTGTATTTTGTATATAGATAGATAAATATATAATGTCATTTTAAGTGTATTTTGTTACCTATATATATATATATATATATATATATTACAAAATACAGTTAGAATGAAATTACATATGTATATATAATTTATTTAAATTTTTAAAAAATATGTTATTTATTTTATTATTTTATTTAATGATTATGTAATTATACAAATATATATATATATATATATAAATATAATATATATATATATATTATATATATAATATATATATCTATCTTATATATGTAACTTCATTCTAAGTGTATTTTAATACTAATATATGTAATTATATTAACATTAAAATACACGACGTATGATGTTACATATTATATATATATATAAAAACTTTTGGCTATATATATATATATATATATATATATATATTTGTAGTCGGGCAATATAGCCGTAAAACAGAAACCTAGCATATTATAAGCATAACAACAATAAGTTCACACCAGTCGGTTGTGGTGTGCCGGAACCGACAAAGCAAGAGGCCTGTAATAAAAGTGGGCCCACCTTAGAGGGTGCTATTAATAGAGGGAGTGGGATGCCTTAACATATATAAAAATTTTATTTATTTTTAACATGTTTAATTATTTGTTTTTTTTTATATTTCCCACCAGCAAGGGGACTGTCTGACAGATCCACAGCCAGCTATAGGAGGCCATGTGATCGCTCTTTAAGAGCGATCACATGGCCCCTGGGGGCCTGATTTGCCGGGGAGGGCTGCCTGGGCTTTCAGGCAGTCCTCCCGAAGAGGATCGCGGCAAAGGTAAGTACCACGGACCTCATGAGGGCTTAAGCCGTTACGGCGTTCTATGCGACCACAGCGGCTTTAAAGCCCATTATAATGGGAACAGCATAGAACGCCGTAACGGCGTTAAGGGGTTAAAAATACATGAGCCATGTTGATCCAAGTCCATGCAACATTAGAAATGTATGCATATCTGTGAGATTGCGAGTGTCAATACCATAGTTTTCTTGTCTGCACCAGTCATGGTTAGACCCCACTGCCAAAGGCATTATCTAACCCAGACCCACAACACATGAATTTACAGGACTACTCTTGCCATGCAACGGGCAAAATGGCCACCTCCTTGAAGGAACACCCAAACACCTAAAGCAATTTAGCTGTCCCTTTCAGGCAAGTAGACTTAAAGATTAGTTTTGCTATGAACCGAGCAGTTAGGTGATCATCCAAATTTCCACTATATAAACTAATCACAATACAAATGACTTGTGCAATGCACGGACATGTTCATTTGATTTGTGATTCAGGGTTCTTCATAGGTCTGTTGAGAAGTGACTAATAAAGAGAAAAGGGTGTTGCCGTGGATGTCAGGGTGTTGCCGTGGATGTGATCTTTTTGGATTTTGCCAAGGCATTTGATACAGTTCCACACAATAGATTAGTGTTCAAACTCAAGGAAATCGGTCTAGATGAAAATGCTTGTTCTTGGGTAGAACATTGGCTTAAAAACAGAGTACAAAGAGTTGTCATTAATGGTAAATTTTCAAGCTGGACAGAGGTGGCAAGTGGTGTCCCTCAGGGGTCTGTTCTGGGACCCCTTCTATTTAACATGTTTATAAATGATCTTGAAGACCGCATTGAAAGTCATGTTTCAGTGTTTGCAGATGACACAAAACTTTGTAAAACAATACAATGTGAGCAAGATATTACTTTGCTGCAGAGTGATTTAGATAGACTGGGAGACTGGGCACTCAAATGGCAGATGAAATTTAATGTTGAAAAATGCAAAGTTATGCACTTCGGCGTAAAGAATACACAAGCACGTATACCCTTAATGGAAGCGAATTAGGGATAACAACACATGAAAAGGACTTGGGAATTGTTATAGACAACAAACTATGCAACAATGTGCAATGTCAATCAGCAGTGGCCAAGGCCAGTAAGGTATTGTCATGCATGAAAAAGGGCATTCATTCTCGGGACAAGAATATAATTTTGCCTCTTTATAAATCACTGGTAAGACCCCATATTGAATATGCTGTGCAATTTTGGGCACCTGTTCTAAAGAAGGATATTATGGCACTAGAAAAAGTGCAGAGGCGGGCTACAAAATTAATAAAAGGAATGGAACATATCAGCTATGAAGAAAGGTTAACAAATTTAAACCTATTTAGTTTAGAAAAACGTCGCCTGAGAGGGGATATGATAACATTATACAAATATATTCGGGGCCAATACAAACCATTGTGTGGAAATCTATTCACAAACCGGACTTTACATAGGACACGAGGCCATGCGTTTAGACTGGAAGAAAGAAGATTTCGTCTAAGGCAAAGGAAAGGTTTTTTTACTGTAAGAACAATCAGGATGTGGAATTCTCTGCCTGAAGAAGTGGTTTTATCAGAGTCCATACAGATGTTCAAACGGCTACTAGATGCATACTTGCAAGAACAGAATATTCAAGGATATAATCTTTCAATGTAGGGTAATAACTGCTTGAACCAAGGATAAATCTGACTGCCATTCTGGGGTCAAGAAGGAATTTTTTTCCTAGCTTGTTGCAAAATTGTGCTTCAAACTGGGTTTTTTTGCCTTCTTTTGGATCAACAGCAAAAAACAAATGTGAGGAAGGCTGAACTTGATGGACGCAAGTCTCTTTTCAGCTATGTAACTATGTAACTATGTAACTATGTAAAAAAAGGAGGATGCATTAAAAGAAAATCTGTATTTAATTTTTATCACTGGATCTCTCAACCAAATAGTGGGAAAATATCACATCAAACGTCCATTATGCACAGAACTGATAGTAGCCAGCCTGGAACTCTTGTTCCATGCTGGCTAATGATGCCCCAATGACACTGCTGGTGGTGGAGTTACATCTCCAGTAGCAACATGGTAAACTGTATATGAGCAGCGTTTCATAGTTAAACACGTTACACTGAACATACAGACTCCAGGCATCATGAACACTTAAAAATACTGGAGTGCGCATGGTGCTTGTAGTAAACCTTTAAGAAAATGGTGTCAGTGTAGAATCTCTGATCTACTGGCATATAAAGGATTTTAAAAGCATGCTTGAAATTGTACCTTTAGTAAATGCTCATGTATAAGACACATTTTGGCAGTATATGGCACATGGTGGATTTTATCCAGCCACCTGCCGGAGTTAAAGGGAAACTCCACTGCCCAAATCCCCCAAAAATAAAAATCACTGTTTAGTAGATATACCCTAAATGAAAACATGCATGCATTTAACTATGCTATGCTGTGTCCATGCTGTGCTATTTTTCATTGGAGGAATAAATAAAAACAGCTTGCAAACACTACAGACATTTCGCCTGAAGCTTCTGAAAGCCCTCCTCTTCTAACCCAGACAAGATTTTCTGTCGCTGCCTAATCACACACTTCCCAAAGCAGCTCAATGAGAACTCTTTGCAAGGCAGTTGCTCTAAACAATTGCTTCCTTCTTGTTTTTAGCTCCACTGAGCTAAGCAATCAATAAATAACAGGACCTGTTTTCTATTTTGACAGCCATGGGGGTGCAACAAGGCTAATTTGTAAAAGTGGTAACATCTATTGAAATCTGCACTTTTTCTATACACTTTTCACCCATAAAGCATTTCAGCAAGCTGAAGTGGCTTTGGGGTCTGTAGTGTCCTTTTAACTGTCACTTTAGCAAAAACTGCAACAATGCACAGTATCTATAGGATTCTTGCAGGGCCGGACTGGCCCACCGGGATACCGGGAAAATTCCCGGTGGGCCGCGGCACCTGGGGCTGCAAGGCCACATATGTGCCACCGGGTGGCTGGTCCGGTGGCACACTGAGAGGGGGCCGGCTGCATTCCTGGCTGGAGCCGCCGGGCCGGGTGGCAGCTCGGCCGGTCCGGCGGCCCTGCTCCTGTCACTGGCTGCTGATGGCTGATGGAGGAGGAGCCTTTGTACCATGCTCCCTCGCGGTTCCCACAGCTGTGAGAACCGCGAGGGAGCATGGTACAAAGGCTCCTCCTCCATCAGCCATCAGCAGCCAGTGACAGGAGCAGGGCCACCGGACTGGCCGAGCTGCCACCCGGCCCGGCGGCTCCAGCCAGGAACGTGGCTGGCCCCCTGCCTTCTCTGAGGTAAATTGGGGGCAGGGGGAGGGAGAGGGGAGAGACACAGGAAAGGGGAGAGAGACACAGGGAAAGGGGGGAGAGGGAGTATACACAAGGAAACAGGGGGGGGAGGAGAGGAGACAGGAAAGGGGAGGGAGAGGAGAGACACAGGAAAGGGGGGGGGAGGGAGAGGGGAGAGACACAGGGAAAGGAGGAGGAGGGAGAGACACAGGAAAAGGAGGGGAGGGAGGGAGGAGGAGGGAGGGGAGAGACACAGGGAAAGCTGGGGAAGGAGAGGCTGAGAGACACAGGAAAGGGGAGAGGGGAGAGACACAGGAAAGCGGGAGGAGGGAGAGGGAGAGACACAGGAAAGGAGTGGAGACAGGAAAGGGGAGGAAGGAGATGGGGGAGAGACACAGGAAAGGGGGAGGGAGGAGATGGGGAGACACAGGAAAGGGGGGGAGATGGGGGTGAGACACAAAGGAAAGGAGAGGGGAGAGACACAGGGAAAGGGGGGGAGATGGGAGAGACAGAGAAAGGAAGGAGGGAGGGAGATGGGAGAGACAGGGAAAGGAAGGAGGGAGGGAGATGGGAGCGACAGGGAAAGGAGGGAGGGAGGGAGATGGGAGAGACAGGGAAAGGAGGGAGGGAGAGAGATGGGAGAGACAGAGAAAGGAAGGAGGGAGGG
The DNA here is from genome assembly GCA_933207985.1 of Pelobates cultripes. Lineage (NCBI taxonomy): Eukaryota > Metazoa > Chordata > Amphibia > Anura > Pelobatidae > Pelobates > Pelobates cultripes. Next base: position 250,410,873 of record OW240913.1, read on the forward strand.
AGATGGGAGAGACAGAGAAAGGAAGGAGGGAGGGAGATGGGAGAGACAGGGAAAGGAAGGAGGGAGGGAGATGGGAGAGACAGGGAAAGGAAGGAGGGAGGGAGATGGGAGAGACAGGGAAAGGAAGGAGGGAGAGACAGGGAAAGGAAGGAGGGAGAGACAGGGAAAGGAAGGAGGGAG
>OW240913.1:250411152-250486197 GCA_933207985.1 Pelobates cultripes
CTTTGTGCACTGTTTCTATGTGTGCTAGTGGTGTTTGTGAGAACGTGTGTGTTGGTTAAGTGTTGTGTGTGGAAGAGGCTGAGAGCAGTAAGGAAGGGGGTTGAGTGTGCCTGTGTTTCTTGCATAATGTATCTGTGTGTGTCACGAATACTATATGACCCAACACGCAGAGCTATGTAACATATACAAATACAGAAAAAGGAACAAGGACTATGTATACTGGGCCTTAGAATGGCTGGAATTAACGTAAAAGAAAATAGTCAAAAACAAGCCGAGGTCAGGGACACAGAGACCCAAAGAGTCCCTACTGAATAACTCAGAAATGGTGATGGAGATATTAAAGACTCTATCTGTGTGTTTCATTGAGAATGATGTAGAGGACATATCCAGGTATGGGAGGCAGTAGACACACAAAACTCAAAAAAGAGAGGGAGGCAGCCATATGAACACTTACACAGGACATACATCTCCTAGAACAAACGTATATGATGCAACCATGCACCACACCTTTTAAACAATTAATATCAAAATGCATGGAACAAAAACATCTTAATTTAGAGGTGCAATATACCCTGCTACTGACATGACAAACAATCTATATGCAGGGTAATAAGTGTCAAAAGATCCACGCTAAAGCATTTAAACAAAGAAACCAGACATCATTAAGTACTAATATCAATGCTTCCTTGCACAAGAAGATAGGATAGACTTCCACCAAACAACACCGGGGAGGAAAAACAAATATACAGACATTGGCCAGCAGGAGACCGAGTCTGAGTAAAATGTTATCCCTATTAATTAGTCACAACTTGGCGCTACTGAGCTATTTCAGGGAAATGCATTGTTAAAGGCATAGTGTGGACTATAATTTCCCCATCTGCACTTGTTAACTTTTATGTTGAAATACTGAAAGAGGCAGATATAATTTGCATAGCGAAGCAAACTTTTAAACTACAACTAACTAATTCAAGCACAGAACTAATCTACATCGCTAGACAATCCTTAACTACCAACAATTCTGACATCAAGATCAAATGTACAGAACTACTGTACTTGAGACACAGTTTACTTCAAACGTACATGCCATTTTAACTTGCATAGGCGTTTGAAACAGGTTTATCTGTGAATGTACAATATCAGAATGAAGTTATATCTATGTATATCTCCTTGTTTGCCCTTGGTACTGTTGATTATGTATGTATAATGTAATGTACATCAAAATATAAACAATAAATAAAACAAATTAACTAAATCATAGAAAAGCTATGAAAGTAAGTTACTAAAGAGTGTATTATGACTTTAACTAGATTGCAGTAGAACTCTGCAAGAAGCATTCAATTTGCCAGGTTAATCAGTACCTACAAAGATAACTGTGAAATTAGCTCCTGATGTTTTTTCAAGTTATACAGTTAAAATTACATACCTAATCAACATTTCTCTTCAGTAGTTGATAAATATGCAAAATGTTTACTTCAGTGACAGAGCGGGATAACTTAGGTGGCCAAGACAGACAACCAGGGCCCAGGTTAAGATTGGGGCCCAGTGACTCCCTCACAGAGTGCCGGAAATGCAAGGGGACCGGATTTGCATCACGGACCACCAGTGAAGGATTTTTAAATGGCCACATGAAAGATCTTTTGATCACCCTGCCAGCTTTTTTATTTGGGGGGTCGCGGAGAGGGGTGGCACTAAAGCACACAAAGACCTCTCAAGAACATACTTTGATACAGCATGGCCACATCCAATCGGTGCGGTCACGCTGTTAATAAAAAAATTTACTTACCTGAGGCAAATCAGCTAAATGGCCAGCACCCTCGTGGAGCAATCCCCAGCTGGTTTGGTGTTCTAAAGAATGGCGGCCGCTGCAAATCTTATATTACCGCCTCCATCCTCAACAAAGATGGCGCAAACATGTGTGTGCCATCACATAATCGAGGCGCACACACGTTTTGGTGTCAGAGATCAAGAACAGCCAATCACAATCTTGGGAGTGTTATATAAAACCCAAATTAGCATTAGATGTCATGGATTCCACTTGTTGGTTATCAGAGAGTGCATTCTTGTTCTTGATTATTTTTGGTATTTGACTTCGGCTTGTTTTTGGGTCAAATGTGTCTCCATTGTGGGGACAGCAGGACTACCTTCATTAAAGGACCACTATAGGCACCCAGACCACTTCAGCTTAATGAAGTGGTCTGGGTGCCAGGTCCAGCTAGGGTTAACCCTTTTTTCAATAAACATAGCAGTTTCCTTCCTCTCCATCCAGCCCAGCGGGAGGGGGATCCTGAGGGTGGGGGCACCCTCAGGGCACTATAGTGCCAGGAAAATGAGTATGTTTTCCTGGCACTATAGTGGTCCTTTAAGGGAAGTGCTATGAACAGTAGTCTGTGCAATAAATACTGCTTTTTTATGCATGTCTAAGCATATGTAGATGTCTGTGGGGAAGGAAAACCATGTCAGCTGGTTAGCATGTAAATTCTTTTGCACAATCTTACGTTACCTTTGCCTCTGGTAGAACTATCTACTGCCCAGTCCAAAGCTATATTCTAATACCCTTCCAGAACAATGGCCTCATCCCCAAATCCCTCCAATTCACTTAATACCTGTTGAACGCAAGGGACCTGCATTGAGTTTGGTGCAAAAATATGGGAAAAGTGAATAATATATTATGAATACAAGATTTGACTATAAGGTACCCTGCTCTGAGGATCTATGATTCTAGCTTTATGTTGGAAAACAGTAGTGTTAGAGAATTTAATAACCATAGTTTTGCTCTCCACATTATTGCTAAAATAAGTTTGATAGAAGTGCCTGGAGTTTAACGATGGTGCTGCTCCATCTCTAAAGTTGGTCTCCTGGAGGAAAAACATCTCCTTTTTGATCTGGAAAATTCCTTTACAAAAAAGTAAACCTGCTGAGGTTGGTGAGAGGCGGTTGGGACGCATACCAATCTGGAATAGTGATGGAAGGTCAGAATGTGTGGATATCATCAGAATGTGTGGATATTGAGTGTACAGTGTTGTTGTGGGTAAATGGATACCCCTATTTATACTTTTTGTTTTTTGTGTGGAATATATCCGTTATTGGTTTAAGCAGTCTTCCTCCATGTAGGGTAATCCAGGATTTTTGCAGTTATGGAGAGCTAGAGTATTAGCAGATCTGGAAGCCCCTATTATGGCTTCCTTGATGGAGATATAGTAAACAACTGCATTTTATGTTGCAGAGTAAAGATTGAGTTGCTTTCTTGGGTGTCAGGTGTACCTGGTCAACGAATATTGGATAGTCTGCTGGCTTATGTAGTATTGCATTAAAGTATCCTGCAATAATGTCTGTATGTTTTCCCCTTACCTCCAGAGTTGCCTCTGATTCTGAGGTTGTTCCTCCTATCTCTATTATCTATGTCATCCAGATAGCACTGGTGTAGTGTGAGCTGGTATTTTAATTATGACACTTTGAAGGCCTGCAATTTCTTCTGAGATTCATTCCTTACTCTGGCTCCAAGATGGCAGATGTCCATGCCAAGCTCTGCGACTTTCAACTGGACAGAGCTTTGATAGCATGCCAGCTATGTCCTCTTTTGATGGTAACACCTTGAGGATACTGCATAAGTCCATATCTGATGTAGCAGTGTAGCATTCCAATGGCGTGGGGCTGCTTGACTTCAGACTCTCAGTGCAGGCCATCATCATCTTGGTATTTTCAGTGCTTTCAGTCCACAGGGAAAGGTATTAGTGCATTCAGTGTTCACGGCACTGTGTTCCCTAAAGAACCTTGATAGAACAGTTGTTTTCAGTCCGTGCAAGGTCCCCTGGTTTCCCCTCTACTCAGACCCCCTCCTCTTGTTCCTCATAATTTCTGATAAGCTCTGTTTTTCTAAACTGCTTGACTTGGTGGAGGAGCTCCATTAAGTTGCAGCCATCCACCAGCATTGCATAGCCACGTCCAGAGCATTTCTATTATTAACTATTAGTATAGTTGATGAGTTCTACCAACATTAGCTTATAAGTTTAGAGGTGATGTAAATTATGTTCTTCGAACATTCGTTATGTAACTTGGTAGTTCAATTAATAGTCTTATGAAGGCATGTTCTAAACCATTTTAATAAGTTTATGTGATTATGAAACGTAAAGGAATAAAAAAAAAACAGTAATGGTTAAGTTTATTCCATTAACTTATTGCAGTAAATATGTGATGGTTGTTTTGGAAGAATATCACTTTTAAAATAAATCTAGGGCATTAAAATAATAGGAACACATTTTAAGAAATGTAGACATAAATATATCGTAATTGAGTCCTGGATTTAAATAGCTGTTTGAGAAAAGTTGTTACAGTGCAAGTGTGCAGCTTATTTTGACATCATAATGTGCCTTTTGGGAATCTATCAGTTGAGTGGTGCTGTAAAAAATAGGCATAACCTGGAGCTGGTTAAGGGAAAATATAAATGGAGCTGCAGTAGCAGTATGTGTGCAATGCTACTTAAGTGACAAGTTTATGCCAAGTTTTTAGGAGAGAATATGAAACACCTTATTAAAAATTTAGCTTAGCCATAAAATACAGTAATAAAATTGAAAAACTTTGTTCAAAGACTTTTCCCCTACTACTCAAATTATACATTTTCATCAAGTGCTATCACTTACTCTTAAGATTTTTGAGTTAAGCATTTTTTTTAAGAATTTTAAATTAAGTTAATTAATTACATTAGTTATGGTCAAATATTCCAGGGTGTTGAATTGTTATAAGAAATTACATAATATAGAAATTTGATGGGTTCCTCACTAAATAACTGTTAAAAAGTTATAAATTTTAATGAAGGAAATTGTACCATACTGTTAACTCTTTTTTATATTCTCACTGTCGGCTCTCTTGTATATGTGATCAATGACTGATCACATATAATGCAAGAACTAGTGTACCTATGTTGCTTGGTTTTGTTAAGTTCATATAGATGTATGATGTAGCATTTAAGATTGTTAGGTGTAGAGAGGAAGCTGAAACAAACCAGAGTCTTTTCTTTCTGGTTGTGAATGGATACTGCACACAAAGGTGGAGGGAAGCAGAATACAATAAATTCAAATATATATTTTTAAACTGACAGAGGCAAACAGCCTCATTAATATTGAGAGTGGCCACTATCCAAGATGGCTGCTAGGCGTTCCAAAAAAGTAGGTTCACCCGTATACGAAGGAACTGTAGTGAAACAATAAATTGTTTGAGCAAACACAGTTTTTGAAAGATAAATTTGTGAAGAAAGGATATGATGAAAGTTTACAGTATTTAAAAAAATAAATGGTACGTATTAAGAAAATTGAAAGGAGAGTTTTTTTTATTGTAATTTAAAATAAGTTATGGAGAACAAAAAAATTTAATATTTTCTGCTCATTTCAATGTTTCAATGCACATGCTTTTTATATGAAAATTATTTTTAGAAAACACTGATCTATACATTTGGAGGATGCAAGTTACCCCTTGAACTGAGCATTATATTTAGAGAATGTTTTGGCAATCAGTAATTTTTTGAAATAAAGACTCAAAGAAGAAACCACTAGAGAAAGGTTTTTAAACATGTGGGAAATGTAAGGGCTGCCAACACCTCCCTAGAAAGACAGCCTCTTTTAGTGGCAACCAAACAGGAGAATGCTTTAAATTTTTGAGTCAAATAACCTTAACCCATGTGATATATCTTTTCACATGTGAATACAGGGCTCAATATGTAGACAGAATAAGTAGAATGACCAAAACTAGGTTAATCAAACATCTAAGTACTATTCACTCTATACCTAGTCAATGTAAGTATTGTCTAAATGTATTTATATTTTAATTATTTCTATAGGACTAGTATAGAGAGAGTTGAACTGAATTGAAGAGGGGGTGATAGTATTATGAAGTTGAGGAAGAGAGAAGGTTTTTGGATTTAACTTTAGATTTTGTGATTTAAATATTTTATATATATTCTTATATTTTGTATATTTTTCATGTTTTTTATTTTTACATTTTTAATTTCAGTTTTTTGTTTTTTTTACACACTGGGTTGCATTCTTTGGTCTTTGAGATCCCCTTCTTTCTTGGTCTTTGAAATACCCCTCATTTTTTTTTTGTCTTTACTCCCTATTATCGTATTACTTTTTTATATTACTTTTTATGTTATATAACTATTATATGTTCATATTTGTTCTTTTATTATTTGGGTTTTGGTTTGTTTCTTGCTACTTTGTGATTGGACCCATATGGATTGAGTGGAACATAAGCTGTAAGCATATGGATAGAAGAATAAGACTGAGTGGAATCCATGACATATACGTGAAATGCACGCATCATTTGAGGACATGGATAAAGCACCAGAAGGATGCGATCCAAACCAGAAACAGGAAGCAACCGAGTGGAGTGCATAAAGAATGAAGACTGGATGGATGAGGTTTGTGACTAGAAATGTAACCCTGATTTTTCACATTGAGGCTTGACAAAGGCCCTGTTTGTTTCCATTTTGCTCCAATAAATCTGCCCACTGGATTGAACCTGAGTGCCTGGACAATCATTACTTTTTTGCAAACCAGTGAACAAGCATTATGGGTCATTGGATGCCCAATTCTCATTGATGCAAGTGGAACCTAGTCAGATTACACTGAAAAGCTACTGCAGCTGAACTTGCTGGAAAATGCAATGTTGGCCATGATAGAAAGGTGCCAGAACACACAGTGCATTGAAGTTTGCTGTGTATCGGGCTGCATTGCCACAGACTGGTCACAGTGCCAATGATGACCCCTGTCAACTGCCGAAAGTGCCTTCAGTGGTAATGTGAGGGGCAGAACTGGACCACGGAGCAATGGAAAAAAGTTGACTGGTCTAAGGAGTCATGCTTTCTTTTAGATCAGGTGGATGGCCAGGGGCATGTTTGTCTTTTACCTGAAGAAGAGATGGGAGCAGGATGCACAAGAAGATGGCAGACTGGTGGAGGCAGTGTTATGCTCTGGGCAATGTTCTGCTGGGAAACCTTGGGTTCTGACATTCCTGTGGATGTTATTTTGACATGTACCACTTACCTAGAGATTATTGTAGACCACGTACACCCCTTCATGGTAATGGTGTTCCCTGATGGCATACTCTTTCAGCAGGATAATGCCACACTGCAGACATTGTTCGGGAATGGTTTGAGGAATATGACAAAGAGTACAATGTGTTGGCTTGGCCTCATAATTCCACATATCTCAATCTGATTGAGCATATGTGGAATGTGCTGGAGCTGCTTTGGCAGCACAGTAGTAGGCAGATGGGTTTACTGTTGTGGCTAATCATTGTACAGATAGCTATATATACTGCCAGATACACAGAAGCACCCACAGTTAGACATACATTGTGCCCATGTGTCTGTATCTGTCAATGAGTGTGTCTGTGCGTCGGTGTTTCTGTATGTATGTATCAGAGTGTATGTATCAGAGTGTTCATGTGTGTATATATATCAGAGTCTAAATATGCTTACATGTATCCATGTTTGTAAATATGTGTCTGTTTTTGTGTTTGTATGTACATTCAAAGAGGCAACATGGCTGCAATTTAAGGGCGATATGATATGGGCATGTCATGGGATGCTGCAATACATACATTGTTATTAGGGCAATATATTTGGGAAAATGTCTTTGTGAGAGAAGAAAAAGTCTGTTACAGAAATGTTATTGTTTCACAACACTGTTTTCCTATCTGTACCTTCATTATTTAATACATGTTTTTATATGGTTTTTCTGTTCAATCCAAGTTTTTTTTTTCCCCATTAAAAATGCACTACATATTGAAATGAAAAATACATTTAAACATAGCATTCCAGGACACCCAAAATACTTGGATTCTCGGGTTGTTTATTTTTCAAACCGCTTGGTGGGAAAGGGGTTAATGGATAGTTCGGGTATATTAAGCAGAGAAAATTAAGCAGAGAACACTTTCCAAAAAAAAACATTTATTTTTTGTTACCATATCAGTGGCTAATCACTGTGTAATACAACTGCAGAATATTTTACTATTCCTGAAAAAAGGCAAGATTATACACAATTTAATAATGATGTTGGTCTAAAGTTAAGGAATTCATTTTTTTTGTTATGCTTAGTTTGTGAATTTTTTGCAAAATAATGCCTGGCTCACAATCAAATATTTGTTTTCAATTTATACCATTTGTTTTCACGTTTGTTTTCAAACATTTCAATTTTGTTGCTGATAATGCCACAAAAGTTAGAAATCAGTATCAATTTAACACATAACTTATGTTGATTTTGAGATTTAAGCCCTTAAGGATTGTGCCAAATGTACACGTTGTGATAAAAAAAAAACTTAAGCAAAACCTTGAATTTGCGCTAAATGTCTGTTCAGGCGTAATTCACCTCTTTCATATTATGTGCACCCACACTTATTATACATCATTTTATTCAGGGGAAACAGGGCTTTAATTTAACATCAAATATTTAGGTATGAAACATAAATTAATATAAATAAAATATAAAAAAATGGGAGAAAAAAATATTATTTTTATTTTTTTAGTTTACGTGACATTTTAACTGTAATTGTCATAATACTGTTTGCTTTTACTGCAATAAAATACACATATTTGTATTCAGCGATGTCTCACATGTAAAACAATACCCCCAATGTACACGTTTAATGGAGTTTTGGGAAGTTACAGGGTGAAATATAGCATGTTACATGTTTCATTTTTTTTTACATTGAAATTCGCCAGATTGGTTATGTTGCCTTTGAGACCGTGTGGTAGCCCAGGAATGAGAATTACCCCCATGATGGCATACCATTTGCAATAGTAGACAACCCAAGATATTGCAAATGGGGTATGTCCAGTCTTTTTTAGTAGCCACTTAGTCACAAATTGTCAGGATTACAGTATGATCCAGCACGTAGAATTGGGTAACACAGAGGACTGATAGGTAACGTATGGCCGGACTAACGTACCAAAGAATAGTCAGGAATAGCCGAGGTCAAGGGATACAGAAAGAGACATAACGATAAGGAAAAGCCAGGGGTCAGGGATGCCAGAAAACAGGGAAGTCAAAAACAATGCCAAAGTCAAAATACCAGAATAACCAGAATCAAAAATGCACTCTCGGACAACCACAAGGGAAACCACGACAGGGCACAGAGTAAGAGGAGAATTGGGCCTAAATACCAGGTTCCTATTTGCATGATTGCTGCTCAGCACAAAACCTCCTGTGGATTGATTGCTGCTCAGCACAACTTTTCCTGTCAGGACAGTAAATGCCATTAATCACATTTTTATGTGCAGATGAATACGACACAAACAATGTCCAAAGTTAGTGTTAATATTTGTGTGTGAAAAATGCAAAAAACTAATTTGAACGCCAATTTTAATTAATAAAATGACCTAATTATGTAAAATTATTACATAAAAATATACGTAGAATTATTATAAATATACACGGATGTATATATATATATATATTTTTATGATTTTTATTTATATGTAGGTATATATATATATATATATATATATATATATATAGTGATATATACGTATATCCCTATGTATATAGATATATATATTATTTCATTCTACGTATATTTTGTTATCAAAATATAGTTAAAACAAAATTACACACACACACACACATATATATATATATATATATATATATATTATTTATTTATTTTTTATTTTATTTTTATTTTTTTTACGTGTTTACATATTTATTTTATATTACAGGGACACTATAGTGCTAGGAATACTAAGCTACTGGAGGGAAGTTTTCCTGCTGATGTCTAAATCACTTAAGGTCTGTTGCATTGTTTGTGCTGAATGTGGTGGAGAAGGCTGAGATTATTATACAGGCTTTTTTTCACAGTATTGGCTCTATCCCAGCAGGAATAAGACACAGGTATTTTAAGGAACACTATAAAAACCATAACCCCTAGAGCTCAGTCTAGTGGTAATAGTGCCAGGAGTGCACTTGAGTCCTCTCAGTGTATATAGTCAAACCAGAAGAATGGTTTGACAACTTACCTGGTATCTGCAGGGCACCAAGTTCCTCCATGTCTGCTGTAATGGACCGTTTAGCACACAAGAGGTTAAAAAACGTTTAGACGATATTCCCCTTTCAGATGCACAGGCAGCTACTGCAATCACCAATCTCCTGAACTGGACACACACATTCTCCAACTCCCGAACTGGAACCATACGAATCCTCCAACTCCCGAACAGGAAACACACGAATGCTGTTAAACAGCCGAACAGGAAAAACCATACGAACAGCTTACACCCCTGGCAGTCGCACTGTAACAGCATCCAATCCAATTCCCCCAAGAACGAGACAACACTTCATTTGAGGATCAAGCAGAACTGATTTACTGGGGCTATCTGCCCGGCTTCTATGCAGGTCTCCCACCTGGTGGACACTCCCCTAGGGGACCAGATGGAAGACTGGGATACAAGACAGACACTGACCAATTACAGACATACAGTGTAAAAATATTCCCACAATACATTGTAATCCCTCCTCTCTATCCTGGAGATAATTGGGAAGTAATCCAATTATCTCCAAGGACAGAGGCAAGACTCCATAACCACATGGCAGACCAAGGACGGTAAAAAGACATTAAAATATACAATGTTACATTTATTACATAAAATACCCATATGTAACATATCCCCAAATAGCTTAGATCTGAGCACACATTATTACCGAATGGCACTCAGATCTTACACATACAGTTCAATTGCCATAGAGCCAAAGTCTCTTATTACCCGAATAGGCTCCATGGCATAGCTATCTGGGTTAAAGCCTTCACATAGTTAAAGTTCTGATTGATCCGGCGTTTGGCTAAACGACCGGAGCAAGAAGCAGGGAAGGCTGGTGGCACAGCGGTATTCGCAAGTTTAAGTGTCCGTTTTTAGTTCCATGAATTTGGGACTGAACATCGCTGGCCGCGCAGAATGCTGCCACCCTGTGTTAGTTATGCGCAACCGCGACTACCCGCAATTGACGGCACACACCGCTTCTGGGAGGCCAATTGAAGACATCTGAAAGTCCCTGGTGGTCGGCTGTTCGTTAGTTTGTTCGGTAGATTGAATCTACCGAACGCCCCAGCCAGAAAGGCACGAATAAGCTCTTCTGCAGGGAAAATAGTGTTTTTAAATGGTCCATAGTCTAAGGGGAGCAGGTGGGCAACCAGGCTCCTCCAATGCACAGTGGCAAGGTTGGTTCCGCCACATCTGCAGTTGAAAAGTTCTGCACTAAATTAAGCATGGCCACACAGGGAGGTCAAATCATTTAAACTACTTAACCTTGGAGGATGCCAGGGTACCCCTGACACCATATCCACTACATTGGGCTATAGTGGTCCTTAAAGTGTTGTGCTGACTAACAAATGTATATAACATTTATACACTTTTCCCATTACCATCCTATTTCTGAGATTCAATGAAAAATGAGGTCTGAAATATATTTACTACCACATTGCATACTTGCAAGAACAGAATATTCAAGGATATAATCTTTCAATGTAGGGTAATAACTGCTTGATCCAAGGATAAATCTGACTGCCATTCTGGGGTCAAGAAGGAATTTTTTTCCTAGCTTGTTGCAAAATTGTGCTTCAAACTGGGTTTTTTTTTGCCTTCTTTTGGATCAACAGCAAAAAACAAATGTGAGGTATGCTGAACTTGATGGACGCAAGTCTCTTTTCAGCTATGTAACTATGTAACTATATATGTAACTATGTAACTATAAATGGCTGCAGTAAACCTGCAGAATACATACCAAAGATAAAAGTACAATTGTGACAAACTCACTAATTTCCCTGTGTTCAAGACATTTCCCTTCTATTTCGTATATTATGTTCCCCAAACCCCATTCACGTTTCTCCAATTCTAGAGCTGCAATCTACCAAACACCAACCACCCCCTTGGCTCATTAACTACAAACTTAAGTGCTCTCCCTGTGTGGCCGCCGTTCGTATAAACGAACAACGTGTGCTGTGGAAAATGGTGGCCATCTTGTCACACGAACACAGGCAGCGGCACTTGGTTGTTGAGCGTATGGAAGTCAGATACATCCTCGTGTGAGCCTCTGTGATCTTGTAAGCCTGCTTCTTTTTATGACAAGACAGGAGAGCGCAGTTCAGTAGGTTTGTTCGCACAAACTAGGCGAACAATCGCTAACCATGAGCTAGGGGAACCGTTCAACATTTTATTTGTTTCTGGACCCCAGAAAGTGACCGACCGCTATCACTATTTCTCTGGAACTAATTTGGGCATATGCCACGTGTGCGGTCAGTCAAAACTTTACCCCGGAGGCAATTCGGCTCTGTTAGTGGGATCTGAGTGTTATTTGGATATATTGGGTGCTCAGATCCGGGCTTTCCTGGGATAGAATACTTGTGGGAGTTCATATATGTGTAATGTATATTTTGAGGGTTTTGTATAATATTTTGCACCTCTGGTGCCTGGGAGATAATTAGATTAAGCAAAAGCTGGCTCTCTTATCTCCAAGACACAGAGGCGCCAGGGCGGGCTTACTGTACAAGTGAATGGAGGTTGGGTGTCTGTGTATATAAGCTGGCCACTGGGCCATAATAAAACATTCCTCTTGTACCCTTCATCAAGTGTTGACTGATGTTTGGATATACCTGAGCTATAATCACTGCTTCACCTTGGGACTCGGGAGATCTACAAAGGATATACTCAGTCGGAATATAGGGGAACTGTTACAACAATGTTTGATCAGCTTGAAGAAAATGTTTTAGAAATGATCATGGTTTAAACAGGCAAAAACAGATTCTGTAATTGCCAGCACAATCTATTTCAAATAGGTGTCTTGATGATTATTAAACATTTAAGACAAAGTTAAAGCATATAATTGCCTCTGGCCACAGAAAAGAGACTCTTTTGCAAAAAACTTTATCACTGGTAAAAATGGCCTCAATTCAGCTTTATTTTATGGGTCATAGGTAGGATACATATGATAAATATTTAAAATATTATGTGCTAATATCCTATTAAAGTCTGCATAATTCTCCCTTGAGTGCCAGGATTTGTATTTTTTTCTTTGGATTGGAGAAAGGGGATTTGCCTCCTTGGGTCAGGGTTGCACCAGTGGGATAGAGAAAATAAAAGGAACTTGATAAAGTGCAGTCCCTTTGAAAACAATCAGTCAGTACTAGGATGAGCTAAAAAAAAGTGCAACATAGGAAAAATAGGAGCATGCCTTAATATTAGTGCTCACTCAATGTTATTAAATTATATTGCATATTTTAATTACCCAGGTTGATTCATTGATATATTTTTTAGGTTGTTGCAAGACTGAACAATTTAACGCACTGAGAATTAGATGTGTGAACGTGGCTCATAGCAAAGCACTGAATGTCTTACATTGATGAAGAGACATAAGAAGCCTAGTACAGAGTGAAGTCACTGACCCAAGGAAAATATGCAGCAAAATTGACAAAAGCATTTCACAGCTAAACCCTAATTATCTCTAAAAGCCATCCCTTCGTTATAAAGTTTTTATAAAAAAAAAAAAGGTCAGTAGCTAAGAGGGCTAAATGAGAATGATGTTATCCAATCCTATTTCAACATCAATCTCTTTCTGCAAAGCTCAATTTGGAAAACTAAATTATCCCTCTATGACCACTGAAAAAGAAAAGCTAAATTATTGGCTGTTAAAGTATGATTCCCTTATGCAAATCAATTTGGGATTTTAAATGCTGAAGTATTGTTGTTTCTAAATTGGTCTGCAGTCATTTAACTGAATTGCAGTGCATCTGCATAAATTGCAGATTTGAAAAGCTGCAGTAACACATCAGACGGCAACTGTGTGCTTAATATCTTTATAGTTGAATGCCACATTCTATTGATATTTTGCTTTATCAAGGACTCTTGAATGTTGTAATCCTGTAACTAGAGGTCAGCCAACTTGAAACCAAGACATGTTTTTGAAGACTGTGTAAATAACATGTAGTTACCATTTCAATGTAATTCATATGTCTATTGCATATAAACATTACATAGTATAGAAACAAATTGTCACAATTTGAGACCAATCAAATTGCAGCCATGGCTATCTTTCAATTCAATAAGTCTGCTCATTTATTCCTTTCTCAGTGAAGCTACTACCATCTGTCACTTTACATTGTGCCCTGGGCCTTTCCCCCTCTTACACTCATACTGTACCAATATTGCACATATCTCTTTAAGTATGGTTTTCATACTTAAAGGAACACTAAAGGCACCCAGACCATTTCAGCTCATTGAAGAGGTCTAGGTGCAATGCACTGTTCCTTAACACTGCAATGTTAATTATTGCAATTTCTGATACTGCAAAAATCACATTGCATGGTTAATACTGCCTCTGGCTGACAGACAGCCACTAGCGGCACTTCCTGCTTGCTTGGTGACATTTGGACATCCAGCATCAGAGAAAACCCCATAGGAAATTTTTGTAGCTGTGATTTCCTATGCGTAGGGCCTATTGCGGTTGCAGCGCTCACCGAGCATGCCCAGTAGCGCCCCCATCAAGTGACATTAAAGAAAGCAGAGCGCTGAACCAGGTCTGAGAAAGATTAACGCTGCATAAGTACATTGAGGGTTTATTAACACCTACACGGCCAGGGGAGAAGGGACACAAATGGAGGGGGGAAAGAGTGGAGAGGAAGCTATTGTGCTAGGAATACAATTTTGTTTTCCTAGCGCTATAGTATCCCTTTAAAGATGTGTTAAACTACAATTTGTAAGCATATTAGTTCAGTGATTCAGATGTAAAAAAAACATGACATTTGTATCTTTTATTACCTTGTTTATTGTACTAAATTTGGAATGATAAGCTTTTGGACGAACCTCTGAGACATTTCTGAGAAAAACAAAACCTAGAATTCAAAGCTGAGTTGTGATACTGGGGTTAAAGCGACATATAAGATGTCGACAGATAAGGCACAGGTCTGATAGAGGGCCGTAAATATATTGTGTAAGCAATTAAATGGCAGAACGAATACGCAGAGACACTCCATTAAACACCACAAAGAAATATCTTACTGCACTCCTGTTGGACACAATTTTACCCAGCCTGACAACTCAAACAATCACTCAAATGGGAACTTTAGAAATACCCAATAAAAAAACATTTGAAGCAAGATTAGAGGGCTTCATGTTGATTTGTATTTCCTGTCCAACTACCACTCCTCTGTCATATGTACCATACTCAAATGCTTGAAGGGATATATATGTGTAACCACCAGATCAGTGCGGTCACTAGTCATGTCCCGAACGGTTCGCTGGCAAATAGTTCCTGGTGAACATAGCGTGTTCGCGTTCGCCACGGATGGCGAACATATGTGATGTTCGGTCCGCCCCCTATTAATTTACTAATACTAAGTAAAAATTACTTAGTATTAGCAAATTGTGCCCCTAATCGCAATACCGCGAGTGGCTTGAAATCCATCCAATCACAGTGCTCTGTGTCATTTTACACAGCGTGGGAAAATTAAATTTTTCCACGCTGTGTAAAATGACACAGAGCACTGTGATTGGATGGATTTCAAGCCATCCAATCACAGTGCTCTGTGTCATTTTACACAGCGTGGGAAAGTTCTTTGGAATTTTCCCACGCTGTATAAAATGACAAAGAGCACTCTGATTGGCTTAAACCCACCAATCACAGTGTTCTTAGCCTAATTGCAGGGCGTGGCAAGGCTTTATAAGCCTTCCCCCGCCCTGCAGAGCTCAGTCTGCGCGGAGCCCTCCATGGGTGAAGATGGATTATTTTTTTGCGCTCGGGTTTTTTCTTTTTCGTCAGGTTTTTTTTTTGTGCTCAGGATTTTTATTTTTATTTTAGTTCGACGGTTATGATGGTTTTTTATTTTGGCCTTTTTTGGGGCTGAAAAATGAAGATTTGAGAAAAAAGAAGACGTCTAATGGTAAGTTTACTTTTATTTTACAGGTTAGTTATTTTATTCCCCCTCACTATTTTTTAGGGTGAGGGGGGTAGGTAGGGACTTTTTATTTGGGGGGGTGGGTGACTAGGGGCTTGGGGACCCCTAGTCACCTTGGGGGGGGGATTTACTTAGGGCCCCTACCTGCAGCCCAGTGGTGGGGGCCGGGGGGGAGGACAGTAGGTCCCCCCCCTCATTATCTTTATGGCCCCCACCCGCCGCCCAGGGGTGGGGACCGGGGGGGCAGTAGGTCCCCCCCCTCATTATCAATATGGCCCCCACCCGCCGCACAGGGCTGGGGGCTGGGAGGGGCAGTAGGTCCCCCCCTCATTATCAATATGGCCCCCACCCGCCGCGCAGGGGTGGGGGCCGGGGGGGCAGTAGGTCCCCCCCTCATTATCAATATGGCCCCCACCCACCGCTCAGGGGTGGGGGCCCGCGGGGGGGACAATAGGTCCCCCCTTATTGTTATTAGGGCCCCCACCCACCGCTCAGGGGTGGGGGTCGGGGGGGACAATAGGTCCCCCCCTTATTGTTCATTTTAGGGCCCCCACCCACCACTCAGGGGTGGGGGCCGGGGAGGACTATAGGTCCTCCCCTTATTGTTCATTTTAGGGCCCCCACCCACCGCTCAGGGGTGGGGGCCGGGGGGGACAATAGGTCCCCCCTTATTATTATTAGGGCCCCCACCCACCACTCAGAGGTGGGGGGCGGGGGGGACAATAGGTCCCCCCCTTATTGTTATTAGGGCCCCCACCCACCGCTCAGGGGTGGGGGCCGGGGGGGACAGTAGGTCCCCCCTCATTATCTTTATGGCCCCCACCCGCCGCCCAGGGGTGGGGGCCGGGGGGGGAGGAGAGTAGGTCTCCTCCCCCCCCCTTCAACCAGATAGAGTCTCTGTGTGTTTTAAAATTCGCCTGCCCATTGAAGTCTAAGGCGGTTCTCCGGGTTCGCCGGGTTCGCGAACATTTGTGGAAGTTCGCATTCGCGGTTCGCGAACCGAAAATTTCATGTTCGCGACATCACTAGCGGTCACATTACAGTGAGGGAGAAGAGCTTACCTTTTTCATTGCAGTTTTTTGCCCGAGCCATATCTGCTGCAGAGCGCGGCTGGTTCAACATCAATATGGACGCCGGTCACTGCAGTTCGATGCTATCTTAAAGTGCCACACCCAACCACGTCATTACTGATGCAAACATGCATGCATTTTTTAAAGGATCCATTTGACCAATCAGCAGTGTTTTAGGGTTATTTAAACCCAAACCTGCTTGTTATCAGTGCCTTTTGGTATTTTGATCTCAGCTTGCTCTTGACTATCCATAATTCTGGTATCCTCAACCTTTTGGCTTTGTCTGTACATTTTTGTCTCTGTCTGTGTTCCTGACCTTGGCTGGTTATTGTCTGTGGCATAAATGCCTCTGCCACATGTTCTTGGAAGGGCCTGCTTGCCAGTCTCCTTCCAAAAGACTATGGGCCCTTTAAAAACTTATGTGATTTGTGTACTTTTGTACTCCAGAAAGAGAGAACGACCGTTAGCCTTAATTCCATGGAACTGATTTGGGCATAGGACCATGTGCACGGTCAGTCAAAATTATGACGTTCATGGAAATCACGAACCCCTGAATCGATCTGGGTGATTTTTGGATATGTGGGTCCTCCAGATCGGGGCTATCAGTTGATTGGAGCTATAAGTGATTGGCGGAGGCACCCAGTCGGGGTGCCAGTCGGTCCGTCACATTGTCTATTCTATTACGTTAAGTCTGGCCATTCTAAGGCTTAGTAATATGCTTATCTAGACTATATTTTTCAGTGTTTTGTTGGGCTACAGTATCGGCATCTCTATATTTTTGTATGTGTAGATGTGTATATGTATGTATGTAAGTATGTATATATATATATATATATATATATATATATAATAGTCAATACATTGGTAAACACAGATCTGCACACCAGACAAGTCATAAAGCTTTTTCCCACAGAAATCTTTGTTGCTTTGTAATTAATTTCAAGCCTCAATAGCAAGCTAGCAACCAACCACATGCTGATTAACAACGAAACAGCTGTCCTTGAGTGGTTCACTGGCTTTGCATCTCTTCCTGAGTTGTGTTTCAAAGCTGTCGTATACAGCAAACACAAACTCCAAGGAATCCATGTTTAAAATGGAATAATGATGCAAAAGTATGATTTTAACTAATTTGCATATGCCTACCCAGAATCCTTTGTAGTAGTAGCATCAATGAAAATGTGTGATTTCTCTGGTAAAAGCATGTCTTATGGCTTGACTGGTGTGCTGATCTGTGTTTAACAATGTATTGACTATCCACTGACTTCAGGTGGAAGGGGTTTTCAGTCATAATTTTTCTTTACCATAAGTTTTTTGACTTGTGCAATATATATATTTATGAGCTAATGAAGGGTTGCACTCTTCCAAAAAACAAAAAGGTGATTAAAAATAGTGTATATGTACGTATGTATATATATATATATATATAGATAGATAGATAGATAGATAGATAGATAGATTTTCTCACCTCTCTTGGGTGGTATGGTTATTCCTCATTCTCGAGTCCTCTACCATAGGCCTGAAAGTTTGAGGGTTCTGCACAGTATCTTAGCTGTTCTTAGTACTGCACTCTTCTGGACAACGATCTCAGATGTCCCACCTAGAATCTGTTGAAGCCACTCCCCCAACTTGGGAGTCACAGCCCGAGTACTCCTATCACAACTGGGACTACTACTGTCTTCACTTTCCACATCCTTTATAGCTCTTCTTTCAGTCCTTGGTATTTTTCAATCTTCTCATGTTCTTTCTTCCTGATGTTATAGTCATGATATCAGCGTGCACACGTCGCATCATAAAAAGGGGCAGGGCTATCAAGGCCGACGCGAGAATTGCTGGAAAACTTAGGAGGACTTCTGGACAGGTCCCCAACCTCCTGTAGGATGACATCAGTGTGTGCCACATCCACCACTACTGCAGTCTTCCATTGCTTGTCTACCACCACAATGTCAGGTTGGTTAGCCAATACTTGCTTGTCCATCTGAATCTGAAAGTCTCACAGGATCTTTGCCCTGTCATTCTCAACTACCCTTTGTGGCATCTCCCATCTGGCAGCAGTGTATGCTGTTCCTGCTAACATCTTGCAACCGTTGCAACCGGCCACTATGTGCTGGATTGTTTTAGAGGCCTCTTTTCACAGTCTGCACCTTGAGTCTTGACTGGTGTAGTAGTTCCCTGCTTCTATTGATCTGGTGCTGAGTACCTGTTCCTATGCTGCTAGGATTAATGCCTTAGTGCTGTCTTTCAGTCCTGCCTTTTCCAACCACTGGTAGCATGTTGTCATGTGAGCCACATCCACTATCAGCCAGTGGTACACCCCATGAAGAGGTTTTGTCTTATGGAGAGGTTTGAAGAGGTCTCTCTCTCCCTCTACCTCTCCATGTTTATATATCTATGTGAATATGTGTATGTGTACATATGCATATCTTTGTGTCTATGTCTGTGCACATTTGTACATGTGTAGGTATATGTATTGATGCTTGTGTATGGATGTACAGGGAGTGCAGAATTATTAGGCAAATGAGTATTTTGACCACATCATCCTCTTTATGCATGTTGTCTTACTCCAAGCTGTATAGGCTCGAAAGCCTACTACCAATTAAGCATATTAGGTGATGTGCATCTCTGTAATGAGAAGGGGTGTGGTCTAATGACATCAACACCCTATATCAGGTGTGCATAATTATTAGGCAACTTCCTTTCCTTTGGCAAAATGGGTCAAAAGAAGGACTTGACAGGCTCAGAAAAGTCAAAAATAGTGAGATATCTTGCAGAGGGATGCAGCACTCTTAAAATTGCAAAGCTTCTGAAGCGTGATCATCGAACAATCAAGCGTTTCATTCAAAATAGTCAACAGGGTCGCAAGAAGCGTGTGGAAAAACCAAGGCGCAAAATAACTGCCCATGAACTGAGAAAAGTCAAGCGTGCAGCTGCCACGATGCCACTTGCCACCAGTTTGGCCATATTTCAGAGCAGCAACATCACTGGAGTGCCCAAAAGCACAAGGTGTGCAATACTCAGAGACATGGCCAAGGTAAGAAAGGCTGAAAGACGACCACCACTGAACAAGACACACAAGCTGAAACGTCAAGACTGGGCCAAGAAATATCTCAAGACTGATTTTTCTAAGGTTTTATGGACTGATAAAATGAGAGTGAGTCTTGATGGGCCAGATGGATGGGCCCGTGGCTGGATTGGTAAAGGGCAGAGAGCTCCAGTCCGACTCAGACGCCAGCAAGGTGGAGGTGGAGTACTGGTTTGGGCTGGTATCATCAAAGATGAGCTTGTGGGGCCTTTTCGGGTTGAGGATGGAGTCAAGCTCAACTCCCAGTCCTACTGCCAGTTCCTGGAAGACACCTTCTTCAAGCAGTGGTACAGGAAGAAGTCTGCATCCTTCAAGAAAAACATGATTTTCATGCAGGACAATGCTCCATCACACGCGTCCAAGTACTCCACAGCGTGGCTGGCAAGAAAGGGTATAAAAGAAGAAAATCTAATGACATGGCCTCCTTGTTCACCTGATCTGAATCCCATTGAGAACCTGTGGTCCATCATCAAATGTGAGATTTACAAGGAGGGAAAACAGTACACCTCTCTGAACAGTGTCTGGGAGGCTGTGGTTGCTGCTGCACGCAATGTTGATGGTGAACAGATCAAAACACTGACAGAATCCATGGATGGCAGGCTTTTGAGTGTCCTTGCAAAGAAAGGTGGCTATATTGGTCACTGATTTGTTTTTGTTTTGTTTTTGAATGTCAGAAATGTATATTTGTGAATGTTGAGATGTTATATTGGTTTCACTGGTAATAATAAATAATTGAAATGGGTATATATTTGTTTTTTGTTAAGTTGCCTAATAATTATGCACAGTAATAGTCACCTGCACACACAGATATCCCCCTAACATAGCTAAAACTAAAAACAAACTAAAAACTACTTCCAAAAATATTCAGCTTTGATATTAATGAGTTTTTTGGGTTCATTGAGAACATGGTTGTTGTTCAATAATAAAATTAATCCTCAAAAATACAACTTGCCTAATAATTCTGCACTCCCTGTATATAGAGGTGTGCATGCATATATATTTGAGTGTATTTCTTTGTATGTGTGTCTGTATTTGTGTTTTTGTACGTGTGTATGTATATATGTACATAAACAGAAGCACAAATACATGTATGTATATTTTATAAATGTATATGTATATGTGAATATATGTATATGTATGTGAATGTTGTATATATTCTGGATTCTTGGATGTGATTTCATGCTTTCCTAATCTGCATAATTATTTTTTTTCCTTTCCCCTTTATAGTACCATCTTCTGCACTGCTTGCTTGTTTTTGTCTCTCTCTCCTCTCACTGAGAATGGTGTCTATTTTCTATCATACCTGATGGTAGTGGGACAGGAAATCCCAATTAACATTTAGTCCTCAATTCTTGCTTCAAAAGATTTTTTATATTGGGTATTTCAAAAATCCCCTTTTAGGGGTTTTAGGTTCTTGTTTGAGCTGTCAAGCTGGGTAAAATTGTGTCCAGCAGGAGTGCTTTGTGGTATTTAATGAAGTATCTCTGCATATCCATTCAGCCATTACTTACTTACACAATATATTTAATGCCCTCTATCAGACCTGTGCCTTAGCTGCCTTCATGTCACTTTAACCCCAGTATCACAACTTAACCCCTTAATGACGAATGACAGACCCGGTCCATCATACAGGGCAAGCACTTAATGCAGGATGACGGACCGGCGTTCGCGGGGTTAATGCTCCTCCGGTCTGCCTCGGTATTTGGTGTTAGACTAGCTAGGGGTTAACGTTAAAAAAAGTTTTAAAAAAAGTTTTAATAACGTTTAAAAAAAGTTTTCAAAAATCCCACCCCCCTTTAGCTAGTCCTAATAAAAATTAACCCCTTCCCTGGAAATTGGGGAATTTACTGTTAGTGCTGCTTACTGCTAGTTAGGGGTTAAAGGTAAAAAAAAATTTTTACAAAAATGTTAAATGTGTAAAAAAAGTTTTAAGAAAGTTTAAAAAATGTAATAAGCAAAAAAAACCTTTAAAAAACGAGTTTTAAAAAGTAAAAAAATAAATTAAAAAATGCTCATTACCACTACATCTAGAACAAACTAGCGGAAAAATGATATCACGCCAAGGTTCAAAATATGCCTTTTGAAATACCCTGGGATGTCTTCTTTAAGAAATGGTATGCCTTTATAGTGTAGCTGGAATATGTAGTCTGCTCAAGTGCTCCAAAGTGGGACACGAATGCATCAAAACCCTCCATGAAAATTCACACTTAAAAACCTGAACTTGTCACATCTTTTTTACGGCACTGTAACTTCACAAAATAGTGTCTTGGTCAGGGATATGCAACCTTCGGCATTCCAGATGTTGTGGACTACATCCCCCATAATGCTCTTACACCCATAATGCTGGTAAAGCATCATGGGAGGTGTAGTAAAAAACATCTGGAGTGCCGAAGGTTGCCTATGCCCAGTCTAGGTCATATATTGGGCATATTGTTTTACCCAGAAGATGTAACTTAGCATAATTATGGGGGAAGTCCTAATACAAGCAAGGCGCAGGTGCATTAAGTACCCCCCCCCCTCCCTTGGTAGACGTCAGTAGAGGAGGAACTGGGCGGATACTGAACCAGCATCTACGGATATTGTCACTGAAATTAGGTAAGTGATGAAGGGGTTTTTAACCCGTTCAGCACCGGGGGAGAGGGGGGCAGGGACACTGTAGGGAGCTATAGTGCTAGTAAAGCAGCGTTGTACTATTATTTCACTTCAAATAATAATTTATAAATATAGATTATTTTCTCTCTTGGCTACTTCTCACTTGATTTGTATATAAAATCATATTTTTTTTTTTACAACAATCATGTATTTTTCATCCTACTGGGGAAGTTCTAAATCACAGCTCAAGCAAACATGCTCATTCATCGCGGAAATCATTTGTTCTGTTCTATATCCATATGGTGCTTCAGAGTTATGGAATTCAGATTATCTGCTAATCAGTCTAAATTTGGCTGAAAACAACAGCACTTGTAATATATGTATTTTTTATTTTTTTATTGTCT
Source organism: Pelobates cultripes (assembly GCA_933207985.1). NCBI lineage: Eukaryota > Metazoa > Chordata > Amphibia > Anura > Pelobatidae > Pelobates > Pelobates cultripes. The sequence continues at coordinate 250,434,228 of OW240913.1, forward strand.
TTATGGGCATTATACATGATGAGACAAAGGAATGATTTGTGCAAACCATTCCAAGTTGAAATATGATATATATATATATATATATATATATATATATATATATATATATATTTGTGTTATGCACTCCTAGCTTATAAAGACCAATGAATGTAAGACCACTTTAAGCTTCACTTTCAGTCTATTCAATGCAGCATAATTTTTACAAGGTTTTGGTCACATCATTCTGCCCTCATTAAAATCACAAATAATGTGATGCACAACTATTGTGAATTTTTCAGGCTTGTGGCCATTGCAGTGTACTTGTGCAGAAATGTCCTATTTAAACCCCTGTCACCTTTGGACCAATGCCCCTTTGTGCTCTTAAGTGCATTATTCTGCAAGTCCTGATTAGTTGTTCCTGACCCAACTCGTTTTGACATTTTATTGCTGTCTGGTTTCTCTTGATCCGGTATATTCCTGATCCTGAGTTTTGCATAGTTCTAGTATTCCAAGGGTACGAGACCTGATTTGTCATGACTTCATTTTAGCTGTATTCTGGGCTGCGTTTTATATTATCAGTGTTGATATTTATTTTTTCTATCTAAGCATTACACCTGGCCACTCTGTGGTCCAGTAAAACGCCTGACTATCTTCTCCTCCTCTTCCTTCCAACTGGTTTCTTGCTGATTATTCTATCATATTCTGACAGTGAGTTATTTTAAATGAACACCATTAACATTTAAAGTTAAATATATTTTAATGTTAGAGTGCTCCTTAAAAATTATCGATACTAGGTGCACCTTTTAAAACAAAAAAATGCTGCTAAATTAACCAGTAAATCAGCATTGAAAGGTTTCCTCATGGCATGCCACTCTTCTTTAAACTTGCAAATGTATGGGTGTCTCTGTGTATGTAAATGGTATGTGTGTATGTGTGTGTGTGTATGTACAAATCTGTGTCAGTATGTCTGTAGCAGTGTGTGTTTATAACAGTGTGGATGTAGGTAACAGCATATATAGTTCTATGGTTGTATGTGAACAATGTTTGTGTTTGATTGGCAGGCATTATTGGATGCAGCCATTCTGGCCCTTGTTCCCTACCTTGAAATCACTGTTAAGTAGTAGAGGATGGGGTCATAGAGAGGTCAGGTTCCCTTACACTTAACTCAGCGATTCACACCTGTGGAACTGTACCTGGCATAAGCCTCTAGTCAGGGGCCTACTTTACCTAATAACATAGTCAGGGGCCTACTTTACCTAATAACAAATCTGTTATGCCAATCAGATACTTTTCATAGAAAAGCACTGAATCCAATGGAAGACACTAGGACCCCACCTCCTTGAATATTTTAACTAGAGCAACCACTCACTGTCCTTTGTTGGGGCTGGGGTGGAGACATTAGGTCCCCCCTGTTATATTATAATAGTCCCCACTTGCAACTTAGTAGTGGTGGCTTGAGTGGAATACTAGGTTCCCTCCTGGTATCAAAATTAGTGAAGTCCACTTGCTGAGTAAGGTTTGAGACCTCCTTGTTTTTGTTTAATTCATTTAATAGCCCCCATCCATTTATTTTACTTTTTTAATGTGGCCAGCACCTGCTAGCTAGCTGTCACATTGTTAATCCTTGCACCTCAGAGAGTAAATAGCATTTAAAATGATTGTTTGTAGAGCAAGTAAATAATAATTTGAAGATTCTTTCAGTCCCTAATTGTGTTAAAACTGGTGCTTTATGAATTGTCTGAACCCTATACTTTGTATAGGTTTCAGAAACGAAATCTGGGTGATTGCTGCAAATGTGGTTGGACCAGCCAAATTCTGATCGGATTTGACTTTAGTAAATAGGAGAATTGCCATTCTAGTCAAAATCCATCCATTTTCACCATGTAACCAAAATCCGCTGTTTAGTAAATAACCTTGTACATGCTCTATTCATGATATTCTTCATGATATTTGAAAGGTACTAGAACCATTGCTAGCAAATGTGTAGATGTTCAGAATTTTTTTTGTTAAATATGCATTCTCGTCTATATGCCAATTAATGGTTAAAATAGAAGTCTATGTCAATAGCAAATTCCTCTATGCCAATAACTGTGTGACAGGGGAGAGCAGGAGAATCCTCCTGGTCTATGTCTCAGTGACTGCAGCACATGCGCTGTAGTTGCCATGATTATTTATCAAGCAAGTGTGTATTTATAGGAATTTATAGGGTAAAAATAGGTATTTACAGGAATAAAGTGACTTTTCTCACTCCGTTATAATGACAATGTGCAGGCAAAAACTCAACATGTCTGTCATGTAGAAAAACTCAACATATCATCAAGGATATTGAAATGCTTGGGGTAGTGCTGCCAGACATGACTGATCAAGTGGGAGTGGGTGGAAGGTAGAAGGAACTGGCTTTCTTGTGTCATGGCATGCTGGAGAGGAGGTTGGTATTAATATAACAGTGTCAAAATAATTAAATATCTAATTTATCTTTTATACTATAAAACCACCCAAAACAGTTACAATTATAACTGAATCTTAATGGTGTTTTAATTGTTCATATAATTATTCACTTAACCTTGTAGCACACGTAACTTGACCAATGTATATGAAATTGACTGTACATTTTATATTATGAAATCTGCATTCAACTCTTATTTTATCTTGCAGTGGGTTGCTTGAGAGAGGAAGTGCCAAGTGTCACAGAAAAACTGTGATGTTTAAAATTGTTATGTTCACTAGTTGCTGAGCAAGGCTTAGATGCAGTGCCTGCAACCTATTTTTACCATTTAATTCTTTAATTGAAACATTAGGATGTCCTTCATTTCCTTCTGAACCACTTTTTAGGACAGTCCAGAGATAGACACTCATCATTATTTTCATATTTCTAATCCTGCAAAACACATACTACCATATACATACATGCTTTTAGTGATGCAAAGATTGTCAAAGATATGCTATTTGTGTCTTTCCTGTATTTTAAAATTAAAATGAAATCAGTTGAATTCTTTAACACTGAGCTACGTACCTGAATTATGAACCAACCAAAATGCACAGTGGCTGAGCATGTTCTCTTTGGTTCATAATTATCAATTGCCCACAGACTAAGGGCCCTGCAGGGAAACCTGTAAAAGACTACCAAACTTGACCGACTGTTAGCACTGATTTCCCTGGAACTATTTTGGTCATAGGACCATGTGCACGGTCGGTCTAAACTATGACTTCCAGGAAATTCCTGAACTCCTTTATGGGGTTTTGTGTTTTAAGGTACTTTTTGGTGTTTCATAAAATGTTATGTTTTTCTGTGCTTGGAGATAATTGGGTTAGATTAGTACAGTTCCTGATTCAATTTTCTCCCAAGCACAGAGGAGGGATTCTATTGTTTGTGTATGGGAGTGTCTCACTGTATGGCTCTGTTTTTATTGGTTTATTCACTTTGTGTCCCTGTGCCCAACAAGGTCCACCTGGGTTTCACCCTTGTTGGGAAACCTGCATAAAAGGCCAGTGTGCCTCAATTAAAAGGCTGTTCTTGCTTACCCTCAATATAGAGTCTCATCACTATACTCCCCAGGAATTATAATCACTAGCTCTTATAAGAGCTGTTCCTGCTATGCTCTCTGTGAGTAGGAGAGGTTTGCCCACTGGAAGCTGGATCTTGGACTTTGGTCCAGGGTGGCTGAAGGATGGCGAGAACCTGGCAGCTGCATCGCTGGAAGTGGGGTCTGCAGTGCTTATGGTGTCTGGTGGAGTTCTGGAATTCCTCGGTGAGCACTAGGAGCATCGATTGGCGGAGACACTCGGTCGGAGTGCCAGGCGTTCCGTCACAATCAAAATATATGTTTTCCTGCTCTGCCTCTTTTTCCCTCTATTGGTTACTTTTTTTCACGTGATTAGTGAACCTAATGGTGAGAAAATGCACCTATCAGTGTTCTGTAAATATATATATATGTGTAATAGCCATAGCCACACTAATTGACCCATTTCTGTGCACTTTTGTTCCTTAGTTTTTTGGTATCCAAATTGTGCTGAGCCAAACCAATATATGGTTGAAATTCTGGTGTCCCAAAACATTTTCTATTTTTTGAGGGGGAAAAAAAGCTAAGCCAAATTTTCTCACCATGCACAAGTCTAGTACTTTGGCAATGATTTATTTGTTGTGTAAACAAAATAACATCTTTCTATATCTCACAATCAATTCTTTACATAGAACCATCATTTCTCTTTTATCGTATCTTTGCTGATAATATATATTTTTTTCTAATTGTACACTTGTATTTGAACTTTGCCATGTGCCTTGATCTTGTAAAGCAATGTCTTCATGCAAACAAATGTTGTTTAGATTTAAATATATCTAAAACATATCTTAATAGGGGTAACATTTTTCTCAAAATATCAATGAATATTACACTATTATTACAAATATGATGTTGACATAAAATATTGTTATGTCTCATGAATATATTTGTAGGAAATATTTGCTATGTGCTCATGAAATCCCTTTGACTAAGGATCTGCAAATATTTATCATGGCTCAATATTTTGTCCATTGTTATTTGTACTTCAAATCTATGTACAAATATGCCCATCTGAAAAGCTTTCCAACACAAAAATATTGTAAACTGAGTAACTGGAAATTCAATCATTTTGCTACTGCACACAGGAGAACATACAGTGATGAACCACAACATTAAAACCACTGACAGGTAAAGTGAATAACATTGATTATATCATTACAATGTCACCTGTCAAGGATGTGAGACATATTATCCCTACTAGTGGTGGGATATATCAGGTAGCAACTGTCACTCCTTGAATTTCATGTATTGGAAACAAAGGAAATGGTATACAGTTGCTAGTACTTATCAAAAGTGGTGGAAGGAAGGACAACCAGTGAACCGGCATCAGAGTAATGGGCACCCAAGGCTCACTGATGCATGTGGGGGCAAAAGCTAGCCAGTTTGGTCAGATCACATAGAAGAGCTACTGTAGCTCAAACTGCTGAAAAATGTAATGCATCACAGTTGATTCCGTAAGAGGTTGCGTAGCCTCAAACCTGTGAGAGTGCCAATGATGTCCCTGTTCACCACCATAAGTGCCTTTAATGGATATGTGAGGGTCAGAACTGGACCATGGAGTAATGGAAGAAAGCTGCCTGGTCTGATTAATCATGTTTTCGGATAAATGCCCAGGTGTGTGTTCATTGTTTACCTAGGGAAGAAATGGAAGGAGAATGCATTATGGGAAGATTGCAGGCCAGTGGAGACAGTGTTATGCTCTTGACAGTGTTCTGTTGGGAAACCTTGGGTCCTGTCATTCATGTGGACAGTAGACGTGCAATTCGTTTCGGTCCGAATTAAAATTCAGCGGAATTTCGGGTAATTCGGACATTCGGGTGCTTCCGAATGTCCGAATAGCTGAATCACCGAAGTGCCAAATTGCCGAATTGCTGAAGTCCCAAAGTGCCAAAATTACAGAATTTCTGAAGTGGAGTAGTGCCAAAGTGCCGAATTGCTGAAGTGCCGAAGTTCCGAGGTGTCAAAGTGCTGAAGTTCCGAAGTTCCGATGCACAGTATTGCCTAAGTACTAATATACTTACCCAGTGAAAGAAGAAGAATGTTACATTGTATACAATTTCAAATAAAAAATATACAAACATAGCCAGGATTCAGCTGTAAGCATTTGCAACACTTACAACAATCAAGTAACATACATTCATATAAAATGTCAGTTACTTAGCCAGTCATGTAATGACAGGAATGAATAAGTAGATAACTCCCTAATTCCCACGGTATTAGGGAACTATCTACTAAAAGGCTGAAAGACCTTAATAGGTCTTTCAGCCAAATTTACTAATACTACGTAAAGATTACTTAATATTAGTAAATTATGCCTCTACTCGCTATATCACAAGTAGGGGAATGTCTATTAAACATTGAGCAGCCTGTGGCCTGTGGCTGTTCACTGTTAAAAAAAAAAAATTGCCCCCCCTGAGTGGCGGGTGGTGGTCCTAAAGTAAAAAAAAGGGGGGAGGACCTATTGTCCTCCCCACTGGCCCCCACCCCTGAGTGGCGGGTGGGGGCCCTAAAGTAAAAAAAGGGGGCCCCACCCTTTTTTTTTTTTAACAGTGAGCATCCACACATGTTTTCAATGCTTTCCTATGGAGAGGTCTAATGCGCATGCGCATTAGGTCTCCCCCTTCGGGCTGGCGGGATCAGTCTCCCCCACCGGCTGACGTGGTGACGGGGAGGAGCGTGGGCGGAGGAAGAAGCAGCAACGAGGGACATCGTTGCTGCCTCTGGTAAGTCACTGAAGGGGTTTTCACCCCTTCAGCAACCGGGGATGGGAGGTGTGAGGGAAAGGGGACCTGCAGTGCCAGGAAAACTGATTGTTTTCCTGGCACTGGAGAGTCCCTTTAAAAACATATGGCAGCTCAGGAATGAAAGTCAACCCCATCATGGCATATCATTTGGAAAAGCAGACAACACAGGGTATCCAAAATGGGGTATGTCCAGTATTTTTAGTAGCCACTTAGTCACAAATCCTGACCGAATTTAGCATTCATAATTGATTTTTGCATTTTTCTAAAAAAACTGCCCTTTTACAGATGATATTATTATTATTATTATTATTATTATTATTATTATTGCCATTTATATAGCACCAACAGATTCCGTAGCGCTTTACAATATTATGAGAGGGGGGTGTAACTATAAATAGGACAATTACAAGAGAACTTACAGGAACAATAGGTTGAAGAGGACCCTGTTCAAACGAGCATACAATCTATAGGAGGTGGGGTATAATCCACATTAGGACAGAGAATTGCAATTAAATAAGGTGGGAGTGAAGCAGAGCTGGAGGAGAGAGTAAAGTGCTGCCCTATAGAAGAGAGCAAGAGACAGGTGTGTAAGGTAGAGGTTACTCTGGGAGGCCATATGCTTTCCTAAAGAGATGTGTTTTAAGGCACTTCTTAAAGAATTGAAGACTAGGGGAGAGTCTGATGGGGGTAGGCAGGCTATTCCAAAGGGAAGGGAGTCGCCCGTGAGAAGTCCTGCAAGCGTGAGTTGGCCGTATTGGTGCGAGCAGCGGTCAGGAGGTGGTCACGGGCAGAGCCTATGGATCTGTGAAGAGATATAAGAGGGGCTATATATGTATGGGTTAGCACTTTGAATTGTTCAGTGCTTTATATGTATGGGTTAGCACTTTGAATTGACTCCTATAGAATTGTTCAGTGCTTTATATGTATGGGTTAGCACTTTGAATTGTTCAGTGCTTTATATGTATGGGTTAGCACTTTGAATTGACTCCTATAGAATACAGGGAGCCAATGTAAGGCCTGGCAGAGGGGTGAGGTGTGAGAGGACCGACTAGAGAGGAAAATCAGTCTAGCGGCAGCATTCATTACAGACTATAGTGGGGCAATATGGCTTTTGGGGATACCAATCAGGAGAGGGTTACAATAATCCATGCAGGAAATTACTAGAGCATGGACAAGCTCCTTGGTAACATCTTGCATAAGAAAGGGGTGGATGTGGGCTATGTTTTTAAGTTGGAATCTACAGGATTTGGCAACAACCTGGATGTGAGGCTCAAAGGTGAGGCCAGAATCAAGTATAACGCCAAGACAGCGTGCTTGCAGAATGGACTTATGTGGATATTACTGACCTAAAGGGAGAGCGGGAGAGGAGGATCAGTATTAGGAGGAGGAAAGACAAGGAGTTCAGTTTTAGAGAGATTGAGTTTCAGAAAGCGTGAGGACATCCAGTCAGTGATGGAAGAAAGGCAAGCAGTGACACGTTGCAGGACAGCAGGGTAGAGGTCCGGGAAGGAGAGATATATTTGGGTGTCATCAGCGTACAGGTTGTAGTGGAATCCAAAAGAGGCTATAAGTTTGCCAAGAGAGGCCGTATAAAGAGAAATTAGAAGGGGACCCAGGAGAGAGCCTTGGGGAACACCAACTGAGACAGGGCGAGGGGAGGAGGTATCCTTGGAAAAGGAGACACTGAATGAGCATTGGGAGAGATAAGAGGAAAACCACGAGAGGACAGAGTCACAGAGACCGAGCGATTGAAGAGTTTGAAGGAGGAGAGCATGATCAATGATGTCAAGGAGAATTAAAATGGAGTAGTGACCTTTGGGTTTTGCTGCGATTAGGTCATTAGAAACTTTGATAAGAACAGTCTCAGTTGAGTGGAGAGGTTCAAGGAGAGAGTTAGAATTGAGGATGCGGGAAACATGGGTAAAGACAAGTCTTTCCAAAAGCTTTGAGGAAAAAGGGAGCAGGGATATGGGACGATAGTTAGAGGGGGAGGATGGGTCAAGAGATTTTTTTTCAGGGTAGGTACTACAGTGGCATGTTTAAGGTCAGCAGGGACAGTGCCAGAAGAGAGAGAGCAGTTAAAGATGTGTGTTAGGGAAGGCACAAGACAAGAGAGAGATCTGATGAGGTGAGATGGGACAGGATTGAGCGGGCAAGTGGTGGGGTGAGAGGAAAGGAGAAGTGCAACCACTTCTTGTTCAGTAGCCGGGGAGAAAGTCTGAAGGGTAGGAAAAGCATGCTCTATGTGTGGTTGAGAAAGAGAATGGCAAGGAGGGGAGAATTCTTTCCTTAGCTGTCCAATCTTGTCTTATCATCAGCATTAAACATTTTACTGTTTTGACACACTTATATTTGTGCTCAGCAAAGTCTGCAGAGTACAAAAGTACCCCATGTACAGATTTGATGGGGTTGGGGGAATATATAGGGCTTGCCCATTTCAGTTTCCCAGATTGGTTTGCAGGGCCTATGTTGCCTTTGAGATCTTATGGCAGCCCAGGAATGAGTATTACTCTCATCATGGAATAACATTTGCAAAAGTAGACAAAACAGGATATTCAAAATGGATTTGTCCAGTCTTTTTTAGTAGCCACTAAGTCACAAACTCTAGCCCATCGAATCCAGCTTATCATGCTGTCACCTTGGAAAGTGGTCTGAGGATCACCCAAGGCCTCCCTTTTGCCTACCTCAGAGCCTAGTGAGGAATGCCAGTACAGAATGTTGCCGCTGAGAGTGGGGCAATGTTGACTCTCGGGCATTGATTGGAGCCAGAATCGGAGGGAAAAGGGAGCGGGCACAAAATGGCTTTTCCAGAGAGACTAGTTCCTCAAGTCTACTGCCTTTTTTTCCACTTAAGATGTAAATGACATCATCACACAGGATGCTATGAATACACAGAAATATGTCCCATGTCATATTGTTGGTCATTCATATAATTCATGGGCATCCCCGGGGGGAGGGGGGTCCTGGATTGTTCAACTTGCCCCCAACCCACAGGCAGAAATCCTTAATGTGCAATTTAAATAATTTCCCCTCGGACTGTGACAGTTTGTGTCAGTCCAAGGGAAAAAAAGGAGGGAGATGCTGGGGGCTGGAGCGAAATGCTAAGGGCTGGTACAGCCACATTTAGCCTGCCAGGGGGCCGTAAGGCTCCATTCTGAATCTCCAGCAATTTTGTGCCTCCATGCTCCACCCCTGCATTCAGGCCCCTCCTCCCACACACCTGCCCCACCCCCACACACACTGCCCCCGCACTCATGCTGCTGACCTTGCCAAGAGAAAGAGGACAGAACATGGAGACTTAACTTCTCAGTGCATCCAGTCTCCCACAGCCTTGTGTTACAGGTAAGATTCAGCCCGTGTGTGTGGTGTGTGTGTGTCTGTGAGTAAGTGAATGAGCTTGTGTGTGTGTGTCAGTTAGTTTGTAGAGATCATGTGTCTGTCAGTGAGCTTGTCTGTAGTGAGCATGTGTGTGTTTCAGTAAGCTTGTCTGTAGTGAGCATTTGTGAGTGTCAGTGAGCTTGTCTGTAGTGAGCTACTTTTATTAATCATTGTTCTTTTTCCTGGTTCCAAAAATCGCATCCATGATCAAGAATCAAACCTCACATTTTTGTGCTCAGGCATGTCTATTCACTCAAAAATCTGCCACATGGCAATTCAAAAACTGAGATTCTTCTGATCACCTAATCCGCTGGATTTCAACCAAATTACAGTTCAGTCCAAAATAAATTTTTAAGTCTTCAAATAAATGACAGGTGAAAATAATGAAATGGTAAAGAGGGCGCTGTTCAATTGAACACACATTCTAAAGCAGGGATAGACAACCTTTGGGACTCCAGATGTTGTGGACTGCAACAAACCTGATGCTTGCTAGTATTAAGGCTTCAAGAGCATCACTGGATATGTAATCTACAATATCTGGCCTTCTATTTGTGTTCAGAGTATCAAAAGCCATAGAGTTAGAGACATACAAACATACAGGGGAAGGGGCAAAGTCAGTTGTGGTGTGCCGGAACTGACGATGCGGTAGGCATGAAATAAGAGAGGGCAAAAAAAGTATAACAAAGTTTATTCAGCCTACAATACAACACAAGTACATCATATAATCATATTCCTGAATGCTGGGCGTACCTCTTGTACTGGGTGAGGTATTTATCTGGTGTAAGCAGTGGACTTCCACCGACCTAAAGTTTTGATGATGTGTGCTGGAATATTTCTCTTGAATGCTGTGGTAGCGGCCCCTATACAGAATGAATGACCTGAGTATTTGGTGGGAATAAAGCCTAATCATACCAATAACATTCTCACATAGAGCATGAACCTACTAGTAGTGAGTGTATTGCCGTGTAAAGCCAGAAGTGGTTGATGCGGTGCCCTTTGAATGGAGGAAAAGTAATAATAGAAAACTTCCACAGGGCACCATTTATTGCTTGTGGGGTAATACGTGATTGTGACCGTCTGTCCCCTTCCACCAGTTTTGGTATGGTTTAGTGAAAGTAGGTAGTGGTCGTGTGATTTAATTTAATGTGCTCTTGTGATGAAGTTTGGGGAGCTAGTGTTAGAGGTGGTGAATTCTCTGAAAATCCATAGAATGCTAAACAGATAGCAATTTTAATGACGTGATTTGTCTGTGTTTCAAAGGACTGAGGACAATACAGCTTGAAGATCAAGAGCCTGCCTGCTACTAGATCCTTCTCCAGACCCAGTGTTGTTGGTCTGGGTATTAAGTAGCCTATATAATTTGGCTTTCCTGGCTGTAGCCAGGTAGGTAATGTTTCTCCTGCGCAATTCAGCCATGATCCTTGGAATGGTACAGGATCTGAGGGATGAAGGGCTTGCGGTGTCGCCACCCCGAGATGGAGTTACCGATCTGTCTGGCGTACTGGGGATGGATAGTTCCTCCCCTCCTTCAGGTAGTTGTGACATGCTACACATGAGAATAGAAGGATATACGGGGATTTCCCTTTATACTGGCTGGCTAGCTAATGCCAAGTGGCAAAAATATTATCTATTCACATGACAGGTGAAGCACTGCTAATTGCCAAGCGGCTTGAGAGGCACTATCTATGAGTTGGCTCAAGTGGAATACGTGGCCACTGACATTGTGGCAGGATGATGGCCTCTTAGTGACTTGTAACAGCATATGACAGAATGGAAGTGACAAGTGAGGCCCTCTCTATGCAACCAGGCGAGGCGACTCCGGATTGAGGATGGGTGATGGCCGCGCGGGACAACTAAGTACATCATAGGAGGCCTGAAAATATCATCCTTAGAGGTTTCCTAACCTTATAAGCCAGAATGCACCTATTCTAAGAACCCCAATGGAGTAGTGTGGATGAATAGCCAAGGGGAATGACATACCTGCTGAGTTTACGGAAAAGGAGCAGGATCTGATGAAACTGGCCATCTGTAATGACCTATGAGAGTAACCGTTAGTTGCAGAACCACATCATGAAGTACCCTTAACAACTTCTACTAAAAAGATACCTACCAGTATACTACTTGACGAAAGTGGACCAGCACTAAAAGACTCGGAATGTGGTTAGGATGGCATAGTACCTAGTAATGTAGAAAATTACACATAAGGACCAGGCCCTGTGAGACCAGAAGTGGTCATAATAACCGTAATTACTAACCTATATATACTGTAACAGCGAATGGTAGGAGAGCTGAAGCTCATTTGTTGAATACTGAGCTGAAACATAAGATGTCTATGATCAAACTTATGAAGATAATGATAATACACCGTGTTTGAAATTAGCACCGAATGCATAAGACACTGAGACCAGATAATCACTAAATTCACGTGGTCTAAATACAATATTGCATAATAAGCGACATACCTAACACGTAATACTGTTACTGTACTGAAACCACATGATTAGCAGACAACATTTACATTACTACTTGTCATAACCAAAAATGACCACAAGAGGCCGCCATGAAACACATAGAACCCACATAAGCCTGCTAAAGTCTATGTAAACATAGGGCGTTTGATTAAAACTATACGAACGGCCATGCGGTGGCTAAGTTTCGTATATAACCGAATGCTGCCTAATCCCGAACCATACAAATGCACATGATTAAACCTGTACGGTACCTAGATTGTGCACCTGCTCCCGAAAGCCCGACCAGCTAAAATTAGGCTGAGAAAGACCATGTGAACCAAGCATTCGTATAGCTGCAAACAGGAAAGAACAGGGATGCCTGCCTAAGTCAGAGCTGACCCAGAATGACGTAAGTGCTGGCGACCGGATCGCAACGGGCGACTTTGACTTACGGTTTTACCGGACACAGCCTCCAAAAGCAACCGCAATGTTAGGTTTCCTGACAGGATTCAGGAGACCGCGAGATGGAAGACCAGTGACTGCAGGGACCAGGTAAGCATTACACGAGGTGCAAGTAAGTAAATGGTGATTTGCATGGACCGGAAGTGACAGTATGCAAATCACCAGACCTGAATGGCAGTGAGGTGCTCCTTAAGAAGGGAAGCCAAGCCCCTCCCACAACTTTAGGCCCAGCCTTCCATATGTGCAATTTTGCTAACCATAATATATATAGTTACATAGTTACATAGCTGAAAGAGACTTGCGTCCATCAAGTTCAGCCTTCCTCACATTTGTTTTTTGCTGTTGATCCATAAGACATAAAAATGCATTTGTGTTTCTTCAATTTCAGTGTTTTCAGTATTATTATTTACCTATTTCTGGTTCTCAGACAGATTAGTGCTTCAATATTATATCTAGTTGGGATCATCGCAAAATATATTTTAAAATTTGTATAGATATATATTCTATGTTCAAATTACATGGATGTAAAATTATAGCATCAGACACTGGCAGCAACCTGAACACAGCATTTCCATTCCAAGTTGTATGATTTAAAAATGACCTTATATATGAGATGAGCAATTCCAGAACTGATTTAATAATATCCTTCCCATCTTGAGCACATAATGAAATGGTGACTTCCAGCCACTGTGCCAAAATCAATAGTATTTAAGTGAATAAAGATGCTTTGATTCAAGGTGTCAGCAAGAGTTATCTCTATTTAGCCTTCGAAAGTCTGGCAATATTTAAAACCCAAAAACCAACACAGTAAATAAAACAAATAAGCAAAAAATATTCTACTGGTCTTATTTAAGAGAAAAACACATTATTCTGATTACTAACTATTTGTTAATATTCTGTCTACATGGTTCTATTTGTTTTATTAGTCTTATGGTTCTATAAATAACTAGCTTTTAGGTAGTGCTCCTATTGACTCATCATCACATCTTGTGTCTGTGGCCAAATATGTTTGGCAAATGCTAATCTAAGCTTGTTTATCCATAGGAAAACTTGAATTAGTGCACCAACTAATTCAAGTCTAAAGACACATGTTGTCATTGGGCAGTTGAATTAATGCCAAATATATTAACCCCTTCACGATGCTGACGTAAAAACTCTGGCATGGCAATCCTATCCTAAAAGATGCATGATGGTAAATTTCTGTTAATGCCAGATCAGTGATCATGGGGTTAATGCTGCTGCTGTTTGCCTTTAATTCCAAGGCAGACCAGCAGCAGTCAATCACACTATCCCAGCAAATGTGATTACTCTGAAAGCTAATCACAGTGATCATTTGAGCAGCAGTGACTTCTCATCTGCCTTCCTCCACCTCCATGTAAGCAGTAAAGTGGAGATAAACAGAACAGTGCAGATCTGCTTATCCCTGCAGAAGAAAATATGTTAGTAAAATAAACCCACCCCTTTTTGCAATGTTCTAATAAAAAGTAATGATTTCCCTGCCAATTGATCACTGCAGTGATCATATATTACTGGGATCTGATTTTTCTTAAACATTATATTTTAATAACCCTTTTTTCTTTTTTTTAGGTGGGTTGGTGGATGTTAATAAGATATTGAGAAATTTAGTTTGGGGTTAACATAAAAAAAACTATTAAAGAAAAGTAAAAAAAAAAAAAGTAAAAAAATAAATAAATCGTCATGCCCTTCTAGGGCAGTTTAAATTAGCAACCTGCTAAAATTCTCCAAAATGCGACACGGGTCCAGAGTCAAAATTCTATATGAAAAGATTCCTGAAAAGGCTGTGTCCCAAATGTGCCCCTTCAATGTCCAAATATCACTGTCAAAAGTACATGGGGGATTGGTGTACTCCGACCACATAGCTAAGCAACATATAATCTTGTAATTGTCCTATTTATAGTTAAATCCCCCCTCTCATAATATTGTAAAGAGCTACAAAATCTGTTGGCGCTATATAAATGGTAATAATAATAATAATAATAATAAAGTATTATACTGCTATAGCACACATAAGGTTTGCAAAATATACAGTAAAAATTCAGTGTGTATCAAAAAGACAGAGGCAATGCTTATTACCACTTCACTTAGTAAAAGCTATCAAAAAATATCCCAAATTAAGGTTCAAAATATACCTTTTGAGATTCCTTTAAAATACCATGGGGTGTCATTTTTAAGAAATGGTAGGCCTTTACGGGTAGATCTGAAAAAGCAACCTGCAAAATGGAACATGGACCCACCAAAACCATCAGTCAAACAATCACACTGCTATGATGCCCCAAAGTGAGACATAGCCCCGTCAAATACATCAATGAGAATTCTAACCATAGCAATAGCCTGTTTTTTAATGGCATTGTAGCTTCACAGAAGAGTGGCAAAGGGGATAGAATTGTACTACGCAGATGTAGCTGAACACAATATGGGGTTTCGTACAGGAATAGTAGACACCAGTTTTATAAAATACACATTAAACAAATCTTGTTATGTGTATGTAAAAAAAAAAATAAAAAAACATAAAAAAAATCACAATTTTACTACAATATTTAGCATTGAAATGTCCTGTTGGGGTGGGATGCACACAACGAGTCTTCCTCCACGGTAGGCACATGGTCAGCACAAGAGATGTCCATGCACATAAACTGATTGAAGCTCCTTTTGCAATCCGCAGCCTAGCATTGTTGCATTCTCCTGCAGATGGGTAATGTATCCGCCATCCGGTATATCAATAGCCCGGGAGGAGCTCGGTCATGAATACTATCGCAACTCATGAAGGACATATTTGATTTTTGCCTTCCTCACAACATCTCACTGCAAGCAGAATATCTACTGGGAGTGTCCAATCCCACGGCTGACTGGTTCTCCTGTCACTGGGGAGACAGCAGTGATTAGATGTTGGAAGCCAGGGTGTTTGCCTTCCTCTCCACAGTAACAGGCCCTTTCTCTCTGGACCTGTTTGCATCTCGCAACAACTACCAGATTACGGACTATTACAGCTGGCTGCCGGACCCACATTTCCTGGCGATAGATGCCTTTCTCCAGTCGTGGCATCACCAAGGGGCTTACACCTTTTCCCCTTCACAATGATTGTGAGAGTCATTCACCACTTTCGCTCTCAATAGGTGATGGCGAAGTTGATTGCCCTACTTTGGCAGAGTCAGCCTTGGTTTCCAGATCTCTTGGAACTGTGTTTCTGGGTTCCTCTGTGACTACCCCTCACCTTTGGGGCAGCCCTCACCCACTTCTTAGTGGACTGGTGGTTTTCACGTCGGGCAGATGTTACCGTTCCATCAACGTGGTTAAATTTCTGAGATTCTACGGAAGGAAACCAAACATAAGAGGAATGTAAATTTTGCAAACAAGCTTTTGATGTTGAGGTTAGGTCGCCTCTTTATTTTTGGTATCTTGCGTTCGCCCATTTAAGCCAGCATATTGGAGTCATACAGGAGGTCTTACCTACTTGGGGAAGTGTTGCCAAGCAGGGTAAATCAATGAACAGACCAGATGGAGCAAAGGGCAGACTATAGGTGGATAATATCCTTCATGTAAAAATTTTAAAAATGGTGGCGCTGGAGTGGTGGTATGAAGAGACTATCTAAACATTTTACATTGAATACATCATGTATCTTTGTGATACATGATATATTCAATGCATTTGGAAGTAATTGGCCTAACTTTAATAACCCATAATATGTTCACTTTAGGAGAGGACACTTTTATAAGTACATTGAGTGGTGCAAAAAGTGGCAGAAATCTCTCCAGGGTACAGTGCCACTAGGGTTCTCAGTCCTGTTTGATTGATCCCTAATCAATTCTCAGTAAAAGAAAAATAAATGAAATGTATATCCTTACCACAGCCTTAGTTCCTAAAAAAATATGCAGCAGTATGCAGAAACATCATTATTGAATATAAAACAAATGTAAACAAACTAATTGATAAAAAAAAGTCCTAATTTGGAACTGCTTTACATTGTTTCAGTTTATTAATCAATGGGTAAAAATAAAGTCAAGTTCCTGCACAAAAAGGGAAAAGTTACGTAAGCAATCCTCAACAAATGATACAATAGATCTTTAAAGTGGCTGTGTAGCAATATTGTAGGAATTATATACCAGTTTAACAATTAAAAAAGATAATTTTCTTTAATATTTCATTGAAAACAATAGGAAGCCAAACACTGTACGAGTATCTAAAACTGCTCTATTTTTAGAGTATATGCAGGCACATAAAGGGGCAAGGAGATTGGAATCCCCATGACTCATTCACTTGAACTATTCAAATATATAAAAGGAAAGAAAAAGTGGAGATTGTCTTACTTATTCTGCTTGCAGAATAGTTGTGTAAAGCAGTATTAAACATGAAAATATATGAAACACTGCAAGGCAACGAAAATGTCAACGAGAAAAGAAAAAAAATGACCACCAGCTTAACGTTACTCAAGATATATGACTCTTAATCATTGGCAAGCAGATACTATAAGCAGTATTAATTGAGATCAATTAGTCTTACGAACGTTAGCAGGATGGATGATTGTTTTGTGCATCTCCTCATAGTTTTATATATTAAAACAATCATGGTATCATGCAAAAAAAACAAAAAAAAACAGGATGATCATAAACACAATACTTTTTATTGTTTGGCAGTCCCTTACATGTCCCATTAGTAAGTAATTTACTGAAGCAGATTGCTAGTGACAAAAAGTATCTAGTTACAGGCTATTATTCATATCGGTAAATAAGAGATGTCACTAGAAAATGTGTATCTGCTCTTGATGTTTTTATGCAGTAATCACTGGAACAGCAGCACTCAGCACCCTTACCCCACTTGAAGAAAATGCAGTATTTACAGCATAAAAGAAGACAGCTTTTGCTGCTTTTTAGCCACTCTGACTCACACAGCAGTTTCTTCCATAATATGCCACTGATAAAATATTGAACAGTTGTTTAACATGTGCCCCTCAAGCAGGGATGTATCTATCTCGAGGCAAACTAGGCATTTGCCTTCGGTGGCAATTTCCAGGGGGTGGTAAAAAACGCTTCCCCCAAATACCCAGGCTAATGCCTTGTTTGCCTCATTTTATTGGGGCCCAAGAGCTGGCCGGCTGGCCAGCTTTGGGCTCCTCCAGGGCAGGCAGCCAGTTGTTTCCCGGGCGGGCGGTGAGGGAGCACTTTCACCTGAGCTCTTTGCTTAGCTCCCTCGCGTGACCCGCAATGATGCCGGGAGCCAGAAGTCCAGCTCCCGGCATCGCTCCCTCGCTGAAAACTTAGAGCGCCCGGGATGGTACATTTAGATTAGAGGGTGCCGAGATCTGTCATGCCTAGGGCAGCACCATTTCAAAATACACCACTGCCCTCATGCATGAACACAAACAATTTAGGAGAGATGGCCCTTATTTTGGTTCCAAATCCCTCTCTCCCGCTTTTCTACCCCTTTTCTGAGAGCTCCATATTGTTGCTGTATATAAATGTGTAACAGGAATCCACAGCAATAATTTACAGTGAAATTTACAGCAATGTGGGTTTAAATTACAAAAAAACAGTCAGTGTAAATATGATACTTTGTCCATGCTTTAACCCCATAAGGACCAAACTTCTGGAATAAAAGGGAATCATGACATGTCACACATGTCATGTGTCCTTAAGGGGTTAAATTGCATTAGAAAGTAACCGATTATAAATTTCTCAGAACAGCCCCATCATTGGACAACTCTTTGTCCATTTTAAAAAAAAATTCTACCCCTGATTTTTACCTTTATCCATCAATTTGCAGTGTGGATAAAATCAGCATTTAGGGGTTGACCCCTAACCATCAATTATCTTTTTTTTTCCCAACAATCATCTCTTGCTTTGGCACCACGAACAGAACTCTAAATCACAAAATTAAAGAAATGTTTAGTCCATTGTCCTTTGTTTGTTTTGTGCTTTGTCCATATAGAATTTTGGACCAAAAATGTATAACAATTTGGACAAATCACATTTTACTTGAAACCAAATAAAGTAGAGTAGAATGGCAGAACTAAAAAGTATCTGGAAATGTTCTAATAAGCTGGAAAACTTAATATAAAACCAGGATTTAATTTACATAAAGCATTTACATTATGATTTCTGTGTTAATTACAAGCAAGGCAGTTTTTCATGAAAGCAAACTATGACTCATTTGCATTTTATATCCTCCTAAGAACCAGCCCATTAACTTGTGTATTAACCCGGAAGACAATTTTTTTCCTCGGTTCCTAGAAAGATAAGGTTTGAAAAGTTATTTTTTTTAAAACAAATAGGAAAAAAAAAATCCTTCTTGACCCCATTATGGCAGTCAGATTTCTCCCTGGATCAAATGGATGTTATCCTACATATTAAAAATTATATGCCTGAATATTATGTTTTTTTACAAGTATTCATCCCGTTGTTGTTTTTACATCTGTATAGACCCTGATAAAACCACATGCCCAGGTGTAATATTCCATATCTTTATATTCCTTACTGTAAAACCTTTTTGTTTGCCTTAGACTAAATCTCAATTCTTCCTTGTATATAGACCCTACTTTATAGGGTCTTTGCCACGGTATAAAGGGATATCTAAAAAAAAAATCTGTATCCACAAATGCGTGTTTGGAATTCTCACTTCACATGTGCAATGCCTATGGAACTGTGAGAGTTAACTAATTTACATAGTTTGCTCAGTCTTGACTGACAAAGTATTTAACTTAAAATATATATATTTTTTTACTTTTAACACAACCAATAGCCAACGTCTAATTCTACAATGTAGTCCAGGGTTAGGCAAACTATGGCATGTGTGCTATGCACGGCACTCAAGGTGCTTTTGCATGGCACTCAAGGCTTCTAGAGACAAACAGGCTCAGGCCTACCAGAAGTTCCAGTGAAACTTCAGATATCTGCTTATACGAAAAGCTGGTGAAGGACAATCCTCAATTTATGAATTGCAGCACATAAAAGAAGTGATCTCAGATCACATCCTCCCAGCACTTGTGAATGGGAATCCACATTGTAGTAGAGCAGCCCTCGGCATG
Source organism: Pelobates cultripes (assembly GCA_933207985.1). NCBI lineage: Eukaryota > Metazoa > Chordata > Amphibia > Anura > Pelobatidae > Pelobates > Pelobates cultripes. The sequence goes on from OW240913.1 coordinate 250,453,841, forward strand.
CCTTTGACATGTATATGGCCAGCCTGGTACCCACTGGAACCCAAGGAAGCCACCCACACTGCTAGATATACACAGAGATGCCGAATAACCCTCCCCTCATACAAATAATAACAGCCCACACACAAACACAATACACAGTCCGCACAAATTCAACACCACTGGCAATCCATATACATGCACACAACGCCACATGCAGCCTTTGACATGCAATACCCCAAACAGCCCCACACTTACACACACTACCAAACACACAATGTGACATAGCCATCCACACACACAATTCCACAAGCAGCACCCATACACAGCCAACATTCATAGGTATCATACATGATACCACAAGCTACTCATGAGCACATACAATATAATAGCTCATATACGCACAAATACAATGATACAAAGCAACTGCAACATAAATAACACAAGCAGAATACGTCAATATGCATACCTCAACAGCTATGGGACATCACAATCTTATTTCGGCACAGTGCTGCTAAAAGGTTGCCTACCCCTGTTGTAGTCTGACATACATAAGATATGTATGCATAGGCCTTATAGGGTAAAAACATAAATAAAGATCTGTGAAGTTTCTCAGCTTCTCTTGACCTATCTTAGTTTAAATGGCTGGTCCAGAAAGTGTTGCATTGATATTGTGCTTTTTGTTTTTGTAAATCTGTATTTTCTTTTACTTTAAAATGTTAGCAAGCTTCATCTTTTATGCCATCACTACAGTTAATTGCCCTAATATTAAATTTTACTCCGTTTTATTTCTATAGAGGGAAATATCAATACAAGGTAGTGCTGCATTTGCATGAAAAAAATCAAATGTCTGCTGCAGATGTACTGTGTACTCCATAGTCTTCCCGAGTGTCTCGTGTTCCTTTGGCATGGCTTTAAGCAACATTTGTAGGAAACAGCTCTAGTGCAGAAGGTGGCACATAAAACTGTATACATTTATCTGTGAAATTAGAAAGTTACACAAATTAATTATAATTATAATCAATAAAAATCTTATTAAAAAGTAAGCTGCAAGATGTATGAGAAAAATGCAAAGGTTTTGTGTGCTAAATACTGAAACTCCTGAAAAGTTAACAGCCAGCATTTGCCACATTTTAAAATATGCAGTCTTTGCATGTTTCTGGAGCTCAAATGAAGGCCAGAAAATGCAAAAAGGTTGGTTCTTAATAACTAATAGTATTAATAATTATAATTAATACTGTCTACCTGGTTCTCAATGGAGGGGAATGCCTGCAATTTCTGGGGTCAGAAGAACCGAGTGTCATTCTGGTATGTAATGAATCTGTTGAACACGCTCATAATAAGAGGACAGTGATTGGCAGTGGAGAGAAGTTATGCCAGCAGCTTGGCTCACACTGATTTCTCATTGGATGAATGATGCCAAATACATCTGGTCAGTAAGACTTTTTTGAAAATGAGATGCGTTGCTAGGGTGCTGGGGTTATAATGCACAAACCTGTATTGCTTATTAAGGTTTCCAATTAGGTTTCCAATTAATCAATGCTTAAGTAACAACCAAACCTGTTGTGTTTGTGTATGCTTGTTACACCGCAGCCGCAGCTACTGTTCCTTCTAAGTAATCTGTTTGGTAAACATCTGACTGATTCCTGGCTCCAGAACTTGGCACAGATCTCCTAGTAGCTCTCCCTTGCTCACACCCCTTTCACAGTAACTGACAGACACTCACTTATTAATCCTTTTGTATACTCATACGTTTTCTTGGACAGACCTGCTGGCATGTGTACTGGCTTATTATTAATCAGACATGATAACTCTATTCTTCATAACTATAAAACTTAAGACAACAGCAGTTGTAAGTTATCAACCTTTGGCAACTATTATAGAACACTCAGACATCCTCCTCTGTGAAATCTTGTGTTTATTTTCTTTGTTGCTATGCTCTAATTCAAAGTGTTATCTGTCTATAAAGCCTCTCTTCTTTTATATGAATGGATCTATTCTCTGTATAAGGAGGAGCTGCATTTTATAAAACCTGCAAGTTGAAATAGTAAAAATTTTATAAAAGTGCTTATTAAGAGTGTTTAACTTTAAATGTCTCTGGGCTGCACTTTTAATACACAATTAAAACAAATCTAGTGCAGAGCATCCATTTGCTTTGATTCAGGACAATCAAACACTTTTAGTATTAAACTCACAGTGTTAGAGTGGAATGAGTGCCACTTTCACTTTAAAAGCATTGGAAGGATCAGTGATGGATCCAATTACTGGACTGGATATGCGAACCATTTTTTCTTAATAAAATTTTTATTTAGACATCAAATTAAAACAAATAGATAAAGTTTTAAACCAGAGAAGGTCAAACAATTCAGCATTTGTTCAGCTCAAAGTCTCCAGCACCAGCTGCTCAGACCAATGTAACCACTTCTCTCTGCTTCCTTCAGAACAGAAATGCTGTCCTTTGCATAACGCGTTTCACTCCACCCATTGGAACTTTGTCAAACCCTTCATATGTAATCCTACAAACAGTGGTCCAACAAATATTTATTCCTACAAAAACTTCATAAAAAAAAAAACTACTAGAAGAAGCCTTGTTCTGGGGTGGGGCCTGACTGTTGCGGAGAGTCACATCTTGTCTGAGCTCCTCTCCTAATCGGGCAATACAAGCCGTTTTTAGCAAGAGCAAGCTCAAAATCTAACTCTCCCACGACTCACCTGATTCCCGACCTGCCTGCAGCACACTGTGGATGTTGGAAACGGAACAGAGGCACACCGGCAGCACAATCTGAAATCTGCGGCCTAGAGCGCGACGGACGGGAGAGGTGGCCGATCTCCCAGACCCAAGTGGTTTTACAGCTCTAATCATGCTGAAAGCGCGGGGGTCATCCCGGTCCACACTTGAGAGATTCGCCTGCTATACCAGACACAGAGAGACCATGGAGCCCACAGGGAAACCAAGCGAGCCACCAAGTATGGCAGATGCCACGTGGCACCACGACCCTATTAATGAGCAAAGTGACCTAACAGCCAGACTCGACAGAATCAACAAATTCTGGCAAGACCTGGAGAAAAGGAGGCATCACACCACCTCTGAGCAGCCGATAATGCACTCACCAGCACAGGATACCCGCGGCCTCAGCAGAGCTCCCAAAATGGCGGCAACGCAAAACGCCTTCACCTCGCAGACGAAACCCGGCACCCGGACGAAACACAGCCTGAACCAAGGCTGGGTCTCCTAAAGCGCCTAAAGACCGCATGCGGCTAACAGCAGGACGGGGAACAGAGTTGCTGATCAGGACAGCACCAACCTTGCCTATTGAAAGGTCCAGCTGGCCCTTTCTAGGCCCGGAGGCATCGCAGCGTCCGTGACTGTACTGGGGCTGGGCTCACTTCTTGGCTCATCCAGCCTAGTGGCTGCAGCCAGCAAACCAACAAGAAATCACCGAATCGGCCTTGACGGACTTTGTCCTAACCCCAGCATCAACAATCTTGGCAATGCAAGCCCCTCCACAGGCATCGGCTAAAGGACCCTGCCAAAAGATAGCAGGAATCCTACAGACCTGATGGACTTACAGGACGCTATCCTGCCAGCGCTACACTCTGGGTCGGGCTCTGACTCTCACTCCTATAATTACTATCCAGTGGCCAACTCACAGCAGTGTTCCAGCTTTTTAGTTAAATGTGTCTGATAAGTCCATGCACTCTATCTCAACGACCAACCTATTAGTAAGCCTGTACGTCATGACTGAGGATTTAAGTTTACCGCAAGGAACTAGGGAGTTAATTTTATACTCAGCTAAATTTATTTTGGAGCACAATTATTTTTTTCTTTGATGACAATTTTTATTTACAAATCATTGGGACCGCCATGGGCAAGAGGTTCACTCCCAGTTATGCCAACACCTATATGCGTAGATATGGGAAGACCTATTTGTTTGGTCTGGGCATGACTGGAGGGAGAACCTGGTGCTCTGGCGGAGATATATCGATGACATTATTATTATTTGGAAGGGTTCTTTTTCTTTATTTTAGCTGTTTGAGAACTATCTTAATCAAAATCACTATAATCTTAGGTTCACATCTACATTGAACCAAAAGGAAATCAACTTTCTGGATTTTACTTTAATTTGCGAAAATAACCAAATAAGAACAAAGTGCTTTTTAAGCCGAGTGACGGTAATGGATATGTTCATCACCAGAATTGCCCTCACCGCCCCTGGCTTAGAGGAATAGTGAAGGGACAATTTGCGGAGACGGAATTGCTCACAAGTCCAAGATTTTGAAATACAATCCACACACATTAAGAATAAATTGTTGGAAAGGGGTTTCAAAAAGAATTTGCTTGAAAAGGAAATCCATGTAGCTCTACAAACTGATAGGGGTAATTACTTGATGGATAAACCCTGTGCCAAGTCCTCTCAAGACTATACAGCTGCCTTTAGAACTCAGTACTGTACAGACCATGTAAAAATTAAGAGGGGCTTACAGAAACATTGGTCCATTCTTTTGCAAGATCCCATACTTAATTCCATTCTACCTGAGCATCCCAAACTGAGCAGTGTCCATGCGGCAAACAGTATGTTGGTAGGACCATAAGGTTCCTAAAGATACGACTGATGGAACACATTAATAATATTAAAAAGGGTCTGGCTACACACTCAATTCCGGTTCATCGTAACCAATGTCCACTGTTCTCCTTTGCTAGTTTTAAGTGTATAGGAATTGAAAGAGGGGAATTGGAGAGGGGGAGACAAAGTTAAAAAGTTATCACAGTGGCAGACTTACTGAATCCACAAATTGCAGACACTGGAGCCCAATGGGCTGAATGTGGATGTGGATCTAGTATGTTTCCTGTGAATATATATACATTTTTTCATCTTTTTCATTTTTTTTATTTTTCTATTTTTTGCATTTTTATGTTATTTTTTTATTTTTAAATTTTGAGATTTATTCAGATGAATTATGGTATTAATTATATTCACTGTTCACTCGTTCATATTAGGTTAATCTGTGTAAATTTAATATATTAATGAATATAAGTATCAAAATATGAAATTATGAAATGTGGATTAATACAGAAATGTAATGAGTTTAAATTCACTTGATATGATATGAATGATGGTATCACTTTAAATAAGGATTTATTACTCAAATGTCATTGAGGATGTTATCATAGTAAAATATGATCTTTTTCACAAAAAACACTACTAATTTGGGAGACATACAATTGTTTAGGATAATAAGGAGCTTGCACCTCCACAGTTCCATAGTTTTTTGGCAAAATGTTGTACAGTGGGATCTCTCATGTATTTTTCTGACTAGACAATTATGGATCGAAATGGAACGCATAAGAAATGCCGATGGAACGCATACGACTTCTGGTTTGGGGAATATTGATGGAACGCACGCCACATCCGGTCTGTGGAACGCACAGAGGTGTAATAGAGCGCATAACAACCGGGAGATTACACAAACTACAGAGATCAGCTGTGAGGAAATGGAGAAGAAAATACATGAAGACGCCCAATTGATGACTAGCCCTATATTAAGGAGTCGCGGGAGGGGGGTTGTTAGGTTGCTTTTTTTGTGCTGCATTATATTTGTATTATTATTTTACTCTGTGGTCCCTGAGAAGGTCCCAAACCGACCATTGTATTTACTCTTTTTATATGCTTTTATTATATTATTAAAAGCTGCTTTTTTCAACCTTCACCCGGAGTCCTGCATTTGAGTGGAGAGTATCCAGGGGAAATCTCCCAGGTCCCCCAACGCCATCTGGGGAGGCACCTTATATGCCTGAATTATCCAAAATCCTGTGAGTGCATTTCATAATAGCGCAGATTGTCATTGTATAACAGAATTACACTATATTTCCCTTTGTATATTCATTTTAGATACCAGCCGGTTACCTCTTTGTGTATATATATATATATTCTTATGGTCAAGTAAGATTGCTGACTGGGAGCGATCAGAGGGAGGCTGTTATACACATTATTGATAAGTATCCTTATATATACTCTCAATTTGTATAAGGTGTATTTCTTATCTTTCTGTTCCTAATCCTGAAAAGCCTTTTTAGGATGTGAAAATAAAATGACAGATGTCCCATTAGCACATAATAGTAGCACATTAAAGGACTACTATAGGCACCCAGACCACTTCAGCCCAATGTCGCCCTAGTTTTAACCCTGCAGCTGTAAAGGGATAAATCACATTGAGGAAACGCTGACGTCCATAGCAAAGCATTGAGTAATGTTTTCCCATGGGAGGCTTGAATGCGCGCACAGCTCTGGCCGCGCATGCACATTCAACATTGACGTCTGCAGGGGGAGGAGAGGTCACCAGTGCCGAGGGAGCCCGGTGCTGGATTAAGGTAAGTGGCTGAAGGGGTTTTAACCCCTTCAGCCCAGCGGTACGGGGGCCCTAAGGGAGAGGGGGGACCTAGTAACTCTATAGTGCCAGGAGTTTGTTTTCCTGGCATTATAGTGCTCCTTTAAGTTGAGGTCATTTTCACCAAAATGTGTCCTTCTGGACAAAATTTAGTTTGTTAAGGTCATGTCAGAAAGTCACAAAAAATTGCACAACCAAAATTTTAATCCAGTTTAATACTTAAAAATTACATTTAGCATTTAATGCATTACTGTACAATTGCACAGTTAAACAATGTTTCACACATGTATTATTAACTATATCAAGAAGTGCTAACACTTTAATATATAAATACTAACTTTCATGTAGTAATTGTCACAACAATTTAGCATTATAGTACAATTTTTTATTCTTAGAGAATTATTATAATGAAAAGCATATGACGAAGATATACAGTATAGAGGGTTTAACTTTCTATTTCCTTTTTAAACTCCTGCATCTTGGGAAATTTAATGCAAAATTAAATTCTTGGCACATGACACCCTACAAAGTACTAATTCTAGCAGCTGGAATTCTGGATACTGTGTTATTTGTAGAGTATGCGAACATTGAGGTGGGAAAGATTGTAATAGTGTGCCTTTTGGTCTGTCCCCACTCAGAGAAAAAGTAAAGCGTTATAGGTGAGACAAATTGTCACAACCAACAAAGCCCAGTGGAGCGCTAATATGATAAAATATAACTTACCCTTATAATAAGGGATACAAATTAGTATATAGAGGTATCTAAGAGAAAAGAGATAAGAAAAAACAATTGGTGCAGTATGTTGAGGTTTTGAGAGATAAAAAGGAGACTTAAATTGTAACAAACTCACATGATTGAGAGCCTGAAGGGGATAGGCTCAAATCACAATCGCAGTGGTATTTTTAGTAAATACCCAACTTCTTCTAGGTTGATTTCAAGTGCTCAAAGAGAGAAGCAGAGGGACATAAACCCTAGTGTAGTATCCTTTTGACCAATGGAACAATGCAAATGAATAAAGATATTTGCTCACCTTGTTAAGAGCCAATATACACTGGGCTCTCAGTTAGAACAGCACTGTGCCTTTAAGAGGGCACAACTCTTCTTTTTAGCAGCAGGAAAATGACAATCCAAGGAACTTGTATAAAGAAAATAAAATAAATTTATTAAACTTACATATATAAAAAGTAAATAAAATACCATTAAATAATGGTCGTATAAAAAGGAGTCCTTGTTGTCCGAGACGCGTTTCACCTTATACCAAGGCTTTTTGAAAAACAACTCGGACAACAAGGACTCCTTTTTATACGACCATTATTTAATGGTATTTTATTTACTTTTTATATATGTAAGTTTAATAAATTTATTTTATTTTCTTTATACAAGTTCCTTGGATTGTCATTTTCCTGCTGCTAAAAAGAAGAGTTGTGCCCTCTTAAAGGCACAGTGCTGTTCTAACTGAGAGCCCAGTGTATATTGGCTCTTAACAAGGTGAGCAAATATCTTTATTCATTTGCATTGTTCCATTGGTCAAAAGGATACTACACTAGGGTTTATGTCCCTCTGCTTCTCTCTTTGAGCACTTGAAATCAACCTAGAAGAAGTTGGGTATTTACTAAAAATACCACTGCTATTGTGATTTGAGCCTATCCCCTTCAGGCTCTCAATCATGTGAGTTTGTTACAATTCAAGTCTCCTTTTTATCTCTCAAAACCTCAACATACTGCACCAATTGTTTTTTCTTATCTCTTTTCTCTTAGATACCTCTATATACTAATTTGTATCCCTTATTATAAGGGTAAGTTATATTTTATCATATTAGCGCTCCACTGGGCTTTGTTGGTTGTGACAATTTGTCTCACCTATAACGCTTTACTTTTTCTCTACATGTTCTTGTGTTAAGGTTAGAGGTACCTACACATGTGTTGAGCTGCTTATCACATTTTGGAGTTTATATTACACCACATTTTAAGCGCCTATACTTCACAGATAGTTGTATTTTTTTCTCTTGTCCCCACTCAGAACTCAAAATAGTTTTTGCTTACTTGTGCCATTACGTAGCGAACCTATACAATTTGCATATCAGACTGACTGTACCAATAAGGGCAGTCAGGATCCAAAATGCCAACAAGTTCCCTCTGGACAAGAGAGTCAGCAACCCCAGCCAATCATTTGGCCTTCTTTGGGCCTCATCAGAGAGGTCTTGTGCTGTGGTTGGATCCATGTCAAGATTACAATTGTAACTTTGGAAGACCTTAAGCAAATGCAATGAAGCAAGATTATGAAAACCCTAAGAACGAGCAAAAACAAATGCACTATAATGGTTATGGAGCCCATGTCAATGCAAGTAGTGAAACTATTTAACTTCTTACAGCCTTACAGCCTACAGCATTACAGCCTACAGGAGAGCAGGGAGCTTTGTCTGAACTATAGCTGGCAGTGTAGGTTTCACCTCATTTGCTGAGATCAATCAACTAGCAATCTCAGCCATGAGCCACCCCAGCACTGTACAGCTTATAAGAAGCTCTCTAGCAGAAGCACCTGGCTCTCCTGGCTGTTTGGAGGAGACAGGGTATGACAACAATATGACTACAGAAGTCAAACTGTTCTAAAACATTTCTCTACTTACAGTGGTAAAGAGGATTACAGAGCACTCCTGACACAAACACTACAGTGCATTATGGTGTTTAAAGTGTTCCTTTAATTGCACCATTTTATAATTAAGAAAACATTCAAAATGAACACGATAAATAACATTGTGACAGTGCAGCTATATTCTGTATAGGTCTAATTTAAACATAAAATTCAACACTGAGTTTATTTTTTACTATACATTTTTTTTACAAATACATAGCCAATGTTATATCTCTATATTTGTTCGTTTTTCTTATTTGTCACTTTAAGGATCATAAAAGGTTATAGCAAGTAAGCATACTGTTATTTTCCTTGTCAGATAGCCTATCCAAGGTATCCTGCTGGGTGAAAATACCTTCTCGCCTTGAGCTGTCATTTTTGTAGATGTCATATTTTATAGCTTGTTTCCTATATTTTAATACCCTTGGCGGTCTACTCTAGAGTCTAGACATACATTTCTGCTTTGCTATTCTGAAAAGAATATTTATGTATTTCGAAGTGAGACTTTTTATCAGTTTTATGTTTGACTTAAACAAATTTTAGAAACTTTCTAGTACATTTTATTAATGAGTTATAACATGGCATGTGAACAGAGCTTCAAAAAATTTACTTTTACAAACTTACTTCAAAGAACTGTACTAAGTTCTTTACTACAAAAAAAACTTCTAAAATGTGTTATGTGTATAATGAATGTCTGTATACTCATTTCCTAGCAACCGTGTGTCATGACATCATACGCTGCATGAGTGTGATGTCACACCTATACTTGCCAGAAACTGGAAGAGAGCTCCAAGATGGTGGAGGAAGCCAAATAATGAGAAACAGCTGCTCTTGATCTGTGGGGGGGGGGAGTACCTGGGTTCTTAATTTATTGCACATTGTATATAAGCTGGTGAGTGTTACTGCATGTTTAAGGACATTTGCATTGAAAAATGGCTTGTGCCTGAAACGTTTGCCTGACTTTTATTTTATGTCCTTCAAATAAATGCTTGGTAGCTGAAATAAGTGGGGGGTGGGGGGGGGGGCTGATAGACAGCCAAACTGCATGTCAATGAAGGGTTGTGTTCTGATACAGGTATTCAAGCCCCGTTCTACCCTTAGGCAATAATGGAGTCCTCTGTGAAGCACATGGCCTTTCACTAGGCAAAACCAGTTGGGTTGTTGATAAACTTCTCCTCCATTCCCTTCCAGTGCCATCCCCCTTCCCCCAGAAGGCACTCTGGTTCTGTTACATCCTAAGGTATTGACTGAAGGAGGTGTGTCCAAAACAAGGAAGGGCTATCCTGATAAAAGCCCTGTGAATACCACAAGCTCTTTTTCTTACACTCAGCTAAAGATTAATGGAGTGGTAACTGTATCACGTGTCCATGCCTGTTTCACTATGTTAATTTAGTTTACTTTCTATTTATTCAATGACTAGTTTTGGTAACAACATATACTAGCCTATTTCAAATGTATATGTATTGTTTATTTGTTTGATTAGCCTCTATTAATAAATATTATTGAATTGCCAAAAGCAAGTAGTGTGGACTCGGTTTTTAAGTTTTTATTTATAGTTATTAATTTTATTATTAATTCCAAGTTTACTCCAACTTGCGAGTTAAAGTTTACTTCAGTAGCACATTGGTGCACACTACAACTGGAAGCACAGACCTAATTTTTTTCTATGTTTATTTGGTTTACATTGGTGCAACTACAGTTGGAGAAGCTGGAGCTAAGGAGAACCTGTTCTTATTTTCAATCCTTTTGGTATAGCAAATAACTGTGCCTCTACTCCTTTTCTCTATATTCCTATAATTAGGGAGGGGGTTGAGTGAATGGACTCTGCTATTTTACCATCAGCAGAACATCAACAGTCCAGGGACTGAGAAAGATGGCAGCAGTTTTAAATACTTTTTTGTTTTAGAATTATAAGGTTTAACTGTATTTACTGTTTGTGAACATTTTGCTCAAAACCAGAGATTTTCTTTTTTTACAATGTGCTGCCTTTTTTAGTAAGCTGTACTGCTAGTAATGTTTTCGGGGTCTAAGACCTATAAGCAAGCTATTCTTATAGATATTCATTTAAAAGCATACTTTCAAATCCAACCCTTTCCATATGATTCACTATTAGTTAACTGGCTCCAAAAGTATTTTGTTTTTGTTCACATGCCCCTTGCCAGCGTGGTGAGAGTTGGTTAAATTACACACAGAACTGCATCCCCAGCAGTTTGCAATGACAGAGAAAATTAATTGGAACTGCATATTCTCTCCTAGTCCTGATGGCCTAAGCAATCTGAAGCAATGGCCTCCCACTACCTTGTTGTGGATACTGATCTCATACAACTCCCTATATTTCAAACTGATCAAACAGAAAATTTTTTGGATTACAATTACAGTGGGGGTCACTAATTGCAAGATTACATTATACCCTCCTCATTTAATCTCCCATTTTTAGTTTACCAAACCGGTTTTCATGTTGATGTTTCATTCTCCGAGCGACAGCATTTCTTTTGTTTTTTCTCTGTTTATTTGTATTTACCTCTACTCTCTTTATTTACTCTAACCATTCCATGAGACTTCTGGGGACAAACTAAAGATAACAATGAGCCCTGAAATTTTTGGAATACCATATGTTACCATTGGAATTGTTACAACATATATTTCTTCTAATCAGTCTTGCACCCCAACTTCAAACATGCATCACACATTGGAAATCCCAGAGTGCTAGAATTGTAAACATGCATATGTAAATCCCACATTGGATGAATATAGTTGAAAGAGTAGATTTTATAATTCTTTTTAATAAATTGTTTTCTTTATATGACATGTACAAATAACATACAATTCAGTTCATTTGAATTAGATTATGTCTATAAGTTAAAGGATCACTATAGTGTCAGGAAAACAAAGTGGTTTCCTGACACTATAGTGCCCTGAGGGTGCCCCCACCCTCAGGGTCCCCCTCCCGTGGCGCTAAAGGGGTTAAAACCCCTTCAGCCACTTACCTTATTCCAGCACCCGGCTCCCTCGGCGCTGGTGATCTCTCCTCCCCCGCCGACGTCAGCTCCCTCTGCCGACGTCAGCGGAGCCAAATTTTTCAATGCTTTACTATGGACGCTCTGCGCGATGGAGCCATAATATGCCTCCAACATCGCAGATGCGCCTCTAGTGGCTGTCCGGAAGACAGCCACTAGAGGCTGGCTTAACCCTGCAATGTAAACATAGCATCTGAAGGGTTAAAACCTGAGAGACCTGGCACCCAGACCACTTCTCATATATACATATATCAGACATATAAGTGCATACATTTATCAAATAACATATATAGCATTGAGTGTGTCTCACAGTGGATCGGCGGGTTCTAATGGCTTTTATCCTTTACTCTATCTAAACTATCTAAATTTTCTGCACAGGGGACTCCAGTGAGATTAATTTCTTAATCAGATTTTTCATGTCTTATTGAGATGTCCATTTCCCATACCATCTCTACTGCAAGCCTCTACAATTGAATGCTACAGCTTTAAGGCCCATTTCCCATACCATATCTACTGCAAGCCTCTACAATTGAACGATACAGCTTTAAGGTACAAATTGAAATCCAGAAGATGCTCCACCAGATTTATTTCACCTTTGCCACTAGATTACTTATTTATAATAATTTTCATTGTTATCTATAGTGTACTACTGTAGTATAGTGTACTTGCAGCTGTGTTAATTAATAATCTGGCTGTTAGGATTTGATTTGCAAAATTGTAATTCACCACTTCGTCTTGTGCCCTCCAACTCCTCCCCCCATGCTTGCACTCCTAGCTGTAAATACCTTGATGTAACTGTTTATCTCTACCCCCTCCCTAGGCCCATTTCCCATACCATCTCTACTGCAAGCCTCTATCATTCTACTTGGCTTAACCCGCCCACCCAGATTCCCCCTAAATTTATAGCATGCTCCTCCAGCTGGTTAAAATTCTCACTCACCTACCTCTTCATTCCTTCTATATTCTACCAATAGCTGCAACTCTCTGTTTCCTTATTTAACCATTACTGTTGGCGCTTTATAAATACCAGTAATAAATAAATAAATTGCCAACTCCATTCGTAATTGAAATAATAATTGATGTATTATATTTTTCCATATTGGGACATTTTTAGTTTTCCAGTTTCTGGCTATTAGAATTTTAAAAGCTACAAAGCAATGTATAAGGAAATGTCTTTCCATCTTTTTTTTTTAACTTAGGCCATCTCAGATGTAATACGGCTACCTTCGACACAACCCTAAGCCTATATTCTATAATTTTATATATGAGAACAAAAATGCTTTTCCATTGCTTCTTTATTTCAGTACAGCTCCACCAGATATGTATCAATGAACCTCTAATCTTTTCATACCTCCAGCAGAAATCACTTGACAAAGTAAACATTCTAGCTACCATTAAAGGTACCAGATACCACTTGTTGATATGTTTATATTGAGTCTCCTGCAAGTTTATAGAATGGACACCTTTCCTTGTCTCTATTAATGATTTATACCAATCTATGTTTGTAATTTGAATATTTAATTAATTTTTCCCATTTTACTAAAGCATTAATTTGATTCTCATTTTTATTCATTTTGATCATACTCAATGCTTTGGATAGAACTTTATAAACTTTATTTTGGGTAAAAATGCACCGTTGATCCTCATTTATTCCTGTTTTACTAAACCTTAAATATTGCTTCAATGTATACTTAACTCTTAGGTAGTTAAAAAGCTCAGATGAAGGGAGATTAAACTCTTTTGTTAAATCCGAAAATGATTTTATTTTAGTATTTTCTATTTGGTGGTCAATAGTTGTAATATTACATCTTTTCCAGTTTGTTAAGTCAAAATTTTCCAAGTTGGCCTCCAGTACTGTAACGGACCGTTTTGCACACAAGGGGTAAAAACCGTTTAGGCGATCGGCCCCCTTTCCAGAGATGCAGGCACAGCTACTGCAGAACACCAAACTCCCGAACTGGATACAAAATAGCACTCCAACTCCCGAACTGGAACCTCCCAAATAGCTGCTAGCAGACGAACAGGAAAAGCAGACAATCAGCTTACACTCCTGGCAATCAGTCTCTAACAGCATACAGTGAATCCCCCCAAGAACGAGACAAGGCTCCGTGTTGAGGGTCAAGCAGTGGTCTGTTTAATGGGGGCTACGTGCCCAGTATTTATGCAGGTCTCCCACCTGGTGGACACTCCCCTAGGGGACCAGATGGGAGACTGTGACAAGGGACAGACAAGCAGACAAATAGGACACACAGTCACATTATATTCCACAATGCATCCTGGCTTCCTCCCCTCTGCCCTGGGAGATAACTGAGAAGTAATTCAATTACCTCCCAAGACAAAGGCAAAACTCCATTACACACGTGGGGACACAAAACCAGTATTATACTTTAAAATACATAAAGTAACATTTATTACATAAAACACAGACATGTAACATATCCCCAGATAGCTCAGGTCTGAGCGCACATTATTAAGTGAATGACGCTCAGACCACACGAATAAAGTTTAATCGCCATGGAGCCAAAGTCTTTACAGTCAGTTTCATATAAATGGGCTCCATGGGATTCCTATCTGGGGTATAACACATTCACACAAAACTACCGAACACCGGGCCGTTCGTGCACTTCCACCGAACAAGAAGGAGGTCGGCGGCTTCAGCGGTGTTCGCGCAAAACTGTGTCCGATTTTAGTTCCATGAAAATAGGGGCGAACACCGCTGTGCATTCGTATGTTTAAAATGGCCGCGACCTCGTGTTCGGGATACGAATGGCGGCCACCCAGCATTCGTCAATTAAGCTGCGGTTAACCGCAGCTTCAGGGAGGTTAATTGCCGGCACACTCCAGCTCCCAGGTGGTCTATTCATTCGTGCGGTTGTTCGGTAGATTGAATCTACCGAACAACCGGCAGAAAAGCACGAATACAGCTTTTCTGCAGGCGAAATAAAGTCTTTTAACAGGGGGGCCATAGTCCAGAGTCAGCAGGCGAGCAACCAGGCTTCTCCAATGCAATGTGGCGAGATTGGTCTCGTCACAAGTACCTTCAATGGCATTAAGCTAAAAATATTTCCCTTAATATCTAGAACATTTTTTAACAGAATCCAAAGTCTCATACAAATGTTTTAAAAATATAATGTTCAATGTTAGGTAGGGGTTTATGATAACAATTTGTATTATTTGAAATACATTAGATGTATTCAGACTATTTGTTTACATCACATACCAGTTTTTCTTAAGTTTAGTATCCAGATGAAGATAATAATATATATATATATATATATATATATATATGAGTAACTATACTTGCAAAATAGTTATACTTAATATTAGGGAAATTTAGACCACCTTTCTCTTTTTTACTAGAAAGTAATGGAAGATTTAATCATCGTTGTTTCCCCTTCCAAATATATTGATTAAAACTCCTTTGTATCATCTACAACCAACTATCTGGAATTTTGAGAGGGAGCATTTGGAATAAATATAGCCATTTTGGTAATAGATATATGTTAATTATATTACTTATAACTATAATACTTGTATTACTTCTACATTTTTCCATTCTTTCAGGGTATGATTTGTGGCTTTTAATAATTTTAAAAAATTAACCTCCATACAAGTTTGAAATTTTCTTTGCTACATATTTGGTTTAAATTGCATTTTTTATCTATGTTGTTTAAGTTACAGATCATAATAATTGATTTATCTATGTTAATCTTAAAATTAGAAGCTTCAGAATATTCAGTAAACTCTACCATTAAAGGTTACAATGACTTAATTGGATCTGTTAGTGTGATCAATGTATCATCTGCATATAGGTAAATTTTTTATTCTAGAGATTGCAATACAACTCCTTTAATATTTTTTTTATTTTCCCTAATCCTACATGCAAATGATTCTAAAGAAATTATATAGAGCAATGGGGAAAGTGGACACCCTTGACGTGTTCCATTCAATAGTGGGAACCATTCAGACCAGATGTTTTGTCCAACATACTGGTGCAGAGTTTGGAAGGTATATATTAGTTAAAGTATGTATCACCTCATTAATCCTACATATTAGTTTTAGGTATCATCCCAGGGGATCTGAATATTTATAAATAAGCTCAACTTTTAAATATTGTGAGAATAGTATTACAATCCCATTTTGTTTTTTTATATGGATTTGAAGCATTAAATAATAAACGAAAACGTGTTCCTCCTTAAGATTTTTTTTGTGTCTGTTTCCAGTGGGTTTCGTGCAAGAAAGCTCTTGCAATATGCTCTTTTATCAAAAAGTTTTGAACTATGGATCTCTTTTGTGGGGAATTTAATCCCTGTACATTGGTCAATGCTAATCTAAGCATTCTTTAATAAGGAACCCCGCCAATCCACCGTGACCCTCCATCTGACAATACAAAGACATAATACAACAAAACCAACATGTATTTCCACCTCTCCATAGAGCTGAGAGTGAAAAAAAACAATCCATAAGAAAAAAGGAACTCAGCACCCTTTGTTGGTTACATCCAAACAAAATTTAAATAACCCAATTTCATTATACCGTCATAGTGACGTTCAGAGGGAGGTAGAGGGAGCATTCTTACTGCATAATATTTTAGACCTATTTAACATGTTTGTCTCTACCAATTTCCTCTAAGTCTAGTCTTAAGCTCTTAATTATATTCCTTTAACCCAGACTTAAAAAAAATCAACTAATTAAGTAATTAAATGCTTAAATGGGAAGAAGAGTGAGAGGGGACATTCCAAACATAGGGAAACATTCCTCATTTAGCAATAGCAAATTAGCAGTACAGTATAGTACAATAACAATTTTACTTTACTTAGTCATTTAAATGCATTGCCACTCTTATATTATTCATTATATTTTTCCCTCTCTTCCTTTCCCTTTTCTCTTCCTAAAGTGTTTATGTGCTTTATGAATCATATATCATTGATCGTTTATTACAGTGACATTTTTATATCCTCAGAAATTAGTGTATTCTTAAAAAATGGTGTGTCCTCCCACCATCCCCCCCTCTCAGTGCCTCAATTCGCAAGGGAGAGGGAAGAGAGAGAGGGCACACCACATTCCCTATTTAGTGACAACAAATAATTAGTACAATATAATTTCATAACACCATATTTTGCAAATTAATTATTTAAGTGCATTGCCACTCTTTCGTTACTTTTTTTCTCTTTCTCTTTTCTCTTTCCTGTATCAATTTAAAATTTTCACTATTTTTATATTCCCACTAAAAACGAGTCTAAGTGTAATTATTTATTCTAGTGTTTAATAATATCTAATCCACTTTTACAACCACTTAAAGGGTTTATGTGTTTTACCAATCATGACTTATTCATTTATTTATTACAGTATCACTTTTATATCCTTGGTGCGTCCTCCCTCCATCTCCCCCCACAACCCCAGCACATCGCACCAGTAGGAAGAGGGGAGAGAGAGAGAGAGAGAGAGAGGACACACCAGAATCATCTACCAAATGAGGAAGAAATAGATCACTAAATTTCTTATGAAAAAAGTGGGCAGATGCAAAAAAAACGTGGTACTAAATTAATTTCTCAGCTTTTATCCATCTGTCAAGACTTTCAACAGAATTCAAAAGTGTTGTTTTTCCATTCCAAAAAAACTTTTAAATAGTCCATAAAGCCCCATCTGAATTTGACATTGTTTTGTTTCAATATGGGGATTTTTGCAGTGAAAGTGTTACGCCATCTTCTTGTTTGATAGGAGAGATCTTGCAATATTAAAATGTTCTTAAATTCTGAGCTTTTTGTTGGGTGCTCTCTATACACTTTTAATATTTTTTCTTTAAAGGAATGTACCAAAAACTTTTTGATTCATCGATATCTTTTGGTTTTTGTAAATGGTGTATTTTCTCAATTTTTGATTCAAACGTATGAGAGATCTTTTATGAAATGTATAACAAAGGCCTCTAAATTGTTGGATTCAATTTCCTCTGGTATATTTCTCATCCTTATATTTAACCGTCTTGATCTGTTTTCTAAATCATTTATTTTCAGATCCATATTTTTAACTCTCAACTCTAGCTGTAATATCTTTTCTGCAGCTTTTTTTATGATCTTGCTCAAAGGAATTCTCTTCCAGTGTGGTTAATCTGTCTGCTACTTTGTTAATTTCCTGTTTGATTTCTTTGGAGTTTTTATTAGCTCAAGCATTAATATTTGCAACTGATTTTCCATATTTTGCTCTATGAATGCTTTTAAATTTACTGGAGTTTCATCCTCTTGATCTTTTCTGGTCAACATTATAGATATATCAGATGTATCGTTTTCTGATGAATTTTTGGTATTAATTGGAAGAAAAAAAAGCCTGATAATCCTTTCTCCAATTTTCAGCTTTAACATGTTTCATTTCCTTTTTCCTTTCAGTTGATGTTTTTTGTTTTTTTCATGTGCCCATTATTGGGTTTCTCCTTAGTTTCCTCTCTCTTTTTCCTTAGTTTTTTGTTTTTATGCTGCATTATCTCCAACTCAAGTTTAATAATGTGTTTGATTATTTTTTCCATGTTTTTCCTTTTCTCTTTCCTCCTTTTTCTCTATTTATCTTTTTTCATTTTTTTTTCAGTGTAGTATGATTCCTTTAAATTTGATCCTTTCAATTGAGCTGTTTTTTTAGAGAGAGCAGAGGACTGAAAAAAAATTAAAAACCACAGAAAAAAAAATAGGAAAAACAATACCAAAAGGTAGCAAAGAAGTAACAGTAAGGCAAATATATCCCCACTTTATATAACCTTTCTTTTTTTTTTCTTCTTTTTTTCTTCTCCTCTATAATTTTTCTATAACTTTTTATTTTCTGGTCTCAAATCCGATTGAGAGATAAGAGGGGCCCCTCAATTCTCAGCACATAATAAGCAGTTCCCCCTTCATAATCATCAAGGGAGAGCAATCACAGTCGTGTTTCTGTTTTTGTATCTCTGTTTTCGTATCTCCCAATGGTCTCACTCAGTTTGCCTTTTCTCCACACGGCATTTTCAGTTTGGCATCTTCCTTATCCTGCTCCACCTCCTCCCGCCTGTCAGCGTGATGACCTTACGTCATGATGCTTTGCGCCGTATCCCCGGAGGTCTTTTTCAATGTGCTTGATTTATTCCATTTACATTTTCAGGATCTTGAAAAAGCACATTGAAAAAAACACGTTTTGAATATATATAGTATATCCCCTCACATTTTTGTAAATATTTTATTATATCGTTTCATGTGCCAACACTGAAGAAATTACACTCTGCTACAATGTAAAGTAGTAAGTGTACAGTCTGTATAACAGAGTAAATTTGCTGTCCCCTTTAAAATAACTCAAAACACAGCCATTAATGTCTTAACCGTTGACAAAAAAAGTGAGTACACCCCAATTAGCACTCAATTAGCCATTTTCCCTCCCCGGTGTCATGTGACTCATTGTTGTTACAAGGTCTCAAGTGTGAATGGGGAACAGGTGTGTTAAATATGGTGTCGCTCTCACACTCTCTCAGACTGGTCAGTGGAAGTTCAACATGGCACCTCATGGGAAAGAAGTATCTGAAAAAAATTATTGTTGCTCTACATAAAGATGGCCTAGGCCAGGTGTAGGCAACCTATGGCATGTGTACCAATGCACGGCACGTAAGGTGTCTTTGCATGGCACTCAAGGCTGCTAGAGCCAAACATGCTCTAGCTTATCAGGAGTACCAGTGAGTACCCAGAGAAGAGAGATACATACTGCTAGATATACACAGAAATGCAGAATAACCTTCCCCTCATACAAATAATATGAACAGCCCACACGCAAACACAACCCCACATGCAGCCTCTCACATGCCAAAGGCATACCATTTCCTAAAGAAGGAACCCCAGGGCGTTTCAAAAGACATATTTTAAAGCTTAGTGTGGTATCATTTTTTTCGCTAGCCTGTACCAAATGTAGAGGTAATATGCATTTTTTTCCCTTTTTTAAACATTTTTTAAACTTTTTAAAAGTTTTTTTAACTTTTAAAAACAATTTTTTAGCTTTTAAAAGCTTATTTTACTATTTTAAAACTTTGTTTAAACTTTTTTAAAGTATTTGTAACTTTTTAAAAGTTTTTTTTTTTACTGTTAACCCCTAGCTAGCCTAACAGTAAATCCCCCAATTTCCCCACTAACTTCTACCCACCCTAGCTAAATAAATACATATTTTACAAATATTTAAATATAACTTACTAAATAAATTTAACCCATGAGGATTAAAAAAAAAAGTTAACCCTCAGGGGTTAAAATTAGGTCACAATTAAATACTGTTATCTGTATTTTGATCTCTGCAGACAGTGATCAAATGGCAAGGAAGGGGTTACATTTTATTTGAAAGAGGTGAGGAGGGGGGTGATTTTTGTAACTAACAGGTTTATTTTTACACTGAGAGACAGATCAGCACCGATCTGTATCTCTGCACTTCACAGCTCACACTGAGGTGCAGGGAAACAGATCGGGTTTCACTGCAGCGCGTGTGATCCACTGCCGCACGTGTGATCGCTCTGGCTCCCGGTCACATATAGGCTGTGAAAGTGAAACTTCCTAGAACAGTGTGCCTCAGTGGAAATTTCCTGTCCTGCGCCCTTAACGGGAGGACTGCAATGACGGAAAATTTCCATCCAGCTTCCTTAATGGGTTATCGAGCAACATTTTCACATCTGCACATATATAAAACCAGCAATAATGAATTACACCTAGTGTTGTGATTACCAAAAAGGTTTATATAGGTATAGGTATAATGTTTAGCCCACAGGAATAATGATCTGAATGTATCATATACAATTATATAATATTAACTTCATATTTCTTTTTAATGGTGAGCTAAATAATACAATTTGTATTTATATATGAAAAGAATAGGGGAGGAGGAGTCTGCGCTAAACAGCAAAAATGTTTTTTTACTGTGTATCTTAACAATAAAAACTTTCATTTGGTATCCTTATTTATAGGACCATTTTTGTTTTATTGTATAAACACTATTATTTTTATATTTTTTATTTTTCTCCTGGCATTTAACTGTTCCTGCTTAAAGCAATCCACAGGTGGGGATTATTCCACCAGGCGCATTATAAATAGAGCAGTACTCCCTGCTCTACCAATGTGAGTATAACTTATTTTATTTTATTTTATATTTTCCCTTCCTACTGAGAGCACTATATCTGTTTTTATATACCGTGCGATACCTAACGAAACCAAAGCCGGACCTAAGCTCCAACAAATGTGAGTTTACCATTCCCCACTTTTATTCAATTTCGCTAAACCTCTCAGTATATACTATACCATTGGAAGTGTGTTTATGTTCTTATCTTTCATATACGGATTCCCTGGAAATTCGGAAGGATTAACCTTTGAGGACTGTATATATACAGCTCATCTACATAACAGTGAGACGTCTTTTATGCATATTATTGGACTTTTGAAGTTTTAAGTTTTACCACTACTAGTGCACGGACTCTGTTTTACATTATCTTATTGTATTTTTACTGTATATTTTTTATTGTATATTCATATCCTATTATTATTTTCTACTATTTCATATATTTTATATATTTCATCTGTATCCAGCGCAGCCCTTCATCCCTTTTTCTTTTCTTGTATTTATATATACATTTTTGAAAATGGGAATGGATCATATATCCCTAACAGGGACCTAATTATGCTTCTATCTTGTAACATAATTAAGTGTTGAGGTAAAATTGTTAACCTTTCACATAAATTAAATCTGTGCCTTGTGTAGATAAATAAACAAAAAGTATGGAATACTTCTAGATCTGCAGTTAAATTTATTGAAGTAGTTACAGCCTTGCGTGTGGTTTTCTTTATTTTCCTTGCTCTGAATTTTGAGGGAGTCAGACTGCCAATTTAAGCTATGGCTGCTGCTGTAATTAGCAGAGTGTTTCAAACAATTGTTACTTTATGGGTTAATAAGGGAGTGAAGAGGGAAACATAAAGCTTGACTCAGTCCTTTAAACTCTTGCTATGAATGCAGATGTAATATAACAAAAATGGTATTTCAGTCACCTGGAAATATTGTGTCATAATGAATATAAAGGGAAAATATAAAGTGTGGATCAAATGTAACATTCCATTTAGTAGTTCACAAAATAAAGTTATAAATACTTAATTGAATCTTAATCTAATCCATTTTGTTACTGCGTAAGTATTCTAGAGAAGATCTAAAAATAAGAATGGTAATATGGCTAATGCAGATTGGGTCTGTTGTCCTTAAAAGTCAGCATTTCTGTCCAGTGCCAGCTGTATTTGAAACACTGTGTCCAGAATACAATATTGTAATGTTATGCATCACTTCCACGGCTCCGATACTGAATCATTCAGTTCTGTTGGACTTGTATGCTGATTACAGGGGATTATGGAAGTCAAAAAGATAATCAAAAAACAAATTTAAAGGTTGTATTTAGAAATCAAAGTCTTTATTATTTAAAGAAGAGTGGTCTTGTGAAGACCGATTGGCCATCAGTAAAGAGTTTGAAAGCTTTTTTTTGTATGCAGGTACTACATTTTATAACTCAGTCTGGGATGTCATGAAACATCTCTGTGTCTGAATATACTTATTGCTATCAACAATGCTTGGTTCATATTATTTGCAATGTTATTAAGCAGCACTCTAAGACATTTTAGAGAACTAGCTGTCTCAATGCTGTTATTGTTATTGGACTCACAGATCTGTAACTTGCTTTGTGTGTCTAATGTTCTACTTTCGATAAATAGTGTTCAAAGCTGCTGCGATAAGACTCTCAAATATAGTAAGCTGCTTAAGAAGTTGGTGCTATATAAATGCCAATAATATTAATAATAAAACAGTTTTAAATAATAAAATTACCATGAATTTAGTGATAGGGAGAGAACCCTCCTCCACGTGGTAATCCTACCCTCCATTGTAAATATTCCGCCAGCAAGAGCTTGCTGTAGGTAATATGGAGTGACTCACACTTTTCTGGAGCTAAAGATCATCTCCAGATCAGTGTATGGATGGTATGATCACTGTCTGTGGTCGTATAGATAGCCCTGGTCCCCTCTGGTATCGTGCCAGTAGTCCACGTAGTGTATCCAGGATGATGCTCCAGTGATATGCGGAGAATATATAAAAAAACAAATAGTGCTCTCTGCTTTATTATTATTATTATTATTATTATTGCCATTTATATAGTGCCAACAGATTCCGTAGCGCTTTACAATATTATGAGAGGGGGGATGTAATTTTAAATAGGAAAATTACAAGAAATCTTACAGCAACAATAGGTTGAAGAGGACCCTGCTCAAAGCTTACAGTATATAGGAGGTAAAACACATTAGGACAGGAAATAGCAATCAAATAAGGTGGGAGTGAAGCAGAGCTGGAAGAGAGAGTGAACTGCTTCCATTATAAGAGAGAGCAAGAGACAGGTGTGTAAGGTAGAGGTTACTCTGGGAGGCCATTTCCTAATGAGATGGGTTTTAAGGCACTTTTTAAAGGATTGAAGACTAGGTAGGGGGTAGGCAGGCTATTCCATAGGAAGGGAGTTGCCTGCGAGAAATCCTGCAAACGCGAGTTGGCCGTACGGGTGCGAGCAGCAATCAGGTCACTGGCAAAATGGAGGGAACGAGTAGGGGCAAACCTATGGATCTGTGAAGAGATATAAGAGGGGCTAGATTTGTTCAGTGCTTTATAGGTATGGAGTAGCACTTTGAATTGACTCCTATAGGATACAGGAAGCCAATGTAAGGACTGACAGAGGGGTAAGTACCGACTAGAGAGGAAAATCAGTCTGGCTGCAGCATTCATTATAGACTGTAGCGGGGCAATACGGCTTTTGGGAACACCAATCAGGAGAGGGTAAAAACAAAGAGAACGTTACCTGCGCTCTGGCCTAAATCCCCATGTACATTTAAACAAAATGGAGGCTCTTTAGTTTTATTCCAATGGCCATTTGAATATATAAGCTCACCTGCCACGTCAAGGCAAGCCTCAATAGGTGAGTTCCTACACTAGCCATTAGATATGCTGATATCAGCCAAGAATCTCCAGTAAGACAGGAAGGGGTATTTTATAAACCCTTTTACATTTAACCCTTTATAGGGCTTCTACACATACAATAAACTTTGCTGGTATAAGACAAAGTGTAAACATCTCTAATGAGACAGGAAGGGGTATTTCATAAACCCTTTCACATTTATGCCTTGATGTGGCAGGTGAACTTATGTATTCAAATGGACATTGGAATAAAACTAAAGAGCCTCCATTTTGTTTAAATGTACATGGGGATTTAGGCCAGAGCGCAGGTAACGTTCTCTGTTTTTACTATGTATTTTAAGCTGTTGGATACTAAGCTACTGCTGCTGTAAGTGCGGTGCTTTATCTTTGTGTTTGTATATAATCAGGAGAGGGTTACAATAATCCATGTGGGAAATTACTAGAGCATGGACAAGCTCCTTGGTAGCATCTTCTGTAAGAAAGGGGCGGATGTGGGCTATGTTTTTAAATTGTAATCTACAGGATTTGGCAACACTTTGGATGTGAGGCTCAAACATGATGCCAGAGTCAAGTATGACACCAAGACAGCGTGCTTGAAAGGATGGACTTATGTGGATACCACTGACTTAAAGGGAGAGCGAGAGAGGAGGATCAGTTTTAGGAGGAGGAAAGACAAGGAGTTCAGTTTTGGAGAGATTGAGTTTCAGAAAGCGGGAGGACATCCAGTCAGAGATGAAAGAAAGGCAAGCAGTGACACTTTGCAGGATGGCAGGGGAGAGGTCCAGGGAGGAGAGATATATTTGGGTGTCATCAGCATACAGGTGGTAGTGGAATCCAAAAGAGGCAATAAGTTTGCCAAGAGAAGCAGTATAAAGCAAAAATAGAAGAGGACCAAGAACAGATCTTTGGGGAACTCCAACCGAGTCAGGACGAGGGGAGGAGGTATCCTTGGAAAAGGAGACACTGAAGGAGCATTGGGAGAGATAAGAGGAAAACCATGAGAGGACAGAGTCACAGAGACTGAGCGATTGAAGAGTTTGAAGGAGGAGAGCATGATCAACGGTGTCCAAGGCAGCAGAGAGGTCAAGAAGAATTAGTATGGAGTAGTGGCCTTTGGATTTAGCTACAATTAAATCATTAGTAGCTTTGATAAGAGCAGTCTCAGTAGAGTGGAGAGGGCAGAAGCCAGATTGAAGAGGGTCAAGGAGGGAGCTGGAATTGAGGAAGTGAGACACATGGGTAAAGACAAGTCTTTTCAGAAACTTTGAGGAAAAAGGGAGCAGGAATATGGGACGATAGTTAGAAGGGGAGGATGGGTCAAGAGATGTTTTTTTAAGGATAGGTACTACAGTGGCATGTTTAAGGTCAACAGGGACAATGCCAGAAGAGAGAGAGCAGTTGAAGATATGAAGGGAAGGCACAAGAGAAAGGGAGAGACATCTGATGAGGTCAGATGGGACAGGATCGAGCAGCCAAGTGGTGGGGCGAGAGGAAAGGAGAAACGCAGCCACATCTTGTTCAGTAGCTGGTGAGAAAGTCTGAAGAGTAGGAAAGGCATGATCTACCTGTGGTTGAGACAGAGAATGGCAGGGTGGGGAGAATTCTTTACTTAGCTGTTCAATCTTGTCGGTAAAGTAGCATGCAAAGCTATCGGCAGTAAGGTTAGTTTGTGGGGTGGCCACAGCAGGGCAAAGAAGAGAATTAAAGGTGTCAAAGAGATGCCTGGGATTGCGGGAGCATTAACGAATGAGAGGGGAAAAGTATGACTGTTTTGTGAGGGCAAGGGCTGCGCTGTATGAACACAATACGAATCAATAATGAAGTTAGTCTGCCTGGGTGAGGGACTTCCTCCAGGAGCGTTCAGCACAACAGGAGCAACTCTGCAGATAGCGTGTTGATTTAGTATGCCAACTTTGGGGGTGTGTCCTCCTCGAGGTGCATGTTTAGAGCGGGGCTGCAGTGTTCAAGGCAGAGGTGAGGGTAGTGTTATATGTGGAGATGGCCAGTGAGGGACAGAAGAGGGAAGGGATGGATAGAAGTTGTGAATCAATTTCAGCTGACAGCTGCTGGAGGTCAATAGAATTAAGGTTCCTCCTGAGTTGAGGGGGGTTAGGCTGAGGTTGTTGGGTGAGGGAGTAATCAAGAGCAAGTGATAAGAGGTGGTGTTTAGAGAGAGGAAATGGAGTGTTGCAGATATTAGATACTGTACACGCATAAGAGAAAATAGGGTTGAGAGTATTGCCAGCTACATGGGTGGGAGAATTAGCCCACTGTGATAGCCCGAGGGAGGAAGTAATTGAAAGTAGTTTAGAGGCTGCTGAGGTCACAGGTGGGTTCATGGGAATATTGAAGTCTCCAAGAATTAGGGATGGAATATTAGAAGAGTAGGTTAGCCAGGCAGCAAAAGTATTCAAGGAAGAGGAGAGGGGTACCAGGGGGATGATAGCAGAGAAGGGTTTGAAAAGGCGAATTGAATTAATTTCAGATGATGGGAAAGAGAGGGAAGAGGGGATGGGCAAAGTTTTAAAGGAGCAGTGGGGTGAAAGGAGAAAACCTACACCGCCACCTTTCTCTTTGCTTGTCTTGGATTGTGGGTAAAGTGAAGACCACCAAAGGATGGTGAGGCAGGGGTAGCAGTATCAGAGGGAGAGAGCCATGTTTCTGTTAGTGCAAGTAGGTTTACGGAGTGTGAGATATAGAGGTCATAGATGGAAGTTTATTTAAAGGTGCTGCACACATAGCGTGCATTCCAGAGGGCAGCTTTAAAGGAGGAATTATAGCGAGAATTACATGGAATGGGTATTAGGTTGTTGTGGTTTCTGGTGTTTGTACCAGGTGGCTTAGTAGCGGAGGGACCAGTGTTTGGAGAGACATCACCAGCTGCTAGGAGCAGTAGGATGGAAAGGAAGATAAGGTGGGAGTAAGATTTAAATGTTGGGGACAGGAGTTTGGATTTAGGGGATTTAGGAGGGGTTTGTGGAGAAAGACTGGATAAGTATGAGTAAAGTGCATTTGATGTATACAGAGATAAGGGAGCAGAGAGGGAGCAATGAATACTGTGTCAGCAGGAACAGGTAAGTAAAATGATAGAGAGATTTTAATAATGAGGAAAGTGAGAGAGAAAGTGAAAAATAGAAGTGAGAACATTAGTAGGAGAATAGGTGCTGTGTGATAAGCTGTGAGAATTGTAGGTGTGGTTAGGAGGGTTAAGGAGGTATTGTGTGAGTTTAGCTATTTTAGGCGTGGAGGGCTTGGTGAACATGATTGGTTTGTCAGGAAACCTAGGTAATTTGAGCTATCTATAAATGTAATGAGTACCATGGGGAGGGTGGGGTGTGGGGTAGGGTGGGTGGGAAATGATCATCCAGAAACGCTACCTCTGCTCAGGGCAAGTCCTGTAGGATTGGGTACTATGAGTCCTGGGTGTAATTGTTTCAATATTTTATGGGGCTCAGGCTATAACAGGGAGAATCTAGGGTTAGATAAGACAGATTGTGGGTGTAGAATCATTGAGGTGTTAAAAACAAAATCAAGGACAAAGCAGATGAAAGGCAATTTAAATTTAAGGATATGAGGGAATGGCAGAGATCAGATAGGTAAAAGTCATAAACAGATCATAAATTAATGAGGCTTAAAGTGCAATAACTAACACTAGCAAAACAAACATTTAACTAAACAAGAGTTAAGGATGGAGAGTGCAATAGTCATCAATTAAGCAGTAATAGAGTGGGGGATGGAGATACAAAGAAATACAATTTAAAACAGAAATAAGAAAAATAAGAAGTCCAGGTATTCTCAAGATGATCATCCAAAAATGCTACCTCTGCTTAGTGCAAGTCCTGCAGGGTTGGGTGCTGTGAGTCCTGGGTGTAGCTGTTTCAATATTGTATTTAAAAATATTTAATAAACAAAATAAAATAAGAAAGGAGATATACTCACAATAGATGAGCAAATAGGTATTACTCAATCCTTTACAGCATAGGTGGTTTGTCCCCCACCCAGGAATGTGAGATGCAGCTTCTCCAATATAAGATGTTCAATGAAGATCCAAAAGTAAAATAAAAACTATGTTTATTCAAATAAAAAAAGAAGTAACACACTGACACGTTTCACCTATACAGAAGGCTTTTTGAAAAAGCCTTCTTATAAGTGAAATGCCTTAGTTTGTTACTTATATTCATTTTATTTCATTTTTCAATAAAATTAATATTTATTTTAACATGTTTCACCTATACAGAAGGCTGTTTGAAAAAGCCTTCTGTATAGGTGAAACGTGTTAGTGTGTTACTTCTTTTTTTTTCAATAAAAAGCAGAGAGCACTAATTGTGCCTTTTTATATTCTACGCATATCACTGGAACATCATCCTGGATACACAACGTGGACTACTAGCATAAACACTAGACATATGCAATTTGTTTTGGTCCGAATGGCTGCTCACTGCAAAAAAAAACACGTCCCCCCTCTAAGCCCCCACCCATGCCGCATGAGTGGGTGCTTCTAACCTGAAGGGGGGGCCTATTGCCCCCCGTGATCCCACCCCTGAGCAGCGGGTGAGGGCCCTAAAGTAAAATAATGTGGGGGGAACCTATTGTCCTCCTCCCCGGCCCCCACCCCTGAGCGGTGGGTGGGGGCCCTAAATTAGAATAAGGGGAGACCTAATGTCCTCCACCTGGCCCCCACCCCTGAGCGTTGGGTGGGGGCCCTAAATTAGAATTAGGGGGGGACCTCATCCCTGAGCCTTGCCCGCTCTGCAATTAGGCTCAGAGCACTCTGATTGGTGGATTTAAGCCATCCAATCAGAATGATCTGACAGGTAAATGAAGAGACTGACAGGTAAGAAATCCACCAATCAGAGTGCTCTGTGTTTTTTTCCCATGCTGTGTAATTTGACTCATAACACTGATTGGTTACTTAATCCATCAGAGAGTTATGAGTCAAATTACACAGCAAATTCCAAAGAACTTTCCCACGCTGTGTAAAATGTTACAGAGAACTCTGATTGGTGGATTTCAAGCTAACCAATCAGAGTGCTGTGACAGGTAAATGTAGAGACTTACCTGTCAGTCTCTTCATTTACCTATCAGAGCACTCTGATTGGATGGCTTAACCCACCAATCAGAGTGCTCTGAGCCTAATTGCAGGGCGGGGGAAGCCCTCCATGGGTGAGGATGGATTATTTTTTTTTTGCGCTAATTTTTTTTTTTGCGTTGGTTATTATGGCTTTTTATTTGCCCTTTTTTGGGGTTGAAAAAATAAGATTTTAGGTCCCCCCCTAATTAATATTTAGGGCCCCCACCCACCGCTCAGGGGTGGGGGCTGGGGAGGAGGACAATAGGTCCTCCCACATTATTTTACTTTAGGGACCTCACCCGCCGCTCAGGGGTGGGGGCCGGGGGGGCAATAGTCCCCCCTTCAGGTTAGAAGCACCCACTCACGCGGCATAGGTGGGGGCTTAGAGGGGGGACGTGTTTTGGGGTTTTTTTTTGCAGTGAGCAGCCATAGGCTGCTAGCCATAGGCTGCTCACTGTTTAATAGACATGTCCCTACTCGCGGTATAGCGAGTAGGGGCATAATTTACTAATACTAAGTAATCTTTACTTAGTATTAGTAAATTTGACTGAAAGACCAGTTCAGATCTTTCAGCCTTTTAGTAGATAGCTCCCTAATGCCGTGGGAATTAGGGAGTTATCTACTTATTCATTCCTGTCATTAGATTGACTGGCTAAGTAACTTACATTTTATATTGTTGTAAATAGTATATATACTATATAATATATAATATAGTGTTGTAAATGCTTACAGCTGAATCCTGGCTATGTTTGTATACTTTTTATTTAAATTTGTATACTGTGTAACATTGTTCTTCTTCCACTGGGTAAGTATATTAGTACTTAGGCAATACTGTGCTTTGGAACTTCGGCACTTCGACACTTCGGAACTTCGGCAACTTCGGAACTTCGGAACTTCGGCACTTCGGCACCACTCATGGGTCAGGTCCAGTGGGGAGGACATTAGGTTCCCCCCCTCATTCTAAATTAGGTCCCCCCCTAATTAGTATTTAGGCCCTCACCCACCGCTCAGGGGTGGGGGCCAGAGGAAGGACATTAGGTCCCCCCTAATTAGTATTTAGGGCCCCCACCCACTGCTCAGGGGTTGGGGCTAGTGGGGAGGACATTAGGTTCCCCCCCTCATTCTAAATTAGGTCCCCCCCTATTAGTATTTAGGCCCTCACCCACCGCTCAGCGGTGGGGGCCAGTGGAAGGACATTAGGTCCCCCCTAATTAGTATTTAGGGCCCCCACCCACTGCTCAGGGGTTGGGGCTAGTGAGGAGGACATAAGGTCCCCTCCCTCATTCTAATTTAGGGCCCCCACCCACCGCTCACTGGTGGGGTCAGGGGGGAGGACATTAGGTCCCCACGTTCATTCTAATTTAGGGCCCCCACCCAACGCTCGGGGGAGGGGGCCAGTGGGAGGACATTAGGTCCCCCCTAATTAGTATTTAGGGCCCCCACCCACCGCTCAGGGGTGGGGGACAGGGGTGGCATTAGGTCCCCCCTCATTCTAATTTAGGTCCCCCACCCACCGCTCAGGGGTGGATGCCGGGGGGGAAATAGGCTCGGAAGGGGGGACCCTCTTTATGCCCCTACTAGCTGTATAGCTCCAGAAAAGTGTGAGTGCAATACTTTTATTTATTTTTTGCCTCTCCTCCTTCTAGACACACTACACTATATTTGCATTCCTGTCCCATTTTGTCTTTTCTTTTATATTTGCTCCATTGGATTCTACACAAGGATTTTATGAGTAAAGCACTGCTTCCCTACACTCCCCATTCTATTTGCATCTACGAGCAGAAAGAAGAGACTGGTTTGGGAAGGTTTAGCTGCTGCACATACAAGGAACAAGCGCCAGAAATCTCATTTGCTGCTAAAAGTCAAGCTGGCATGTTTTTATAATGGAGGAAGACTGCCCTACTTGAATAAGTGTCCCCTGACAGGACCAATCATTTTACAGAAGAACAGGAGAAAGGCAGGACTGAAGAGTTACTGTAACAGTCACCAGTCTCTATCAATGGAGATAGTAGGAGATGTAGAAGTTATAAGTCAATAACAGCTTTAATGCTTGATGATAAATTATATTTATTAATTTAAATTTACACATAGGCATTAAAAATACTTCATTGCATTTAACTAGTAATAGTCTTTTATTAACCTTGTGAATTTCTTCCATTCAGTATTAAACCATTTGTTATGCCTAACTCCTTAAGAATGGCAAGCGTGCTTCGCGATCCTTAAAGAGATGGTCCTAAACAACACCAGACAGCATAGCACATCCATGTCATCCTTTAAAGTTACCTGCTCACCACCATTCCCCTGCTAGCAATAACGCTGAGGGGCTTGACTGACATCCCAGGCAGTCCAATATAAAAAATATACATCTATCCACAGGCCACAGTGCTTTTACAATATAGAAAAAATGTATGCGTCCACAGTTGTTTTGCATTCGGTAAATAAAGTAAAAAAAGAAGTATTAAACAATGAATTAATTAACTGAAACTATGTATATTATATATAAATATGAACACAAACACATTCACACACTACCATTTTCACTGTATTTTAATACATATATATTAGGGATGTGCATGGGGAAAATTTTCAGTTCGGTTCTGCATTCCAAAATTTGGGACTTTCGACAATTCGAGACTTCGGCACTTTGGTTAGGTTCAGCACTTCGGAACTTCAGCACTTTGACACTTCAGAACTAGTGATGTCGCGAACATGAAATTTTCGGTTCGCGAGTGGCGAACGCGAATTTCGGCGAATGTTCGCGAAACCGCGAACCGACCGCCATAGACTTCAATAGGCAGGCGAATTTTAAAACACACAGGGACTCTTTCTGGCCACAATAGTGATGGAAAAGTTGTTTCAAGGGGACTAACACCTGGACTGTGGCATGCAAACTCCGATCCGTGGCTGCATCTTGCAGCCGCTTAGTAGATAACTCCCTAATTCCCACGGTATTGGAGAGCTATCTACTAAAAGGCTGAAAGACCTAAATTGGTCTTTCAGCCAAATTTACTAATACTAAGTAAAGATTACTTAGTATTAGTAAATTCTGCCCCTACTCGCATGTCTAGTAAGCAGTGAGCAGCCAGTGACTGCTCACTGTAAAAAAACAAACAAAAAAAAAACCTATTGCCCCCACCCCTGGGCGGCGGGTGGGGGCCATAAAGATAATGAGGGGGGGGCCTACTGTCCTCCCCCGGCCCCCACCCCTGGGCGGTGGGTGGGGGCCATAAAGATAATGAGGGGGGGACCTACTGTCCTCCCCCCGCCCCCACCCCTGCGCGGTGGGTGGGGGCCATAAAAATAAT
>OW240913.1:250486606-250507251 GCA_933207985.1 Pelobates cultripes
AGGGGGGAGGACATTAGGTCCCCCCCTTTTTAGTATTTAGGGCCCCCACCCGCCGCTCAGGGGTGGGGGCAAGGGGGGAGGACCTTAGGTCCCCCTCATTGTGATTTATTTGCCCCCACCCACCGCTCAGGGGTGGGGGCCGTGGGGGAGGACATTAGGTACCCCCCCTTTTTAGTATTTAGGGCCCCCACCCACCGCTCAGGGGTGGGGGCCGGAGGGGAGGGCATTAGGTCCCCCCCCTTTTTAGTATTTAGGGCCCCCACCCGCCGCTCAGGGGCCAGGGGGAAGGACCTTAGGTCCCCCCCCTTCTTAGTATTTAGGGCCCCCACCCACCACTCAAGGGTGGGGGCCGGGGGGGGACAGAAGTTTCCCCCCTATTGTTTTTTTTAGGGCCCCCACCCACCGCTCCGGGGTGGGGGCCGGGGGGAGGACAGTAGGTCCCCCCCACATATCATTGAGTAAACTTTGACAACCCCCACCCCCGAGCGGCGGGTTGGGGGGTTGTCAAAGTTTACTCAATGATATGGAATAGAGGGCGGACCAAACATCGCATATGTTCGCCCGGGAACTATTCACCAGCGAACTGTTCGGGACATCTCTATTCAGAACTTTGGCACTTCAGAATTTCGGAACTTCGGTGGGTGGGGACCCTAAATACCTATTGTCCTCCTGGCCCCCACCCCCATTTTACCCCCCCCAGGTGACTAGGGGTCCTCAAACGCCTAGTCACCCCCTCCCAAAAAAAATTAACCCCTACCTACCCCGCTCATCCTAAAAATAAAAAAATAATGAGGGGGACCGTTAACTAGGTACCTGTTAAAAAAAAAAATAAAAAAAAAAAAAATTTCAGCCCCAAGAAGGCCAAATAAAAATCCATAATAAATGTTGCACTTTGAGAAAAAAAAAAACAGAGAGCAAAAAAAAAATCCATGTTCACTGATGGAGGGCTCCGCACAGACTGAGCTCTGCAGGGAGGGGGAAGGCTTATAAAGCCTTGACCCGCCCTGCAGTTAGGCTTAGAGCACTCTGGTTGGTTGATTTAAAGTAAGTCTCTACATTTACCTGTCACATCACTCTGATTGGTTAGCTTGGATTCCAGACAATCAGAGTGTTCTGTGTCATTTTACACAGCGTGGGAAAGTTCTTTGGAATTTTTTTTTAAGTATTAATAAATTTGGCTGAAAAACCAATTTAGGGCTTTCAGCCTTTTAGTAGATAGCTCCCTATTACCGTGGAAATTAGGGAATTATCTACTTATTCATTCCTGTCATTCCATTGACTGGCTAAAAAACTTACATTTTATATGAATGTGTATTACTTGATTGTTGTAAGTGTTGCAAATTCTTACAGCTGAATCCTGGCTATGTTTGTATACTTTTTATTTAAACTTGTATACAGTGTAACATTCTTAATTCTTCCACTGGGTAGGTATATTAGTTCTTCAGCAAAACTGTGCTTCGGATCTTCGGCACTTCGACACTTTGGAACTTCAACACTTCGGAACTTTGACACTTTGGAAATTCTACAATTTTGGAACTTCGACACTTCGGAAATTCGACAGTTTCGGAACTTCGGCAAATATCCGAATGTCTGAACTGGTCGAAATGCGTCTGAATTGACATTTGAAACGAATTGCACATGTCTAATATATATATTAAAATACAGTAATATATTAATATCAGAATACACTTAGTATGACATGAATTATATATATTTATTTTTATTGTGTGTGTATATATATATATATATATATACATATATAAAAAGAATAATATACCATATAAATCTATAGAATGTAAACAAATATATAAAACCAAGTCCCAAGTAGAGTAAAAGTCCAAATAGTACTTTTGGATGTCCAGTGTCAGATTTTACCCATGGGAAAGCATTGAATAATTGAATAATGCTTTTCTATAGGGAAATCCTAATGCGAGCGCGACTATTGCTGCGCATGCGCATTAGGTCTCATCTGCCGGTTGATGTTGGCGGGGGAGGAGCATGACCTAGTGCCGAGAGACATTGGTTCTGGATTCAGGTAAATGACTGACTGGTAAGTGACTTCAGCTGGGTGGGAGTGGAGGCGCAAGGGAGGGGGGCACTGTAGGCTTTGTTTTCCTGGCACTATAGAATCCCTTTAATAGTTTGCAGCAACTTATTGATTCTATATGCTTTCTGCTTATCACTGGGATGATGTTTTGCAGTGGGGACTCTCAGCAGTTCTCAAAATGCCACAATATGTTTCACAGCTGTGCAGTAATAGTGACAGCAGCAGACGTACAAATAAGTTGTCCTCACTGCAAAAACACTTGAAGATTGTAAAAAGTCATATTAAGCATACCTTAATTGTCCATGCTAATTAATATTGAACCATGTGGTCTTTCACTTCACTATAGCTTTAACTGTGCTTCTTTTGTAGTGTTATTTTATTTCCTAATTGAGTTGACACTTATAAAATGAAATAAGAAGATAAAAATAAGTAGATAAAAAGACATATGTTGCAGAGTAAAGTCTTTTCTTAAAGCTATGTACAATGAATATTGATTTAGAGAAATTAGCCAAAAGGAATCCTAGCAGAGTTGTTGAGAACGTGTGACCTTGGCGTCTGCTATCGCTGCCTCAAGGTTGAGGAAATTATTATTTCCTTATCCAAGCACCTCCGTTCATTTTTGCTGCATGACTTCCCTGTAAATGGTAATAGGCTCTTATTCCACAAAAGACCCTAGCTTGATTGATGACTGTCACTCTTTTGACCTAACTGTGAATGTGCTGAAATGTTATATCATACGTAAATATCATGTTAAGGGGAGATTCCATTCCAGCTGTTAATGTTAATATTAAGTCTATTTTAGGTCCAAAAATGTTAATTTTATAGACAGTGTTTTATATATAGAGCTTATGTAAATAATGAAGAGAAAAAGATATGAACAGTATCCACTAAATCAAAGTGGTTTATTATGAAATTATTCACAGTGAATATACTATACTTAGTGTACATAGTTAGAAGATATCTTCATTATTAATATTGTATAGGTTCTCCTTGTGCTGCCAAGATAGTTCTGATGCATTGAGTCCTGGACTTCACAAGACCTCTGAACGCCCCGTGGTATCTGGCACCAAGACATTAGCAGCAGATCCTTTAAGTCTACTCAGTTATAGCCTGTACATCTAGCCAGGATTATTAATTCTTCATCAATTTTGTGCTTATACTTAGGATCCATATTACTGAGTTGGACTCTTTAGGGTGATTATTACATGGATGTAATTGCTTGATCTTTTTGTACTGTTGATTATTGTTTCAGTTTTTATTTATTAATGTATTTATAATATATGTGTCTATTGTAAATGTATCTATGTGGATTTATGACACTTGACACTTTCTTGTGCTACTCTACCTATGTTTTCTTGTTTTGTTTCTGACACAAAGACATTAGCAGCAGACCATTGCCCAGAGCATAACACTGCCTCTGCCGGCCTGCCTTATTTCTATAGTGCATCCTGCTGCCATATCTTCTATAGGTAAACAACACAATCCTCCTGATCTAAAAGAAAATGGGATTCATCAGACCTTCTTCCATTGCTCCATGGTCCTGTTCTGACACTCACATAACCATTGAAGGCACTTTCGGTGGTGGACAGGGGACATCATGGGCACTCTGGCCAGTCTGCAGTTACGCAACTCCATACTCAGCAAATGTAAGTTACATAGTTTTCTTGGTTAAAAAAAAAAACAACTAAAGCCTATGAAGTTCAAGCTCGAAATCCAGCCTTTTCTGCTATTGATCCAAAATATGTAAAAAAAAAAAAAAAAACTATTGTAGTTATTTCCTTAACAGAAAAAAAATCACCCCTACTTAATAATGGCATTCATATTTACCCTTGGCTCAACGTTCTCAAGGATATTTATTATATCCTTGAATATTCATTTTTAAAAATATCTAACAAATCTGATAAAACAACCTCTTTAGGCAGAATATTCCACATCTTTATAACCACAAAAACACATTTTTTCCTGTCTCAATGGGTCATCTCTTGCCTAGCACATATTCCTGCTAATAAACAGATTAGCAAATAGAGGTTTGTACTAACCCTGTGTATATTTGAATAGTGCTATCATATTTCATCTGAGGTGTCTTTTATCTAAAATAAACAAGAGCAGTTTTTCAAAGTGGGGTCTTACCATTGATTTATGAGAAGGTACAATTATATTTTGACCACATGAATCAATAACACCTTTTACACATGGTAGCACCTTACTTTGCATCGTGTTGCCTAGTTTATAAGCTATAATTATTCCCAAGTACTTATTTATTTCATGCTGTCCTTAACCCAACCCAATTATCACGGTCATGTGATAACCCAACACGCAGTATGTAAACCCACAGGAAACCCAAGCACGTATTACTGAAACTTGAATGGTTGGGTTTAATGTAGGTAGAAAAGAGTGGTCAAGGAACAGCCAAAATCAGAATACCAGAGATCAGGAGAACGATACGAGAATAGCTGGGTCAGAATACCAGAAAGGAGGAAGTCAAAATATAAGCAGAGTCATGGAACAAGAGAGAGCAGAGAAGTCTAAAGCCAAGGTGAGTCAAAACACAGAAATACCTAAATAAATACAGGGTGTACCAAATAGCACAAAGGGATACACAAGGAACCACAATAGGGCAAGGAACAAAGCAAAAGGCGCCCTTTTTAAAAGGAAGCATCTTTTGATTTAAAACATTCTGGGCCAGTATTGACAGCGTGGGACCGCGTCATTGACGTCATGCATTGCGTCATCAAAAAGGGCGTGATTCCAATGTACGCCATGGGACATGCTGAACATGCTGTGTGAGGAGCCGGCTTCGGATCTTGCACCACGTGGGTTCGATGGAGAGAGGCAAGAGTTTGTGACACAAATTTAATGCTCCTTAATGTGGGTTCCTTATTTCAAAATACATGACTTTGCATTTATTGTATTGAATCTCATATGACACTTGCCTACTCAGTATACTAAGGTATCACAATCTCTTTGTAGGGAAGTTCTATACTGTTTAGACTGTATTATCTTACATACTTTTGTGTCATCTGCAAACACCAACACAAATCTTGCAATGTCAACATCAATATTATTTATAAACAGATTAAAGAGAAGTGAATTTAGGACAAAACTTTGAATTTGAAAATTTTCCATTTAAAACTACTCCTGTCGCATACAACCATGGTGATTAATGATAATAATATTGTTAGCGAATAAAAGTCTTTAATATTATTCCTCAACAGCCCTCCAAATAATTTCTCAATCATAGATGCTAAGCTCATGGGTCTGCAGTTTCCAGGTTAAGCTTTTGATCCTTTTTTTTATATATATATATGCACCACATCTGCTTTTCTCCAATCCTCTGGTATGATTCCTGAAAGAAAAGAATGCTGAAAGGTAAAGGGCTTGGGGTTTGGATTACATTATGTTTTTTTAATTGCTGTAACCCTTTATCCTGTGTTAACAAATCACCTGTTTGCTGTAAGGCTTTTGTAACAGGGATTTGCAAATCTACAGCCATACAATACACTGAATAAAATATATATTTAGAATTGTTGTCTTGTCATGGTCCTCCTTGATTGACACACCCATCCCAAATGTAAATGCAAGCCATTAATTTTACTCTCAACCTTTTTGCTATTAGTATACTTAAAAACATTTAGAAGTTGGGGGCGGGGCATTGCAGCCAAAATGGCCAGACATGCTTGAATACAGTTCCGACATCAACAATCATAAAAATCTCCCTGCCGAAAACAACCCTCTGAGACCCGGGGGCTGGTCTGCATCCGAGTGGGCACACAACGGTACACAAATCCTGCAACTACCACCAACGGAACTGCAGATAAGCCTTGCGGCCTAACCTAAGGTGCGGCACACGTGGAAATCGCGGGAGAGACAGCCGCTCTCCCTCGGCCACGGTGCGCAGCAGCTCTCAACATGGGAACCCGTTCCCCCCACCCTATGGACCGGTGAGGGTTATCCCGGTCCCCTTCACCCCAAGGCAAACAGCAAAGCTGGCCCCAGCTGTAATACCATGCCAAAGTCCTGGGGATAATGAGCCTCTTAAGATGGTGGGCGCATCCCAACAAACCGCATCAACACTAGCACAGTCTCAAGAGCCAGACTCAAGAGCCGACGGTACACTGTCTGACACCACTTGACACTATCTTTAATAGATTTTGGGAGTGACTAAAGCACCGCATCAGGTGAGTGCAACCCGAACCGGAGGAGGAGGTGGAACGGCTGGGGGACCGGAGGTGGAAGGGGCCTCCCTCAGACACACAACGCAAACCAGCTAAAACTAAACGTCCTGCAAGCCGACCTGGTCCAAAGCCCAAACAGAGACAGTCTCTGCGACAGCGACCACATCGCCGGAGGCCCAACTACCGCAGGCGACAGCGGAACATGCGGGCCTATTGCAGCGCCCAACAAAGGGCAGACCCAGCCTTCAGAAGGTATTAAACCTGTGGACTTATGGAGCTGACTCTTATCACAACCTGGGGGAAAAAGAGCATTGTACCGTCACTCAGGGGCCATTCAAGGCTCACGAACACCCCAACCAAGTAGAGGTATCGGTTGACTGTAGCAGCATGGGTCTGAGGACCTCCCCAGCCAACGCTCTCAAACGCGTGCTTCTAGGCAACTAGGGGACTGCACTTGTTTTGTATGAGAACTCTTTACCTTTGTTTGCACCTTTCAAGCCATAACCAAAAATTGCACAGAATACGGACGCAACCCTGCATCTAAATTGTAACGGCTGGCCCCAACATAGTTCACACACACACAACTGGAGAATGAGACAATTGCGCTGTCAGGGCTCCCCAGAATCTGCTAACGAAGGTCAGTGCCACATTTTATGCCCCAGTACACTCAACATACCTAACTTTAACTCTGACACTGCATTCAAGTTTCTTGGTCCTGGGAAAATCAAACAATACCATAGACACAATTAGGAACCGGGCAACCACAGCTTACAGGGTACACCAGACTACACCTAATCAGGCCATATACCAACAAGCAGCACATATTGGAATACTCTCTTACCCACACTAGCCTGAAAGGGAGCAGTATCCTCGCACTCATATATCCCCCAGTGCCAAATAAGCACACAAACTACATACTTACCTGTGTCAATTGCATGTACCTAATGTAATTGTTATGTCGCGTAAGGTGATTGTATATTTTTCAACTTTGAAAACCAGCATGTATACATCAACTTGATAACATAAACGAGGCAAAAATGCTTAGGACCTGTCTAAACATAGTGTGATACCTAGCTCACACTCCTTTATACTATAGCGTCAGTTTGCCTGACTCAATTTATCTCCGCACCTGCCATTAGCATGATGTCGAAACTAGCATATAGCACTAAAATTTAAAGCCGGTAATACCTAGTTTTTATGCTTGTAACTGTTAATGTAGTTGCTCATCTATAAAATAAGCATGTAATCACAAACAAAAAATGCGCCATTGTTTATGCCACTGTTTGGCCTGTTTATATACCCATGTACGCTGTTGTGGCGTTTGTCGTTGTTTTTGTACTCACCTGCGCAACAAAAAAAAAACATTTTAAAGTTGGTCTTGCTCTCTTTGGTTATGATTTTTTTTATTTTCTTCCTTTTTACAGGCCCTATTGGCATGTCCAAATGTGTTATAGGATGCTATTGGCCCATCTGATTTAAATGTTTTCAGTGCCCCTTTCTTATTGTTTATTACTTGACTAAGCCACATTGGTTTTCATTTGCTTTTTTATATTGTTTCAGAATTGTATGTTTAGAGAATGCACATTGTCTCCCTGCCATACCAATGTTTCCCTCTGTTTTGAAATTCTCATGCTTGTGTTCGCTGTTGTGGAACCACAAGCCTCTTTTTCACAATGTGCACAACAAAAATAAAGAATTATAAAAAATACAAAAAAAAAGGTTCAAGCCTGGTGCAAAATGTGCCCAGTGCTCTAGAAAGTCACGTTTTGTTTTAGATCACGTGTATTTACAGGTAGTTATGCATTGTTTACCACAGGACATATTCAAAGGTCTTGTGGAGTTCATGCATTAGAGCTGTTCTGGCAGCACAAGGGAAC
The DNA here is from genome assembly GCA_933207985.1 of Pelobates cultripes. Lineage (NCBI taxonomy): Eukaryota > Metazoa > Chordata > Amphibia > Anura > Pelobatidae > Pelobates > Pelobates cultripes. Next base: position 250,494,706 of record OW240913.1, read on the forward strand.
CTATGATATTAGGCAGGCGTATTTAATATTGTAAATATACAAAAATATTGCACTCAAACTACCACTACTTCTGGGTGACAGCAATGACCATAGTACACATAAGTCCCAATGCATATATAATGAAAACCAAAGAACTTCGGAATACATTTTCAAAAAGTTCTTGAATTTTTGGCATTATAAGATGTATCTGCTCTGAGGTATCCTGAAAAAGACTCAATTAATCAATGTTAAGTGTTTAATTTCTCTGACTGTGGTTGCAGTCTTACACCAGTATTAATAGAGAATCAACTGACTCAAGGTGATGATGAACCAAGCACTAACAAAGAGAGGGATGATGATCTATTAGATGTGGTGGTTAGTACTGTTAACTTTAATGCTGCTTGTTGTTAAACATGCACTGTTTTTTCAGACCTGTCAGAGCACAATGCTAAAGTTTGTATATAATCACATACTGAGAAGATGTGTTGGAGCTGAGAAAACTAAAGAAAAAGTCATGAGAAAGTTCTCTTATCCAGGGATAGTTGCTGCTTTAAATAATTTTTGCTCTTTAAGCCATAAATGTTAACTCACAGCCCCATCAAACATTTTCATAGCCCATTCATGGCTTAATCTATAACTAATGTACTATTTGAGATTACGTGATCTGGGCTCCTATAGTGTCACTTTAATGTTCAGTAGTTTGGGTATTCCTGAGGAAATATTAACAGACCAAGGAACCTCTTTCATGCCGAAAGTTACAAAAGAATGTGCAATTTACTGTGTATAAAACAACTCAGTATGACCCAAGTATATCGAAAACACACTGTTCGTATTGCTGAAAGTTCAATAACACACTAAAGAGCATGCTACAAAATGATGATGGGAAAAATTGGCATCTGTTGTCATCCTTTCCATGTTCTCTACAAGAGAGGTACCTCAGACTTTTTCCCTTGTTAATTATAATTATGGACAACATGTCCAGGGTCCACTAGGTATAACTATAGAGACTTGGGAACAAGAGGCAACCCCTAGTATAATGTGTCATCTGTCATGCACACAGTTAGAGAATATATGGGTAACATCCAGGAAGCACATAGATAGAGTTATAACTAAAGCTGGGGTCAGAGTGTTTGTTAGGGAGTTATTAGTTCTGGTCCCCACAGTAGAAAATAAATTCTTTGCTACCCTGACAAGGCCCATTTGAAAAAATTAAGAATGTGGGAAAAATTAATTTACAGAGTAAGCCAGTGTAAAAAGAGAAAGCCTTAACTATTCTAACACAAAAATCATTTGAAACCCTGAAGGGATAGATACATTCTTGTAGCTATAGAATCTGCAGTTCGAGGGATGACCCACATAAATATTGTATAACAGAGTCAAATAAAATGTTTCCTTCATGACACTCAAAGTCCCTGAAAAATTAGAGGTGATTAAATTGGAGATAGAAATAATGTTGAAACAGGGTAATTGTGGAGTCAGACAGTGAGCTGTACAGTCTGGTTGTGTTGACTCCAAAACCTGATGGTTCCCTAAGGAATGGTGGTTCCTTAAATATGGTTCCCTTTTGTAATGATTTTCACAAACCAAGCTTTATTTCAAAGTTTAACACATACTCATTGCTAGAGTTACCAAATTAGTGAAAGAAAAAGTTTGTTTATTGACAATAATCGACTTAAAGGACCACTATAGTGCCAGGAAAACATACTCGTTTTCCTGGCACTATAGTGCCCTGAGGGTGCCCCCACCCTCAGGGTCCCCCTCCCGCCCGGCTCTGGAAGGGGAAAGGGGTAAAAACTTACCTTTTTCCAGCGCTGGGCGGAGAGCTCTCCTCCTCCTCTCCGCCTCCGTTACGCCCCGCCGGCTGAATGCGCACGCGCGGCAAGAGCTGCGCGCGCATTCAGCCGGTCTCATAGGAAAGCATTTGCAATGCTTTCCTATGGACGCTGGCGTGCTCTCACTGTGAAAATCACAGTGAGAAGCACGCAAGCACCTCTAGCGGCTGTCAATGAGACAGCCGCTAGAGGCTTTGGGGGAAGGCTTAACCCATTCATAAACATAGCAGTTTCTCTGAAACTGCTATGTTTATAAAAAAATGGGTTAACCCTAGAAGGACCTGGCACCCAGACCACTTCATTAAGCTGAAGTGGTCTGGGTGCCTAGAGTGGTCCTTTAACAAAAGGATAATGGTAAATCCCACTTACTAACCGGGCAAAAGAGAAAACTGCCTTCACAACTCCAGATGGCCTATTTCAGTACTCTGTATTACTGCTTGGATTTCATGGTGTCCCTGCAACATTTCAGAGAATAATGTATATAATTCGTACTTGTTTTTCTGCAGCACCTCTAGATGACATGATATCTTCTGTATAGACTTTCCAAAGTTAAGGCAGTATTTAATTCCATGCTATCTCTGACTCTAACTGCCAACCAAGCAATGGTCCATTTCCTTAGAGAAAGCTAAGTATCTTGTTTATACTACCGGCAGAGGATTAGTTAAAGCACAGACTACTATAAGCCGTAGAAAATGGCCTAAGCCTTTAACTAAGAGGGCATTTAAAGGCTTAACCAGCTACTACAAATGGTTAATTCCAAACTTTGCTACAATTCCTAACATATCTAATAAAAACTAGGTCTTCAGTTTTGATGAAGTGATCCCCAGAAGCAAATAAAGCATTTCAGTGTTGAAATATGTTTTATGTGCCAATCCTATGTTACTAATTCCTGATTTTCTAAAGATTTCAAAGTACTGACTGATGCTTCTAATGTCGATGTAGGGGCAGCCCTTTCTCAAGAACACCAGACTGAAAATAACTCTGTTCTTTTTCTAAGCAGAAAACACAATCCACAGAAGAATTACTTTATAGTAGAGAGGAAATGTCTAGCAATTAAATGGGCCTTAGAGACTTTACGCTTCTATTTGTTAGGGAGAAGATTCAGGCTAATTAAAGACCATGCTCCTCTAACATAAATGAAATAAATTGAGTCAGGCACGAATCAGGCATTTGATAAGTGTTTAAGGTAAAAAGCTTGAGCAAAAATAACCCCAAACATTTCTATGTTGGAACTGGGATTTATGTCATGAGTGGATTTTATTATTTTTTATTTTTGTTAGAATGGTTAAAAGAGAATGCTACCTTGCTGCTGAATGTTGACCACACAATTTCAAAGCTTTCACATTAATAATTATAATACAATTTAATTATTTGGATATATAAAGGACATGAGGAACTGAAAAAAGTACAAGAGCAAACTGCAAAATTATCTTTTGGCATTCTTGCTGTTTTATTTTTGTTTTTTTGGAGGGGGGTTTGTGTTGTTTTGTTTCTTTTATGGTTACTTGGTTTTGATTGATTTTATTGGACACTACATTGGTATCTGAACCTTTCTTAAATGCAATTAGAATTAACTCTTTGATAAAAGGTTTTTCTTTTAAAGGAGGTGAGACAGAGGTCTCAGCTTTTGCAGACAATGTCCTACTAACTATCACAGATCTGATTAGGTCATTAATTCAGGCCACTATGGAAATAGAAACCTTTAGTTCATTTTCTAATTTTAAAATGAATGTAGATAAATGTGAAATCCTATGAATTACCATACCTCCAGAACTGAAAACATCAGTTTAACAAAACTATAGGTTTAGATGGGCGAAAGGCAAGATAAAATATCTAGGGGTTCAATTAATGGTGGTAACTACTAGTCTTTATAAATGCAATTATCCCTCCTTATTAGAAGAGATTAAAATGAATCTTAATAAATGGAATATACCACAGTTTTCTCTTTTTGGTAGGACTGACATCTTGAAAATGATGATTCTTCTAAAATTATTGTACATGTCCCATGCCCTTTCTATATCAATCCCTCGTTTATTTTTTGATACACTCAAGCATTTCTTTCTCTCTTTTATATGGAGTAATCGAAAAGCACGTATAGCATATGACACCTTAATGAAAAACAAAAACAAAGGTGGCATGGCAATGCCCCATATATATCTATATTACTTGGCTACAGTATATAATAGAGTGTGGGAGTGAACAGACATTGATTAATGGAAACCATTGTCAGGACTGGAGCAGAGTTTTGTTTCCATCCCTTTGTACATTCTCCCAACGCAGACTTGTAATCTTGATAAAATAGTAGCCCACCCACAACCTTTACTCAGCTATATCTTGAAAAGGCAGTGACAAAATAAAGATGTAAGGCATGTATCTAAAGGAGTGTCTCCCTTGTTACCAGTTGAGGACAACCCAGATTTCTAAGAGGGTCAAGGAGCAAACATGCTTAAAAGTTTATTGGGGAATTCAAACCATAGCCTTTCTTCTATAATGATAGGGGACAACCTCCCAACTACAACAAGTGTATTAGGTCCTACTAAACACAATTCATTATTAGATGTTATGAGAAGTACTCAGTTAATCAGATTCGTTAACAGGGATGTTAGCATTTGCCAGTGACTTTTGTAAGTCTTTAGCTGACACTCTAGGATTCTTCTTCACCTCATTGAGCAGTCTGTGCTGTGCTCTTGCAGTCATCTTTACAGGACGGCCACTCCTAGGGAGAGTAGCAGCAGTGCTGAACTTTCTCCATTTATAGACAATTTGTCTTACCATGGACTGATGAACAGCAAGGCTTTTGGAGATACTTTTATAACCTTTTCCAGCTTTATGCAAGTCAGCAATTCTTAATCGTAGGTCTTCTGAGAGCTCTTTTGTGCGAGGCATCATTCACATCAGGCAATGCTTCTTGTGAAAAGCAAACCCAGAACTGGTGTGTGTGTTTTTTATAGGACAAGGCAGCTGTAACCAACACCTCCAATCTCATCTCATTGATTGGACTCCAGTTGGCTGACATCTCATTCCAATTAGCTCTTGGAGATGTCATTAGTCTAGGGGTTCACATATTTCCACCTACACTGTGAATGTTTACATGGTGTGTTCAATAAAAACATGGCAACATTTCATTCTCTGTGTTTTATTAGTTTAAGCAGACTGTGATTGTCTATTGTTGTGACTTAGATGATGATCAGATCACATTTTATGACCAATTTGTGCAGAAATCCATATCATTCCAAAGGGTTCACATACTTTTTCTTGCAACGGTACCAATTAAACATAACTCAGTGAGTGTACTGACCTGAAGTTACAAAGCACTAGTCTATACCAGCAGTGATGTATTTTAGTTTTGCGCTGCCCTAGGCACGACTAAAATTGGGCACCCTCTAATATAAATTTGTCCCACCCCTTCCTGTCAAAGCAACACCTTTTTCTCTTTAAACTACACCTTTTCCTACTACTTTTAAAGGGAAACTATAGTGCCAGGGAAGCAAAGCTGTTTTCCTGGCACTATAGTTCCCTATAGTGCCCCCTCGGCACTAAAGGGGTTAAAACCCCTTTGGTCACTTACCTGAATCCAGCACCGATACACACACATACATACACACACACTCACAGACATACACACACACTCACAGACACATACACACACTCACAGACACACACACTCACAGACATACACATACACTCACAGACACACACACGCTCACAGACACACACATACACTCACAGACACACACATACACTCACAACTTAATAATGTAATTAAAAAATTTCCACCCAGCCTCCCTACCTGGAGAGCTGGTGTGGATCCGTCCCTGGGGTCCAGTGGGGCTGCTGTGAGGTGGGTGGCTTCCCATCCGAGGTGCCCCCTAAATAGTGCCGCCCAAGGCAAATGCCTAGTTTGCCTTGGGCTAAATACACCCCTGTTACCAGCATTCTACCTACATACTGAATTAACTGAATTAATATTTTCCATCATATTTCAACACAAATACTCTGCTATGGTTTTAAATCTATTTTTCTTCTCACATATGACAGTTTATATGGAATCACACAATATACCCTTAATGATTTTTGTCATAATACCAGTGGTTTTCTGTCCCACTAATTTGCACTTGTCCATAGGATGACACAACACATGTATCATGTTTTTTTTTTCTCCAAAGCTATATGTTAGGAGATGAATGTAAATGCTTATTATTCATTAACCTTACATTTTTGAAAATATCCATGGCAATTTGATCTTAGTACCATGTTAATTTGACCATATAAAACAAGAGGATGTGTCTAGCAGTCATTAGCAGTTTCAATATGCAAAGCATTGAAGCTCTAGTACGATTAGAAGAGGAGACAAATCTAATTTGAAAGAAACCCAAATGACTACATCAAAGCATTAGTTTTTATATTACTATTGTAGGAAACTTGAAAGCAGATTTTGCTTAGTGCAATGTGATGTGGTTGCTTGATACAACTTAGAAAAATTCATCCCCAGGATAGAATCTTGAAAGACGGTTGATGATGGCAAAAAACCCTTAAAATATATATATATTTTTTTTTTGCTAATTAACTCCCAGTGAAAGGCATGTACTAATAATATAATGACTATGGCAGAGTTGCATGACCGGAACCAAAGACATAGACTGGTGTCATGCAAGTTAGCAGCATTACCAACCTGGTGCACATTCATTAAAAAGCTTTAGGTTGTAATTATGAGATTAATGAAGTACTACATTATCTTAATGGGATTGTGTTTAGTGTGCAGGGCTGGACTGGCCCATCAAGATACCGGGGAATTTCCCGGTGGGCTGTGGCACATGCAAGTGCTACTGGGTGGCCGGTCCGGTGGCACATTCTGAGGGGGCCAGCCACATACCACGCTGGTGCCGTCGGGCCAGGTGGCCACTGAGCCGGTCTGGCAGCACACTCACTACTGCTGACAGCAGTGAGCTGTCAGCGTAGGAGGACAGAAGGAGGAAGCATGTCTCTCTATCATGCTCCCTCGCAGTTCCCACAATTCCCAGAACAGTATGATGTGGCTGTGCTGGAAATTGTAGGAACATGCTCCCTCCTTCAGTCCTACTACACTGACAGCTCACTGCTTAGAAATCATGTCCTGATTTTTCGGCTTTTGCCAGCTCCCACTCTAGTTTTGAACATTTTGCCATTCATTCCTATGTGACCAATTTCGCCACAAGAACGACGATATTCCGTGAACCATTCGGCGAAACGTTCCACAAAGTAATAGCAATCCGATCGGGAACAATCCGCACGTTTCGGTATATTACTGTCTGTGTAGTGTAAAAACTGTGGGAGGAGTTAGGGTGGTAAATTTGACTATAATAAGAATAATAATAATATATATGTGAGATAACATTAAGTGGTCTTGCTATGCAAGAACACTTAATAATAATATATATGTGAGATAACATTAAGTGGTCTTGCTATGCAAGAACACTTAATAACTAGAAAAGCTAAAATTTCTGGGGAAATTGTGTGAAGTGTTCTTGCCTCCACCAGTAGTCTACAACTGGAGTGGGCGGAGTAACTGTTATCATTTAGATAGCACATTTAATTGCAACGTTGTTGCACAGTTACATTAAACCATACATTTATAAAAACATTAGCAGGAGTTCAAAAGGCCCTGTCTATGACATCACATGCTGCAGCAGCCTGGCACAGGTCAGAGTATTTTGGCGGTTGCCATATTCAAACGGTCGTATTTTAAAAACTATAAATCCTACAGTGAAGAGTTTTATATTGTGGGAATCACAAGACCCAGACCTACATTTTGATGCATAGTATGTCTCTGAAGTATTAAAAATGAAGGCACAGTCGCAGTTTAGAAATTGCACTTCAAATTTGAGCTTTGTAGAGGGAAGTTTCAATGAATGTCAATGGACGGCGTTAGTTGCAAACAAATTATTATATTGTGAAAACTATCAGGACTATGGCTTAGCCGTTGACATGTTTAGTGGCAGCAGGGATAGCTGAACGTTTTGATATAAGATTTGTGTAGGTGGGCCTGAAAATAAGGGAGTGGTGGCAGTTTAGAAATCATGTCCTGATTTTTCAGCTTTTGCCAGCTCCCACTCTAGCTTTGCCATTCATTCCTATGGGACAAATTTCGCCACAAAAACGACGATATTCCGTGAACCATTCGGCGAAACGTTCCACAAAGTAATAGCAATCCGATCGGGAACAATCTGCACGTTTTGGTAAATTTTTGTCTATGTAGTGTAAAAACTGTGGGAGGAGTTAGGGTGGCAAATTTGGCTATAATAAGAATAAGAAAAAGAATATATATGTGAGATAACAATAAGTGGTCTTGCTATGCAAGAACACTTAATAATATATATGTGAGATAACATTAAGTGGTCTTGCTATGCAAGAACACTTAATAAAAAAATTAGCAGGTGTACAAAAGGCCCTGTCTATGACATCACTTGCTGCTGCAGCCTGGCACAGGTCAGAGTATTTTGGCAGTTGCCATCTTCAAACGGTCGTATTTTAAAAACTGTACATCCTGCAGCGAAGAGCTTTATATTGTGAGAATCACAAGACCCAGACCTACATTTTGATGCATAGTATATCTCTGAAATATTAACAATGAAGGCACAGTCGCAGTTTAGAAATTGCCCTTCAAGTTTGAGCTGGCTGGAGTGGAGTTTCAATGAATGTCAATGGACGGCGTGAGTTGCAAACAAATGGTCATATTGTGAAAACTATCAGGACTATGGCTTAGCCGTGGACATGTTTAGTGGCAGCAGGGATAGCTGAACGATGTAAGATTCGTGCAGCTGGGCTTGAAAATGAGGGAGTGGTGGCAGTTTAGAAATCATGTCCTGATTTTTCAGCTTTTGCCAGCTCCCACTCTAGTTTTGAACATTTTGCCATTCATTCTTATGAGACCAATTTCACCACAAGATCGACGATATTCTGTGAACCATTCGGCGAAACGTTCCACAAAGTAATAGCAATCCAATCGGGAACAATCCGCACGTTTTGTTATATTACGGTCTATGTAGTGTAAAAACTGTGGGAGGTGTTAGGGTGGTAAATTTGGCTATAATAATAATAATAAGAAGAAGAATATATATGTGAGATAACATTAAGTGGTCTTGCTATGCAAGAACACTTAATGAATTAAAGATAGTCTGCAAAGATAACCATTTTTGAAGGATAAAAATAGGCATATAGAAACTTGAATTGTATATATTGTAGGTCAATGTATTAATGACCACACCAGATAGGTCAACAAACTAACTATTTTTCCTAGTATGGTCCATTTAGTAAGTGAATCTTAAATAACATGGTTGGAACAATGCAGGTTTGGTGCTTGAAAATAAACTTTAATGCACTCAGAGGAGCTACTGTAGCTGCCAATCTTAATGCTGGCCACAATAGGAAGGTGTCAGAACACACAGAGCATTGCTTGCTGTGTATGGGGCTGCATAGACACAGACCAGCCAGAGTGCACATGATGATCCCTGTCCACCACCGAAAGTGCCATTAATGGGAACATGAGCATCAGAACTTCACCATAGAGCAATGGAAAAAAGTTTGAATCCAACTGAATTCAGTAGAATAACTCAATTGATTGCCATTTTAGCCAACAACAAATACATTTTCCTTCATTTACATATACATTACATTACAAGACAAATTCTGGAAAATTAAATTTTTCTAAATTTTTTTAAATAGTTATTATCATATTGCACATCACCATTCTATATAATATGTGAATACATATTATAACAACAACAAATATTGGAAATATGTAATATATCCATTCCTCAATCCTTCAAATTTATGCAAGGTAATTTTAGACCTATAATGTTCATGTGACCAAGAATTTTAATAGGTGTTGCTCTTAGAACCTGTAGTAGTCACATTTAACTCAGTTAATGTGAAAATATCTTGAAATAAAATGCCATTTATTTATAGCATTAATGAAAAGTGTGACAAGAAGCGTAAAATTAAGGCTGAATATATGTCATGATGCTAATGATCTTTTAAAATAATATATGAATAGAAAATTAGAAGCTTTTACTTACTGCAAAAAATATCTGGAGGGAACTATGTGCCACTTCTATGTACTGATATTCTAGTAAACACTCAGAAATGGTGATATAGCGATGATCTTCTGGGGCCCAGTCTGGAGCTGGGGTCACTAACGTCACAATGCAACCTGGTCCATTTTCCATCCACCAGGAACGATGCATTGATACATTGAATGTCATAATAAGGTCTTTCTCCTGGAGTCATAAAACAAAACCAAAATAAATTAAATACACCACTTAAGTACCAAATTTAAAGGAAGATAGAACATCTCTTCAATAGTTCAATATGTTTTCTCTTAGTCTTACAAAAGAATAAAAAACAACAAATTAAATCATCATCGTTCATAAATAGGGTGTTACTTGTGTTATCATCCCTCACACTTATGTGTATTTAAATAACATACACAATGATTTACTTATATTACCTTTTAATATAGTGCCATTATCCAGGGATGATTAGAATGATCACAGAATGTCATCCATGAGAGTAAGAGTTTTTATAATCATGTAGTGTAAGGATAGGTGATGGCAAGTCTACTGCTGATGTTCTGAACACAGCCATTTGTTAACTCAGCAGTCTATGTTCATTGATATTAAAGATTGTTGACTGCTAAGGGCATTTTGATGCAAAACTTTTTGCACCGGATTGTGTGTTGTGGTTGTGTATGGCTGTTGGACGCATATAAATGGTTTCATAATGACACATAACTGTTACACATTTTCAGTGTACTTCATTAAAAATTAGAAGGTCACAGTAATTCCTATCAGAGGAATGTGCTGAGGAGCCGTGTGTTGATTAGGACCTTGATTGAACAAGCTTACACTGTAGAGAAGGTGGAGTATAAAAACACAATAGGAAGTGCTGCATGGGGGATAGTAACCAAGTAATGGGGTGTGAAAGTAGCAGAATTGGAAGTTGAGAGTGACATGGAGAGTGGATCCACTTATTAAGTTAGGTTTTAATGGACTACTAGTTGTAATGTCTCATGGTCTACTTCTCTATGTTTAGTGTTGTAAGTTTCATTTCTTCTAAGGAACAGGAAACAATTATATACCCATAATTATCTAAAAGGTACCTCACTATTAGATCTACTGTTGATTTGAACTAATTTATCCACGGATAGAATCTTGAGAGCATACTAATTGCCTGCAGATGGCTCTATTAATTCATGTTAAATTAGTTGTGCTAGCTGTTAGTAATTCCCTTGACATATTATGAACATTTCTGTACTTCAAATATGCTCAATGTAACCTTAAGTTTATTTTAGTTCTTTTAAATAACAAATATTTGTTTCAATTGCCTTCAATTACCCATGTTAGCGACCACTGAACACTATTATAGCATTTTGCTGGCTAATATATCATATAAGTGACACTAAATCTAGATTGTGACAAGTGCCAAACTTTTATACAGAAAAGGGAAATGTAGATAAAACGTAAATAAATATATGTATCCACTTCACAGAGTTGTATTATATATTTTATTTGTACACCAACTTTTGGTGGGGTTGTATACCAGTTACCAGAGTGGTATATCCACATTTAATTGAAATTTGGACTTTTAGTCCCATTAGTATTTTCCGTATTTCATTAATAGGTTGATACCTGGATTGTAATTTATCTCTGCATAGTTTAATGACTAAACAACATTTTTGTATATGCATAACATTAGAGGGGGGACTAGACATACTCAAAGAATAATTGAGTATGTCTAGTCCCCCTTCTAAGATTATGCATATATTTTATATATAGTTCCTATCCATAGATATAATTTATTTATTTTTATATTCTTTTTTATAGTAGAGCCACAATTGGGTTTTTTGGGAGATTTTTAATGCCCATATCTCCAAATAAAGCAAAAATATCAAATATTGCGTTCTCCACATACCTGTGCATCCCCACCAAATGTGTTCATAAGTACCTACCATTTGATTGCATCTCCAACAAATATCAGAATATGTTGGATAAATCTTGTGTAACCTGTCTGAGACATAGTACCACCTGTTAGTTTATAAAACGTTTCTACATAGTTTAAGCACTGTATATTTTTGTAACATAGTTGAGAGCCTCATACCAACTATCTTTGTCAATATTACAACCTAGTTATTTTTCCCACTTAAGTATTGCTGGCAGAGAAGGGGTTGGAGAACTTAATAGTATCTTGTCTATGGCTTTGGAGATGGGCCTTTCAACACCCTTGTAATTAAACAGTTCAAGTAGAGGGAAACCATGAACAGGAGAAGGTCTCAGGACATGGATGTTTTGAGTCTTAGATAGGTAAATAATTATTGGCTTGGTAGGGAGAATTCCACCTGTATTTGGGGGAAGGTTTGGATATTATTTCCTTGTATCAACTGTTTGATATAACCTATCCCAGTAATTATCCAAGATTTTAAGTTGACATAGTCTATAAATTGTTCTAATGTATATATTTGGAGACACGGCAGGATTGCTCTATCTATTTTCATAGTTCTTTTAACCCCTTTAAGGACCTGCTTGCCGGCAATCCCAAGCCGGCGAAAGCAATTGGGGGACTTACCTGGCATCCCAGGGAGTCCCTCTGCTGCCGTTCCGGCCCTCCTGGGCCATGTAATCGTGAGGTCCTTGCGAGGACCTCACGATCACATGGACGGAATAGCAGTCCATAGCAGTGTCAGAAGGGGGAGTGCCTGTAA
>OW240913.1:250517299-250527843 GCA_933207985.1 Pelobates cultripes
CCAGTTTGGCCATATTTCAGAGCTGCAACATCACTGGAGTGCCCCAAAGCACAAGGTGTGCAATACTCAGAGACATGGCCAAGGTAAGAAAGGCTGAAAGACGACCACCACTGAACAAGACACACAAGCTGAAACGTCAAGACTGGGCCAAGAAATATCTCAAGACTGATTTTTCTAAGGTTTTATGGACTGATGAAGTGAGAGTGAGTCTTGATGGGCCAGATGGATGGGCCCGTGGCTGGATTGGTAAAGGGCAGAGAGCTCCAGTCCGACTCAGACGCCAGCAAGGTGGAGGTGGAGTACTGGTTTGGCTGGTATCATCAAAGATGAGCTTGTGGGGCCTTTTCGGGTTGAGGATGGAGTCAAGCTCAACTCCCAGTCCACTGCCAGTTCCTGGAAGACACCTTCTTCAAGCAGTGGTACAGGAAGAAGTCTGCATCCTTCAAGAAAAACATGATTTTCATGCAGGACAATGCTCCATCACACGCGTCCAAGTACTCCACAGCGTGGTTGGCAAGAAAGGGTATAAAAGAAAAATCTAATGACATGGCCTCCTTGTTCACCTGATCTGAACCCCATTGAGAACCTGTGGTCCATCATCAAATGTGAGATTTACAAGGAGGGAAAACAGTACACCTCTCTAAACAGTGTCTGGGAGGCTGTGGTTGCTGCTGCACGCAATGTTGATGGTGAACAGATCAAAACACTGACAAAATCCATGGATGGCAGGCTTTTGAGTGTCCTTACAAAGAAAGGTGGCTATATTGGTCACTGATTTGTTTTTGTTTTGTTTTTGAATGTCAGAAATGTATATTTGTGAATGTTGAGATGTTATATTGGTTTCACTGGTAATAATAAATAATTGAAAATGGGTATATATTTGTTTTTTGTTAAGTTGCCTAATAATTATGCACAGTAATAGTCACCTGCACACACAGATATCCCCCTAACATAGCTATAACTAAAAAACTAAAAACTACTTCCAAAAATATTCAGCTTTGATATTAATGAGTTTTTTGGGTTCATGGAGAACATGGTTGTTGTTCAATAATAAAATTAATCCTCAAAAATACAACTTGCCTAATAATTTGCACTCCCTGTATATATATATATATATATATATATATATATATATATATGTGTATATATATATATATATATATGTGTATATATATATATATATATATATATATGTATATATACATACGTACATATATATATTTATGTAATATTTTTACTTAATTAAATAATTTTATTCATTACAATTTGCTAGCACTATATTTAACCCTGTAACTTTCCAAGACACCATAAAACCTGTACATGGGGGACACTGTTTTACTCAGGAGACTTCGCTGTACACAAATATTAGTGTTTCAAAACAGTAAAATGTATTACAATGATGATATCATCAGTGAAAGTGAAGTTTTTTGCATTTTTCACAAACAAACGGCACTTACACTGACGATATAATTCTTGTGATACATTTTACGGTTTTGAAACACTAATATTTGTGTTCAGGGAAGTCTCCTGAGTATAACAGTACCCCTCATGTACATGTTTTATGGTGTTTTCAAAAGTAAAAGAGTGAAATATAAGGCTTGTGTTTCAGTTTTTTCACATTGAAATTCGCCAGATTGGTTACGTTGCCTTTGAGACCGTATGGTAGCCTAGGAATGAGAATTACCCCAATGATTGCATACCATTTGCAAAAGTAGACAACCCAAGGTTTTGCAAATGGGGTATGTGCAGTCTCTTTTAGTAGCAACGTAGTCACAAACACTGTCCAAAACTGGCATTCAAATTAGTTATTTGCATTTTTCACACACAAATATTAATACTAACTTTGGCCAGTGTTTGTGCCTAAGTGGCTACTAAAAAAGACTGGACATAACCCATTTGCAATACCTTGGGTTGTCTACTATTCCAAATGGTATGCCATCATGGGGGTAATTCTCATTCCTGGGCTATATGGTCTCAAAGGCAATGTAACCAACCTGCAAATTTCAACAGGAAAAAAATGAAAAATGTAACATGCTATATTTGACCCTGTAACTTCTCAAAACACCATAAAAACGTTACATTAGGGGTACTGTTTTACACGTGACACATCAATGAATACAAATATGTGTATTTTATTGCAGTAAACACAAACAGTATTATTTCATTCACAGTTAAAATGTCATGTAGAACTAAAAAAAATAAAATTTCTTAATTTCTCACTTTTTTATATTTTATTCATATTAAATTGTGTTGCATAGCTAAATATTTGATGTTAAATGAAAGCCCTATTTCTCCTGAATAAAATTATATATAAGTGTGGGTGCACTTAATATGAAAGAGGTGAATTACGGTTGAACAGACATATAGTCAAATTACAAGTTTTATTTACGTTTTATTTTGATCAGGCTCAGTCCTTAAAGGGTTTAGATATTCCCACTCATGTAATAGATTGTTAACTACTAAGCAATTATTACAAATTGTCTCCTTCTTTGCTTTTTATTTTTCCTTTGAGGTTCCATGTAAGAATATCCCAATTTTTTACCCCTGCGAGATTACACTCAGTTTGCCAACAGGGTTCCTCTCTGGTGATCAGCAATTGAGATCTGTAGATATGATTTACCATGGTGGCTTTGTACATATGTCTAATCAAGGGCATATTAACTCCATCTATTTTTGTTTTATTCGCTAGGACTATTTTATTGATTCGTGGTCTCTTACCCTTCCATATGAATGTATCAAAACTATTTTGAATCATCATAAGCCAGCTGTTTGGGATTTTTAGGGGAATCATCTGAAACAGGTATAGCCATTTAGGTGAGATATATGCTTATCTTATTTTATATAATAGCAATATTTAATTGACTAATCATCAAAAGTACACTGGCTAATAGGCTGATCAAGTTAATAAAAACCAGAAACAAAAGCCTTGTCATTAAGTTCCACAAAGCAATCTTCTTTTACATGCATGCAATCCCAAAGACTTCTGAGAGAAGCCGGACATCTGGAACTCTTCCGGAGTATGTATATATATTTTGTAAAGGTAGAGATGGATTAATATAAGGCCAGATCCATCCTGCAACACTACTGGCTAACCTGTCAATCTTATGGCGGGCTCCTTCCCCTCCTACTGATTTGTCACGTATTCATCCGCTTATAGAAATGTGGTTAATGACATTTACTGTCCACACAGGAAAAGTTGTGCCGAGCAGCAACCTAATCCACAGAAGGTTTAATGCTGAGCAGTAATTGTGCAAATGAAACCTGGTCTCATGTATTCATCCGCTTATAGAAAAGTGGTTAATGACATTTACTGTCCACACAGGAAAAGTTGTGCCGAGCAGCATCCTAATCCACAGAAGCGTTAATGCTGAGCAGCAATTATGCAAATGAAACCTGGTAACTGACTTTGGGGTCAAAGGCCGGTTACAGCCTATCAGAAAGAAAGGAGGGGTATTTAGGCCCAGTTCTCAGCCTGCTCAGTGCCCTGTCGTGGTTTCCCTTGTGGTTGTCTGAGAGCGCGTTCCTGTTTATAGTTTTCTACCTGGTTTTTGACTTTGGTTTTGTTTATTGACTTCTCTATATTCTGGTATCCTGACTCCTGGCTTTCCTCATCGCTGTGTTCCCTGACCTCGGCTAGTATTTTTGACTATTCTTTGTACGTTAAATCCGGCCATTCTAAGGGCCGGTAATACGTTACTTATTTGTCATCCGTGCTGTACAGTTCTACGTGCTGGATCAAACAGTAATCCTGACATGATTGAACTCTGGGTAAACTATAGAATAGGGCTAACCCTCTGATGTCTTGGGTAGATATCTTTGCAACCTGCATCCAATCAGAATGCTTGTAGGAATAAGGCTGATATGGGCATGCTGGAGACTACGGAGAAGAAGGATACCTCATAGGAGAATAACTATTACACATTTACATAGTATGCACTGAGATATTACTGAGCCCTAGTTATGTGCTGTGTTTATGGAAGAATGTGAAAGAGATTTTGAGTGAGACTTGTGGAAAGGAAATATATCACGTCTATAGCAAGGTATAGTGGTTATGGTGCCTGGATCATTTATTTAAACTTGAAACTTAAAGTCTACACCTGCAGTTTTTGCATCTCTATAATCCTTATTCTTACATATTACATCTTCAGCAATGCACTGCTTAGGACCAAGTAAGTAGTCATAATTATTTAGAGGATCATTTGTATATGTGTACCTATGTATAACCATATATTGTGTCTCATCTATGAGATATACCATCTGGAGTTCCAATCTTTCACCTACATTGCCTGTATACCCAGTAGCAGAGATGTATTATTGAGGCATTTTGCATGGAGCATGGAATGTTTGCATTCTTTGTTGCGTATGTCACACTAAATATTTATATATATTAGTATTCATATAAAATATTAGATTTCTCTGTTTTGTGATATTTTTACCATCCTATTCAATAACTCAACTGATAGGATCAAATGAATATACTCACTGGAGCTCAGAGTAGCGATTTCTAGAGAACATTATAAATTTGATTGGTATTTCACAGGTTTGTGTTATAGGTTTGTAGTTTTATTTGCAAAATTATCTTTTTACGACTAGTTGCTGTCAACATTCAATTCTACTGTCACATACTAGACAACTGTTCCAATTTTCATGGGACAGTCGTGGTCATTGGCCTCCACTCCAGCTTCATATTTGTCCCTGGGATCCTCCATTCATCTGCATTTGAAAAAAGGTCATCCCCAAATCTATGTGCATGCACAAAGTGCCCTTTAAAGGAAACCTATAGTCCCTAAAACAACAATCATTATTTTGGGATTGAACGTTCCCTTCTGCATATTCCCCTTTGATATAAAAACGAAAGCTTAAAAGACATTGCTAATCTCGTTTCCAGTGCTGGGACTCCTCTGCTGCATCCTCTAGCTCTGCCTTCGGTGATGACAGAATCCAAGCTTTCATAAACATAAACAGTTTATTTAATCTCTAGTTGTAAGTGGTGTTAAATATAGTTTTTTTGCCTAATGCTTGTGCTGCGCTGTACAAGTACGTTTTCTATTCCAATGATGGGTTCCAGAGGAAGTAGAGGGTGCTTGTATCATGCATTATAAGCATTGGCAGGTCTATAAATTATATGACTAGTGTCATATGGCAGAGGCATAGTGTGCAGAGCCAATAAAACTGGTGGTCATAGACAACACTTCTGTGAACTGCTTACTTGATTGCTCTAGTGTCCCTAAACTTTTTTTCTTCAAATATTGGCACCTATGCTGCCAAGATACACATATGTAAAAATGTCACTTGTCTGTATGGCATGTGTGTCCTGTTGTGTATACACACCTAGCTACTAGCAATATTTGTATAATTATTTGCTTGCACATTACCTTTTATTTGTGAATCCAGTTAGAGGGGCTTTAATAAGCTCATTATTATTATAAGTATTATTATTATCTCCATTTATATAGCACCAACAGATTCCGTAACGTTTTACATTTTACATTATTAGAGGGGGGATTTAACTATAAATAGGGCAATTACAAGAAAATGTACAGAAACGATAGGTTGAAGAGGGCTCTGCTCACACGAGCGTACAGTCTATAGGAGGTGGGGTATAAAACAGATTAGAATACGTAATAGCAATCAAATAAGGTGGGAGAGAAGCAGAACTGGAGGAGAGAGTAGAGTGCTGCCCGTTAGGAGAGAGCAAGAGACAGGTATGTGAGGTAGAGGTTAGTCTGGGAGGCCATAGGCTTTCCTAAAGAAATAGGTTTTAAGGCACTTCTTAAACGATTGAAGACTAGGGGAGAGTCTGATGGCGTTGTGAGCTATACAGTAGAAGAAATGTGTAAGATTAGAGTGACATTTCCTTATGGGTAGTTGTGATTCACTACTTGTTTTTCTTCAATGTGTCTATGAAAAAAATCATTCAACTTTCTAACCCTTATAAATAATGTTAACCTTACCTTTCATTCAAGTAACTGTACTTATGTATCCATGGCAACAATGAATTGCAGCACTGCCCTCTCTGCTAATGCAGGCTTTGTTGTACAGTAGAACATGGTTGCTTCACAGCAGGGTCCCACTGTTTTAAACATCTCATAGAATTGAGCTCACTTTAATATACAGTTCTGTTCTTGTAAAAATGGTCTCAGCTCTACTCTTATAATAGTAGATTGTAAAATATGCAAATTAAATTTATTTTGTCTTAAATATCTATTATTACAGACCAAAATGCTGTTAATTTGCAATTTTGTAGGAAATATCGAGAAACTGTCCTAATCAAACTTAGTGTGGCATACTATGATCAGTTTTCTGAAAGGTTATTGTAAAATCAGCAATATAATGAATAAAGAGATACAACTTACATCACATCAGATATCACAATGTGACACATACTCTACATTGACCCCTTAAGGATGTTGTTCAAGTTGTGATCAAAACAAAACGTAAGCAAAACCTGGAATTTGTGCTATATGTCTGGTCAACCATGATTCAACTCTTTTATATTATAAACTATAAACGGGGCTTTCATTTCATATCAAATATTTATATATGAAACATAATTTAATATGAATAAAATTTAAAAAAACTTAGAGAAATTAAGAAATGTTATTTTTCAAGTTCTGCACGGCATTTTAACTGTTAATGTCATAATGATGTTAGTTTTTCCTGCAACAAATTACACATATTTGTATTCAGCATTGTCTCACACGTATAAAAGTAACTACTATGTACAGGTTTTATGTGTTTTGGAGAGTTACAGGGTCAAATATAGGGCGGCGGCCTTTTTAATTTTTACACATTAAAATTTGCCAGGTTGGTTTGCTGGGCCTATGCTGCCTTTGGGACTGTATGGCAGTCCAGGAATGAAAATTAACCCCAGCATGGCAAACCATTTGTAAATGTAGACAACCCAGGGTATTAAAAATGAGGTATGTCCAGTCTTTTTTAGTAGCCACTTGGTCACAAACCCTGGCCAAAGTTATCGTTCATACTAGTTTTTTGTATTTTTTACACAAAGACTGCACTTTCATTAATTATTTAATCGTCATTATACATTTTACTGCTCTAAAAGACTCATATTTGTGTTCAGTGATGTCTCATGAGAAAAATAGTACCCGGCATGTACAAGTTTATTGAGTTTTGGAACATTACAGGGTCAAATATACGGCTTGCCCATTTAATTTTTTACACATTCAAATTTGCCAGATTGGTTATGCTGCTTTTGAGACTGTATGGCAGCACAGGAATGAGATTTATCCCCATCATGGCATACCATTTGCCAAAGTAAACAACCCAGTCTTTTTTAGTAGCCACTTAGTCACAAACCCTGTCTAAAATCAGTGTTCATATTTGTTTTTTGCATTTTTCACAAAAAAATGCCCCTTTACTGATGATACCATTGTCATTTTAAGTTTTACTGCTCTAAAACACTCATATTTGTGTTCAACAATGTCTCACGAGTAAAGCAGTACCCCCATGTACAGGTTTTATGGGGTTTTGGAAGGTTACTGAGACAAATATAGGGCTTTCTCATTTCAGTTTGCCAGATTGGTTTGCTGAGCTTATGTTGCCTTGAAAACTCAGGGTATTCAGAATTGGGTAAGTCAAGTCTTTTGTAGTAGCCACATAGTCACAAATGCTAGCAAAAGTTACTTTTCTTTTTTTTTTTAGGGACATTTTTCAAACAAAAACTGCATTTTCTCTGATGATATCATCATTATTACAAGTTTTAGTGTTTTAAAACACTCATATTTGTGCTCAGTGAAGTCTCCGAGTACAACAGTACCCCACATGTACAGATTTTATGGTGTATGGAAAGTTATTGGGTTAAATATAGGCATGGTAAATTAAATTCTTTGAACTTTCTGCCTGGGTTGTAAGGCAGGCATTAATCAATTATTTCAATATAGTAGATACATATATACGTTGAATGTATATACACATATACACGTACACACACATACATGTACATACATACCAACAGAGTTGTGGTGGGGAAAAATATGTGGATGAAAACACCTTCCGCCTGAAGTTACATAGTTACATAGTTACATAGCTGAAAAGAGACTTGCGTCCATCAAGTTCAGCCTTCCTCAGAAATGTTGTTGCTGTTGATCCAAAAGAAGGCAAAAAACCTGGTCTGAAGCACTTCCAATTTTGCCACAAACTAGAAAAAAATTCCTTCTTGACCCCAAAATAGCAGTCAGATGTCTCCTTGGATCAATCAGCTATTACCCCACTAATTAGAAATTATATCCCTGTATGTTATGTTTTTGTAAGTATTTATCCAATTTTAGTTTAAACATCTGTATGGACTCTGACAAAACCACCTCTTCAGGCAGAGAATTCCATATCCTTATTGTTCTTACTGTAAAAAAAAACTTTTATTTGCCTTAGATGAAATCTCCTTTCTTCCAGCCTAAATGTGTGACCTCGTGTCCTATGTATAACCCTGTTTATGAATAGATTTCCAGATAAAGGTTTGTACTGGCCCGAATATATTTGTATAAAGTTATCATATCCCCTCTCAGGCGCCGTTTTTCCAAACTAAACAGATTTAATTTTTTTAACCTTTCTTCATAACTAAAATGCTCCATTCCTTTATCAATTTTGTAGCTCGTCTCTGGACCCTCTCCAGTGCCATGATATCCTTCTTTAGAACAGGCGCCCAAAATTGCACAGCATATTCAAGGTGTGGTCTTACCAGCGATTTATAAAGAGGCAAAATTATATTTTCATCCCAAGAATTTATGCCCCTATTAATACATGACAAAATCTTACTGGCCTTAGCAACTGCAGATTGACATTGCATATTGCTGCCTAATTTGTTGTCTATAACAATGCCCAAATCCTTCTCGTGTGGTTATCCCTAATTTACTACCATTTAGTGTGTAAGTTGCTTGTGCATTCTTAACCCCGAAGTGCATAACTTTGCATTTCTCTATGTTAAATTTCATCTGCCATTTTAGTGCCCAGTCCCCCAATCTATCCAAATCTCTCTGCAACAAAGCAATATCCTGCTCACATTTTATTACTTTACAAAGTTTTGTGTCATCTGCAAATACTGATACATGGCTTTCAATGCCTATATCAAGATCATTTATAAATATTTTAAATAGAAGTGCTCCCAAAACAGAACCCTGAGGGACACCACTTACCACTTTTGTCCAGCCTGAAAATTTACCATTAATGACAACTCGTTGTACTCTGTCCTTAAGCCAATGTTCTACCCAAGAACAGGAATATTCATCTAGACCAATTTCTTTTAGTTTGAAAACTAACCTATTGTGAGGAACCGTATCAAATGCCTTGGCAAAGTCCAAGTAGATCACATCCACTGCAACACCCTGATCTATACTTCTACTTACTTCTTCGTAGAATGCAATTAGGTTAGTTTGACATGACCTATGTTTTATAAAACCATGCTGATTATTGCTAATAACAAAGTTCTTCCCAATGAATTCCTGAATATTATCCCTTAATAGCCCTTCAAATATTTTCCCAGTTACTGAAGTTAAGCTCACAGGTCTATAATTTCCAGGCAAGGATTTTGAACCCTTTTTAAATATAGGAACAACATCTGCCTTCCTCCAATCCTCCGGTACAACACCTGAAACAAAAGAATCTTGAAAAATTAAATACAGAGGTTCACTTATTTCCCCACTTAGCAGCTTAAGTACTCGTGGGTGAATACAGTCAGGCCCCGGAGCTTTATTTACATTAATTTTCTTTAATAGCTGTAGCACCTTGTCTCGAGTTATCCAGTCACAAGTAGTGATGTACCAAACGGTTCGCCGGCGAACGGTTCCTGGCGAACATAGCATGTTCGCGTTCGCCACGGCGGGCGAACATATGCGCGGTTCGACCCGCCCCCTATTCGTCATCATTGAGTAAACTTTGACCCTGTAACTCACAGTCAGCAGACACATTCCAGCCAATTAGCAGCACAGCCTCCCTAGCAGACCCTCCCACCTACTGGACAGCATCCATTTTAGATTCATTCTCAAGCTGCATGCTTAGTAAGAAGAGGGAAAGTGTAGCTGCTGTTCATAAGATAGGGAAAAGCAAAGCTAGGTTAGGGATAAGGGTATGCTTTTTTTTTATTTTATTTTTCTATGTAATGTAAATGCACTTAGTTGTCTGCCACTGCTGCCAGCTTCTGTGTCAGGCTCACAGTGCCATTTCCCCAGTCAGTGCCACCAATTACATCTGGTGTCACAATAGCTTGGATTTAAAAACAAAAAACTTTTTTCACTGTTATAGATTGAATAGCAGTCAGTTGTCTGCCACTGCTGCCAGCTTCTGTGTCAGGCTCACAGTGCATACCGTGCCCATTTCCCCAGTCAGTGCCACCACTTACATCTGGTGTCACAATAGCTTGGATTTAAAAACAAAAAACTTTTTTCACTGTTATAGATTGAATAGCAGTCAGTTGTCTGCCACTGCTGCCAGTTTCTGTGTCAGGCTTACAGTGCATACTGTGCCCATTTCCCCAGTCAGTGCCACCAATTACATCTGGTGTCACAATAGCTTGGATTTAAAAACAAAAA
>OW240913.1:250527943-250538970 GCA_933207985.1 Pelobates cultripes
CGGGTCCCAGGTGTACGGTTCCTAAAATGGCTGCCATATACACGTCCACTGATAGGAGACGCGGAAGGTATTAAACTGATCAGAGCAATACTAAACACACCACAAATAAGGTTTCTCTCCTGTATGGCTCCTCAAATGATGCTTAAGATTAGAAGCGGCTGAAAAGCATTTCTCACACTCCGAACAAAAATATATTTTTTTAACATTCTCTCCACTTTGAACGAAATGACGTTTGAGAAGAGATTAACATAATTAAACACAGGCAGTAAAAATACAGTTTTTAGCCATACACTGTAACTTTAAAACTGCACATCCCATCTTCATAATTACATATTTGGAATCAGCACACTTAAAACATAAACATAACCAAAAATCAGCCAAATCCATCCAGGGGTTAAAAAGTTAGCTGGAGGTCCCTTTATGACCGACTGCAAGCACATTTTCCTGCCCAAAACAGTTCCATAAATTTGGGCTGTGAGGTCGGTCTATTTCAGGCTGAAAAAACGACTAAGTCCCATCGCGAATGGGACTTAGTCTCTGCAGCTGAAATAATTTTATTTACTGAACCAGAGTAGGAAGCCAAGGCCAGGCTGGGGTTTGCACCAGGTCTGGGGACACAGGGGACACCGTCTTAAAGGGGCAGTGTCCCCAACAAGTCTGGGGACACGGCCTTAAGGGGGCAGTGTCCCAATCTTCCTGATGTCCCAAAAAAGGTGTTTAAAGGGCCAGCACCAGTCACATAAAGAGTCCATAAGCCCCAATATGCCCACCGACAGTCTTAAAGGGCCATACACACCAAATAAAAGTGCATACATTTTCACAATCTCCCAGGGGCCATAGTCATGCGGGAGGAGGCTGGCAAGAGGCTTCTCCACAACCCAGGGAAACAGGGCAATTTGCCATTTAAAGGGCCCGTTACAAATAGCAGTTTGTAACAAGGTGTCAATCCATATCTGCCAGAAGTGACCTGTATTTGGGGTAACATTCCTATTCTGCTCTCATGTCAGTGTGTATAGGGATCCTTGGGACAGGTGTCAATCCATATGTCAAGGTGTCAATATGTCATATGTCAGGGTGTCAATCCATGTGGTGTGATTTAGGAATGTTAGGTGGTTCTGCCCGCTTTATGGATTGAAACCAGACTCTGTATCAACTGTGTAATTTTCCATGGGGTTTTGCCATGGATCCCCTCCGGCATGCCACAGTCCAGGTGTTAGTCCCCTTGAAACAACTTTTCCATCCCTATTGTGGCCAGAAAGAGTCCCTGTGTGTTTTAAAATTCGCCTCCCCATTGAAGTCAATGGCGTTTCGGGCGGTTCGCCGGTTCGCGAACATTTGCGGAAGTTCGCGTTCGCCGTTCGCGAACCGAAAATTTCGGGTTCGCGACATCACTAGTCACAAGTTATTTGCAAGTTTTTTGCAGCAAACATTTGCATATCTCTTGCCATAGGATCCTCATTAATATATACTGAAGAAAAATAGTTATTTAAAATTTCTGCTTTTTCCTGGTCTTCATTAGCTAATAAACCCAACTCTGTTTCAAGTGTACCTACACTTTCATTTTTTGTTTTTTTAGAATTGATGTACTTGAAAAATTTTTTGGGGTTGGTTTTGCATTCTTTAGCTATCAATTTCTCATTTTCTAGTTTAGCCACTTTAATTGCCTTTTTGCAAGTGTTATTGGCTTCCTTATATCTTAAATAGGATGCCTTTGATTTGTCTGATTTAAATGCTTTAAATGCCCTTTTCTTATTTTTAATCTCTTGTTTTACTTCTCTACTAAGCCACATTGGTTTTAATTTGTTTCTTTTATATTTATTACCCAATGGTACATACTGAGAAATGTACCTTTCTAATATTTGTTTGAATAGTTTCCATTTATCCTCAGTGTTTTTATCACTAAGGAGTTTATGCCAGTCGATATGTTGTAGAGCTGCCCTAATCTTATTGAAATTGGCTTTTTAAAATTATATGTTTTAGTATACCCCACCTGCTTTTGCTTTTTTGAGTTTATTTCAAAATTTACCATATTGTGATCACTATTTCCCAAATGCTCCCCTACTTGAATGTTGGTTAAAAGATCAACATTGTTTGTTATGACAAGATCCAGACAAGCATCCTGTCTAGTTGGTGCTTGTACCAGTTGTGACATAAAGGTGTCATTTAACACATTCAAAAACCTGATTCCCCTTGCTGAAGTACTAGTCCCTCTTTCCCAATTTATGTCTGGATAATTAAAATCTCCAATAATTAACGTGTTACCTCGATTTGCAGCTTTCTCAATTTGCTCTAACAGCTGTTCTTCCTCATTAATATTTACATTAGGTGGTTTATAACATATCCCAACCAATAATTGATTTCCCTTTGTTTTCCCCAAGCAGATATCTACCCATAAAGCCTCCACCTTTTCCTCGTCACACTCCACATGCCTAAGATTTGACTTTAACTCATGGTTGACATATAAACATACCCCACCACCCTTCTTGTTTTTCCTATCCTTCCTAAATAACGTGTACCCATTTAAATTAACTGCCCAGTCATGTGTCTCATCCCACCATGTTTCTGTTATGCCTATTATATCATATTGTTTAGTGTATGCTATTGCCTCTAGTTCCCCCATTTTGTTATATAGGCTCCTTGCATTAGTAAGCATACATTTAATATTATCATGAGTCTTTTGTACTTTTTGTGAATTATCAATATTACATACCTCCTCTGTTCTGAGTTTTCCCCTCCCCCCATCTCCACCCCTTTGTTCTGAGCTAAAGCCCATCTCTTTTCCATCATATCTCCATTTTCTAGATTGCTTTGACCCTCCCCCCCTACCACTAGTTTAAAATCTCCTCCAACCTTCTAGCCATCCTATCCCCCAGCACAGCAGACCCTCTTCCGTTTAGGTGCAATCCATCATGACTATACAGGTTGTACCCAAGCGCAAAATCGGCCCAGTGCTCTAAAAACCCAAAACCCTCTTTCCTGCACCAAGACTTTAGCCACGCATTGACCTCTCTAATCTCCCGCTGCCTTTCTGCTGTAGCGCGCGGCACAGGTAATATTTCTGAAAAAATTACCTTGGAGGTCCTTTTCTTAAGCTTACTTCCTAGTTCCCTGAACTCATTCTTTAGGACCTTCCATTTTCCTCTGACTTTGTCATTGGTACCAATATGGACCATGACAGCTGGGTCATCTCCAGCCCCTCCCAATAATCCCTCCACTCTGTCGGCAACATGCCGGACCCGAGCACCCGGGAGACAGCAAACTGTCCGGTTGAGTCGATCAGAGTGGCAGATTACCCTATCTACTCTCTTAATAATAGAGTCCTCTACCACCACAACCTGTCTAGCCTTCCTTACCCTCTCAACCCCACCCGTACTAGAGGGGCTGTTTCCACGGCTGTTAGCAGGAACAGCTTCCTGCAGTACAGCTACTCCTGAGCTGATGCTCCCAACATCTTCACTCAAACGGGCAAATCTGTTAGGCAAGTAAGTGAATAGTTAAAGGACCACTCTAGGCACCCAGACCACTTCAGCTTAATGAAGTGGTCTGGGTGCCAGGTCCAGCTAGGGTTAACCCATTTTTTTTATGAACATAGCAGTTTCAGAGAAACTGCTATGTTTATAATAGGGTTAATCCAGCCCTCAATTCCTCTAGTAGCTGTCTCATTGACAGCCGCTAGAGGCGCTTGCGCCTGTGAAAATCACAGTGAGAACACGCAAGCGTCCATAGGAAAGCATTGCAAATGGTTTCCTATGAGACCGGCTGAATGCGCGCGCAACTCTTGCCGCACGTGCACATTCAGCCGAATGGGAGGAACAGAGGCAGAGAGGAGGAGGAGGAGAGCTCCCCGCCCAGCGCTGGAAAAAGGTAAGTTTTAACCCCTTTCCCCTTTCCAGAGCTGGGCGGGAGGGGGTCCCTGAAGGTGGAGGCACCCTCAGGGCACTGTAGTGCCAGGAAAACGAGTATGTACATTTCTAAACACAAATACACACACCAGTCAAGCCATAAGACTTGCTTTTCCCACAGAAATCTCACTTCAACAGTGCTCTCACTACTGCAAGGGATTCTTGGTATGCAAATTAGTTCAACAAAGAACCACATTTTTGCCTCAATTCCACTTTATACATCAATTCCTTATGTATGTTCACTGGATTTGCTCCTCTTCCTGAGTTGAGTTTCAAAGTTGTTGTATGCAGCAGACACATACTCCAAGGAATCCATGTATAAAGTGAAATAAGGCAAAAATTTGATTCTTTGTTGAGCTAATTGGCATATGCCTACCCAGAATCCCTTGCAGTAGTCCACAATATCTGAAGTGCCAAAGCTTAGCTACCACAGGACTAGGGTATAGGACTAGTTTTAGGAGGTAATTCAGTCAATATTAGTAGCAGTGGTTTTAACATTTACCTTTGTGCTAAAGCCCCTGACTATTCTGCCACCTAGCAATGCCCCTGTTCCTTACTAATACCCATAAAAAGAGACAACATTTGTGTCACACCTATTGTGCCTAGTGGGAATTGTGTAAATGGACATAATTTAAGTATTGTATGTGTTCATGAATTGCAATCTTTAATCAGATTTTCTGTG
Organism: Pelobates cultripes; assembly: GCA_933207985.1. Classification (NCBI taxonomy): domain Eukaryota; kingdom Metazoa; phylum Chordata; class Amphibia; order Anura; family Pelobatidae; genus Pelobates; species Pelobates cultripes. The sequence continues at coordinate 250,532,528 of OW240913.1, forward strand.
TTACTATACATGTATGTGTTTATTTAAATGTCATGCCAATATTTTTTTAAATAAAATGTGATTGGTAGTAAGTTAGTTAACTACAATGTAGATGAAAACATGCCTTGATAAACAGTAAGATACACAAATATTCTTTGTGAATCCTTATATTATGAGTGAGTGCGGCATTTTCGAACCATGACCATAAAGAATACCTTCTGTAGAATAACACAGCTCCGTATACAGCTTTAATTTTTAGGTTGCATTATCAGTGGGCAATGACAGTAATTAACTCCCTACCTTGGTTAATGATCCATAGCTATATCCTTAAGCCTCATCTTAACAAGTACCATTAAATGCCTGAGGAGCCGAAGACTTAGATCAAAATAATTACAGGAAAAAAATGTGTTAGACGTATTCACAGAAATGAATTGGTACTTATGATGAACTCCCAATTGATATCTTTACATGATCTGTTCTTAACTGTACAATTTGAAGAAAAATAAATGTAACATGTTCCATCCCCTTTTCCATATATAATAAGACAATGTAGTCTCTTGTTGGATGAAATGGAAAACGTGCACCTTTAACAGTTTATCGATTGGCAATTTTGGCCTAACCTGTGTACTTCATGTGATAATACTCCTAGAATTCATCCTAACTCACAAGGAAAAGAGGCACTAAAAAAACCCCACTATCAAATCAAAAGTAACAAACAAGGGTGCAACCCTCAAAAAGGTACTTCCTCAACTACTAAAAATGTTATTAATAATATAAATGAGGGTGCACACCAGTCAAATATAAATATACATATCATTCTAAAATATATACAAACAAAGCAAAAAATACAAAAAGTATGAAGGTGAAACTGTACATAACATCCTACCCACACTATTTTGGCAAATACTTTTATGAAGAGATTCACATCCAGGCTAAACATGCATACCCTTCTTATCAATCGTTAGAAATAATTTAAAAAATGTGGTCAGTTTAAAAAGTATTTATACACCTTAATGGAGCACGATTCTCTCTAAAATAACAATTATGTCTGTGGATTTTGAAAGGAAAATGGGAATATTAGATGAGCCAGATCATTATGTAAAATAATATAATGTTTCTATGACTATATTGTTCAAAATGATAAAACAAATCCATCATTAAGAGCATTTTAAAGCATATGGGCAGGATAGGAAATGGTGTCAGTAACTGATGTGTCCTCTCAATATACCCTAGAGTCCTTCAAAGAGCCCTGAAGATACAAATCTTACAGAAACAATTGATAAACTGATGAACAAAAGTGTCTTTATTTCTTGAGTTGTAGCAAAGAGTTGTAACCCAAAGGATCCAATTATTTCAAGAAATTGGAAACATTTTACTCACTGCAGAGATTAAAAGAAATCTAAACCATATACAAATGATATCTCAAAAATAGCTTGTCTACTTTTTTCAACGGAACTGCCAAACCCTGTTAAATAACAACTTACATTATGTTGCTTTTAAGAGAAGATCTGAAAGCAAAATTCTTCAACTGATGTGTGCAATTAAAACAGAGCAGCAATTACTGTATGAAGAATTAGACATAAATAGGTCACCATTATATTTAGGCCTAGTCTGTTTGTATGTAGTGAACTTTAGGATGTCATATTATAGTCTACAGTGTTTGATGTTTATGACATTTTCTTTTCACGTTAATGAAGAGGATTTGGGAAAATGTACTAAGTGAAGATATAGATCTAACTCAATTGATATACATGCTCAGATCCTGATGAATTGTAACTCCTATCCAATGGAATATTTCAGTCTAATTAGCACAGAGGGCTATAATTTGATGTTAAATCAATCTGGAACTGTAGCACACACAGTCTTCATGAAGTTAATCATCAGATTAAAGTCTGCTTTACAGCTTATGGGTACTATGGCCAATTTCTCCATTAGGCTCGCTACCTTAGTGTTGGAAGTTATTCTAAGTCTGGAAAACCTGCATGAGCAAGTTTAACACAAACAATATATGTTATGGTAAATTTATGAAGTCTAAATAGGAGCGTGACACCACGTCCCTTAGTTTAACCAGTGTATTAAGGCATGCCCTGTACTCTAGAATTACTCTTAAAGATAAGAAGACCAGACTATCTCAGATTTGCTTAATAGTTCCAAAAACTCCGGAGAATTACATTCTGGCAGGCTCTCTTGTATAAATGGGAATGGGCGGATGGGTGGAGGGGCAAGTAATGTCTGTGGCTGATTAATTTGGTGGTGACAGGCATGTTTTTAAGGCAGTGCTACAGCAGATAGGTTGGTGAAGTTATATGTATTGTTTTGTGATTGCACACAACACTGTGAAATGTTATCATTATAAACAATGTTTGTTAAAACCAGAGTGTTTTGGTAATTAACTTGGAGAACTTTCTGAACTGCAGTTCATCCAAATTAAGGTAAACTGGCTGAAATTCTGGTTTCTGAACAGCCACGTGCCAGAATCTCGCACTAGAGCAATGCCCAAACATTTTGCTCATTTTGATTAACAATTTGGAGTATCATTCTTGGCTCTAAAAAAGAGGATGGAATGGACAAGAAGTAATTTTTTTTTGGTGGGGAGGGGGAGAAATGTTTGATGAAAAAAAGCTTGCCCAATCATGTGGACTGTATCGCCTGTCCAGTCAAGTGGAAAACAAACAGCCAGTAAATGTTGATTTCTTCACAGGTTAAGTAACATGCTACTTCCAGTGGCACTTGAAACAACTTTAAGTGGGAGACAGGAGATTGACATTATGTCATTGATACCGGTGTGAAACTAAGTGTAAGGTACTCTCTACCTAGACAGAAATATAGCTACACATTGAGTGGGAGACAGGAGAGTGTAAAGCTAGTGATTTGTTTTGCAATTTGTTTGTAGAAAGAAAATCTTGCTTGGGGGGGATACTTTGTTAATTTGTTCTGTAAAAAAAACAAAACAAATAAAAAAACAAGCAAACAAAAGTTCCTCTTGCCTACCTGTGTCACTCACACAGACTTTGAATGGTAGATAGCCTGCTTAATTAATCATAGTGCAAGACTGATATTTATGCCTAGTACAGTGTCCTAATGCGAGCAACTACCACTTCACATTAGCTTGAAATCACTAAATTAGAGTTTGACAGTTTTTTGTAAAGTGTTTTGTGGAAAGAATATTATTTTTCATTTTTTATTTTTTTTCCTCCGAGTGTTCAGTCCATTGTGTGCTGTACAAGTGTTTGAACACAGGGCAGTAACTGAAAGTTGTGAGCAGTGTAATGTTAAATCAAACACAGCAACGTTACAGTACTAAACCAACAAAGCACCAACCAATTTTGCAACATAAACATCAATTATTACTGAATAAAGTTGTTAGTTGACACAACACACAATCATTCCTATCCCAAATGTATTGTAAGAAGAAAAGCAAACCCACTATCATCAATGTTGCATCCTTAATTCCAAGAAGAACTTGAGGAAGGGTAAGAGAAGGGTCATGTTCCCTAATCCACTATCAACAGAAGTTCCTTAGCCTCTGATAGTCTGAACACCTCTTTCTCTTGACGACTGTCTTCACCTCCTCCACCTTGGCCTTCGCCATTATCATTAAAGGCGGATAGTTACGCCGAAATGCGTGTCGAGCCTATGTGCTGATGCACTAATACAAGATTTACTTGATTATATCACTTGTTTGTGTGTCTAAGGATGGAGGTTATTTACTTATAAAGTTGAGAGATAATACCATTTATTTTCCTGGGGCTATGATCTACTTTGTTTAGATTTAACCTTAATAAAGGGGGATGGCTGCCTCGAAGCAGCTGTACGCTAGGATAGATATGTCTGGATAACATAGTTTTGCTCCAGCTTCATGTATAATTTATAGGAATATATACATACACCCTAGCTGTTTTATTACTCCCCCCCCCCTTCCTTTCCAGATACTGCCTTTATGCTCCGTCTCTCTGCTGTTGGGAGTTACCCATTAGGACTATATCACTTTATTTATGTGTAAGCATTTTGTTTTACCCTTGCATCTAACATTAAGTTTAGATAAATGCTCTATGAAGTAATATGTAAACTAATAAATTGTTAGATATTAGTACTTAGGGCATACTAAGGATTATACTTTGCCCATTCAGCACCAATATCATATTTGGAGTTAACCTCAGGACTTTTCCTGTATAAACCACAGAATCTACCTCAGTATTGTGGGTATTGATAACATTTATTTCAGTTGTTCTTTTTCTCTCTACCAGCTGTGCAACTTAATATAGCCTCACTAGGAATAGCTCACGTCGATTTATGTTTAGGTATTTTGTTTAACTCCTACATCTAATATTGAGTTTGCACAAATCTTCTATATGAAGTAATACTTAAACCAATAAATTGTGAACTACTTGTACCTAGGGCCTCCTTAAGGATTAACTTAACCCATTTAACACCAGTATCAGGTTTGGAGTTATCTTCAGGACTTTTCCTGTATAAACCACAGAATCTACCTCAGTATTGTGGGGATTGATGGAATTTACTTAATTTATTATTTTTTCTCTATCTTCCAGCCTTGCAATGAATTATAGCCACTGGATTTTCCTACATAAACAAGAGTATTTTAATTACATCGACTTACTCAATTTAACCCCTGAGAGCTTAAGTACTTCCCAACAGGATTTCTTTGTAGACCTGTGGCTGATTGTGGCTACTGTAGAGTTGGATTGATTTAAATGTGTAGTGCTTCTCCCTTCTAATACTATATGCCATTCACTTGAATTTGATATTTTGTTGTTTTTGATACATACCAATCTAGGATATAGCTTAAATTTCATTTTAGTAGCTCGCACTGTTTCCATTTTTTACTACAATTGACACTGAGCTATGTAGGTTTCCCCTCCTTTTTAATTGATTGTGATTATCACTTTCACTTTTTGTTGCACCTATTTTGTATGTCAATTTATAATAAAGTTTATTACCTATAAGATGATCTTTTAATCTAGAGGTAATTCCGGAGGGGTACAGCGCCTCCTTTTTTCTGGGGAGCCGTCTGGCCTCATTGTATTCTGTGTCTATTTGTATGATTAGGGTTAAGCCCTTTTTACCTCTGTAACCTACCCCTGGCAACAGAGTAAGTTTCCTTACATCTGTGGCCAAGAGGTATGTTTATCTTTTTTGTCATTATTAGCAGTAATCAGGATGGTAGGATTAGTGGTATGTCTATTATATACGATTCACCACCCAGAAGGCAATTATATTTCTCTCAGCCTTGTCATGCTGCAATCATTTTTCAATCACTATAACTATCAATCACTTTCAATGGCACTACAACTCTTTCTATCTAGTGATGTCCCGAACGGTTCGCTGGCGAATAGTTCCCGGCAAACATAGCGTGTTCGCGTTCGCCACGGACGGCGAACATATGCGATGTTCGGTCCGCCCCCTATTAATTTACTAATACTAAGTAAATATTACTTAGTATTAGTAAATTGTGCCCCTACTCGCAATACCGTGAGTAGGGGCATGTCTATTAAACAGTGAGCAGCCTGTGGCTGCTCACTGTTTTAAAAAAAAAAAGGGTCCCCCCCCCGGTGGGGGCCCTAAATACTAATAGGGGGGAGACCTATTGTCCTCCCCCCGGCCCCCACCCCTGAGCGGTGGGTGGAGACCCTAAAATGAAAAATAAGGGACCTATTGTCCCCCCCGCCCCCACCCCTGCGCGGCGGGTGGGGGCCATATTGATAATGAGGGGGGGACCTAATGCCCCCCCCGGCCCCCACCCCTGCGCGGCGGGTGGGGGCCATATTGATAATGAGGGGGGGACATACTGCCCCCCCTGACCCCCATCCCTGCACGGCGGGTGGGGGCCATATTGATAATGCGGGGGGGGACCTATTGCCCCCCCGCCCCCACCCCTGCGCGGCGGGTGGGGGCCAAATTGATAATGAGGGTGGGGACCTACTGCCCCCCCGGCCCCCACCCCTGGGCGGTGGGTGGGGGCCTTAAAGATAATGAGGGGGGGGACCTACTGTCCTCCCCCCCCGGCCCCCACCCCTGGGCGGTGGGTGGGGGCCACAAAGATAATGAGGGCAGGGGGACCTACTGTCCTCCCCCCCGGCCCCCACCCCTGGGCGGCGGGTGGGGGCCACAAAGATAATGAGGGGGGGACCTACTGTCCTCCCCCCCGGCCCCCACCCCTGGGCTGCGGGTGGGGGCCCTAAGTAAATTCCCCCCCCAAGGTGACTAGGGGTCCCCAAGCCCCTAGTCACCCACCCCCCCAAATAAAAAGTCCCTACCTACCCCCCTCACCCTAAAAAATAGTGAGGGGGGAATAAAATAACTAACCTGTAAAATAAAAGTAAACTTACCATTCGACGTCTTCTTTTTTCTCAAATCTTCTTTTTTCAGCCCCAAAAAAGGCCAAATAAAAAAACCATCATAACCGTCGAATTGAAAATAAAATAAAAATCCCGAGCGCAAAAAAA
>OW240913.1:250539070-250592675 GCA_933207985.1 Pelobates cultripes
AATTTTAAAAAAAATATATATATATATATATATATATATATATATATATAAAGTAAGGAAGTCAGGCACTCTACCTTTGAAAATTTGTTGAGAGGAACCCCGGTGCTACACAGCATGGATAAATATGAGATGTTGAAAAGAGCAGTCCAGAGGATTTGTTTAACGAGCTTTATATGTGATTCAAAATGATCAACGTTTCGACCCAATAATAATAATAATATATATATATATATATATATATATATATATATTAAAATACACGTAGGATGATATTATATGTATATATATATATATATATATATATATATGCGGCAAGTATATAATATATAAATACGGGTAAAAAGAAGTAAAAGAATAAAAAAATAATAGTGTGTGTAATTTCATTCTAATCTCGTATTTTGAGATATATATATGTGCAGTATATATATATATATGGTATATATATATTTTGATATTTATCTATATATATGTTGTTATAAGTATATATCTCAAAATACAATTAGAATGAAATTGAGGCAGGAGTAAGGAGTATATATATAGCAGTGTATATATATATATATATATATATATAGCATTGTATATATATATATATATATATATACATAAATATATATGTATATATACCTATATATAAATAAAAATAATTAAAAAAAATTATATATATATATATATATATATATATATATATATATAAAAAGTAAGGAAGTCAGGCACTCTACCTTTGAAAATTTGTTAAGAGGAACCCCGGTGCTACACAGCGTGGATAAATACGAGATGTTGAAAAGAGCACTCCAGAGGATTTGTTTAACGAGCTTTATATGTGATTCAAAATGATCAACATTTCGACCCAAGAGGTCGAAACGTTGATCATTTTGAATCACATATAAAGCTTGTTAAACAAATCATCTGGAGTGCTCTTTTCAACATCTCGTATATATATACAGGGAGTGCAGAATTATTAGGCAAATGAGTATTTTGACCACATCATCCTCTTTATGCATGTTGTCTTACTCCAAGCTGTATAGGCTCGAAAGCCTACTACCAACTAAGCATATTAGGTGATGTGCATCTCTGTAATGAGAAGGGGTGTGGTCTAATGACATCAATACCCTATATCAGGTGTGCATAATTATTAGGCAACTTCCTTTCTTTTGGCAAAATGGGTCAAAAGAAGGACTTGACAGGCTCAGAAAAGTCAAAAATAGTGAGATATCTTGCAGAGGGATGCAGCACTCTTAAAATTGCAAAGCTTCTGAAGACCAATCAAGCCGCTTCATTCAAAATAGTCAACAGGGTCGCAAGAAGCGGTGCGGTGGGAATGTACCAAGGCGCTAAGAAAATAACTGCCCATGAACTGAGAAAAGTCAGCTGCAGCCGCCGCCAGTTTCGTTGCTCAGTTTGGCCATATTTCAGAGCTGCAACATCACTGGAGTGCCCAAAAGCACAAGGTGTGCAATACTCAGAGACATGGCCAAGGTAAGAAAGGCTGGAAGACGACCACCACTGAACAAGACACACAAGCTGAAATGTCAAGACTGGGCCAAGAAATATCTCAAGACTGATTTTTCTAAGGTTTTATGGACTGATGAAATGAGAGTGAGTCTTGATGGGTCAGATGGATGGGCCCGTGGCTGGATTGGTAAAGGGCAGAGAGCTCCAGTCCGACTCAGACGCCAGCAAGGTGGAGGTGGAGTACTGGTTTAGGCTGGTATCATCAAAGATGAGCTTGTGGGGCCTTTTCGGGTTGAGGATGGAGTCAAGCTCAACTCCCAGTCCTACTGCCAGTTCCTGAATTGCCCATGAACTGAGAAAAGTCAAGCGTGCAGCTGCCACGATGCCACTTGCCACCAGTTTGGCCATATTTCAGAGCTGCAACATCACTGGAGTGCCCAAAAGCACAAGGTGTGCAGTACTCAGAGACATGGCCAAGGTAAGAAAGGCTGAAAGACGACCACCACTGAACAAGACACACAAGCTGAAACGCCAAGACTGGGCCAAGAAATATCTCAAGACTGATTTTTCTAAGGTTTTATGGACTGATGAAATGAGAGTGAGTCTTGATGGGCCAGATGGATGGGCCCGTGGCTGGATTGGTAAAGGGCAGAGAGCTCCAGTCCGACTCAGACGCCAGCAAGGTGGAGGTGGAGTACTGGTTTGGGCTGGTATCATCAAAAGATGAGCTTGTTAGCCTTTTCGGGTTGAGGATGGAGTCAAGCTCAACTCCCAGTCCTACTGCCAGTTCCTGGAAGACACCTTCTTCAAGCAGTGGTACAGGAAGAAGTCTGCATCCTTCAAGAAAAACATGATTTTCATGCAGGACAATGCTCCATCACACACGCCCAAGTACTCCACAGCGTGGCTGGCAAGAAAGGGTATAAAAGAAGAAAATCTAATGACATGGCCTCCTTGTTCACCTGATCTGAACCCCATTGAGAACCTGTGATCCATCATCAAATGTGAGATTTACAAGGAGGGAAAAACAACAGTACACCTCTCTCTCTAAACAGTGTCTGGGAGGTTGTGGTTGCTGCTGCACGCAATGCTGATGGTGAATATATTCAAACACTTACTTAAAATCCATGGTGGATGGCAGGCTTTTGGAGTGTCCCGCAAAGAAAGGTGGCTATATTGGTCACTGGATTTGTTTTTGTTTTGTTTTGAATGCCGTCGGCATTTCAGAATGTTGAGATGTTTATATTGAATTTCACTGGTAATAATAAATAATTGAAATGGGTATATATTTGTTTTTTGTTAAGTTGCTCAATAATTTCGCACAGTAATAGTCACCTGCACACAGATATCCCCTAACATAGCTATATAACTAAAACAACTAAAAACTACTTCTCCAAAAATATTCAGCTTTATTAATGAGTTTTTGGTTCATTGAGAACATGGTTGTTGTTCAATAATAAAATTAAATCCCGTACACAAATTTGCCTAATACCTACCTATATATATATATATATATATATATATATATATATATATGTGTATATATATATATATATATATGTGTATATATATATATATATATATATATATGTATATATACATACGTACATATATATATTTATGTAATATTTTTACTTAATTAAATAATTTTATTCATTACAATTTGCTAGCACTATATTTAACCCTGTAACTTTCCAAGACACCATAAAACCTGTACATGGGGGACACTGTTTTACTCAGGAGACTTCGCTGTACACAAATATTAGTGTTTCAAAACAGTAAAATGTATTACAATGATGATATCATCAGTGAAAGTGAAGTTTTTTGCATTTTTCACAAACAAACGGCACTTACACTGACGATATAATTCTTGTGATACATTTTACGGTTTTGAAACACTAATATTTGTGTTCAGGGAAGTCTCCTGAGTATAACAGTACCCCTCATGTACATGTTTTATGGTGTTTTCAAAAGTAAAAGAGTGAAATATAAGGCTTGTGTTTCAGTTTTTTCACATTGAAATTCGCCAGATTGGTTACGTTGCCTTTGAGACCGTATGGTAGCCTAGGAATGAGAATTACCCCAATGATTGCATACCATTTGCAAAAGTAGACAACCCAAGGTTTTGCAAATGGGGTATGTGCAGTCTCTTTTAGTAGCAACGTAGTCACAAACACTGTCCAAAACTGGCATTCAAATTAGTTATTTGCATTTTTCACACACAAATATTAATACTAACTTTGGCCAGTGTTTGTGCCTAAGTGGCTACTAAAAAAGACTGGACATAACCCATTTGCAATACCTTGGGTTGTCTACTATTCCAAATGGTATGCCATCATGGGGGTAATTCTCATTCCTGGGCTATATGGTCTCAAAGGCAATGTAACCAACCTGCAAATTTCAACAGGAAAAAAATGAAAAATGTAACATGCTATATTTGACCCTGTAACTTCTCAAAACACCATAAAAACGTTACATTAGGGGTACTGTTTTACACGTGACACATCAATGAATACAAATATGTGTATTTTATTGCAGTAAACACAAACAGTATTATTTCATTCACAGTTAAAATGTCATGTAGAACTAAAAAAAATAAAATTTCTTAATTTCTCACTTTTTTATATTTTATTCATATTAAATTGTGTTGCATAGCTAAATATTTGATGTTAAATGAAAGCCCTATTTCTCCTGAATAAAATTATATATAAGTGTGGGTGCACTTAATATGAAAGAGGTGAATTACGGTTGAACAGACATATAGTCAAATTACAAGTTTTATTTACGTTTTATTTTGATCAGGCTCAGTCCTTAAAGGGTTTAGATATTCCCACTCATGTAATAGATTGTTAACTACTAAGCAATTATTACAAATTGTCTCCTTCTTTGCTTTTTATTTTTCCTTTGAGGTTCCATGTAAGAATATCCCAATTTTTTACCCCTGCGAGATTACACTCAGTTTGCCAACAGGGTTCCTCTCTGGTGATCAGCAATTGAGATCTGTAGATATGATTTACCATGGTGGCTTTGTACATATGTCTAATCAAGGGCATATTAACTCCATCTATTTTTGTTTTATTCGCTAGGACTATTTTATTGATTCGTGGTCTCTTACCCTTCCATATGAATGTATCAAAACTATTTTGAATCATCATAAGCCAGCTGTTTGGGATTTTTAGGGGAATCATCTGAAACAGGTATAGCCATTTAGGTGAGATATATGCTTATCTTATTTTATATAATAGCAATATTTAATTGACTAATCATCAAAAGTACACTGGCTAATAGGCTGATCAAGTTAATAAAAACCAGAAACAAAAGCCTTGTCATTAAGTTCCACAAAGCAATCTTCTTTTACATGCATGCAATCCCAAAGACTTCTGAGAGAAGCCGGACATCTGGAACTCTTCCGGAGTATGTATATATATTTTGTAAAGGTAGAGATGGATTAATATAAGGCCAGATCCATCCTGCAACACTACTGGCTAACCTGTCAATCTTATGGCGGGCTCCTTCCCCTCCTACTGATTTGTCACGTATTCATCCGCTTATAGAAATGTGGTTAATGACATTTACTGTCCACACAGGAAAAGTTGTGCCGAGCAGCAACCTAATCCACAGAAGGTTTAATGCTGAGCAGTAATTGTGCAAATGAAACCTGGTCTCATGTATTCATCCGCTTATAGAAAAGTGGTTAATGACATTTACTGTCCACACAGGAAAAGTTGTGCCGAGCAGCAACCTAATCCACAGAAGGGTTAATGCTGAGCAGCAATTATGCAAATGAAACCTGGTAACTGACTTTGGGGTCAAAGGCCGGTTACAGCCTATCAGAAAGAAAGGAGGGGTATTTAGGCCCAGTTCTCAGCCTGCTCAGTGCCCTGTCGTGGTTTCCCTTGTGGTTGTCTGAGAGCGCGTTCCTGTTTATAGTTTTCTACCTGGTTTTGACTTTGGCTTTGTTTATTGACTTCTCTATATTCTGGTATCCTGACTCCTGGCTTTCCTCATCGCTGTGTCCCTTTCTGTGTTCCCTGACCTCGGCTAGTATTTTTGACTATTCTTTGTACGTTAAATCCGGCCATTCTAAGGGCCGGTAATACGTTACTTATTTGTCATCCGTGCTGTACAGTTCTACGTGCTGGATCAAACAGTAATCCTGACATGATTGAACTCTGGGTAAACTATAGAATAGGGCTAACCCTCTGATGTCTTGGGTAGATATCTTTGCAACCTGCATCCAATCAGAATGCTTGTAGGAATAAGGCTGATATGGGCATGCTGGAGACTACGGAGAAGAAGGATACCTCATAGGAGAATAACTATTACACATTTACATAGTATGCACTGAGATATTACTGAGCCCTAGTTATGTGCTGTGTTTATGGAAGAATGTGAAAGAGATTTTGAGTGAGACTTGTGGAAAGGAAATATATCACGTCTATAGCAAGGTATAGTGGTTATGGTGCCTGGATCATTTATTTAAACTTGAAACTTAAAGTCTACACCTGCAGTTTTTGCATCTCTATAATCCTTATTCTTACATATTACATCTTCAGCAATGCACTGCTTAGGACCAAGTAAGTAGTCATAATTATTTAGAGGATCATTTGTATATGTGTACCTATGTATAACCATATATTGTGTCTCATCTATGAGATATACCATCTGGAGTTCCAATCTTTCACCTACATTGCCTGTATACCCAGTAGCAGAGATGTATTATTGAGGCATTTTGCATGGAGCATGGAATGTTTGCATTCTTTGTTGCGTATGTCACACTAAATATTTATATATATTAGTATTCATATAAAATATTAGATTTCTCTGTTTTGTGATATTTTTACCATCCTATTCAATAACTCAACTGATAGGATCAAATGAATATACTCACTGGAGCTCAGAGTAGCGATTTCTAGAGAACATTATACATTTGATTGGTATTTCACAGGTTTGTGTTATAGGTTTGTAGTTTTATTTGCAAAATTATCTTTTTACGACTAGTTGCTGTCAACATTCAATTCTACTGTCACATACTAGACAACTGTTCCAATTTTCATGGGACAGTCGTGGTCATTGGCCTCCACTCCAGCTTCATATTTGTCCCTGGGATCCTCCATTCATCTGCATTTGAAAAAAGGTCATCCCCAAATCTATGTGCATGCACAAAGTGCCCTTTAAAGGAAACCTATAGTCCCTAAAACAACAATCATTATTTTGGGATTGAACGTTCCCTTCTGCATATTCCCCTTTGATATAAAAACGAAAGCTTAAAAGACATTGCTAATCTCGTTTCCAGTGCTGGGACTCCTCTGCTGCATCCTCTAGCTCTGCCTTCGGTGATGACAGAATCCAAGCTTTCATAAACATAAACAGTTTATTTAATCTCTAGTTGTAAGTGGTGTTAAATATAGTTTTTTTGCCTAATGCTTGTGCTGCGCTGTACAAGTACGTTTTCTATTCCAATGATGGGTTCCAGAGGAAGTAGAGGGTGCTTGTATCATGCATTATAAGCATTGGCAGGTCTATAAATTATATGACTAGTGTCATATGGCAGAGGCATAGTGTGCAGAGCCAATAAAACTGGTGGTCATAGACAACACTTCTGTGAACTGCTTACTTGATTGCTCTAGTGTCCCTAAACTTTTTTTCTTCAAATATTGGCACCTATGCTGCCAAGATACACATATGTAAAAATGTCACTTGTCTGTATGGCATGTGTGTCCTGTTGTGTATACACACCTAGCTACTAGCAATATTTGTATAATTATTTGCTTGCACATTACCTTTTATTTGTGAATCCAGTTAGAGGGGCTTTAATAAGCTCATTATTATTATAAGTATTATTATTATCTCCATTTATATAGCACCAACAGATTCCGTAACGTTTTACATTTTACATTATTAGAGGGGGGATTTAACTATAAATAGGGCAATTACAAGAAAATGTACAGAAACGATAGGTTGAAGAGGGCTCTGCTCACACGAGCGTACAGTCTATAGGAGGTGGGGTATAAAACAGATTAGAATACGTAATAGCAATCAAATAAGGTGGGAGAGAAGCAGAACTGGAGGAGAGAGTAGAGTGCTGCCCGTTAGGAGAGAGCAAGAGACAGGTATGTGAGGTAGAGGTTAGTCTGGGAGGCCATAGGCTTTCCTAAAGAAATAGGTTTTAAGGCACTTCTTAAACGATTGAAGACTAGGGGAGAGTCTGATGGCGTTGTGAGCTATACAGTAGAAGAAATGTGTAAGATTAGAGTGACATTTCCTTATGGGTAGTTGTGATTCACTACTTGTTTTTCTTCAATGTGTCTATGAAAAAAATCATTCAACTTTCTAACCCTTATAAATAATGTTAACCTTACCTTTCATTCAAGTAACTGTACTTATGTATCCATGGCAACAATGAATTGCAGCACTGCCCTCTCTGCTAATGCAGGCTTTGTTGTACAGTAGAACATGGTTGCTTCACAGCAGGGTCCCACTGTTTTAAACATCTCATAGAATTGAGCTCACTTTAATATACAGTTCTGTTCTTGTAAAAATGGTCTCAGCTCTACTCTTATAATAGTAGATTGTAAAATATGCAAATTAAATTTATTTTGTCTTAAATATCTATTATTACAGACCAAAATGCTGTTAATTTGCAATTTTGTAGGAAATATCGAGAAACTGTCCTAATCAAACTTAGTGTGGCATACTATGATCAGTTTTCTGAAAGGTTATTGTAAAATCAGCAATATAATGAATAAAGAGATACAACTTACATCACATCAGATATCACAATGTGACACATACTCTACATTGACCCCTTAAGGATGTTGTTCAAGTTGTGATCAAAACAAAACGTAAGCAAAACCTGGAATTTGTGCTATATGTCTGGTCAACCATGATTCAACTCTTTTATATTATAAACTATAAACGGGGCTTTCATTTCATATCAAATATTTATATATGAAACATAATTTAATATGAATAAAATTTAAAAAAACTTAGAGAAATTAAGAAATGTTATTTTTCAAGTTCTGCACGGCATTTTAACTGTTAATGTCATAATGATGTTAGTTTTTCCTGCAACAAATTACACATATTTGTATTCAGCATTGTCTCACACGTATAAAAGTAACTACTATGTACAGGTTTTATGTGTTTTGGAGAGTTACAGGGTCAAATATAGGGCGGCGGCCTTTTTAATTTTTACACATTAAAATTTGCCAGGTTGGTTTGCTGGGCCTATGCTGCCTTTGGGACTGTATGGCAGTCCAGGAATGAAAATTAACCCCAGCATGGCAAACCATTTGTAAATGTAGACAACCCAGGGTATTAAAAATGAGGTATGTCCAGTCTTTTTTAGTAGCCACTTGGTCACAAACCCTGGCCAAAGTTATCGTTCATACTAGTTTTTTGTATTTTTTACACAAAGACTGCACTTTCATTAATTATTTAATCGTCATTATACATTTTACTGCTCTAAAAGACTCATATTTGTGTTCAGTGATGTCTCATGAGAAAAATAGTACCCGGCATGTACAAGTTTATTGAGTTTTGGAACATTACAGGGTCAAATATACGGCTTGCCCATTTAATTTTTTACACATTCAAATTTGCCAGATTGGTTATGCTGCTTTTGAGACTGTATGGCAGCACAGGAATGAGATTTATCCCCATCATGGCATACCATTTGCCAAAGTAAACAACCCAGTCTTTTTTAGTAGCCACTTAGTCACAAACCCTGTCTAAAATCAGTGTTCATATTTGTTTTTTGCATTTTTCACAAAAAAATGCCCCTTTACTGATGATACCATTGTCATTTTAAGTTTTACTGCTCTAAAACACTCATATTTGTGTTCAACAATGTCTCACGAGTAAAGCAGTACCCCCATGTACAGGTTTTATGGGGTTTTGGAAGGTTACTGAGACAAATATAGGGCTTTCTCATTTCAGTTTGCCAGATTGGTTTGCTGAGCTTATGTTGCCTTGAAAACTCAGGGTATTCAGAATTGGGTAAGTCAAGTCTTTTGTAGTAGCCACATAGTCACAAATGCTAGCAAAAGTTACTTTTCTTTTTTTTTTTAGGGACATTTTTCAAACAAAAACTGCATTTTCTCTGATGATATCATCATTATTACAAGTTTTAGTGTTTTAAAACACTCATATTTGTGCTCAGTGAAGTCTCCGAGTACAACAGTACCCCACATGTACAGATTTTATGGTGTATGGAAAGTTATTGGGTTAAATATAGGCATGGTAAATTAAATTCTTTGAACTTTCTGCCTGGGTTGTAAGGCAGGCATTAATCAATTATTTCAATATAGTAGATACATATATACGTTGAATGTATATACACATATACACGTACACACACATACATGTACATACATACCAACAGAGTTGTGGTGGGGAAAAATATGTGGATGAAAACACCTTCCGCCTGAAGTTACATAGTTACATAGTTACATAGCTGAAAAGAGACTTGCGTCCATCAAGTTCAGCCTTCCTCAGAAATGTTGTTGCTGTTGATCCAAAAGAAGGCAAAAAACCTGGTCTGAAGCACTTCCAATTTTGCCACAAACTAGGAAAAAATTCCTTCTTGACCCCAAAATAGCAGTCAGATGTCTCCTTGGATCAATCAGCTATTACCCCACTAATTAGAAATTATATCCCTGTATGTTATGTTTTTGTAAGTATTTATCCAATTTCAGTTTAAACATCTGTATGGACTCTGACAAAACCACCTCTTCAGGCAGAGAATTCCATATCCTTATTGTTCTTACTGTAAAAAAAACCTTTTCTTTGCCTTAGATGAAATCTCCTTTCTTCCAGCCTAAATGTGTGACCTCGTGTCCTATGTATAACCCTGTTTATGAATAGATTTCCAGATAAAGGTTTGTACTGGCCCGAATATATTTGTATAAAGTTATCATATCCCCTCTCAGGCGCCGTTTTTCCAAACTAAACAGATTTAATTTTTGTAACCTTTCTTCATAACTAAAATGCTCCATTCCTTTTATCAATTTTGTAGCTCGTCTCTGGACCCTCTCCAGTGCCATGATATCCTTCTTTAGAACAGGCGCCCAAAATTGCACAGCATATTCAAGGTGTGGTCTTACCAGCGATTTATAAAGAGGCAAAATTATATTTTCATCCCGAGAATTTATGCCCCTATTTATACATGACAAAATCTTACTGGCCTTAGCAACTGCAGATTGACATTGCATATTGCTGCCTAATTTGTTGTCTATAACAATGCCCAAATCCTTCTCGTGTGTGGTTATCCCTAATTCACTACCATTTAGTGTGTAAGTTGCTTGTGCATTCTTAACCCCGAAGTGCATAACTTTGCATTTCTCTATGTTAAATTTCATCTGCCATTTTAGTGCCCAGTCCCCCAATCTATCCAAATCTCTCTGCAACAAAGCAATATCCTGCTCACATTTTATTACTTTACAAAGTTTTGTGTCATCTGCAAACACTGATACATGGCTTTCAATGCCTATTTCAAGATCATTTATAAATATGTTAAATAGAAGTGGTCCCAAAACAGAACCCTGAGGGACACCACTTACCACTTTTGTCCAGCCTGAAAATTTACCATTAATGACAACTCGTTGTACTCTGTCCTTAAGCCAATGTTCTACCCAAGAACAGGAATATTCATCTAGACCAATTTCTTTTAGTTTGAAAACTAACCTATTGTGAGGAACCGTATCAAATGCCTTGGCAAAGTCCAAGTAGATCACATCCACTGCAACACCCTGATCTATACTTCTACTTACTTCTTCGTAGAATGCAATTAGGTTAGTTTGACATGACCTATGTTTCATAAAACCATGCTGATTATTGCTAATAACAAAGTTCTTCCCAATGAATTCCTGAATATTATCCCTTAATAGCCCTTCAAATATTTTCCCAGTTACTGAAGTTAAGCTCACAGGTCTATAATTTCCAGGCAAGGATTTTGAACCCTTTTTAAATATAGGAACAACATCTGCCTTCCTCCAATCCTCCGGTACAACACCTGAAACAAAAGAATCTTGAAAAATTAAATACAGAGGTTCACTTATTTCCCCACTTAGCTCCTTAAGTACTCGTGGGTGAATACCGTCAGGCCCCGGAGCTTTATTTACATTAATTTTCTTTAATAGCTGTAGCACCTTGTCTCGAGTTATCCAATCACAAGTTATTTGCAAGTTTTTTGCAGCAAACATTTGCATATCTCTTGCCATAGGATCCTCATTAATATATACTGAAGAAAAATAGTTATTTAAAATTTCTGCTTTTTCCTGGTCTTCATTAGCTAATAAACCCAACTCTGTTTCAAGTGTACCTACACTTTCATTTTTTGTTTTTTTAGAATTGATGTACTTGAAAAAAATTTTGGGGTTGGTTTTGCATTCTTTAGCTATCAATTTCTCATTTTCTAGTTTAGCCACTTTAATTGCCTTTTTGCAAGTGTTATTGGCTTCCTTATATCTTAAATAGGATGCCTTTGATTTGTCTGATTTAAATGCTTTAAATGCCCTTTTCTTATTTTTAATCTCTTGTTTTACTTCTCTACTAAGCCACATTGGTTTTAATTTGTTTCTTTTATATTTATTACCCAATGGTACATACTGAGAAGTGTACCTTTCTAATATTTGTTTGAATAGTTTCCATTTATCCTCAGTGTTTTTATCACTAAGGAGTTTATGCCAGTCGATATGTTGTAGAGCTGCCCTAATCTTATTGAAATTGGCTTTTTTAAAATTATATGTTTTAGTATACCCCACCTGCTTTTGCTTTTTTGAGTTTATTTCAAAATTTACCATATTGTGATCACTATTTCCCAAATGCTCCCCTACTTGAATGTTGGTTAAAAGATCAACATTGTTTGTTATGACAAGATCCAGACAAGCATCCTGTCTAGTTGGTGCTTGTACCAGTTGTGACATAAAGGTGTCATTTAACACATTCAAAAACCTGATTCCCCTTGCTGAAGTACTAGTCCCTCTTTCCCAATTTATGTCTGGATAATTAAAATCTCCAATAATTAACGTGTTACCTCGATTTGCAGCTTTCTCAATTTGCTCTAACAGCTGTTCTTCCTCATTAATATTTACATTAGGTGGTTTATAACATATCCCAACCAATAATTGATTTCCCTTTGTTTTCCCCAAGCAGATATCTACCCATAAAGCCTCCACCTTTTCCTCGTCACACTCCACATGCCTAAGATTTGACTTTAACTCACGGTTGACATATAAACATACCCCACCACCCTTCTTGTTTTTCCTATCCTTCCTAAATAACGTATACCCATTTAAATTAACTGCCCAGTCATGTGTCTCATCCCACCATGTTTCTGTTATGCCTATTATATCATATTGTTTAGTGTATGCTATTGCCTCTAGTTCCCCCATTTTGTTATATAGGCTCCTTGCATTAGTAAGCATACATTTAATATTATCATGAGTCTTTTGTACTTTTTGTGAATTATCAATATTACATACCTCCTCTGTTCTGAGCTTTCCCCTCCCCCCCATCTACACCCCCTTTGTTCTGAGCTAAAGCCCATCTCCTTTCCATCATATCTCCATTTTCTAGATTGCTTTGACCCTCCCCCCCTACCACTAGTTTAAAATCTCCTCCAACCTTCTAGCCATCCTATCCCCAGCACAGCAGACCCTCTTCCGTTTAGGTGCAATCCATCATGACTATACAGGTTGTACCCAAGCGCAAAATCGGCCCAGTGCTCTAAAAACCCAAAACCCTCTTTCCTGCACCAAGACTTTAGCCACGCATTGACCTCTCTAATCTCCCGCTGCCTTTCTGCTGTAGCGCGCGGCACAGGTAATATTTCTGAAAAAATTACCTTGGAGGTCCTTTTCTTAAGCTTACTTCCTAGTTCCCTGAACTCATTCTTTAGGACCTTCCATTTTCCTCTGACTTTGTCATTGGTACCAATATGGACCATGACAGCTGGGTCATCTCCAGCCCCTCCCAATAATCCCTCCACTCTGTCGGCAACATGCCGGACCCGAGCACCCGGGAGACAGCAAACTGTCCGGTTGAGTCGATCAGAGTGGCAGATTACCCTATCTACTCTCTTAATAATAGAGTCCCCTACCACCACAACCTGTCTAGCCTTCCTTACCCTCTCAACCCCACCCGTACTAGAGGGGCTGTTTCCACGGCTGTTAGCAGGAACAGCTTCCTGCAGTACAGCTACTCCTGAGCTGATGCTCCCAACATCTTCACTCAAACGGGCAAATCTGTTAGGCAAGTAAGTGAATAGTTAAAGGACCACTCTAGGCACCCAGACCACTTCAGCTTAATGAAGTGGTCTGGGTGCCAGGTCCAGCTAGGGTTAACCCATTTTTTTTATGAACATAGCAGTTTCAGAGAAACTGCTATGTTTATAATAGGGTTAATCCAGCCCTCAATTCCTCTAGTAGCTGTCTCATTGACAGCCGCTAGAGGCGCTTGCGCCTGTGAAAATCACAGTGAGAACACGCAAGCGTCCATAGGAAAGCATTGCAAATGGTTTCCTATGAGACCGGCTGAATGCGCACGCAACTCTTGCCGCACGTGCACATTCAGCCGAATGGGAGGAACAGAGGCAGAGAGGAGGAGGAGGAGAGCTCCCCGCCCAGCGCTGGAAAAAGGTAAGTTTTAACCCCTTTCCCCTTTCCAGAGCTGGGCGGGAGGGGGTCCCTGAAGGTGGAGGCACCCTCAGGGCACTGTAGTGCCAGGAAAACGAGTATGTACATTTCTAAACACAAATACACACACCAGTCAAGCCATAAGACTTGCTTTTCCCACAGAAATCTCACTTCAACAGTGCTCTCACTACTGCAAGGGATTCTTGGTATGCAAATTAGTTCAACAAAGAACCACATTTTTGCCTCAATTCCACTTTATACATCAATTCCTTATGTATGTTCACTGGATTTGCTCCTCTTCCTGAGTTGAGTTTCAAAGTTGTTGTATGCAGCAGACACATACTCCAAGGAATCCATGTATAAAGTGAAATAAGGCAAAAATTTGATTCTTTGTTGAGCTAATTGGCATATGCCTACCCAGAATCCCTTGCAGTAGTCCACAATATCTGAAGTGCCAAAGCTTAGCTACCACAGGACTAGGGTATAGGACTAGTTTTAGGAGGTAATTCAGTCAATATTAGTAGCAGTGGTTTTAACATTTACCTTTGTGCTAAAGCCCCTGACTATTCTGCCACCTAGCAATGCCCCTGTTCCTTACTAATACCCATAAAAAGAGACAACATTTGTGTCACACCTATTGTGCCTAGTGGGAATTGTGTAAATGGACATAATTTAAGTATTGTATGTGTTCATGAATTGCAATCTTTAATCAGATTTTCTGTGTTACTATACATGTATGTGTTTATTTAAATGTCATGCCAATATTTTTTTAAATAAAATGTGATTGGTAGTAAGTTAGTTAACTACAATGTAGAAGAAAACATGCCTTGATAAACAGTAAGATACACAAATATTCTTTGTGAATCCTTATATTATGAGTGAGTGCGGCATTTTCGAACCATGACCATAAAGAATACCTTCTGTAGAATAACACAGCTCCGTATACAGCTTTAATTTTTAGGTTGCATTATCAGTGGGCAATGACAGTAATTAACTCCCTACCTTGGTTAATGATCCATAGCTATATCCTTAAGCCTCATCTTAACAAGTACCATTAAATGCCTGAGGAGCCGAAGACTTAGATCAAAATAATTACAGGAAAAAAATGTGTTAGACGTATTCACAGAAATGAATTGGTACTTATGATGAACTCCCAATTGATATCTTTACATGATCTGTTCTTAACTGTACAATTTGAAGAAAAATAAATGTAACATGTTCCATCCCCTTTTCCATATATAATAAGACAATGTAGTCTCTTGTTGGATGAAATGGAAAACGTGCACCTTTAACAGTTTATCGATTGGCAATTTTGGCCTAACCTGTGTACTTCATGTGATAATACTCCTAGAATTCATCCTAACTCACAAGGAAAAGAGGCACTAAAAAAACCCCACTATCAAATCAAAAGTAACAAACAAGGGTGCAACCCTCAAAAAGGTACTTCCTCAACTACTAAAAATGTTATTAATAATATAAATGAGGGTGCACACCAGTCAAATATAAATATACATATCATTC
Source organism: Pelobates cultripes (assembly GCA_933207985.1). Taxonomy (NCBI): domain Eukaryota; kingdom Metazoa; phylum Chordata; class Amphibia; order Anura; family Pelobatidae; genus Pelobates; species Pelobates cultripes. The sequence goes on from OW240913.1 coordinate 250,554,682, forward strand.
TAAAATATATACAAACAAAGCAAAAAATACAAAAAGTATGAAGGTGAAACTGTACATAACATCCTACCCACACTATTTTGGCAAATACTTTTATGAAGAGATTCACATCCAGGCTAAACATGCATACCCTTCTTATCAATCGTTAGAAATAATTTAAAAAATGTGGTCAGTTTAAAAAGTATTTATACACCTTAATGGAGCACGATTCTCTCTAAAATAACAATTATGTCTGTGGATTTTGAAAGGAAAATGGGAATATTAGATGAGCCAGATCATTATGTAAAATAATATAATGTTTCTATGACTATATTGTTCAAAATGATAAAACAAATCCATCATTAAGAGCATTTTAAAGCATATGGGCAGGGTAGGAAATGGTGTCAGTAACTGATGTGTCCTCTCAATATACCCTAGAGTCCTTCAAAGAGCCCTGAAGATACAAATCTTACAGAAACAATTGATAAACTGATGAACAAAAGTGTCTTTATTTCTTGAGTTGTAGCAAAGAGTTGTAACCCAAAGGATCCAATTATTTCAAGAAATTGGAAACATTTTACTCACTGCAGAGATTAAAAGAAATCTAAACCATATACAAATGATATCTCAAAAATAGCTTGTCTACTTTTTTCAACGGAACTGCCAAACCCTGTTAAATAACAACTTACATTATGTTGCTTTTAAGAGAAGATCTGAAAGCAAAATTCTTCAACTGATGTGTGCAATTAAAACAGAGCAGCAATTACTGTATGAAGAATTAGACATAAATAGGTCACCATTATATTTAAGCCTAGTCTGTTTGTATGTAGTGAACTTTAGGATGTCATATTATAGTCTACAGTGTTTGATGTTTATGACATTTTTTCACGTTAATGAAGAGGATTTGGGAAAATGTACTAAGTGAAGATATAGATCTAACTCAATTGATATACATGCTCAGATCCTGATGAATTGTAACTCCTATCCAATGGAATATTTCAGTCTAATTAGCACAGAGGGCTATAATTTGATGTTAAATCAATCTGGAACTGGAGCACACACAGTCTTCATGAAGTTAATCATCAGATTAAAGTCTGCTTTACAGCTTATGGGTACTATGGCCAATTTCTCCATTAGGCTCGCTACCTTAGTGTTGGAAGTTATTCTAAGTCTGGAAAACCTGCATGAGCAAGTTTAACACAAACAATATATGTTATGGTAAATTTATGAAGTCTAAATAGGAGCGTGACACCACGTCCCTTAGTTTAACCAGTGTATTAAGGCATGCCCTGTACTCTAGAATTACTCTTAAAGATAAGAAGACCAGACTATCTCAGATTTGCTTAATAGTTCCAAAAACTCCGGAGAATTACATTCTGGCAGGCTCTCTTGTATAAATGGGAATGGGCGGATGGGTGGACGGGCAAGTAATGTCTGTGGCTGATTAATTTGGTGGTGACAGGCATGTTTTTAAGGCAGTGCTACAGCAGATAGGTTGGTGAAGTTATATGTATTGTTTTGTGATTGCACACAACACTGTGAAATGTTATCATTATAAACAATGTTTGTTAAAACCAGAGTGTTTTGGTAATTAACTTGGAGAACTTTCTGAACTGCAGTTCATCCAAATTAAGGTAAACTGGCTGAAATTCTGGTTTCTGAACAGCCACGTGCCAGAATCTCGCACTAGAGCAATGCCCAAACATTTTGCTCATTTTGATTAACAATTTGGAGTATCATTCTTGGCTCTAAAAAAGAGGATGGAATGGACAAGAAGAAATTTTTTTTTGGTGGGGAGGGGGAGAAATGTTTAGTTTACTTTTATGATGAAAATGTTTCGTTTATTTTTATGATGAAAAAAAGCTTGCCCAATCATGTGGACTGTATCGCCTGTCCAGTCAAGTGGAAAACAAACAGCCAGTAAATGTTGATTTCTTCACAGGTTAAGTAACATGCTACTTCCAGTGGCACTTGAAACAACTTTAAGTGGGAGACAGGAGATTGACATTATGTCATTGATACCGGTGTGAAACTAAGTGTAAGGTACTCTCTACCTAGACAGAAATATAGCTACACATTGAGTGGGAGACAGGAGAGTGTAAAGCTAGTGATTTGTTTTGCAATTTGTTTGTAGAAAGAAAATCTTGCTTGGGGGGGATACTTTGTTAATTTGTTCTGTAAAAAAACCAAAACAAATAAAAAAACAAGCAAACAAAAGTTCCTCTTGCCTACCTGTGTCACTCACACAGACTTTGAATGGTAGATAGCCTGCTTAATTAATCATAGTGCAAGACTGATATTTATGCCTAGTACAGTGTCCTAATGCGAGCAACTACCACTTCACATTAGCTTGAAATCACTAAATTAGAGTTTGACAGTTTTTTGTAAAGTGTTTTGTGGAAAGAATATTATTTTTCATTTTTTATTTTTTTTCCTCCGAGTGTTCAGTCCATTGTGTGCTGTACAAGTGTTTGAACACAGGGCAGTAACTGAAAGTTGTGAGCAGTGTAATGTTAAATCAAACACAGCAACGTTACAGTACTAAACCAACAAAGCACCAACCAATTTTGCAACATAAACATCAATTATTACTGAATAAAGTTCAGTTAGTTGACACAACACACAATCATTCCTATCCCAAATGTATTGTAAGAAGAAAAGCAAACCCACTATCATCAATGTTGCATCCTTAATTCCAAGAAGAACTTGAGGAAGGGTAAGAGAAGGGTCATGTTCCCTAATCCACTATCAACAGAAGTTCCTTAGCCTCTGATAGTCTGAACACCTCTTTCTCTTGACGACTGTCTTCACCTCCTCCACCTTGGCCTTCGCCATTATCATTAAAGGCGGATAGTTACGCCGAAATGCGTGTCGAGCCTATGTGCTGATGCACTAATACAAGATTTACTTGATTATATCACTTGTTTGTGTGTCTAAGGATGGAGGTTATTTACTTATAAAGTTGAGAGATAATACCATTTATTTTCCTGGGGCTATGATCTACTTTGTTTAGATTTAACCTTAATAAAGGGGGATGGCTGCCTCGAAGCAGCTGTACGCTAGGATAGATATGTCTGGATAACATAGTTTTGCTCCAGCTTCATGTATAATTTATAGGAATATATACATACACCCTAGCTGTTTTATTACTCCCCCCCCCCTTCCTTTCCAGATACTGCCTTTATGCTCCGTCTCTCTGCTGTTGGGAGTTACCCATTAGGACTATATCACTTTATTTATGTGTAAGCATTTTGTTTTACCCTTGCATCTAACATTAAGTTTAGATAAATGCTCTATGAAGTAATATGTAAACTAATAAATTGTTAGATATTAGTACTTAGGGCATACTAAGGATTATACTTTGCCCATTCAGCACCAATATCATATTTGGAGTTAACCTCAGGACTTTTCCTGTATAAACCACAGAATCTACCTCAGTATTGTGGGTATTGATAACATTTATTTCAGTTGTTCTTTTTCTCTCTACCAGCTGTGCAACTTAATATAGCCTCACTAGGAATAGCTCACGTCGATTTATGTTTAGGTATTTTGTTTAACTCCTACATCTAATATTGAGTTTGCACAAATCTTCTATATGAAGTAATACTTAAACCAATAAATTGTGAACTACTTGTACCTAGGGCCTCCTTAAGGATTAACTTAACCCATTTAACACCAGTATCAGGTTTGGAGTTATCTTCAGGACTTTTCCTGTATAAACCACAGAATCTACCTCAGTATTGTGGGGATTGATGGAATTTACTTAATTTATTATTTTTTCTCTATCTTCCAGCCTTGCAATGAATTATAGCCACTGGATTTTCCTACATAAACAAGAGTATTTTAATTACATCGACTTACTCAATTTAACCCCTGAGAGCTTAAGTACTTCCCAACAGGATTTCTTTGTAGACCTGTGGCTGATTGTGGCTACTGTAGAGTTGGATTGATTTAAATGTGTAGTGCTTCTCCCTTCTAATACTATATGCCATTCACTTGAATTTGATATTTTGTTGTTTTTGATACATACCAATCTAGGATATAGCTTAAATTTCATTTTAGTAGCTCGCACTGTTTCCATTTTTTACTACAATTGACACTGAGCTATGTAGGTTTCCCCTCCTTTTTAATTGATTGTGATTATCACTTTCACTTTTTGTTGCACCTATTTTGTATGTCAATTTATAATAAAGTTTATTACCTATAAGATGATCTTTTAATCTAGAGGTAATTCCGGAGGGGTACAGCGCCTCCTTTTTTCTGGGGAGCCGTCTGGCCTCATTGTATTCTGTGTCTATTTGTATGATTAGGGTTAAGCCCTTTTTACCTCTGTAACCTACCCCTGGCAACAGAGTAAGTTTCCTTACATCTGTGGCCAAGAGGTATGTTTATCTTTTTTGTCATTATTAGCAGTAATCAGGATGGTAGGATTAGTGGTATGTCTATTATATACGATTCACCACCCAGAAGGCAATTATATTTCTCTCAGCCTTGTCATGCTGCAATCATTTTTCAATCACTATAACTATCAATCACTTTCAATGGCACTACAACTCTTTCTATCTAGTGATGTCCCGAACGGTTCGCTGGCGAATAGTTCCCGGCAAACATAGCGTGTTCGCGTTCGCCACGGACGGCGAACATATGCGATGTTCGGTCCGCCCCCTATTAATTTACTAATACTAAGTAAATATTACTTAGTATTAGTAAATTGTGCCCCTACTCGCAATACCGTGAGTAGGGGCATGTCTATTAAACAGTGAGCAGCCTGTGGCTGCTCACTGTTTTAAAAAAAAAAAGGGTCCCCCCCCGGTGGGGGCCCTAAATACTAATAGGGGGGAGACCTATTGTCCTCCCCCCGGCCCCCACCCCTGAGCAGTGGGTGGAGACCCTAAAATGAAAAATAAGGGACCTATTGTCCCCCCCGCCCCCACCCCTGCGCGGCGGGTGGGGGCCATATTGATAATGAGGGGGGGACCTAATGCCCCCCCCGGCCCCCACCCCTGCGCGGCGGGTGGGGGCCATATTGATAATGAGGGGGGGACATACTGCCCCCCCTGACCCCCATCCCTGCACGGCGGGTGGGGGCCATATTGATAATGCGGGGGGGGACCTATTGCCCCCCCGCCCCCACCCCTGCGCGGCGGGTGGGGGCCAAATTGATAATGAGGGTGGGGACCTACTGCCCCCCCGGCCCCCACCCCTGGGCGGTGGGTGGGGGCCTTAAAGATAATGAGGGGGGGGACCTACTGTCCTCCCCCCCCGGCCCCCACCCCTGGGCGGTGGGTGGGGGCCACAAAGATAATGAGGGGGGGGACCTACTGTCCTCCCCGACCCCCACCCTGAAGCGGTGGGAACCTAAAAAGATAATGAGGGGGACGACCTACTGTCCTCCCCCCCCGGCCCCCACCCCTGGGCTGCGGGTGGGGGCCCTAAGTAAATTCCCCCCCAAGGTGACTAGGGGTCCCCAAGCCCCTAGTCACCCACCCCCCCTAAATAAAAAGTCCCTACCTACCCCCCTCACCCTAAAAAATAGTGAGGGGGGAATAAAATAACTCACCTGTAAAATAAAATTAAACTTACCATTCGACGTCTTCTTTTTTCTCAATCTTCATTTTTCAGCCCCAAAGAATCATATCATAACGATGAGATTGAAAATAAAATAAAAATCACAAATGAAAAAAAACACCTTGAAAAGAAAAAACCAGTACAAAAAAATAATCCATCTTCACCCATGGAGGCTCTGCGCTTGAACTGGAGCTCTGCAGGAAATGGAAAGGCTTTTCAAGCCATTCAATCACAGTGCTCTGTGTCATTTTACACAGCGTGGGAAAGTTCTTTTGAATTTTCCCACGCTGTGTAAAATGACAAAGAGCACTCTGATTGGCTTAAACCCACCAATCAGAGTTTTCTTAGTCTAATTGCAGGGCGTGGCAAGGCTTTATAAGCCTTCCCCCGCCCTGCAGAGCTCAGTCTGCGCGGAGCCTTTCATGGGTGAAGATGGATTGTTTTTTTGCGCTCGGGTTTTTTCTTTTTCGTCAGGTTTTTTATTGCACTCGGGATTTTTATTTTATTTTCAATTTGACGGTTATGATGGTTTTTTATTTGCCCTTTTTTAGGGCTGAAAAAAGAAGATTTGAGAAAAAAGAAGACGTGGTAAGTTTACTTTTATTTTAAAGGTTAGTTATTTTATTCCCCCCTCACTATTTTTTAAGGTGAGGGGGGTAGGAAGGGACTTTTTATTTGGGGGGGGTGACTAGGGGCTTGGGGACCCCTAGTCACTTTGGGGGGGGGATTTACTTAGGGCCCCCACCCGCAGTCCAGGGGTGGGGGCCGGGGGGAGACAGTAGGTCCCCCCCCTTATTATCTTTGTGGCCCCCACCCGCAGCCCAGGGGTGGGGGCCGGGGGAGGGAGGACAGTAGGTCTCCCCCCTCATTATCTTTGTGGCCCCCACCCGCCGCCCAGGGGTGGGGGCCATGGGGGGAGGACAGTAGGTCTCCCCCCTCATTATCTTTGTGGCCCCCACCCGCCGCCCAGGGGTGGGGGCCCGGGGGGGAGGACAGTAGTTCCCCACCCATTAGTCTTTGTGGCCCCCACCCGCCGCCCAGGGGTGGGGGCGGGGGGGGAGGACAGTAGGTCCCCCCCCTCATTAGTCTTTATGGCCCCCACCCGCTGCCCAGGGGTGGGGGCCGGGGGGGGCAGTAGGTCCCCCCTCATTATCAATATGGCCCCCACCCGCCGCGCAGGGGTGGGGGCCGGGGGGGGCAGTAGGTCCCCCCCCTCATTATCAATATGGCCCCCACCCGCCGCGCAGGAGTGGGGCGGGGGGGCAGTAGGTCCCCCCCCTCATTATCAATATGGCCCCCACCCGCCGCGCAGGGGTGGGGCGGGGGGGCAGTAGGTCCCCCCCATTATCAATATGGCCCCCACCCGCCGCGCAGCGCGTGGGGGCCGGGGGGTCGGGCGCAGGGGTGGGGGCCAGGGGGGCAGTAGGTCCCCCCCTTATTATCAAAATGGCCCCCACCCACCACGCAGGGGTGGGGGCGGGGGGGACAATAGGTCCCCCTTATTGTTATTAGGGCCCCCACCCACCGCTCAGGGGTGGGGGCTGAGGGGGGGACAGTAGGTCCCCCCCCCATTATCTTTATGGCCCCCACCCGCCACCCAGGGGTGGGGGCCGGGGGGAGGAGAGTAGGTCTCCCCCCCCCTTCAACCAATAAGAGTCCCTGTGGGTTTTAAAATTCGCCTGCCCTTTGAAGTCTATGGCGATTCGCCCGGTTCGCGGGTTTGCGAACATTTGCCGAAGTTCGCGTTCGCCATCACTATTTCTATCACATCTAGTTTAAGTTGCATCAGGTATGCTTGGGACAACAAATGTTTTATATATGTGTGCTCTTATGAGGGATTCTATTCAGGGGGTTGAGTAATTTTGAGACTGGAGAAGTCATTAAAGGTTTCACTTAAAGCTATGGTTGTGTTGATCTATTTAAATTGCTTTTGTATAATTTGTTCATTGCAAACAGCTGGAACTCTGTAAATTTTCACTCAAGATAATTGGTCCGGTGGGCATTTTTTCAGGTGGGGGGTAATGTCACGTATTCATCCGCATTCATCCACTAGAGGCTGGATTAACCCTGCAATGTAAACATAGCAGTTTCTCTGAAACTGCTATGTTTGAATCTGAAGGGTTAAAACCTGGGGGACCTGTCACCCAGACCACTTCATTGAGCTGGTCCTTTAAAAGTAAGAAAATTGAAAAGCGGTCTGGTCACTAAGGGGTTAATGGACCTTTAAAAGTAAGAAAATTGAAAAGCGGTCTGGTCACTAAGGGGTTAATCACATAAAGCATTTGTTGTGATATGCAGTAGATAAACAAATAAGAAATGACAAACTGACAACAGGTCAGTAGTGCTACCCGCCCAGAAAGACAAAGTCAGGGACATCACTGGGATATTCCCAAAATGTCCCTAAGTCAAAACCAGTATAAAACCAGTATAAGAACTAACCAAAAAATAGAATGAAGCCTCTTGGTGAAGGTCCATGGGCTAGTAGGACTGTGTATATCAAAAATAAAAAACAAAATGTAAATAACTTTATTAGCATTAGTGATGTCGCGAACCGTTCGTGAACTTCCCGCGAACTGCTCGCCACGGCGAGCTCCGGTCAGCTGACACATCCCGGCCAATCTCCAGCAGACCCTCCCTCCCAGACCCTCCCACCTCCTGGACAGCATCCATGTTGAAGGCAGCTTCAACATGGATGCTGTCCAGGAGGAGGGAGGGTCCAGGAGGGAGGGTCTGCTGGAGATTGGCCGGGATGTGTCAGCTGACCGGAGCTCGCCGCGAACCGTGGCGAGCCATTCGCGGGAAGTTCGCGAACGGTTCGCGACATCTCTAATTAGCATACATAGAAACTAATAATACATATGTATAAGGAGGACACATAAATGTATCTGCGTATCAAACGAATAAGTTAGTGAACTTGGAAGGTTGGTGGTAAGATAAGAGGGCAATGGGCTAGGTGAAAAACAAAAAATGGGAACTGAAGAGGTAAAATACAGTTATATCCATAAAAGCAGTAAACAGCTAGAAAATATTCCCCGATATAGGTCCAATTGCAGCAACTCCTCACTAGTGATGTCGCGAACCGTTCGTGAACTTGCCGCGAACGGTTCGCCGGGGTGTTCGTGGCGAACTCCAGTCAGCTGACACATCCCTGCCAATCTCCGACAGACCCTCCCTCCCAGACCCTCCCACCTCCTGGACAGCATCCATGTTGAAGCTGCCTTCAACATGGATGCTGTCCAGGAAGTAGGAGGGTCTGGGAGGGAGGGTCGGCCAGAGATTGGCAGGGATATGTCAGCTGACCGGAGTTCGCCACGAACGGTTCGTGGCGAACCGTGGCGAACCATTCGCGGCAAGTTCGCGAACGGTTCGCGACATCACTACTCCTCACCACACATCTTTCATAGGAGGGGGAACACAAAGGCAGTAAATAGGGTAAAAAAGATAAGCAAATACGGGGAAGGTTATGGATAATACAGCTAGTACCTGTGACTATCTTGGTACACCAGAGAACAGAGAGTCTAACTACATATTCTAGAGCAGTGGTTCCCAACCCAGTTCTCAAGTAACCCCTAACAGGCCAGGATTTGGGGATTACCCAGTTGTGTTTAAGGTGTTTTTAGAAAAAGGAAAAAAATTTAACTTTAAACACAACAGGGTAATCCCTAAATCCTGGACTGGTAGGTAGTACTTGAGGACTGCTCTAGAGTGACATATAGACAGTCCCTATGAAAAAGTTTAAGCAGGAAGACTTATTAAACTAAAGAACCCTATTGCTGTAAAAGACCCTAAATAAACTGCCTATGTATAAAGCTGGCACTAATATGTGTCTGTTGTGTAGAACCCATTCACTAGGTTGAATGAAGTTGTTAAAAAATAAACAAAAAGTAAGGATGGTGGGAGGTGGAAAGTAGCATATGCCTGAAGTGCATTTCTGTGCACCGTATAGCACTTTTGTCAAAGGCACATCCAGATCATAAGTTTTAAAAAGCCTGATATCCCGATGTATGTCAACTATCAGCCAATCAAAATGTCCACTGGATTGTACAGGCCAAGTAGCCACACCCAAACTAGATGGACTGCCTCCCTCCTCTAGACGCTGTGTAATTACACAGTTGTGGTGAACCTGGGTAAGCAACCAAGGGAACACCCTGAGAGGTGCCACCTCCATAATATCCACAGTAATTTGGGCATATCTTAAAGTAATTTTGTTCATTTTGAGGCTTGGAGTCCATCAAGAAAAAGGAACAAAGTGACAAATACTCTCATAATCTACAAAACGGTATATCACTCCTATTGGCCGAGGTCCACTGTGGCTTTTAGGGAAAGTTAGAGAAGCAAAAAGCATGCCTGAAAAGACAAGTTTACATGGTAATCATAAAAACACTGTTGTCCTATAATCTTTGAAAAACACCTAATTGGACTAAGTAAAAGTAATGAATAACTCCACACTGCTCATTCTTTGAAACTTCCATTGGCAGAATGCCCTAAAAGTAAGGGACCCAAGCCATTTAACACCTCCAAATGATTTACAAGATGACTACAGGAAAAAATGCTCTACACTGTAAGAGCATAACAAAATGTATCACTACAGACAGTGAGTAAATGCATGATAAATAAAGTAAAATTCAAATTCAAAGTAGGTGCAAGCAAAAGTGAATAAAATTGGATGATTACAAAGACTCATATGAAATGTGTGAAGAAAAACCCCTCATTGAGACCCAGTGAGCTAAGCATATTAAGTCGATCCAAATATTTGTATTTCTGTTTTTATCTGCATATATACTACTTACTGCCTACAAGCCTGAAAGACCCTTGGATTGGGTGTATACCACCGTAAGCTATTCTACCTAGCTGAAGGTTGCACACATTGAGCGCTATACTAAAAGAAGACACCAGTTATCCCTAGGTGGGGATTTTACCACCCAAGCACATCAAGGTAGAGCTACTCAAGTTCTACAATCTGTAAATATATTTCTTCTTTCCATATATCTACCTGTATGGGACAAACTTCAATATATTTTGTTCTTTTCTTTATATATCCAACTACCACTATCCACCTCAGAAATTATACCAAGGTGCTACTCCCTCTTCTACTAGACATAAATTGGCGTACAATGGTGCACAAGCTGTACCCATGGCTGTACCCATGACTTGGACTTTGGATAGTGTGGAATTTGTGCAAAGCCAATTTGCTTGCAAATAGGTGTATGTCCTTTGTCCATTCCTATTTACTGAAAGATGGAAATGGGACCAACCTTTAGAAAGAACCTTAATCTGTTGGTCAGTAAAAGGGGAATAGGAGTGGTTAGTTATTCAAAGTTGTTAAGAGACAGAATTTAATAATCGTGCCTCCTCCTTGTTCTGGACTGAGATCTCTGCCTCATGCAAGGACCCCAAATCTTGTCCGGTTGACGTAACCTTAAAAAATCTACACTTTTACACCTCCCTACTTACTCACTTTACTATGGGGTGCACACTCTTTGTTTTTATTTTTTGACCACTGCATTTAACCTAATGAATCAGTACTACACAAAAGGCACATGATTTTTAATGCCGCATTTATGAGTATCTAGCCAGTCTTCATAACATCTTTTACAGCAATAGGATTCTTCCTGCTAAAACATTTTCATAGAGAATATCTGTCTGTTTCTCTAGGGTATGTAGGTTCTATGGTTTACCGGGGTAGTCACAGATACTAGCTGTATTAGCCATAACCTTCCCCATATTTGTTTAGCTATTTTACCCTATTTACTGCCTTTGTATTCCCCCTTCTACAAAAAATGTGTAGTGAGGAGTTCCTGCAATTGGACCCTTATTGGGTCATACTTACTAGGTTACTGCTTTTTTTAATATAACTCTATTTTACCTTTCTAGTCCCCAGTATTTGTTTTTTTTCCCTATCCTATTGCCCTCCTATCTTACCATCCACTTTCACACTCTTGTTCTTTTGATATGGAGATACATTTATGTGTCCTCCTTGTACATACTTGTTATTATTTTATGTATCCTAATAAAGTTATTCTAAACCTTTTTTTTATATCCCCAGTTCTACCAGCCACTGGGTTTTGCCCCCAGAGGCTTTATTCTATTTTTTAATATGTAGTGGATCGCAAATAGGTAATTTATCACTCTTTCATAATTTGTGTAATTGTAATAAATGTTAGTGTTATATAAAATGATATAGAAAAACTTATGTATGTCTGTATGTATCTATCTATCTATCTATCTATCTTTTTTTCTTTCTTTTTGTCATTCTGTCTGTCTGTCTCATAGAATGTGTGGAGAAAGTCTCCTCAATCAAAATCTACTGGGGTATGGGAGAGTATGTTAATATTTTTTTTGCTCTTTTGCTACACAGTTGCTCAAGTGTTATAGATTGTTCAGTATCTTTCCAGATGTGGCGATGGGCACACATATATGTACACAGTTTCTAGATCTCCATTCCCATCCTACAGGGCAGCAATGGTACAAGCATTTTATTTAGGTTGTCATATATACAGTTGGAGAGGGATGTACATATTGTTATATCCCTCTACAACTGTCATTCCTAAATTAAATTACATTTACATAAATATTTTTTTTTCTGTGTAGTACAGCAAACCTATTTTATTTCTCATCTTATCACTTCAAATTTTATTCAAAATTTAATTTCCTTTATCTTCTCTACATGACACTCAAACATCTGAAATGCATATTGTATACAAAGATACCTTGTATTTCCCTCTGTACAGTACATTTGATCAAACAGTCCCTTTTGTACTCCTCCAACTTCTCTTTATAATATTGTACTTCAAACAGTGCAGGCACATAATATACCACTCTGTAGCAAACATGTCACGCTTGTACATCTCAGAAATAGTGTCATCATTACTCAGCTATTTCAGCTCTAAAGACATTTCTGGCAGGACATTGTTATTTACCAAGCAGTCAGCACTGAATTCACCAGATTCCCTTATGAAAAAAATTCAGGTTGTAATCAAAAGAGGAACTTGTATAGATGTATCTCATGTAATAGTCTAGAAGTGAAAGAAGCCTAAGAATTGTAAAACCAATTGTATACTTCAATTGTATATGCTGTACCTGCCTTTATTGTTATATTACATTAGCTGTCATTTTTAAAGATTGGATCAGTTTTGTCGGCCAAATCGCTAAAAGATATTATGATTAGTAATAGACTTGTGCTAATAAATTACAGTTTTCTCATCTATGTTGGTATATGCAACAGATTATGTCTCAAAGTCTTAAAGCTAGCACAAATTCAGGATTGATATTTTTTTCTTCAACTTGGGATTATTATTATTATTATTGCATTTTATTAGTAACTCCCAGAACTCTAAAGTAGCCAAGCACTGTAGGAACACCTAATGTCTAGTGTTGAGCACTCCTGACACATCAACATTAGAAGGTCTATTCTGAAATCCATTGTACCAATCAATCTATAGTGATAGGTTAACATCTTAGCCCTCTATGATGAACCACCATCAGCTCCCTTCACTGGGATGTGTGGCTATAGATCATGCCCCCATTCCAGCCAGATGTGGAGACAGGGGAAGGATTCTGCTACAACAGGAAACATTTTGAATTTTAGAGTTGAACACTTTATCTCCTAAAGGCCTTAAGGAGAAATGTCCTTTTACTGCTTTTTTTTTGTGATTATGTGATTTTGGTGTTTTGGTTTCTGAAAAATCTTAATGTTTGGAAATATCTATTTGTTTTACTTTTTTGATAAAATCTCCAGTGTATGTTTAAAATATTGTATAAAATATTGGGGAAGAAATTTCTATCGATAGATCTTTTGTTAGCATTCTTACCTCTATAAGTGATTTGTAGTTTTAACTTGTCCCTTGAATTCTTTATAATTAATTATCATTTGGGCACTCTATATCATCATATTTCCACTCTCTATATACTGCAGATGATGACACTATTTTAGTATATCTTTATAAAGAGTACATGACTTTTGATAATTTTTCTACGTAATATTTATACATTTTTATGACCTTTCCACTTTAAATGCACTTTACATCTTTGCACTTTAGTACTTTAATATTTAATATATTGGTGTATGCACTGTATTTATATAGTAAGGTAAGGCCCATTGGAGAGGTGGTGATATAAAAAAGACAATAGGTCAAGAAGAATTTCCTTTAAAGTATTTAAGTTATTATCATGCCATTTATTTGCAATCTTATAACTGTCTTGCATTGATCCACATATGTATTCTTTATATAATTATTTTTATATATTCATACTACAGCTTTTATGATTCATTCACAATTTGTATCTTTATGCATATATATTTCCTTTTTTTATTTTCTTATTTAATTAATTTTATATATTTTTTTTTTTAATGTTTATTTATTATGTTATTATATTTATTTATTATGAAATTTCCCACTTTACCAATCCCTATTTTTATCTTAACCATATATGTTCCACTAACAGTAGTTACATCCCATTTCCCTTTCTCCTTAACATACACTTTTAGCTCTTCATATTTCTCTACTTTTCTTTAGTTAATTACATGTAATTTTCATATATATCCTACACAGCCTTTTTTCATCCATCCCATTCCCCACCCTCTTTGTCCGCCCATCTACCCTGTCCACGCCTTCCTATGCTCTCTACATTCACTTTTATATATTCCTCCTCCCCCCCATATCTGGTCTGTTTGCCTTTCCCACCCTAGCGCACATCCACCTTTCTTCTTCTTTACTTGTTCTTCCCATACCACTCCCCATCTCCCCACTTCTACTCCTCGCCCTTTCCAAGCTCGCTCCCCCTTTGTTCACGCCCACTTTAGCTGTCCGCCCACTTCCCTTAGATTACTACTATCCCCCGTGCTCTCCCTGCACATACAATCCGCCCACTTCTTTCTATCCTCAGTTTTTGCCGACACCTTTACTGTCCCTTCCCTGTCCCCTGTCCCTTCCCACTTTCTCTCCCGATCTATTTTATCTATCACATTTAATTTTCAACCATTTACCTCCCTCTTGTCCCTCCCTGGCCGCCATACTGCACTACACTTCCCACAATACACTATTCTATCACGTTCACATCTAAAATGGCCGCCGGTAACGTGACCACTATAATTTTTGTAATAAAGTTAAATATAAACCCCGATTTTAATATTCTTATCAATATTCATCATCCATATTTTTTACGTTGTTTTTTTTTCTTTAGCATTTTTATAAATAACAATATTATTTTTGTTTTTTTCACCATTACATGACGTCATTTTGGCACCAAATTCGTATTTTATATAATTACCCACACACACTATATAAAACCTAACAAGCCAGGTCAGTTTATTCTGAACTCCACTTGAAAAAGTCTTTTAAGTTGATTAACGTTGTGGTTTTTATCTGGATATTTTATATTTGTATGAATAAAGATATTTTGGTTACTTCCTGTGCCATTTTACTCCTTTTTATTCTACATTTTATTTTTGTTACCATTTTGTTATTTTTATCCTGTACTGCCTGGCACCTGATTTTATTTCCAGTGATCATCACTTCCAAGCAATATCCTAGGTGGGGATTATTCCACCCACACCCTATCCGTAGAGCAGTTTGCCTGCTCTTGAACAAGTGAATAAAATATTTACTATCCACATTCCTGGTATTTAAAACTGTGAGCACTATTTTTCGTTTCTTTTTATATTTTATGGTCCTCACCCAAATGAGAAGCTATATTCATGCATCCTTTAAAGTGGGGATTGTACCACTGCATGCTATCTATACTGAAGCTAGTTCTAGCTCCATAAAATGTGAGTAGGACTATATCTATTATATATTTTATACTCTCCCTGCCAGTACATACTGCACCGTCACCTCCTTTCTTTTTCCATATATGGATCCATTGCTGATCATCTTTGACATCCCCATAGAAGAATTCTTCTCAAACCTGCGGATACCACCCCTGGCTAATGTACATTTGCATCCATATTGGAATACTAGTGTTGGACTTTTCCTACCTCTGAACTTTGTAATGCGGATATTTCCGTATATATAAACATTTATTTTTTATATTTATTTATATATTTTTTTCCTATCTAAGTTGTTTCCCACTGTACCTTAGATATTTCTACTCTGTGGCGCTACCCCTTCTGTTGTTTTTACTTTATTTATATGTAGTATTTGGGATAATATAATCAAATTTTTTTAATAACTTGCAATTGAATACATCAATATTGGAATATCTGTCATAAAATGCACTTTTTTCACCTTTGCTCTTTGTTCATGCACTTTACGATCACAGTGTTCTGTGTTGCCTCGGTGACACTAGACCTCGGAAAGAATTGATCGTGAAAATTAAAACCAAATGGGCAATGGGATGATGCTGATTAGACAGCATGATTATTGCACAGGTGTGGCTTAGGCTGGCCACAATAAAATGCCACTCTAAAATGTGCAGTTTTACTGTCTTGGGGGTGTGTTCCTGGAAGGTCCCGGGGGGGGTTCAAAAGCCAGTCAGTATCTGGTGTGACCACCATTTGCCTCACGTAGTGCAACACATCTCCTTCTCATAGAGCTGATCAGGTTATTGATTGTGACCTGTGGAATGTTGGTCCACTCCTCTTCAAGGGCTGTGCGAAGTTGCTAGATATTGTCATATATGCTTATCCAGAGCATCCCAAACATGCTCAATGGGTGACATATCCGGTGAGTATTCTGGCCATGCATTAGCTGGGATTTTTTCAGCTTCCAGGGATTGTGTACAGATCCTTGTAACATGGGGCAGTGCATTATGATGCTGCAACATGAGGTGATTGTTGTGGATGAATGGCACAACAATGGTCCTCATCTCATCTCATCATGGTATCTCTGTGCATTTAAAATGCCATCAATAAAATGCACCTGTGTTGGTTGTCCATAACATACGCCTGCCCATACCATAATCCCACCGCCACCATGGGCCACTCAATCCACAATGTTGGAATCAGCAAACCACTCACCCACACAACGCCATACATGCTGTCTGCCATCTGCCCTGTACAGTGAAAACCGTGATTCATCCGTGACGAGAACACCTCTCCAAAGTGCCAGACGCCATCGAATGTGAGCATTTGCCCACTCAAGTCGGTTACAATGACAAACTGCAGTCAGGTCGAGACCCCGATGAGGACAAGCATGCAGATGAGCTTCCCCAAGACAGTTTCTGACAGTTTGTGCAGACATTTTTTGGTTATGCAAACTGATTGTTGCAGCAGCTGTCCGGATGGCTGGTCTTAGACGATCTTGGAGGTGAAGATGCTGGATATGGAGGTCCTGGGCTAGTGTGGATGTACTGCCAAATTCTCTGAAATGCCTTTGGAGATGGCTTATGGTAGAGAAATTAACATTCAAAATAATGGGCATCAGCTCTGGTGAACACTCCTGCAGTGAGCATGCCAATTGCACACTCCCTCAAAACTTGTGACATCTGTGGCATTGTGCTGTGTAATAAAATTTCACATTTTAGAGTGGCCTTTTATTGTGGCAGCCTAAGGCACACCTGTGCAATAATCATGCTGTCTAATCAGCATCTTGATATGCCACGCCTGTGAGGTGGATGGATTATCTTGGCAGAGGAGAAGTGCTCACTAACACAGATTTAGACAGATTTGTGAACAATATTTGAGAGAAATAGGCCTTTTGTGTACATAGAAAAAAGCTTAGATATTTGAGTTCAGCTCATGAAACATGGGGCAAAAAAAAAAAAGTGTTGTGTTTATAATTTTGTTCAGTGTAGATTTAGCGCTGGGAAGCACCCATGTCTATTGAGGTACATCATCTTATTTTTTTGGGCAGAGTGCCAGATTTCTCAATTTGTGTATATGTGTATATATATATATATATATATATATATATTCAGAAGGAAGACTCTTCTAAAGATGATGCACAAGAAAACCTGCACACAGTTTGCTGAAGACAAGTAGACTTAAGACATGGATTACTGGAACCATGTCATGCGGTCCGATGAAACCAAGATAAACTTATTTGCTTCAGATGGTGTCAAGCGTGTGTGGCAGCAACCAGATGAGGAGTACAAAGACAAGTGTCTTGCCTACAGTCAAGCATGGTGGTGGGAGTGTCATGGTCTGGACCTGCATGAGTGATGCCGGCACTGGGGAGCTACAGTTCATTGAGGGAACCATGAATGCCAACATGTACTGTGACATACTGAAGCAGAGCATGATCCCTTCCCTTCAGAGACTGGGTCGCAGGGCAGTATTCCAACGTGAAAACAACCCAAAAAACACCTTCAAGATGACCACTGCCTTGCTAAAGAAGCTGAAGGTAAAGGTGATCGACTGGCCAAGCATGTCTCCAGACCTAAACCCTATTGAGCATCTGTGGGGCATCCTCAAATGGAAGGTGGGGGAGCGCAAGGTCTCTAACATCCACCAGCTCTGTGATGTCGTCATGGAAGAGTGGAAGAGGACTCCAGTGGCAACCTGTGAAGCTCTGGTTAAAGGACCACTCTAGGCACCCAGACCACTTCAGCTTAATGAAGTGGTCTGGGTGCCAGGTCCAGCTAGGGTTAACCCATTTTTTTATAAACATAGCAGTTTCAGAGAAACTGCTATGTTTATAAATGGGTTAAGCCTTCCTCCAATGCCTCTAGGACAATAATCCCAAGCACACCTGCAAATCTACAACACAATGGCTGATAAAGAAAAGAATCAAGGTGTTGCAATGGTCCAGTCAAACTCAAGATCTCAAGCCGATTGAAATGCTGGCAGGACCTCAAGAGAGCTGTGCATTACAAATGCCTGCAAACTTCAAAGAACTGAAGCAATGTTGCAAAGAAGAGTTGTCCACATTTCTGCTAAAATTTTGACTTTGATAGAGGTGATCACACTTGCTGATGATGAACTAATCAAGGGAATTTAATTAGCAGCACTTGTCTAGTATTTAGCCTCTTAATTCCAATAGAAGTAGTAAAGGTGTACATAGTATTTCACACATGATTTTGTTAAATCATGACATTGTGTAATATGTCATGTGTTGTTGTTCATCTGAGGTTGTATTTACCTAATTTAAAGGCTAAGGAATAGATGAATGTTATTATGTCCTGACATGTATAACTATAGAAGAGGGTGTACTATCATTTCAACTATTTATGCAATAAGCATACACAAGATCCTCTACAGTGGTTCCAATGGTCTTAATAGATCTTCCAGAGATGCCTGCTTTGAACGCTTGCATTTGTACATTTGATTAGCAGTACCTGTCTAGTACTTAATTCCCTTTGAAGCAGTAAGAGTGTCACAATTTGGTTTACTTTTAGTCTGGTGCAGTACCTCACATTGCCACTACCTGTCTGTGGTGCTATTGCAGACTATTGCACCCAGGCTGAGATATCTCTCTGTCCCCAGCTGGCTTTACTTTGCAATCATCTTCTCCCTATTTAGTTGACCCTTACCCCTTCTTGTTTTCCAGTTCATTAATGTTAATGTTGTTGGTCTGGTCCTTTTGTCCTGTATATCTGAGCTAGCTTCCTATCCTGAGTTCCAGTGCTAGCTGCCTGTCTATCTTGTGTTTCTGATCTGGCTGCCTCCCTGTGTTCCTGAGCTGGTTGCTTCCCTGTATCCAGAGGCCCTTCTCTAACATTCAGTTATCTGTTTGTATTTTATTTAACAGTCTTCCTTGTAAATATAAATAACCTTATTTTTACTTTGAATTGTGTGTAAGTTGGTTTCTTTGCATTCTGGATTCCACCCTAGAGAGGTTGGTGCACTGCACATCACTCCTTCCTGACCAGACCCTTGCCAAAGGGTGTATTTAGTATTTCACACATGGCATCTCCATTTCGTCTTTATATTTCTTAAATAAATCATGACACTGTGTAATATGTCATGTGTTGTACATTTGAGGTTGTTTTTACCTAATTTAAAGACCTGCTAAGGAAATACTTTTGTGACTTGTTATTATGTCCCGATATGTAAAAGAGGGTGTACTTTCTTTTTCCCAAGACTGTATATATACAAGGGAATTGACAAGTTGCAGAAGCATCTGGGGCTTGTTTTTATGCAAAACAGTCATTTAACATGGCTAATACTACCAAGGCTAATATTCACCTAAAATACTAGCTTTCTGAAGGTCATCCACCCCCATGCATAAAACTCTAGCATTTAACATTATTAAGGAATATTCCTGTGAGCTTGTTTATCTTCTTATATTCTACATTCTGCCTCACACTTGGTGATTTGAGATTCTGCCAGACTCCAAAGATGAAAAAAACAAGAAAAAATAATTTGCATTAGACTTACAGTCAAGCAACTAAATTCTCTAAATGAGGAAATACTTGACAAAATGCCAGTTACATTTACATACACAATTATGAATTAATCTACTTCCCAACAAAATGGGAAAAAAAAAGAAACAGGAAAAATTAAATAGAGCCATGTCGTGATTGGACAGCTAACCTGCTTATATGGGCACACTAAACAACATAACCTTTATTCTGTTCACATAGAGTGCTTTAGCATGGCTTCATCATATCATTTAGGAATGGTTTGATTAAAAAACACAGGCCTTTTTCCAGTGCTTAGGGATGGTATCATCAGCATTATCAGTGGATGATATTGATTGCTAATAGGGCTGATGGTATGCTAGCTACATTCCCTGAGCACAGCAAAACCCAAAATGCAATTTGTTAGTTTTTGTAAAAGTTATATGGTTACTGTATGTATGTTCTAATAGAACGAGCATCTCTAACCTCCTTGTCTATTAAAGTGAGTTCTTCTGTTTATTTTTTCTTTCTAATTGTGGAAGCAGCACTTTTTTCTTTTTCTTTGTCACTGTCATCATTAAAGCTCTTAGGGTGGTGATGAACTCTGTCTATTTGCTGTCGCTAATAGGCTAATGCTAAATATATCAGACAGGGTACTGACAGATATAGACTTAGAACCATAAATAATAGACTTTCCTTATACTCAACCATATTCGTACACATTAACATGATGCTGATCTAACATGACACTAACATGATGCTGACACACACAATAGACATAAGTTAATCAAAGGGATGATCTAAATACAAAGGGATTATAGAGTAAGTCCACAGATAGTGTTCAGTCCTTAAAAGAACAGGTTTAAAACAAAAAAAAATACACTTGTAACAAATCTTAAAATGTTAAAGGAAACCCATTATTTTTTGTAAGTGTCACATTAACTTGTGACACTGGGTATCATTCTGGAATTATGTCACATACAGTCATGAGAAAAAGAAAGTACAGCCTATTTGAATTCTATGGTTTTAAATATCAGGACATAATAACAATCATCTGTTCCTTTGCAGGTCTGAAATTAGGTAAATGGGTATGGGTATAATTTAGCAACTACTAAGAGATTCCCATTGCAGAAATCATGTTCCGGCTCTGTTGTCAATTGAGGGTATTTTGATATAGGCTATTTAAGTCTGTTTCTCTCTGCCTCTCTGCAGGTTGTTTTACCATTCTATATACCGTGTTAAGTTGGGCCACTCTGCAGACTAGTAATTTGCTACTATCTTGCAATTTACCTTTATTTGGAGGTCTAATGTAAATGCTGTGTTTTGATGTATATTTTACTCTAATACATATAACATGTGTTAAAAAGTGATGTTACTTTTTATAATGTAACGATTGATGGGCTTGGGTGGATAAACATGCCAGTCATCACTTCTTGAGAGGTAAGTCATTTTGTAGTATTTGAGGATAAAAGGAAGTGTTTTTAATTTTCCTACTCAATTTTTTTTATTAGTTTAAGGAACACACCAAGCACCATAACCACTAGAGTCAGCTGTAGTACTTATGGTGACAAGCATGTCCTTGAGCTCTACTAAAGTACATAATCAACCTTACATGGGTTCTCCATGTTTGACAACTTACATGGGATCTCCCAGGCATGTGTCGCTACCTCCTCTGAAGTTGTAACCCTACTATACAGGGCCAGTGAGAGCATTAGACTCCAATGACTCCGATGACAAGTTGTCAAACCATTCTCAATCTGGCTGTATTGGTTATAGTGTTTTAACTTTCTTTTATTTATTTTGGATTCCCAGTGCTGACTTTGTAATCAGCTGACATTATTTTTTTTATCTCATTTATATTCAATGTTCATTACTTTGTTCATACTAATACAAATTAATATTGAATTATTATGTATAATCCATACTGCATAGTGTTTTACACATGAACTGTCATTATGATTTACAATTAAGGTGTGTAGATTAATTCATGTTACACACATACATAATATAGCCGATGTATGAGTATCTAACTTTTTCCTTTTATGCTAGATACACAGGGAAGACATTATTCTGATTGAGCAGCCTGAGCTCACAGTAATTACCTATGTTAGCCCAGAGTATAGTTTTTTTTATACTGTGACCATGGGTGTAGAAAGTGCAATGTAAAATGATGGTCCTTGTTTCTACAAACACCTGAATCAATAACAAACTAAAATGTAATTTCATTTAATTTAGTCTAGGTTGTAAGATGTCTGATGATGTTTAAAGATTGTCTAAACGTCAGTAAGTAACAGTAACATAACTGGATGTAAAAGCTCACCAGATGTTTTGGTATAATTTCCAAACATAGTAACCAACATATATGCTACATATATTTAAATTGCCATTTCATATAATAGCTCTTTTTTGTGTGCTACTTTATGTTTTTGCTATTGGCATTCAGTCCTTTCTCTCTTTTTTTTTTTTAAACAGTAAGCATTGCAAGAAATCCTGTACAATTTGCATCAAAACAAGCAAATCAGATACAGTAAGATTACACATGCAAGCCTAATTGTACATATAAACTAAATGATAAATGTTTTGATTATCAGTGTTTTGTTAATTTAGTTTTCTTTTGTTTTTTTTGTTTCATTTTTCCAATAGTAGGTTAGAACAAGTGAAGATCAGAGAGAGGGGTCTATGGAAAGAAAAGGAAGATTGGAGAGAGAGGGTGAGAGGGTAAGGGACCAAAAGAAGAAGATGGATGGGGAAGGAAAGTAAGGATATCTCCAATCAAAGGGATATTCATTTTCAATCAATCAACAAATATACACCTTCCATAGTGCAGAATAAATGTATAAATCCAACAAATTTACATTGGAGGGTAGGTCTTGCTACAATGTAGGAGGATCAATATTGCTGGCAGAAAGCACGGATGAGACATAAGCTCTCTAACCTAGCGAGAAATGTGCTTTTGTAAGTGGCTCTGACACATGAAAATCAATTGCTCCATGGAGTGGATAAGTTCTAATATGTTGTACCATTCTCTCAACATGGGTGGGGCCGTGCTGTATTTACCATGAGGCTGACAAGGCATTTGCCTTGGGTGGCACTTTCAGGGGGGCAGCAAAAAAAGCCGCCCCCCAACCTCCCTGGCAAATGCCTTGCCAGACTCTTGTTTTGGGGGGCCCTGGAGCTGGCCACCCCAGGGCCCACCAAGGCTGGCATGCGCTGATGTACTCTCATTTCCAAAGTGCATAGGAGTAAGAATAGTGCAAGTCATGTGCAAGAATAGAGATTAGAGGAAACAAAGGCAGATGACGATGGCGCTTGGACATCACTGCCAGGCTTTTTTAAGATGCTGCCGGATGTAAACCACATCAAAAAGGGGAGGTTTTAGAGCTAATACAAGGGGATATGTGCAAAAAAATACTGGGGGCAGGGGGTGGGAATTAACTGTAATAGGATTGGGGGGAACAATTTGAAAAAATAAAAAGATTGCCATTACAGAGCCACTTCAAACATATTATCTACCTAGGGATCTGACAAGGTTAAAGAGAGAGTTTTATTTCCCCACATTCAGTAGAAAACAATGGTCAGTGAAAGACATATCTGCAATTTTCTGAACATTCACCTAATGTTCTGAGTGTAGTATTTAATAAAATATGGGCGATTGTGCAGTGAAATTCAGTGTATACTTTAGAGTCTCAGACTGTCTTATAGTTGATGTTTTCAATGATATTTCATCAGACAGATCATTTCTGATTAACTTTCTAGGCTGTTGACACTGAAACTATGATTCCAAGAAAAGCTTCCTAAATTAACGGCGATCGTCTTAGGACCTATTCTGTTAGGTAAAATGTTTCATGCAGTGCTGAATTAAGAACCTAATCATAGGGTCAATGATTCTGTCTTATACATACACACACAAAAAAAAACCCGACATCTCTTCTAACTATTTTGCTAGAGGGACACTTACAGGATAAAATGTATACATACATCTAAATTTGTCCATCTGTCTCTTCTATCTCTCAACCCAGTCTACATGACCATCTTACAAGCCCTACAGCTTTCATCTACTCTGTCTCACAAACCACAAACCTCTAAAATCTCTCTTCATAGGAGTCACTTGTTCACTACTCTCCTCCCCTTCTTACTACAAAGCAGGAGCTTACTCCTGCTTTATGGCTTTGTGATCTTTCACCCATTTTCCTTTGTAATAGTGAAAATTCAAATGAAATATGATGAACACTGTTTATACAATGGATTATATTTATCAAATTCTGTGTATTCAAAAGTAAAAAGTGACTGAAAATGTTGCCTGTTTGTTTACCTACTTCTTTATAAAATCTTGACTACATAATGCCTTTGCCTTTTATAATTCTTTTCAAGAGTACCTGGTGGAAAATACACTGTATATTATTGTATTAGATAGAGACAGACTGAGGTGGATTGAGTTAGGGTTGACCCAAGTCATTGTAGTGCCTTGATTAATGAATAATATGTTTCCCCTTTACACCCACCAAAAACTCAACCCCCTACAGACACACATTTACCACATAATTAGGGCATAAAATAAAACTTTCTTCTGACCTCTTTTAATCTTCCAATGCCCCCAACCTTTTTCCTACACCACGTCATCTTCCCCTTCTAATGCCCTAATGCCATGTATCCCTCCTCCCCACTTGTGTCATCCTCATTACTTCTCCTCCATGGTGTCCATCTTCTTATACCCCCCGTTCTTATATGAACATGTCTTGTCCTTATGTCTCTATCCCCTTGTGCAGACAGTATATCTATGTCCCCATGCCTCTTTTATTTCTATACCCTGCCCTTTATGTCCATGGACCCAATTATGTTTTTTGTCCTCCTTGTTGCTCTATTCTCAAGTCCTCATTATGTCAATTTCATTGTCTCATTACGTCCATTTCTTTGTGCCTATATTCCCATGTCTATGTTCTTGTTTTTATGTCTCCCTCTAGTGTCCCTATTTGTCTCCCCTTCCCACTAACTTTTTGTAGTGTGCCCCAGTTGCATAAAGGTCAGAGTACAGAAATCTAATGTGCCGCAAGTGTTGTGTGTGGAAGGACCATCCAACTGAGTGTGGCATGCTGGGTTAGCTCAGATGATATCTAGCTTGTGGTGTTGCAGTAGTTGGCATTTTGCCTAGGGTACCTAGGATAAAATGTCATGTGGGGACATTTCATTCTGGCAAGGGTGGCAAAATGCTGCCCATTGCAGCTCTTTATATGGGTTGATGGTGGTGGCTTCCAATGATTTTACATGCTGATACTGTCAGAATTCAGCTGCAAATTGAGCACCACACAATAAAAAGTACTAAGCAATATGGGAAATGAACATGATATTTCTGCACGTAAATTTGAAGTAATTTTTATTCATTACTTTCTATGCAATGACTGTAAACAACATGAATATATCTACTGCATGTGATTTATTAATAATTCACTGTAAACTTAATACAAAACGAAACCACTGGAAGTATTCATTTAGTATTTATTTAAACTCACATGTTTTCAGTGATTTATATATTTGTAAGCATATTTTAAGCATTTCAGACAGTGGTGTGATCTTTCAGACTGTGTGAAATATGTTCTTGCAATTTAATTCTAAGAAATTGTAGTGTTTTATATTACAAAATACTGCCCTGACTACACTATTTCTTTTCCCATGTTATGTTAACATAGCCATTGGTATAACTGTTATATCCCTTGTTTCTTGACCCGTAACACTGAACAACCTAGAGACACGGTCTAGCTGAAAAACATAACTTTTTAGCCTGCCCTAGTCTTCATTATAGGAAAACCTAATCCAAACACAACCTGATGATTCATTTCTGCTGTTAAGCCTGAGATGTTGATTCATGACTGGGAGATGTGTAGGAGCAAAGGAGGAGGTGGATAAGATTTACTGTTTAGAGGTTCAGAGGTTTTCACACCTGACACTTAATTTTCGTCATGAGCAGATAATCAAAGTAAGGTTACAGCTTAATAATACTCTATTTCTTATTCTCTGTCTCTCTTTATAAGTTGCTATCTAATTTTATTATACATTATTTATTGTAAATATTACACCAAAAGTTGGGCACTGCACACACAGAAATACAACTTTTGATTTAAGTAAAAATAACGAGGATTTAAAGTTTGTGATCATATATTGCTAATATTTACAGGGTACATAATAATTGGTAGGTCCTACTCTATACCAGCCTAATGTATGCTCTCATCAGAATTTACTTAAATAGGACATCCATCCTAAACGGTCTTTGAAAACAGTAAAAACAATAAGGATTTGGAATTATCTACCCTAAGAGGTTGTGGTATCAAAATTTGTAGATTTTTTAAGCAGAATATTCAAGGATCTAACTAACTTGTTTGTGGACTGTTGATTCAAGATTATGGGTCCCAGAATGAATCTGAATGACTATATAAAAACAAGAAGGATTTTTATGAGGGGTTGCTTTTGCTTTTTTGTTTTTGAGCCTTTTTTTGCATCAACATAAATATAAATAATATGTATTTTAAAGGTTGAGACTTTTTTGAACCTAGGTTACTATGTAACTATGGCAGAATTATGATACAATATTTGCATCTCTGCATCTCCTATTTCTAGAAAGGAGATGGAAGAAATAATAATAAAAACTATGCAGACTCCTTGACGGAGCAGTAGGCCCCCAAATGGCGCCGGAATCGTCACAAGATGGATCCGCTCCTTCAAGTCCGGACGGCTCAGAAGGCTCTCGCTCCACTGCAGACTTGGAGATAAGGGAAGCCCTTCGAACCTACCTTCCAAGAGTGACCTAGCCGTGATGTTCAGCAAATTGGAGGTGTCGTTCCAGGTGAAGCTGGATAATATAGGCACAGACATCCGTCACGTGGGAGACAGAGTGAGTACAACTGGGGGTTGCCCTTTGCCCTAATTTCTAACCATAATGGTGCATCACACTCTCTGGCTACAGCTCAGGATGTGCCATCTTTAACCCAGGCAATGGACTTCCCTGACACACATATCCCACATTGGAATGGCCCGGTTTTACACACATCACAACCCTGTTTGCAACAGTGCTCACGCTGGCAAACTCCTTCCAAGCGACGATGGAATGAACACAACAAACTCGAGGTTGCCAAGAAGTGCACACTCATCATCTACCTAAAATTCTCCATCCCCCCAGGACAAGGCTCTTTCACCAATGGACAGATCCACACAGATCTCCTCATGATTTGCTCTTTGGGACACTGATGCACTCTAACTGTACCTAGGGCCCCTACAACTATTAACGCTGCTCCCCTGACTCCAGGTATTCTTACCACATCCATGCAAGACACGACGACAGGTGAAGGAATATTGGGCAACATCACACAGACTGGTCTCCACTCGGGACTTAAACCGGACCTAACATTTATCCAGAAAGAAGGTGACAACTGAACATTTTCTCATTACTTGAGGTCCTCTACCCCGGCAACGATTTCCCCTAAGTCACATGGTGTGATGCTTTTGTGTAATACCTCTTTAATTGGAACTCAACTGCAGAATATTCTGAGGGCAGGAACAGTAAGTTTCACCTCCTATTATATTGGAGTGAAATCAGTGGACTGTATCTTTAAATAATAATCAGGAAAATGCCAAGTTAGTTCCAACTTGAATTTTAATAACAAAGTTTTAGCCTTAGCAGCAATCCTTATTTGTCAACAGAGAGTTTAAAGAAATTAAATACTATAATTAATTGATATGACTTGCTTTCCTTGACAAAAGATTTACTTAACTTAGAAGCACTCTGGCACTGGAAGGGTTAATTCACCCAATGGAGGAAGAGGAAGGAGTCTCTTTTAACAAACTGCAGTTTAGTAGTGAGAGAAAGGAAGTCCGTTTATCCAAGCCGAGGTCTGAGAGAGGAGAAGGTAGAAATCCGTTTACAAGCCGAGGTCTGGGAGAGGAGAAGGTAGAATTCCGTTTATAAGCCGAGGTCTGGGAGAGGAGAAGGTAGAATTCCGTTTATAAGCCGAGGACTGAGAGATGAGAAGGTAGAAATCCGTTTACAAGCCGAGGTCTGAGAGATGAGAAGGTAGAAATCGTTTACAAGCCGAGGTCTGAGAAGTGGAGCCGGTAGCATCGAGTAGAGCAGCTGATCTCACTGCCGCACCTGAGTGAATAATCCAGCACTTTGAATCTGGCGCGGTCTTCCTAAGTATCGTGGAAAGACCGCGTCAGAAAAAAGGGGCGGAGCTAAGCGCCGTGAACCCGGAAGTGGGTTCCGGCGGCAGCATGAATGTTAGGTATACCTGACAGTACCCCCTTCTCATGGGGCATCCTCTGGGTGCACTTATTTCGGTTTAAAGGGGTAGCGTTTGTGAAAAGCATCAATTAATCTCTTTGCATGAACATTAGATGAATCTTCCCAGGTATCTTCATCAACTCCATAACCTTTCCATCTGATAAGGTATTGTAAAGAGCCACGGTGGATACGAGAATCCAAAATCTTATGAATTTCATATTCTTCTTCACCTTGGACGATGATAGGTTCAGGAGTTGTTACTATTTCTCTATGGAAAGGATCAGGGATGTGTGGTTTAAGCAAAGAGACATGGAATACTGGATGAAGTTTAAAACTTGGAGGAAGTTTTAATTTAACAACGTTATCATTGATGATTGTAGTTATTTGAAAAGGACCAAGAAAAAGAGAGCTCAATTTCTTTGAAGGACGGTTTGTGGTAATATTTTTTGAAGAGAGCCAGACAAGATCCCCTACTTTGTAAGGAGGGGGAATTCTTCTTCTATTGTCAAAAAACTTTTTCTGGTAGTTTTGAGCGAGTTGAAGATTCTCCCGTAATTTGAGGAATAGAGAGGACATAAATTCATTTTTTGATGTAACCGTAGGATTGGATGAAGTAATAGTTTGGATGGGAAATGAGGATGGATGAAACCCATAGTTGGAGAAGAAAGGAGTCATTTTCGTACTAGAATGAATGGTATTGTTGTAAGAAAATTCAGCCATAGGTAACCATGTGGTCCAGTCATCTTGCAGGTATGAACAATAACATCGGAGATATTGTTCCAGACATTGATTAACTCTCTCTGTTTGCCCATTAGTTTGGGGATGATAGGCGGAAGAGAGTTTGCGTTGAATTTGAAGAGAGAGACACATCTCCTTCCAGAATTTGGAGGTAAATTGTGTCCCCCTATCAGAAATAATTTCTTCTGGAAGACCATGGAGTTTTATAATATTATCAATAAAGACTTTGGACAATTCTACGGAGGAGGGTAATTTTTTTAAAGAGATGAAATGGGACATTTTTGTGAAGCGGTCCACAACAACAAGAATAGTGGTGAAATGTCGAGATGGTGGAAGGTCAACGAGAAAATCCATAGAAATGGATTGCCAAGGTTTTTCTGGAATGGGTAAGTTAAGTAGTAATCCAAAAGGTTGATTATGTTCAGATTTGGACCTTTGACAGATAGGACAAGTTTTGACATATAATTCAATGGTTCTATCTTGGCGAGGCCACCAATAATATCGTGAAGTTAGTTCAAGAGTTTTCTTTATTCCAGGATGTCCAGCTAGGGGTGAATCATGAACCATTTTGAGTAATTTGTTCCTGAGAATGGGAGGAATATAAATTCTATTTTTAAAGTAAAATATACCATCCTTTTTTGTTAAATTAGGTGTTTTGGGAAGTTCAAGATCCTTTTGATTCAAGTTCCTTAAGTCATCCTGAAGAGAAGAGAGGATCCCTATTATTTTGTTAGGAGGATAAACATCAATAGAAGTTTTAGAAAGAATTCGAGAAAGAGCGTCAGCCTTTTTATTTCTAGTTCCAGGTCTGTATATTAATTGGAAGTTAAACCGGTTAAAAAATAGGTTCCATCTAACTTGTCTAGCCGTAAGGGTTTTATTAGTATAAAGATATTCAAGATTTTTATGGTCTGTATAGACTATGATAGGTTGTTTTGTATCTTCTAATAGATGGCGCCAATTTTCAAAGGCAGCTTTAACACTTAATAATTCCTTTTCACCAATAGGATAATTTTTTTCAGCAGAGCTCAAGGATCTTGAAAAGAATGCGACTGGATGAAGTGGATCTTGAGGAGTCTTTTGCTGAGAAAGAACTGCTCCAATAGCTGAATCTGATGCATCGACTTCTAGGACATACAAGAATGTTGGATTAGGTAGCTGTAGAATAGGTGCAGTTGTAAATCTTTTTTTTAAACTGTCGAAGGCAGCTTGTGCATCTTTATTCCATTTGAAAGGACGTTTAGTACTGTTAAGGTGGTTAAGTGGATGTGATACCTCTGAGTAGTTTCTAATGAATTTTCTATAGAAGTTTGCAAATCCAAGAAATCGTTGCAATTCTTTTGTAGTAGTAGGAACGGGCCAGTTAATAATACATTCGATTTTAGAGTTATCCATTTTCAGAGAATGAGGTGAAATAATGTATCCAAGAAAGGAGAGTTCAGTAACTTCAAAAAGACATTTCTCTGGTTTAGCGTATAATTTGTGAGTTCTCAATCTAGATAGAACCCATCTTACATGCTTCCTATGTTCATCCAAATTGTTAGAATATATTAGAATATCATCTAAGTAGATAATAACACAAACATCCAAAAGATCTCTAAAGATATCATTTATAAAATGTTGGAATGTTGCAGGGGCATTACAAAGCCCAAAAGGCATCACTAGATATTCGTAAAGACCATATCTAGTCCGGAAGGCGGTCTTCCATTCATCATCCTGTTTTATTCTAATGAGGTTATATGCGCCTCGGAGGTCGAGTTTAGTGAATATAGTTGCAGTTCTTAACCTTTCAATTAATTCATTTATTAGTGGAAGAGGATAACGATTTTTTATGGTTATTTTATTTAAGGCTCTGTAATCTATAATGGGTCGGATGGTTTGGTCCTTATTCCTCACAAAAAATATACTAGAGGCAGCCGGTGAAGTCGAGGGTCTGATGAATCCTTTACGTAAATTTTCATTAAGATATTCTTTTAAGGTCTGCAATTCCTTTTCAGAAAGTGGATAAATGTGTCCATAAGGAATGGGAGCACCAGGTATTAGATCTATTGGGCAATCATATGCTCGATGAGGTGGAAGTGTTTCCGCTTCTTTTTTACAAAAGACATCTGAAAAGTCAGAGTAGAATGGAGGTATAATTGATTCCTGAGTAGTTTGGAGAATAGGAATATGTTGGAAGCAGGTTTTTTTGCAAAAGTCAGAAGGAAAAGAAATGGAAAAGGGTGACCATTTAATTAAAGGATCATGAGTTTTTAACCAATTAATTCCTAGAATGACGGGATAAAGTGGAGATTTAATAACATCAAATGTAAGGAATTCTGTATGTACGTTATTGGTAATCATTCTTAGAGGAATTGTCTCATCTTTTATGGGTCCTGAGGATATAAATGAACCATCAATAACTCTGATTGGAATAAAATTGGTTTTTCGAACACACAGAATTTTATTCTTTGCAACAAAAGAAAAATCAAGGAAGGTTCCATTAGCACCAGAATCAATAATGGCTTCAGTCACGATTCTTTTTGTATCCCACTGTAATATGAGAGATATAGAAAAATAAGTAGATGTTTTCCTTTTTTGAAGAGCGTTCAATATAGAAGTAGATGAATGAAGCTTACCAGCTTTCGAATGGATTAGTAGGGGACATTCTGGGATTAGATGTTCTTTTGAAGCACAATACATGCACAATTTTAGTTGTCTCCTTCTTATCCTTTCTTCCGAAGTAAGAGGGCTTCTTATTATACCAACTTCCATAGGTTCATTGTGAGGAAGAGATTTTTCAGGAATTTTTGGAGTAGTAAAATGTTTTCTCCAGTTAGAAGTAGTGTGAACTTTTTCAGCCCTTCTTTCTCTTAGACGTCTGTCAATACTAATGGAAAGTTGAATCAATGCATTTAGGGTGGGAGGAAGTTCAGTACGAGAGAGTTCATCTTTCACAGCTTCTGATAATCCGAGACGGAATTGATTGCGTAGAGTGATGTCATTCCATTGGGTTTCTGTAGCCCATCTTTTAAATTCTGCAATATAATCTTCAACAGGTCTGTTCTTTTGGTGGAGAGTTCTGATGTTTAAATCAGCAGTAGCCTGTTTATAAGGATCTTCATATAATAAAGACATAGCTTCAAAGAATTCATCCAATGAATCTAATATGGAATCATCATTCTCTAAAAAGGAATGGGCCCATGCCATAGGTTCACCTCTTAAAAAAGAAATTACTGAACAAACGTTTGATCTTTCAGTGAGATAAGATCTAGGTTTTAAAGCTATCAGAAGTTTGCAAGAATTCAAAAACTCTCTGTACTTTGTTCTATCTCCATAAAATTTTTCTGGATTACAGACAGCAGGATCACCAGCCGATTGAAGAGCGGCATGAGGAAGATGGCCTTGCATGTCTCTAACATAGGTTAATATTCTCTCATTCGTGATTTGCAGTTCCTGTAACCCTTGAGCAATCGTATCCACTCTATTGGTTAGGGCAGAAACTTGTGAGTTAATATCTGCTGGTTCCATTGAAAAGGCTGGATTATTCTGTGATGCTTTTGTGTAATACCTCTTTAATTGGAACTCAACTGCAGAATATTCTGAGGGCAGGAACAGTAAGTTTCACCTCCTATTATATTGGAGTGAAATCAGTGGACTGTATCTTTAAATAATAATCAGGAAAATGCCAAGTTAGTTCCAACTTGAATTTTAATAACGAAGTTTTAGCCTTAGCAGCAATCCTTATTTGTCAACAGAGAGTTTAAAGAAATTAAATACTATAATTAATTGATATGACTTGCTTTCCTTGACAAAAGATTTACTTAACTTAGAAGCACTCTGGCACTGGAAGGGTTAATTCACCCAATGGAGGAAGAGGAAGGAGTCTCTTTTAACAAACTGCAGTTTAGTAGTGAGAGAAAGGAAGTCCGTTTATCCAAGCCGAGGTCTGAGAGAGGAGAAGGTAGAAATCCGTTTACAAGCCGAGGTCTGGGAGAGGAGAAGGTAGAATTCCGTTTATAAGCCGAGGTCTGAGAGATGAGAAGGTAGAAATCCGTTTACAAGCCGAGGTCTGAGAGATGAGAAGGTAGAAATCCGTTTACAAGCCGAGGTCTGAGAAGTGGAGCCGGTAGCATCGAGTAGAGCAGCTGATCTCACTGCCGCACCTGAGTGAATAATCCAGCACTTTGAATCTGGCGCGGTCTTCCTAAGTATCGTGGAAAGACCGCGTCAGAAAAAAGGGGCGGAGCTAAGCGCCGTGAACCCGGAAGTGGGTTCCGGCGGCAGCATGAATGTTAGGTATACCTGACACACGGACAAGAAACACTGCGATCCAGATGTACTACTGTGTATCTGACGTAAGATCAGCATTTTTTATACCTCTATATTCTATGTGTGACTTGTACACAGGGTATACCCATGGCCCCCTTAAAACGTTAACCCCCCCCTCCCCCTCCTGGGCACCTCTCCCACCACTGGGTATACCACTACTCATGACTAAGCCTATCTTCACTAGTAGTATCCCTCCCTCGGGCTCATAACTAGCCTTATCTAGAAAGGGCACTATTTTTTGGAGGACCCTCTCTATCACGTTATTCATACTACATGGGGAGCCCAGCAAGTTGTTGGGTCTACACAATTTCTAAATTCCTACAAAACACACAAAAAAAATAATAGTAATAAAAAAAAACAGCAATGTATAAATACTACTAAATTACAAATATTGGGCAACCAACAAGGGGTGTTCCCTACCAACAATATCTGTTAGGGTTATGCCCCAGTACTGGGCCACACTACAAGATTCCAACCACGGAAATGCAGAGTACCATACTGGGTCCTCATGAGGTTGCCTCCTCAACCCTCAGGAACCCAAACCACTGCTCAATGCTGACTATGTTGCACTCAAGCGCTCAGTCTGTTCCCTCTCCCTCTCATGTATACCTGTCCCATTGAGCATACGCATCCCTCCCCCTCATTAGGGAAAGATCCAGTTCAGCAGGATGACGTACCCTGACCTCAAGACTTCAGTTTAATAGTCCTGGGGCACCCCACTACTCTGTCCTCTAAAGGCCCCCCGATCTTTTGCTTCATAATACACTGACCCGTATCCAGTTACAACATTTATACCTTCCATCCCGGATTGTATGCAGGACACCCCATCCCTAAGCCTACTCTCATTCCTGACATCC
Organism: Pelobates cultripes; assembly: GCA_933207985.1. NCBI lineage: Eukaryota > Metazoa > Chordata > Amphibia > Anura > Pelobatidae > Pelobates > Pelobates cultripes. The sequence goes on from OW240913.1 coordinate 250,588,621, forward strand.
TTCTTTTGGCTTGTAATTCCCTACCAGATATAACCTATTCCCCCTCCAACCCATATGGTCGAGATGCTCGAAGCAGCTGTGTTATTAGATTTCCTGTATGGTTTGGAGCTAAACACTGAATGGAGGGACAATGACAGGGGTACCTGAGCACTATAAAGAGATAAATAAGAGAGTGTCCCTTTAAGGTTAAGCTTAGGTAAAGGAAGTTCTGTAAATTGCAATGATTCAAGCAGTCATCTTGAAGGGACAGTACAGTCACCAAAACAACGTTAACTTAATGAAATATTTTCGTGTATGGACCATGTCCCTGCAGTCTCACTCCTCAATTTAGGAGTTAAATGACTTTGTTTATGCAGCCCTAGTTACACCTCTCTACATGTGACTTGTAAAGCTTTCCTAAACACTTCCTGTAATGAATCATGTAATGTTTACACTTCCTATGTAGCAAATTCTGTTTAATTTAGAATTTCTCATTTCCTGCTCTGCTTGTTAGACTTTGCAGGAGCCTCCAGGGGAGGTGTGGCTTCTTACTGCATGGAATGAAACAAAAGTTATTTAAATCCTAAATGACAGAGAATTGAGCAGTGAAATTGCAGATGCATGATCTACAGTCAGGTCCATAAATATTGGGACATCGACACGATTCTAATCACAATGGGTTTGAAATGAAACAAACAAGATGTGCTTTAATTGCAGACTTTCAGCTTTAATTTGAGGGTATTTACATGCAAATCAGGTGAACGGTGTAGGAATTACAACAGTTTGTATATGTGCCTCCCACTTTTCAAGGGACCAAAAGTAATGGGACAATTGGCTGCTCAGCTGTTCCATGGCCAGGTGTGTGTTATTCCCTCATTATCCCATTTACAAGGAGCAGATAAAAGGTCCAGAGTTCATTTCAAGTGTGCTATTTGCATTTAGAAACTGTTGCTGTCAACTCTCAATATGAGATCCAAAGAGCTGTCACTATCAGTGAAACAAGCCATCATTAGGCTGAAAAAACAAAACAAACCCATCAGAGAGATAGCAAAAACATTAGGTGTGGCCAAATCAACTGTTTGGAACATCCTTAAAAAGAACGCACCGGTGAGCTCAGCAACTCCAAAAGACCCAGAAGACCACGGAAAACAACTGTGGTGGATGACCGAATAATTCTTTCCCTGGTGAAGAAAACACCCTTCACAACAGTTGGCCAGATCAATAACACTCTCCAGGAGGTATATGTATGTGTGTCAAAGTCAACAATCAAGAGAAGACTTCACCAGAGTGAATACAGAGGGTTCACCACAAGATGTAAACCATTGGTGAGCCTCAAAACAGGAAGGTGAGCTTAGAGTTTGCCAAACAACATCTAAAAAAGCCTTCACAGTTCTGAAACAACATCCTATGGCCAAATGAGACCAAGATCAACTTGTACCAGAGTGATGGGAAGAGAAGAGTATTGAGAAGGAAAGGAACTGCTCATGATCCAAAGCATACCACCTCATCAGTGAAGCATGATGGTGGTAGTATCATGGCGTGGGCATGTATGGCTGCCAATGGAACTGGTTCTCTTGTATTTATTGATGATGTGACTGCTGACAAAAGCAGCAGGATGAATTCTGAAGTGTTTCGGGCAATATTATCTGCTCATATTCAGCCAAATGCTTCAGAACTCATTGGACACAGTGCAGATGGACAATGACCGAAGCATACTGCAAAAGCAACCAAAGAGTTTTTTTAAGGGAAAGAAGTGGAATGTTATGCAATGGCCAAGTCAATCACCTGACCTGAATCCGATTGAGCATGCATTTCACTTGATGAAGACAAAACTGAAGGGAAAATGCCCCAAGAACAAGCAGGAACTGAAGACAGTTGCAGTAGAGGCCTGGCAGAGCATCACCAGGGATGAAACCCAGCGTCTGGTGATGTCTATGCGTTCCAGACTTCAGGCTGTAATTGATTGCAAAGGATTTGCAACCATGTATTAAAAAGTGAAAGTTTGATTTATGACTGTTAATCTGTCACATTACTTTTGGTCCCTTAAAAAGTGGGAGGCACATATACAAACTGATGTACTTCCTACACTGTTCACTTGATTTGGATGTAAATACCCTCAAATTAAAGCGGAAAGTCTGCAGGTAAAGCACATCTTGTTTGTTTCATTTCAAACCCATTGTGTTGGTGTATAGAGCCAAAAAGATTAGAATTGTGTCGATGTCCCAATATTTATGGACCTGACTGTATACACAAAAACTGCTTCATTAAGCAAAAGTTGTTTTGTGTAGTATCTCTAAGTTTCCTCATTACTTTGGTTAGCAAACTCAAAGTTAAGAAAGACACCACTAACATTTTCCCTAGTAGAGAGATTAAAAAAAGAGTTATAAAACATCACAGGAGCAGATGTTGTGAAAATAATGCACAACGCATTATTGAAGTTAATATTAGGTATTTCAATCAAAGGGATAACTGACATTATGTACACACCAGGGTTGTAGTGATTTTGCAGCTGGGAGACTTTAAATGCATAGCCTAATAGAAAGAGGAGCCTCTTTTTATTTTATTTTTGTTTTGTGAATATTGCTAGATATTGATAGAAACAATCTCATTGTTATGTTCTTCCCTGCATGTTTAACATAACTCATCAGTGCTTAGTAGAGTGTGCATGATGGCTTGCAATTAGTGGAATTAATCAACTTTTGAATTTGTAAAGATTTTAAATTGCTTAATATTCAAGACTTACATTTACAAATATAAACATGCAACAAGGAGGAAAGTTTATAAATTGTAACAGAATAGCTATAATTAGTGATGTCGCGAACCCGAAATTTTCGGTTCGCGAACGGCGAACGCGAACTTCCGCAAATGTTCGCGAACCGGCGAACCGCCCGAAACGCCATTGACTTCAATGGGGGGGCGAATTTTAAAACACACAGGGACTCTTTCTGGCCACAATAGGGATGGAAAAGTTGTTTCAAGGGGACTAACACCTGGACTGTGGCATGCCGGAGGGGGATCCATGGCAAAACTCCCATGGAAAATTACACAGTTGATACAGAGTCTGGTTTTAATCCATAAAGAGCAGAAATCACCTAACATTCCTAAATCACAATGAATATGGATTGACACCTGACATATGACATATGGACACCTTGACATATGGATTGACACCTGTCCTCAGAGCCCCTGATGCACACGGACACAGAGCAGAATAGAGACTGGTCCCCCTACATAGGGTCACTTGGCAAATATGGATTGACACCTGTCCTAAAGATCCCTGATACACACTGACACAGAGCAGAATAGGGACTGTTCCCCCTACATCGGGTCACTTGGCAGATATGGATTGACACCTGTCCTAAGGTTCCCTGGTACACACTGACACAGAGCAGAATAGGGACTGGTCCCCCTACATCGGGTCACTTGGCAGATATGGATTGACACCTTGTTACAAACAGCTATTTGTAACGGGCCCTTTAAATGGCAAATTGCCCTGCTTCCCTGGGTTGTGGAGAAGCCTACTTGCCAGCCTCCTCCCGCATGACTATGGCCCCTGGGAGATTGTGAAAATGTATGCATTTTTATTTGGTGTGTATGGCCCTTTAAGACTGTCGGTGGGCATATTGGGGCTTATGGACTCTTTATGTGACTGGTGCTGGCCCTTTAAACACCTTTTTTGGGACATCAGGAAGATTGGGACACTGCCCCTTTAAGGCCGTGTCCCCAGACTTGTTGGGGACACGGCCCTTTAAGACGGTGTCCCCTGTGTCCCCAGACCTGGTGCAAACCCTTTGTGCCTGCCTTGCTATTTCCCACTTGGTTCAGTAAATGGGAAATTATTTCAGCTGCAGAGACTAAGTCCCATTCGGCGATGGGACTTAGTCTTTTTTTCAGCCGTTTTTTCAGCCTTATTTCAGCTGCAGAGACTAAGTCCCATTCGGCGATGGGACTTAGTCTTTTTTTCAGCCGTTTTTTTCAGCCTTATTTCAGTTGCAGAGACTAAGTCCCATTCGCGATGGGACTTAGTCGTTTTTTCAGCCTGAAATAGACCGACCTCACAGCCCAAATCTATGGAA
>OW240913.1:250592775-250846153 GCA_933207985.1 Pelobates cultripes
GTGGCAGACAACTAAGTGCATTTACATTACATAGAAAAAATAAATAAAAAAAGCATACCCTTATCCCTAACCTAGCTATGCTTTTCCCTATCTTATGAACAGCAGCTACACTTTCCCTCCTCTTACTAAGCATGCAGCTTGAGAATGAATCTAAAATGGATGCTGTCCGGTAGGTGGGAGGGTCTGCTAGGGAGGCTGTGCTGCTAATTGGCTGGAATGTGTCTGCTGACTGTGAGGTACAGGGTCAAAGTTTACTCAATGATGACGAATAGGGGGCGGGTCGAACCGCGCATATGTTCGCCCGCCGTGGCGAACGCGAACCTGCTATGTTCGCCAGGAACCGTTCGCCGGCGAACCGTTCGGTACATCACTAGCTATAATAGAAGCCATCACAATCACAATAGATATAATGGAATATCCCACAGTAGTTGTTTTGTGTGTGTGCAAACTAATTACATAGCTATTTAGAACAGAAAGGATTTCTTGTGTAGATAAAATGAACCATAGATTTGCCATCATATTCCGGTTGCATTGTATCTGTAAATGGAGGTTATGTCTACATGTGCTCTTTAGCTCTGCAGGAGGGTGGAAGACACTACAGTACTTTAATTAACTTATATTTTCTTGCACTCTGAGTAATTACTAAGCAGGTTTATGAAACCTTTAAGAAAAATCTGCTCAATTGTTTGACTGTAAAATAAAATAAACTACAGGAAAAGACTAATATTGTTGTACCCCTTGCCTCATCGCAGAGGAGCCTTTGTTATCAATAATGTGTTCCAATCTTTTTTTTTTAATTCTTTTTTTTTCTCAGACTCACTGATGTGAGGAAGCAACATTTTACTGGTACAATCGACATATAGTACATACTAAAAGAAAAAGACACAATTTTTAGCAATAATGGTGCCAGTGAGCTGAGGGTTTTATGGGTAAATATGGGGTAGGGTATTAGTCATTTTAAACAGACCCACTAGTAGGCCGTGATGGCAAATGTAGTCAAGCTGTTAGTGTTTAGTGAAAGATAGTCTTGCGAGTATAGTTACACTCCATGTATTACCGTAAAATGGTAAACTTGTATTGGGGGGGGTGATTGTAGATGAATGAGGACCTGAGTGGTCTCCAATGTCCCATTTATGGCAGGTGTGCCTACTTTTGGCTGTTAGGCGCTAGTTATTTGGGACTGCTTTCTCTTTAACGCCTCGTTGCCTTTAGAGAGTGTGGTATCTACAGTGAGTAGTTATGATAGACGTGTAGAGGTGTGGGAGATGTTGTCTATTAAGCTAACCCATCTGAGTGCAGACTTGTGTTAGAGTTCTCAAACGAGATAAGCATAATAAGAATGAGAAAAAAAAGAAAAAGAACAGGTGTAGCAAACTATGTACAAGCTTTATACTGTGGATTATCTATAGTCCTGCTGTGTTAGGTAGGCAAGGTAGGGCAGTCTGTGGCAGGCCTCAGGTAGTAGTTTCAGCATAGGCATTCGATTCCGCCTGCTGTGGGATTGGCGTGATATTGGTGGGGTCCCATCTGTGACTTACCGCAGGGTCCTTCCCTTGTCTGAGGGTACGTAGAGAGGGTCTCCAAGAGAGCTGGTGCTTCAGGCATCTCTCAAATCGGATAGGTGGAACCGCCGTGCATGACCAGGAGAATTTGGGGTCTCCAGGTGTACCTGATGTTGTGTTCACAGAGAAGGGAGGTGATTGGGTGTAGTGACTGTCTCTATCTCATTGTGTCCCTTTAAGGGCATCCATTACCGCCGACGTATCCTTCATGCTTTGAAAGTGGATCACCAAGTCTCTTGGGACTGCCACCGGGGCTTTCCTCGATTTAGGGATGTGGAATACTCCATCCAGGGTAACATTCTTGGCTTGCCTGGGTGTTAACAGTGCCATCAACAAGTGTCTCATCAGAAGAGGGGAACTTCGCCGCTGGTATTTCTTCAGGTACCCCCAATACTTTGAGATTCTTGCGCCGCCTCTGATCTTCTAGGGAGGCAAATCTCTGCTCGGTCAGAGCTTACTGCTTTTACTAAGTTCTCCAGTGTGGCTATTCTACTTGTTTGACAGTCCGAGGAGGACTCCTAAGTGCTCAGCCTGCTTACCATGCCTGTAATGTCTGCACGGTGGGAGGCCACATCGGCTTGGATAGTCTGTTGGAGGCCTGTGAGCAGCTCCTTCAGTGCTACCATTGTGACAGGTTGGGAGTCTGGACTCCGTGGGTTTCGAGGAGTTGGGACCTGTGCAGGTAAGTCAACAGTCACCTCACATAGCAGGTCTTCTTCCGAGGATTCTGAACATTCCTCAAGATAGTCTGCCATTTTAGGCCTAGCTGCTTCATGAACTTGTCGGAGCATGTCTCGATATTCATGCCCATCCGATGCTTGTCGGGCTTCTGCTTTTTAGTTTTTCTGCCCATGCTTGCCTGGTCTGCAGTATTGGCAGGTTCAGGGCTGTGTAATTTGTTATAATTGATTTTTTTATCAAAGGTTGAAGTAGAAGCTCATGTAATGTGTGACCTTCCATTTCAGACGATTTGCTCCACCCCCGTTTAGATCTTTTTTTTACTTCAATAAATGTGCATTTTTTTGTTCTATGATTTCTTACTGATGTATTTTTGGGGATTCCCTATGAGTTCAGATTAACAAACGTGTCCTGTGTGAAGTGTCTGGATCAGCTGTTTGCCCTCATTTCATATCTTTGAAGCGCCATGCCACCGTAAATCAAAGCAAAGTTGATGTCCAATATGTTAAAATGCTTCAATATTAGAGGTTCCACATGAGGCGCCGACAAAAGTTGGATAGAATGAAAAGGAAGATATTTTTTTCTATATTTTTTATATGAAGAGGTAGAATTTGAATAGACAGGTAGTTTTATTAGATTTAGTAGAGATTTTTTTTAAGATACCTTCTTGGTTAACCAGAATATTAATGTATATAATAGTATGCCTGGTAACAAATCAAACTACCAGTTTAAGGCCAGAAGGATTTGTAGCACAATTGAAAAACACTTTAAATGTTTGTTTTTTTCAGCTACTTTTGGATCCGCAGCAACAATATACAGTCAGGTCCATAAATATTGGGACATCAACACAATTCTAATCTTTTTGGCTCTATACACCAACACAATGGGTTTGAAATGAAACAAACAAGATGTGCTTTAACTGCAGACTTTCCGCTTTAATTTGAGGGTATTTACATCCAAATCAAGTGAACCGTGTAGGAATTACAATAGTTTGTATATGTGCCTCCCACTTTTTAAGGGACCAAAAGTAATGGGACAGATTAACAGTCATAAATCAAACTTTCACTTTTTAATACATGGTTGCAAATCCTTTGCAGTCAATTACAGCCTGAAGTCTGGAACGCATAGACATCACCAGAAGCTGGGTTTCATCCCTGGTGATGCTCTGCCAGGCCTCTACTGCAACTGTCTTCAGTTCCTGCTTGTTCTTGGGATATTTTCCCTTCAGTTTTGTCTTCATCAAGTGAAATGCATGCTCAATCGGATTCAGGTCAGGTGATTGACTTGGCCATTGCATAACTTTCCACTTATTTCCCTTAAAAAACTCTTTGGTTGCTTTTGCAGTATGCTTCGGGTCATTGTCCATCTGCACTGTGAAGCGCCGTCCAATGAGTTCTGAAGCATTTGGCTGAATATGAGCAGATAATATTGCCCGAAACACTTCAGAATTCATCCTGCTGCTTTTGTCAGCAGTCACATCATCAATAAATACAAGAAAACCAGTTCCATTGGCAGCCATACATGCCAATGCCATGACACTACCACCACCATGCTTCACTGATGAGGTGGTATACTTTGGATCATGAGCAGTTCCTTTCCTTCTCCACTGTCACATCATGCCATATCTGGCAGGTCCTACACTGCCTAATACATGCTAAAACAACCATACTAAACCACAATATAGCACTTACCTGCAAGAAAGGGCAGAGACTTGAAACACTGCTGCAGGTCCAGGCTGAAACAAAAGGAAAGTGGAAAACAAACGGGTGTGGCAACATAAAACAAACATTTAAATGAATCCAAGAGACTGGGAAATCCAGGGACGGAATATAAGAATGAACCCAGAAACCCAGCAACAAAGAAAACTAGACATAGACCAGAAAAACTAAGCAAGGACAGCAAAAAGAGTACTGGATACCAGAAGCCATTGCCAGAATGATCCGCAGAACATGGCATGATGTGACATCCACACTCCTCTCTTTCCATCACTCTGGTACAAGTTGATCTTGGTCTCATCTGGCCATAGGATGTTGTTCCAGAACTGTGAAGGCTTTTTTAGATGTTGTTTGGCAAACTCTAATCTGGCCTTCCTGTTTTTGAGGCTCACCAATGGTTTACATCTTCTGGTGAACCCTCTGTATTCACTCTGGTGAAGTCTTCTCTTGATTGTTGACTTTGACACACATACACCTACCTCCTGGAGAGTGTTCTTGATCTGGCCAACTGTTGTGAAGGGTGTTTTCTTCACCAGGGAAAGAATTCTTCGGTCATCCGAATATTGTTGAATGGGTAAGGCAGTGGCTAAATGACAGGCAACAGAGGGTTGTAGTTAATGGAAAATATTCGAAGCTTGGACTTGTCACCAGTGGGGTACCTCAGGGATCTGTACTTGGACCCATTCTCTTTAATATTTTTATTAGTGATATTGCAGAAGGTATGATGGTAAGGTATGTCTTTTTGCTGATGATACTAAGATATGTAACAGGGTTGATGTTCCAGGAGGGATAAGCCAAATGGCAAATGATTTGGGTAAACTAGAAAAATGGTCAGAATTGTGGCAACTGACATTTAATGTGGATAAGTGCAAGATAATGCATCTTGGATGTAAAAACCCAAGGGCAGAGTACAGAATATTTGATAGAGTCCTAACCTCACAATTGAGGAAAGGGATTTAGCGGTGATTATTTCTGATGACTTAAAGGTAGGCAGACAATGTAATAGAGCAGCAGGAAATGCTAGCAGAATGCTTGGTTGTATAGGGAGATGTATTAGCAGTAGAAAGGGGGAAGTGCTCATGCCATTGTACAGAACACTGGTGAGACCTCACTTGGAGTATTGTACACAGTACTGAAGACCGTATCTTCAGAAGGATATTGATACCTTAGAGAGGGTTCAGACAAGGGCTACTAAACTGGTTCATGGATTGCGGGATAAAACTTACCAGGAAAGGTTAAAGGATCTTAACATGTATAGCTTGGAGGAAAGACGAGACAGGGGGGATATGATAGAAACATTTAAATATATAAAGGGAATCAACACAGTAAAGGAGGAGACTATATTTAAAAGAAGAAAAACTACCACAATAAGAGGACATAGTCTTTAATTAGAGGGACAAAGGTTTAAAAATAATATCAGGAAGTATTACTTTTCTGAGAGGGTAGTGGATGCATGGAATAGCCTTCCAGCTGAAGTGGTAGAGGTTAACACAGTAAAGGGGTTTAAGCATGTGTGGGATAGGCATAAGGCTATCCTAACTATGAGATAAGGCTAGGGACTAATGAAAGTATTTAGAAAATTGGGCAGACTAGATGTGCCGAATGGTTCTTATCTGCTGTCACATTCTATGTTTCTATGTTTCTATCCAGTTGTTTTCCGTGGTCTTTTGGTGTTGCTGAGCTCACCGGTGAGTTCTTTCTTTTTAAGGACGTTTCAAACAGTTGATTTGGCCACACCTAATGTTTTTGCTATCTCTCTGATGGGTTTGTTTTGTTTTTTCAGCCTAATGATGGCTTGCTTCACTGATAGTGACAGCTCTTTGGATCTCATATTTAGAGTTGACAGCAACAGTTTCTAAATGCAAATAGCACACTTGAAATGAACTCTAGACCTTTTATCTGCTCCTTGTAAATTGGATAATGAGGGAATAACTGTTCCTGTTAATTCCTACACCGTTCACCTGATTTGCTGAAAGTCTGCAGTTAAAGCACATCTTGTTTGTTTCATTTCAAACCCACTGTGTTGGTGTATAGAGCCAAAAAGATTAGAATTGTGTTGATGTCCCAATATTTATGGACCTGACTGTATAAGTGTGTGAAAGTTTGAACATAATGGGTTTACCTTGCGTAACTATATAAGTATGCTTTAATAACAATAATAACACTGTTTAAATCTTTCCAATAACTCTTGTTGTTAAATTATGCCAACAAAGATTTGGCCACTAAATATTGGTTCTTTAGGGAATAGCGTGGGAACTGATTTAAGAGTTTAAGCTTTACAGCCTATAACAAGCAGATTTTGCATATACCAACAAATTTGATAGTGAGAATGAAAGAATATATATTTTTTTTTGTTGTATAAAAATGAAATTCAGAATGTTTGCTCTGTGGAAACAAAGAGGTTTAATTAACCACTGAAAGGACCACTATAGTGCCAGGAAAACATACTCGTTTTCCTGGCACTATAGTGCCCTAAGGGTGCCCCCACCCTCAGGGTCCCCCTCCCGCCCGGCTCTGGAAGGGGGAAAGGGGGTAAAACTTACCTTTTTCCAGCACTGGGTGGAGAGCTCTCCTCCTCCGATCCTCCTCTTCTCCTCCCCGTCAGCTGAATGCGCACGCGCGGCAAGAGCTGCGCGCGCATTCAGGAGGTCACATAGGAAAGCATTCATAATGCTTTCCTATGGATGCTTGCATGCTCTCACTGTGATTTTCACAGTGAGAAGCATGCAAGCGCCTCTAGTGGCTGTCAATGAGACAGCCACTAGAGGAAATAGGGGAAGGCTTAACCCATTCATAAACATAGCAGTCTGAAACTGCTATGTTTATGAAAAAATGGGTTAACCCTAGCTGGACCTGGCACCCAGACCACTTCATTAAGCTGAAGTGGTCTGGGTGCCTAGAGTGGTCCTTTAAGACCGTCATGCAGTAAAGGTACCAACAGGGGTTACATCCGTGCTGGTATCAAAGACCTCCAGGTATTTTTTAATACCTGGAGATCATCTCTGTCAAACTGACAGATGAGTTATGAGCAGCACTAAAAGTTAGCGCTGCTCATATCAACCAAAACATGAAAAATATATATTTAAATAAATGTAAAAATGGTTGCAACAAAAACAAAATTATATGAGAACTCTGAGAATGGGCAAAAGCGTAAAGAAACTCAGTAGTTTGCCCTTCAGTTACTCCCCGTTGAAACCTCAAGAATGTTTTTTCTCATTTGTGCCATTACATAATAATAATTACAAAAATAACCTATTCTATTTACATATCAGACTGATCTCTAAAAGACAGTCCGGAACCAAACTGCTGACAAGATCTCTCTGCATGAGAGATATAGCAAAACTGGACAATCATTTCACCCTTCTTTGGGCCTTGTCAAGAAGGTGTAGCTGATACTCCTCATGGGGCACAGGCAAAGAGTGAAAGGAATCCACATCTGGATTACCCTTTTTGCTCAGGGAGAGCACAAGCAAATGCATTACAACAAAAACAGAGAATATGATAACTCTGAGAACAGGCAGAAGCTTAGAGAAACTCAGTAGCTTTCCCTTTAGTTAGTCCCCGCACATGTCTCAAAAATGTTTTTGCGCACTTGTGCCATTACAAAGATAACCTATACTATTAGCATATTAGACTGATCCCACCAATAAGAGCATTACAAAATCAATATTTTTAGAAATTTTATAATTCTCTCTGCCCGAGAAATTATTTAAAAATAATTTGACCAACCCCCACACTGGCACAGTGTCCCCAGTGTTAGGGAGATGCCTATACTCTGAAAAGACTCAGGGCAGGTCTCCCTGCTTGCCCTTTGCAGCAGGATCAATGCTGGGCTCTCCCAGCTACCCTGCACTGATCTCTGCGTGATCTCCTTCTCAAACTGTAATCACACTGTACAAAGGGCTCACAGAATCTTCTGTACTGTGTAAACTAGGAAATCCCTCTGCTGATGTCAGTACTGACAGCAGAGGAAATACCTTGAAAAGCGGTATTAAGGGGTTGGATTAGGACGGGTAGGATTATGGGCTAGGGATTATCTTTTGGATTTGGGTCGGATAAACATTGAATTAATTGAATTATACGTAGGATTAGGGTTAGTTATGAGTAGGATTAGAGGCTATATTGTGGGTTGGATTAGGGGTTGGATGAGATGTTGAATTATGGGTTGCATTAGGTGTTAGGTGTGGATTAGGGCAAAAGGTAGACATGTGGAGTATCATTGTAAATTCTAAAAAGTAACAGAATAGAAAGATGTGATGTTTGTGTCAGTATTGAAATGTGTTGTCTGTGGATTTCACCAAAATAAACCACATGTGGAAAAAAGAAACACAAAAATAAACTAATTTGACCTAGGTTTGTAATAAAATCATTAAAAGAAAATTGTCAAAATGATCTTAATTACATAGCCATGGGGGTGTACTTTCGGCAAATATATACTTTTGTGTAGCAGTTTTATATTCTGTGACAACTATTAAAGATGTAATCTCAGATGAAAAATTTTAGCTTTAAAACCATAATTCACTCCTTGCAGTGTTTGTTTTCTAAATTCTAAATGAAAATTGTCAAAATGCTCTTAACTTTCTACAAATATATACTTTTGTGTAGCGGTTTTGATTCTGTGACTACTATTAAAGGTATAATCTCATACTGCCAAATTTTGACAAGTTTTAACTTTAAAACTGTAATTCACTCCTTGCAGTGTTTGTTTTCTAAGTTCTAAAAATTAATTGAAATCCTAGACATATTGAGCATTTTAACAATCAGGATGAATTGGTTAATCTATTTTGAGTTAATTTTCTTTACTTGCAGTTGGTGTGTAGAAATGATTGTATGTAACCACTGACGTACATACCGAGGTTGCTGGGGTCACAGCTGCGACCGGGCCCAGCCCTCCAGGGGGCCTGGCAGCCCTGCAACCCGGTATGTCCACTACTGCGGACACATTTTTCCAGCCTCTTCTCCTGGGGGGCCCAGGAGCTTGCCAGCTCAGGGCCCCCTGAGTCTGGCAGTGGTGTCATTGGGCGGGCGTGCGTGCGCACGAGGAAGGCATTCTCCCCTGAGCACTCTCTGCCCAGCTCCCTTGCATGCACTGCAGTGATGCCGTCAATATGACGTCACTCCGGCTCCAGCATCAGTAAGCGGCGCACAAGGGAGTTGAACAGGAGGATCAGTGCTCCCTCACCGCCTGCAGGACCAGCTGCCTAGCAGCCTCACTGGACCCCAGAGAAAGCTGGAATCCCCTTAGCACTCCCAAAGGTAGGGAGACTAGGGGATTACATTTAAAAAAAATGTTAGTGTGTATGTGCGTTAGTGTTAGTGTGTGTGTGTCAGTGAGTGTTTTATTGTGTGTGTGTTTGTTACTGAGTGTGTTAGTTTGTGTGTGTCTGTTAGTGTGTGTCTGTTATTGAGTGAGTGTCTGCTAGTGAGTGTCAGTGAGTGTGTTAGTTTTTTTGTGTCACTGAGTGTGTGTGTGTCTGTTAATGAGTGTGTTACTTTGTGTGTGTCTGTTAGTGAGTCTGTTTGGTGTCTGTTAGTGAGTGTGTGTTTGTCAGTGAGAGTGTATTTTTTGTAAGTGTGTGTGTATGTGTGTCTCTCTGTCACTGAGTTTGTGTCTGTCAGTAAATGTGTGTGTCTGTTAGCTAGTGTGTATGAGTCTGTTCATGAGAGTGTGTGTGTGTGGTTAAAACCCCTTCAGCACTTACCTTTCTCCAACGCCGGGCTCCCTTGGTGCTGGGGATCTCACCGCCCCAATCCGCCTCCAAATGCGCATATGCGTCAAGAGCCGCGCGCACATTCAAACCGCCCACAGGAAAGCATTACTCAATGCTTTCCTATGGACGTCCATGTTTTCTCACTGTGATTTTCACAGTGAGAATCGTGGAAGCGCCTCAAGCGGCTGTCAGTGAGACAGCTACTAAAGGCTGGATTAACCCTTAGTGAAACATAGCAGTGGGACCGGAACATGAGGATAAGAGCCTAGCACTGCACCCCCCACTTATCTGTCTCTCTCTATAGAGCTCCCATCTACAGGTGCTCTGTGTACCCACCCAGGCTCAGCTCTGCTTTAGGGGCATGAAAGAAACATATAATAAAATAGAACTAAGCCAGAGTTAAGGAGAACTTATAGAAGGGCTAAAGTTTAAATACACCTGTGACAATATAAGGAGTGTATTTCATTTTTTTGAGAGGTAAATAAAGTTGTTATTTTTTTTAGATTCCATTTCCACATTAAAGTAAATAATGTTTACACATTCTAATATTTTGCCTCAAAATTCATTATGCGATAAAACTTTGATTATGTTTAATTGTCTTGCTTAAGAACCACTCTAAATATACACAATACATACAATTTTAACACCTTATTTACAAAACAGTTATTATATTGTCTGTAGAAAAGAGATTATAGTTTGCACGAATCTCACTACTGCAGAGTGTTGGGGAAAAGCAGCAATTGTTTTCCTCATCACTGGAAACATAGACATTATGAATGTAGCATGTTGTAATTAAACAGAATTCATGAAAAATAAAATAGATGCACATTTATCACATAATGGCTGGGTAGCATTTGAACTAATTTAGAGACGTTTAATAGGTAAACTAGTAATAGCCTTTATGTATCCAAGGTAAGTTCTGCATCACATTGTTATTCCCACTTGCTTGAGTCAGGATTACTCCAAGTACCATGGAAGCTTCACTGATTTGAAGTGGTCATGGTGCCTGGAGTCTGTATGTGCAGCATGTTGAATGAATCTCTGCACATACAGAGTTTAACGCCTCTCTGGCTGCATAATTGTGGTGTCAAAGATTTCCATGCTGGCTAATGTGAATTCTGTGTAAATTTGGCATCTGATGCTAGTATGCACAGCATGTTGGTGCAAGATAGCCAATGGCAGCATGGATCCCTTCTCCCATGTCCTCCCCACAGCCCACCCTCCCGGACTTCCATCCAACTGACAGGTATCATTTCCTCTTGTACCATCACTGTCATCTAACTAAAGGTGTAATAGAAGAGAGACTTGCATTTACTATTATGATGGTGGATTGATAAAATAATTCAACATACAAGAGCCATTAGATATATAATGTTTCTGCTTGTAAAGTGTGCATAACCAGTAGTCGCATAAAATGCAAGGTTGTATTAAAAAAATGCCAATTGTTCTTAAATTCAGATATTACAACCTAAACTGGATCAGTTGTTGACTGCTATAAAATGCACAGTTGTATTTACTTATTTTCCATTATATTATATATATATATCACAAATGTAAATATATATATAAAAAAATATATAACAAAAAAAAATAAGATCATTTTGTCAGATATAATATTTCTTACAGGCATAAACAAGTTATTGGGTCAAGTGGTATTAAATTAAACTAATTTTCGGTATTGCTAAATGCTAAGCTACAATAAGTGGACAACTTCTAATTTTAACTGAAGTAGATTGGGAGAGTTAAGTGTGTTCTATAGAGAAGATTTTGAAAAGGACAGACCAAACTCAGACACTGGGGAGTTTAGATGTACAGGTCAATAAATCATGTAACTGTAAGCCATTTATCATCAACGTTGCTGCCAAAATGGAACAGTGTTCATTTTGTAATCTGCACAATGACCTACATCCTATCTTGAAACTCATTGTGTAAAGGCATATTGTTCTACTCTACTGGATAAAGCCCTTTTTAAAGCAATGAGACCATTTGCTATTGAAAAATGAACATTATTCTTTGCAAAAACAGTATTTTAATCCTTATCTAGAATACAGTTTAGTAATAGCTGAAATGCTAAGAGGGATAGTATAACAAGGGGCCATGTGTAAACTGTCCATCTTACCATTCAGAGAGCAAGACAATTCATGACTTTGAAAGGTTTAGAACCAATGTGATGCACACTAAATGGGGAGAAATTATAAGTGATTCATATCAATACATGGCATGCTGCATTAATCATTGGCAAAGACTAGTGATGTCGCGAACATGAAATTTTCGGTTCGCGAACCGCGAACGCTAACTTCCGCAAATGTTCGCGAACCGGGCGAACCCAGCGAACCGCCATAGACTTCAATAGGCAGGCGAATTTTAAAACCCACAGGGACTCTTACTGGTTGAAGGGGGGGGGGGAGGAGACCTGCTCTCCTCCCCCCCCGGCCCCCACCCCTGGGCGGCGGGTGGGGGCCATAAAGATAATGTGGGGGGGACCTACTGTCCCCCCCGGCCCCCTCCCCTGAGCGGTGGGTGGGGGCCATAATACAGCGTGGGAAAGTTCTTTGGAATTTTCCCACGCTGTGTAAAATGACAAAGAGCACTCTGATTGGATGGCTTTCAAGCCATCCAATCACAGTGCTCTGTGTCATTTTACACAGCGTGGGAAAGTTCTTTGGAATTTTCCCACGCTGTGTAAAATGACAAAGAGCACTCTGATTGGCTTAAACCACCAATCAGAGTGTTCTTAGCCTAATTGCAGGGCGTGGCAAGGCTTTATAAGCCTTCCCCCGCCCTGCGGAGCTCAGTCTGCGCGGAGCCCTCCATGGGTGAAGATGGATTATTTTTTTGCGCTCTGGTTTTTTCTTTTTCGTCTGGTTTTTTTTTTTTGCGCTCGGGATTTTTTTTTTTAGTTCGACGGTTATGATGGTTTTTTATTTGGCCTTTTTTGGGGCTGAAAAGTGAAGATTTGAGAAAAAAGAAGACGTTGAATGGTAAGTTTAATTTTATTTTACAGGTTAGTTATTTTATTCCCCCCTCACTATTTTTTAGGGTGAGGGGGGTAGATAGGGACTTTTTATTTGGGGGAGGGGGTTACTAGGGGCTTGGGGACCCCTAGTCACCTTGGGGGGGGGGAATTTACTTAGGGCCCCCACCCGCAGTCCAGGGGTGGGAGCCGGGGGGGACAATAGGTCCCCCCCTTATTGTTCATTTTAGGGCCCCCACCCACCGCTCAGGGGTGGGGGCCAGGGGGAGGACAATAGGTCCCCCCCTATTAGTATTTAGGGACCCCACCGGGCGAACCGTTCGGGACATCACTAGCAAAGACGTGTCTGTATTTTGACTAATGCAAAAAAATTAATTTTCAGGCGCAGGCAGATTTAATGAAACCAAAAAAAGCAGCAATGTTTCGACCTTCTGAGAGGTCTTTTTCAAGCTTTTTTGACTAATGAAATGAGAAGTAACTGATCATTCATTATTGCTTGATATATAGCCTGCTTGAAAAGACTGTGCATGATATCTATGATTGGTTTCACCTGGCATACGTTTATGTGCAGTTTCTTGAAGTCATAGCCAAGGCATTGTGTCACTTTCTCCAGATCTCTTTGCTGGTTATTGCCTTTGTCAAAATATAATGACCCTCAATTTGTATGATTTCTACCAACACCATTGTCTGTAGCATATTGTTAGCCTGGTGTAACCTCCTGCCTGCCCTAACCAGCTCTAGAAATGGCACAAGACCATTTTGATCTATCTAAATTAATATGAATAGAAAGAAGTGAAAATGGCCCTGTTTTTAACAAGCTCAACGTCTTATATCTGCCTATATAAATATTATTAAATATTAAATTAAAAAGTAAGACAGTTGACAGGCAAGTGATTGAAAAGCCAGGAAGTGCCTCTTGTGGCTGTCGGGAAGACAGCCACTAGAGGTAAAGTTAACTTTGCAATGTAACTATTGCAGTGTCTATGAAACTGTAATGTTTTACATTGCAGGGTTAAGGGGGCAGGGACACTGCACCCAGACCAATTCAGTGATATTGAGTTGTCTGAGTGCCTATATGTCCCTTAAAAAGAATACCTCAGGCACCATAAAAAAGTAATCTCAATAATGTGTTATGGTGCAAGGAGGTCCTACATATCAAACAAAAAATGTATACAACTGAAAATAACAAAATACTTATCAGTTATACAGATACAACTTCCCACAGATCACCTCCCAAATAGTGGTCCTAACAAGCTATAGAAATGTATACAATATACGTGGGATTCACCTGGTATACCTAAAAAGTAATAAATAAACAAAACATAGCGTAATACTGTTTGGATAGAGAATTATATTCCCTGCTATAGATTGCACTCACGAGAAGTTGGAGTAAAATACGCTCTAAAGGTGTCTCCCCCGAAGTAGGTGGGGGGCTAGTGTCTCCTTCACAGGATCAAAGTATCACCCAGCATCAGGAACTATACAGGACTCCGATAGGTAGATAGAAATCAAGTAAATTTATTGTATAAAACAGCAAAAAAACAGCAATGGGACTACCTCAGAGGCCAAAATTGATAAAAAGTAATAATGACAGTAATCCTATCAAAAAATCCTAATCTTACCCACCCCTCAGTCCCATTAAATAAGGCAAGTCCCTCCAGTCCATTGGTGCTCCAGTGGGTGTCTTTCTTCATTGGTGGTGTCCATCTTCATTTCCCTCTTTTTTTCTTAAGGGTCTTGTCACGGCTTCCGGCTCGCAGCGATGCGCGTCTGTGCCCGAGCGACACGACCGCGCCAGCATGCTGAGCTTACCTGCTCAGAGGCGAGCCAGGAACCGCTCCTCCACGCTGCTCTGGAAAAAGCACAATCAATGGCTCTGCACCCCAAAATTATACGAACGTGCACATGACGTCACAACGTCAACGCACGCGCACGTTCTGGGGTCAGAGGTCACCCTCTGACCAATCAGAGCCTAGAGAGGGATATTTAAATCCCTGATTCACCCCAATACCTTGCCCTGTCGCGGTTTCCTGTTCCTGGTTCCCGAGAATGCGTTTTTCCTTGTGATTCTGATATTCTGGTATTTTGACCTCGGCTATTCCTTGTTATTCCGATTTCTGGTTTCCCTGACTTGGCTTGCTTAAACGATATTTGTGTATTTCTGGCTTCCTTGACCTCGGCTTTCCCTTTGACCATTCTCTGTCTCTAACGTATTAGTCCAGCTCTTCTAAGGACCGGTTTACGTTCTATCCTTTTATTTCCTTTTCATTTTCTATGTATATGTTTACAAAGTTTCTGCGTGTTGGACCACACTAGCAGTCGTGACAGGTCTTAAATGTATCAGAATAGAGAGTGTATTACCTAATTGGAGAGGGGGAGATAGGGTTAAAAGACTTTCCCAGCAGGAGACTTACTGGATCCATAAACTACGTACATTGGAACCATGGCGACTTAATGTCGACATAGACTTGGTCTGTTTCTTGTAGATTTTTCTTCTTCTATTGTGGTATCCCCTTTTGTGACCTTGTGTTTATTTCCAATATAGATCAAGTCTAGTTTTTGTAAATATTTTGTAAGTATTTCCTTTTGCGCATAATGATATTTTCTTGTTTGTATTTTGTTATGTTTTATGTAGTAATACAATGTTGGTATTAATAAAACTTATTAAGTTCAACTATTCTTTAATGGATAGTGTTCC
The DNA here is from genome assembly GCA_933207985.1 of Pelobates cultripes. Classification (NCBI taxonomy): domain Eukaryota; kingdom Metazoa; phylum Chordata; class Amphibia; order Anura; family Pelobatidae; genus Pelobates; species Pelobates cultripes. Next base: position 250,608,114 of record OW240913.1, read on the forward strand.
TTGTAAAAACATTATGAAATAGTTTGTGTTTTAATGAGATATATATTTTGCATTTTAAAATCCTGATTCAAAGCTCAGGTAAACACGTTACCAAAAAGGGTTAATTATATGTGTTTGATCAGTAAAAGTAGAACTGTGATTCTATAATTCTCCTGTGTTTGGGGTAACCTAAGACGCTCGGGTTTAAAAGTCTTGGTGGTGGCAGTAAAGTGTGTACTAGGGGGTTAGTGTAGAAGGGATTGCAGGGGTTAATTGAGTGGTTGCTGGGACTAGCAACAGGTAACCATGGGTCTGGTGTCATTAACCCGGTCACTTCCACACTCTCCCCACTGTCTCGGCTGGGCCTATAGCCCACGCTCGTGACAGCAGTAAATAAAGTAATCCGTGAATATCCCATCACCTTTCCCAATAACTGGACGACACTCAGTATCAGGAGCGGAACTGAATTTTAATGCCACATACTCTGCTTTTATGTAATACTCCCATGCAAGGGAGACACCAACAGAAAATTAGGAATTATCCAATCCTTAGCCTGGGAGATAACACAATTATTTATACATTTAAAAACATAAATATTTCCCAATTTCTGGATGTACCCCAAAACCATCACTTACACCCATAAATTACATATCCCCTGATAGCCCCGATCTGGTTGAGCAACATACTGAAAAATCACCCAGATTGGTTCAGGGGTTAGTGAATTTCCTGGAGGTCTTCTCTTCACCGACCGCACATGAGGTGTTAGCCAAAGAGAGTTCCTTGTGGTCGGTCTCCATTCGTGAGGTGAAAAACACGAAATTGTTTAATATACTGGGCTCTGTCTGGTTCATATGATTCCCCTCATTCTCCTGATTACTTTCCACGAACGCATGGAAGTATGGAGGTCTCTGTGGTGTTCGCGTGGTCGAGTGTCCGATTTGGGTTCCAGACACTCGACAACCAAACACCGCTGGTGCGTTCGTATGGCAAGATGGCCACCGCCACGTGTTCGTATGCCGAATGGCGGCCACCCACAATGCGTTTGGGTAATTGTCAATTGAGGTAAAGTGAATAACGATAGGGGAGGTCAATTAGTGCCACGCTCCTCTCCTGGGTGGCCTGGTTGTTCGGTAGTTTGTTAGTTTGTCGAATGGCAAAACTTCAGATGGTTCAAAGTAAATTCTTACTGAACAACCAGACGAATAACACAACAGATAGGGGGTTACCCGGTTCTTTTCTCAATGTACTGAACCATGGAGGATGGAATTAAATACTTTAACAATCGGGGTAGAGACAGCCAACAATAAAATAATAAGTAGTAACACACAGTCCGCTACACTTCTATTAACATAGCGAGTTTGATTCCAATGAGGAGCACCAGGGGGAGCACATCATTTCTCCTGGAACCATGGTGGAATGCACAGCCATCTTTGGAATGGATGCTGGAATGCACGGAAGTGCGCCATAGACATCACTTTCGCCAACCACGAAATCAAGATCATCTGTGCTAACATCGCTCTTTATACTTCACCAGGCATTAGGTGAAGTGAAGATCAACACCACCAATGAAGAGGGGAGGACAGAAGGCGCCCACTGGAGCACCAATGGACTGGAGCGACTAGCCAGATTTAATGGGACTGAGGAGTGGGTACGATTAGGATTTTGTTGATAGCATTACTGTCATTAGTGCTTTTTATCAATTTTGGTCTCTGAGGAAGTCCCATAACCGGGACGAAACGCGTAAGACCATTTTTATTTCTGTTTTTTACAATAAATTTACTTGATTTCTATCTATCTATCGGAGTCCTGTATGGTTCCTGATGCTGCGTGATACTTTGATCCTATGAAGGAGACACTAGCCCCCCACCTACTCCGGGGGAGGCATCTTTAGAGTGTATTTTACTCCAACTTCTTGTGAGTGCAATCTATAGCAGGAAATATAATTCTCTATCCAAACTGTATTACGCTATGTTTTGTTTATTTATTACTTTTTAGGTATACCAGCTGAATCCCACGTATATTGTATACATTTCTATAGTCCTATATATAAGTTGGCTTCAATCAGATGTCAGCTGATGCTCTCAAGCTATCACTAGATTCTCATTCACAAAATTGTGTGGGAAAGGAATTTAAAGATGAGACAGGCACATAAATGTAAAGGGAGGTGAGGGCCCTTTGTTTTGTTGTAGGCCAATTTAGTGACCCACTAAACATTTTGTATTTCTTTTCGATATTTTAATAAAGAAGACTTGTGTGTGTGTTTTTACTAATTTGCATGTAGTCCTGCTAATTTGCTATCATACAGTCAGTTTACAAATAATTTAATTTAATAATCTATTATGTACAACAGCCACAACATAATGATTCTTATATTCTTATATTAAGACCATGGCTAAGCTACCTCCAACATACTACCTCCAATGAACATTTAAAAAACAGCACAGAGCATTGCCCATGCACACATACAAAGTACATATATAAGATGTGTTTTTCCTTCAAACCTGACAACTAAAATTGACTGTTTTATAAATAAGCACTTGTGAATGATTCTCAAAAATGGGGTTGTATTGGAGTTATGGTGGCACTGTCAATTTAATAATGCAATTGATTTCTAATTGCATTGTATATGCTCAATTTTAATGTCATGCATTACTAACATGTTTAGATTACAAAGCAATGTAAAATTGTATTCCTCTTCTATCTGTACAAATTGTGTTAATGATAAAAACCTTTTAACACATTGCGGATGAGTGGATTTGACGTATTTATTAAATTAGGTTGTTTTTTTTCGAATCAATCATTCAATTTGGACAAACTGAACTGTATAAATCAATTGTATTTGGTTTGCACATCTCTATTAGAATTTTGAATAAGATTATATTATATTATATTAGTATACATTTGATCAAACATATTTAAATCTGTCCCAAATAACTATCTGTATCACGATCTCAGTACAATATCTTAATACAGTAGCAAAAGCAGACTAAATAGAACTGACTAAACCAAGACAGTTGGAAAGGTCCCAGTCTCTATGTTGAGATAGTCTATTTGAGACATAGTACTGCTTGCTCTTCCCTTTGATGTTACAGTCACTGTTTGACAAGACCAATAGGAAAACAATTTAGGAATTTTTGTTCATCAGCTCCATAAATTTACAATATTCTGTCTAAATCTACACAGTACAATCTAATTCACCTGCTGAGAATGTAATAGCCACTTTCTCCTTCTGCTCTCTCGGTCCATCTTTTTTTTCCGGTTACATAGTTACATAGTTACATAGCTGAAAAGAGACTTGCGTCCATTAAGTTCAGCCTTCCTCACATTAGTTTTTTGCTGTTGATCCAAAAGAAGGCAAAAAAACAGTTTGAAGCACTTCTAATTTTGCAACAAGCTAGGGAAAAACAATCTTGACCCCAGAATGGCAGTTCAGTTGACTTCTTCTACTTTACCCTGACTGTATATATTTATCATATAACTTCATAAAGGTTGGTATCATATGATACCCACCAAAGTTACCAGGGTACTGTTGTACATAGTTCATGGTGTGATGGATTTTTCTAATTTTTTTTTCTGTTATCTATATCAGGTTTTCTAAATCTTAATTTAGCATGTTTTATACTTTTGTATTCTTTAAAAAAAAATAAAAAAAAATCTTCTTCTTTTGATGCTGTTAATTATATTTCCTGCAACAAAAAGAGACATATAGATTGGGTTGATACTAATATTAATAAATAGGCCAATTCTATAGAGGACTTTTAGGTACACAATTGGGTTGATACCTGCCATAAGCTTTTTTTATCTTGTCTTGCCAGTCATGGAAAGTGAAAGTATGCATGAGGCTCTAATGTCAATAGGAGGAAAGCTTGATCGATCAAATTGTAAAAGAATCTATACTACACCTTGTTACTTATAACTATTCATGTCTTTAAATATATTATCCATTAACGCACATGGGTTAAATTCCTGGCATAAACGTAGGATGCTATGGGAAACTGCACAAGAAATTAAGGCTTCTATAATTTGCATACAAGAGACCCACCAAAACCTGGCATTTGCGCTAAAGGGTCAAATATAGCACGTTACATTTGAAATTGAAATTCGCCAGATTGGTTACGTTGCCTTTGAGACTGTATAGTAGCCCGGGAATGAAATTCACACCCATAATGACATACCATTTGCAATAGTAGACAACCCAAGGTATTGCAAATGGGGTATGTCCAGTCTTTTTTAGTAGCCATTTGGTCACAAACACTAAATACACCTAGACAGTGTACGTGTGTGTATGTATATGTGTATATATATATATACTTAGATCATATATATATGATCTAAGTATATATTATTTTTTTTTTACACTTTTTAATTTATTTGATTTTATTTCCAGCCAGCAGGGGGACCACCTGTCATTACAGGCAGTCCCCCTACTGGCAATGCTGCAGCCAGCTACCCCCGGCCATGTGATTGTGGGGTCCTCGCAAGGACCTCACTCTCACATGGCCGGGGGGCTTCCAGGGGGTCGGACGTGCCGCGGGGGGCTCCCTGGGAGTCCCCCCAACCGCGATCGCCGGCATGGGATCGCCGGCAACTGGGTAAGTAGGAAAAGACCGGAGGGCGTACTATTATGCCCGGCGGCGTTTAGAGCCACTTAGAATAGGGCGTAATAGTACGCCCTCCGGTCTTAAGGGGTTAAAGCACAGTTTTACTCTAGCGTAAATAAAGCAGGCCGTCTGTTAGCTCGCAGGTTGGGGAAAATCTAGGTTACAACCTCAATCCCATATATAATTAATGATAAGGGCCGAAAGATCCTCAAAAATGGCGAATATTGGCTCTAATTTTTATGCTTCTCTCTACAATCTAAAAAATTGCCCCGAAACACACCAGCCATCACAAGCCGAGATATCTAACTTCCGCCATTTAATGCAGTTACCCTTTCTTACTGAACTCCAGGCCCAAGCATTACAGGATCCAATAAACTCAGAAGAAATTTTCAAGGCAATTAAAGGAATTTATTTATTATAAACAGCACTTTCACATTATACAGCCACCTCTTCTTTCTCTTTTTAATTCTTGTCTGTCTAACGGAACGATGCCAAAAGAAATGTTGGCCGACCTTATTGTAGCTCTACCAAAGCCTGGGAAGCCTCCAATTCATTGTTCTAACTTTCGACCTATATCTCTTTTATACGTTGACTATAAAATTTATGCAAAAATTCTGGTAACTCATTTATCTCCTTTACTTCCAATATTTATAAATAATGATCAGATGGGATTTATAGCGGGGTGTCAAGCTTCAGGTGCCACTCGTAAAATCACAAATATGATTTCGGTGGCTGGGAACCCTAGGGTCAAATGCCATCTCATGTAACTTGACACAGATAAGGAATTGGATCATCTTCATTGGGACTTTTTGTTCAAAGTTCTGGAGAAATTTGAAGTTGACATATATTCAATACCTGGGGATAAGATTGTATACAGACTTGGCCTTGTTAACAACTTTAAATTTGAAACATGTATGGGAGCAGGTTAGAGGGGACATGGAAAGGTGGGGAAAAAATTTAGCTATCATTGTTTTGTCACAATGCCTCATTTCAAATTATGGCACTTCCAAGGTTCCTGTATCTATTTAGAACCATCCTTCTTCCCTTCCCCACCTCTTTGTTAAAAGATATTCAGTCATACATAATTAAATTCATACATGCTCATAAAATGTTATATAGATCTAGACCAGTCATGTCCAAAGTCCGGCCTGCGGGCCAATTGCGGCCCTTGTTCTGGTTTAATACGGCCCCACAGGTAGTTTGGCTAATCTACCTTTTGTGACAACGAGTAAATCCCCAAGCACCACTCAGGACCACTGGGATCTCTGGATCTTTGAACGCCGCAATCCTGAGCGGCGCTCAGGGATTCATTGGGGGCCAAGAGATTGCGAGAACGCAGACGGTCGTGCAATGACCTCAGTCTGAGTTGTCGCGATCTCTTGGATGTTGCGGGATCTCGTGGACATCATGGGATTCGCAGGATTTGGTTCCCTCTCCCTAGTTGGACAGAAAAACAGAGAATGGACAGAATAAAAAGGGACAGAATAAAGAGAGACAGAATAAAGAAGGACAGAATAAAGAGAGAATGGACAGAATAAAGTAATAAGGGACAGAATAAAGAGAAAAGGGACACAAATAAAGAAAGAAGGGACACAATAAAGAGGGACTGAATAAAGAGAGAAAGGACACAATTAAAGAGAGAAGGGACAGAATAAAGAAAGAAGGGACAGGATAAAGAGCGAATGGACAGAATAAAGAGAGAAGAAACAGAACAAAGAGAGAAGAGACAATAAAGAGAGAAGGGGCAGAATAAAGAGAGAAGGGACAGAATAAAGAGGTCTGAGACAGAAAGAGAGTGAAGAGACAGAATAAAGAGATTTCAGACAGAATAAAGAGATGAAAAGTATGCCGTTTGCAATAAACTTTGCATAAAATAGTTAATTTGCATTCAATTTTAATGGTTCAAAGACTGTCAGGCAAAATGGTTGTTCACTTCATCAAATCTGGCCCTCTTTGAAATGTTTGGACACTCCTGATCTAGACAAAAAGATTCCAAATCTAATCCATTATTGTACCACTTCCTCTATATCACAAACCTTGTTGTATTGTTCAAAATCGGAATCGGTGTTGTGGGATGATATAGATGATGCTTTTCTGAAAAGGTATCCTGGTTCTTATGGTCAACATCCGAGCTACTAAGATTTCTGGCTTTATTGCGACTACTAGTCTCAAAACATGGATTAATTTGTGAAAAAAGATACCTCAACTTCAACCAATCTCACGATATGCTCCATTAGAGACTTTAGAAAAAAATTTCTCGACTTAGATATTTCAGGCTGGGTGATGGCTGTTGTGCAAACTATTGATCATGTGCTAAGAGGAAACTCCATATTGCCATTTTCTTCTATACAGTTACAATATAATATTCCACACAGTGATTTTTTACAAATATCTTAGGATTCAGCATTGTCTGTTGTCCTTAATGCTATTTAGAGGATCAATGGCAGATGTTGTTTCTTCTAATTTATTCCCCCACAAGGGGAAACTAACATCAAGAGAGCTCCACTGGTATAAGAAATGAGGAAGGGGGGCCCACCTTTAATCAATCTAAGGATACAAAGGGATATGCAAACAAAAAGTATAACTTGAAAAAAGAGATCCAATAAACGGTGCCCAGGGGATCCATTATCTGGAGTACTAAGCTGCATCTAAGTTCCAGTTCCTCTAGTGTCTGACTGATGGGAATGTATTGTAAACGAGGTTAGGAAGAGAGAAAAGGCACACGGTCCACAGAAAAAAAGGGACCAGATAATCACCTAAAAATCAATAACCATAGTGGTAACAAAAATAAAAAATTCCTACCAAGTGCAGTGATTAAAGAAAAAGAAAACACTTCACGCGCATTTCGGTGTGTTCAACACAGGGAAAAGGAGTTAGGCCGTTCAATTTCTAACGAAGATTGGATGTCCCTGTTAAGATTCACCGCAAAAATCTCAAGATGTAAAAACCATATAGAACTATCATACAAACTGCTTACTAGATGGTACTTAATCCTGGTCCGATTACAGCATATGTACCCAAGTGTCTCTAATTGTTGTTGGCGAGAATGTGGGGAGATTGGATAATTAGACAATTATCCAATAACAATTCCCTTGCAAACTAAAAGATTGATGTCCTTCTTCTATATGACTATTAAGACTTTTATTGCTTAAAACTGAGCATTGAAGTTCCTTCAATTAAGGTTTATTAAAAATGCTTTATAATATATGTCAAATGGAATATATGGCATAATCGGCTACTAATTCTTTGTTCAAGTTCTGGAACATCTGGGGTTCTATATTATAAAAATGTCAACCTAAACACCTCATGTACTACAATATTAAATCTAACCCCAAACTAACCCTAAATCCAATCATTCAAAACACCAATGAAACCACAACTATTACTCCTCTCAAGATTTTAGACTCTTAACACTACACACCCTAGATCAGTGATGGCGAACCTATGGCACGCGTGTGTATGTATTGCATTTGTTGGAGATACTAATAAATATAAGCTTAATTTTATCTATTTATATCATTATTTAAAATTTGTATAATTGAACTCTCTGTTGTTGTGTTCTTTTAAAACAAAAGTTGTTAATTAGTTCGGACAACAGTACGAGTTGTTTTTTCTAAACTTAAACCTCAGTATTGAGGTTAATTGCTGTGTTGGCACTTTAAGGAAAAAAAAGTTGGCATGTACTGCGGTTTGGGTACTCGGGCTCAAAAAGGTTCGCCATCACTGACATAGATCATCTAATTCTGACATTAACTCCTCTCATACCTTAAACCTCTTCATGCCTACAAAGTTCAATTAATAGAATCATCAAACTCAGCTTATTTGTTTGTAAGAGGGCAGTGGGCACTTTAGATTTCTGTGCCTGTTGGCACCCTTTTTGTGAGCATTTATTTCACAAATTCCATGAACCTGAAAAGCTGTTTAACTGTTTTTCTTTTTTTTCTCACACAAAATAAAATAAATAGCCTAAGTAACGGCAAAAAATTATGCAGTATTCACCACTCTCTCTGTATCTCTTTTATGTATCTGTGTTCTCTGTATATCTTTGTATCTCAAGAATAATGTGCCACACTGTCCAGTACAGCAATGCAATCATTTATTTTTTTAAGTTTATTTGCTAACTTATAGGTCAAAAGAAAAAGAAAAAAGGAGTCTGAATGAGACCAAATAATAGTAGATAGTGCAAAAATGGGGGATAATCCCAAAACAGCTGATTATTAAGAAACAGAAAAAAACAAACTGCCAGTAGGTGTCTCCCAATTCAATGTATTGTAGCAGTCCAAATAGTAGTTGTCACAATAGGGGAGGAATAAAACATAACTTTTAATAGGTATTATTAAAACAAATAAGGATAAAAAAAAAAGGATAAGAAACAAAGACCGGAATATTCAGTCCTGTGTAAGATGTGTGCTCTTGCTATAACAGCACAAAAAACTCTCTAGCTGCTTAACATCAAAAAAGACTAAGTGGTTAAAGTATCTATTTACACAAATATACAGTGCAGGTAGGAAGAGAGGCGATTGCCTTCTCTGTTAGCTAGACTCTTCTGCAGAGAGAGTCTAATCAGATGATAGGACTGCCTCTATTAGGCAAAATATATGTACATATAAATCACCTAGCCCCACCAAATAGAAAATCAAAGCGTAAATTGTCAGAAAAAAAGTGCTATGGGAAAGGAGGTCACAGATGAAAGTTGATCGCTAGGATCGGTAAGTGATAATCAGTAGCAGTAACAGTAAGGAGTGTTGTACGTTCCTATAGCTAGACTCGGCTGATAAATCTAACGTTCCTTCGTGGGCACCCCTTATCAAATGACTGCTCTGTCACTAGTCCCCCCACTTAGCAGCAAGATAAAATAATAATTAAACATAACGGACTAAAAACTCAGTCACAGGATGCCCATTCAAAGTAAGATTGCTGATAGGGTAACGGCAGTGTATGTAAAGCACATGGATGTTGCCGATTAGGCGTCCTGAGCTCAGTTAAGCAGTCAAACCTGCTAGCACAATGTATAGATACTCTTATGTTCAATGTTCATGACTGATGCCCTTTAAAAGATTTTAGAGGTACATAAATTTAGAGAGCGCAAGAAGGATAAAAGTGGTGATGGTAATGTTCCAGCACACTTACTAGTGGTTTCATTATCCTTAGACTTACAAAGACAAAACTAATACCCAGAACAGTATATACCTAGGCAGCTGCTTTCCACCATTAACCATTCCTATGTAAAAAACCTACCTAGGGCACTGTGGGATCTTAAAGGGACACTGTAGTCACTATAACCACTTTGTCTCTTTGAATTGGTTATAGTGCCTGGAGTGCCCTGGCACTGTCCCTCCATTCAGTGTTGCACCATGTTTGTGCAGTATGCCACAAAATAAGAGTCCCTGGCCACCCACAGTCCGGCCCCTTCTGTATGTGTAGCTAAGGCAGAGATCACACTTCCTTCATACCATTCATACCGTCAATTGGAGCTCTGACAGGTTAAAAGCAGTCAGCTGACACTCTCAGCCAATCACACATGCCCATTGCTGCTCAGGGTAATACTTCCTTATTAGCCAAAGCAGCACAGAGGGGATGGACTGCCGAGGTCTCTTGTTTAGCATTAAAACATTACAACATTAAAAACTGTTTAATGCTGAAAGAAATTATGGCACCAGGGGACTCCATACACTATAACCAGTTTAATGAGATGAAGCAGATACAGTGCTTACGGTGTCCCTTTAATACTTCTCTGCTAATACATTGATAAAGCAATGTGTTTAATGGAATCTGAATGCACTTTGACCTGTGCATGGAATTTCTCTTTTTAAAGGATGAATCTGGTAAATCAGTATAATAATAATTATCTAACGAGTCCCAAAACAAAACTAACATAAGTAATGGCCATAGGTTGCATAGTATCTTCATATTTCTGTATTTAAGATGACACTTATTCCGAAAAGAAATTAGCTTGAGGCATTTTGTGTAACCTTAGGTAAGCCAAATGTATAACATATCCTTCTTATACTCTGATTGCATCTCCACTGAAGTGAAATAATCAATGACTTAAGCAGAACAAATTTCCATGTGTCATCTCAGTGTGAGCTTTAGAATTGTCTCAACAATTCGTAAGCAGGGCTCAAACTCAATTAGTTTGCAGTTTACTTGTCATTCCACAGACAAGTTTTGTGAAGAAGTGGCTTACCGCTTAGCAATTACACAAATGTGTTGTATTTGCAATTCTAATTATGGTGAAACTTTTATTAAATCCATGCATTGCCTTATTTAATTCTCAATAGCATAACATATTTATTTCTTAAACTAGAAACCTCGGGTAAACCCTATTGGTTCTCAAGTTACCTAGCATTCTGTACATACATATTTTTCTACTGGTTATATCCACATCTATTTCACATTAAACAATAACAAGGAAATTATTTTTAAAACAAAAACCTGTTGGACAACATTTTAAATGCATGGTTACTCTACTCCACACTATATCAGTGGGTGCCAGTCATTTATGAGTGCAAGAAAATATATTTATAGTTTACTATTGCCTTATTCAATCATTGCTCTATAGGGCATTTAATGGGTTTAGTTATGTCTATTCAGATGTGTTAATCAATGCAATATCTATGAGTGACTGCTGTGGATGTTCATGTAAAATCCTTAATTATCTGTAATTTCCCTGTTGTTGTTTTACTTTGAATATTTTTTCTTCTATTAATGATCACTGTATTTGAATGTCTCCATTGCATTGATGTGGTAGCTTGATAAAGACCCGTTTGGGTCGAAAATTTGCTGCTATTGCCAGAATAAAGCTGCTATTTTTGCTACCCTGAGTCCCTGGACCATTATTTATTCTACATATCTGGAAATGGGGCCTGGTCAGCCCTTTGAATATTTTTTTCTTCTGTTAATGATCACTGTATTTGAATGTCTCCATTGCATTTATACGGTAGCTTGATAAAGACCTGTTTGGGTCAAAATGTTGCTGCTATTGTCCGAATAAAGGTGCTATTTTTGCTACCCTGAGTGCCTGGACAATTATTTATTCTACATATATAGAAATGGGGCCTGGTCAGCCCTGGACCCGGAGCACCTTGATTGTTTGGTAAGTGCGGTAAGTGCGGTATCCATTATTTCTCTACTGCCGATATATGTATGTCCATGTCACACACTTTGGTTTGGGATGTGCCATGGAATGTAAGCTTTTTAATAAACCTACACAGCAATTATATGCTTCGTATTGATTCATTTATAAGGCTTCTGTGTATTGTTAACAGTTATGACTCTACAATTCCTATCAATACTAGCCTGCTGATACTTCCATTGGTTTCATTATTGGACTTTATGCTGCAGACAGAATAGACCGGAAGTTGTTGTTTTACTATAATATCATACAAAACTGGTCACTGACATCACATCTTAAACAGGTAAAACGAGAATTCAAAGTAATTTCCAAAATTAAGACCAAGGTAGCTGAATGGTCAGTTTGATTATTTTGAATTTCACCTTGAATTCTCACTTTATTGAATAACCCTAATCATTTTCCAGGTGATCTGTAGCTGAGTTCCTAAAAAAACATTGTCTTGATACTTATATTAAATATATCTAATCTGTCTATCTCTGTCCATTTAATGATATTAGGGGAGCAATGTGAAGTTGAAATATATATATATATATATATATATATTACTCTTACTTTTACACATCTTATTTTATTCTTGTATTTTAGATAAAAGTTACTGACATAAATTACAAATGTTTTACTCCTTAAAAATATTTTCTGTCAATTAATGCTTTGTTGCTTTGTTACACCTTTATCGCTAAATAAGGAGTTGCAGTTTATAGTAGAATGAATAACTACAGTTCAGACACTGTTTTGTCATTTACAGTATGTCAGCATGAAATAAAATAATATAGATGCCCATAGAGGAATACAAATCTAGGGTACTACGCTACAAACTACCACTATAACAGGAATGAAACAGAATCTGAGAGCTATAAACTTCTTTATACCAACATTCTAAGAACACAGCAGAGAAATGTTGTTCATTGTCAAGGAAATATAGATTGAAATTACAAGGGATAGAGAACAGTAACATATATAAGAAAACAAATTAACTTGTAAGAAAAGAAAAATGTCAGATATCTTAATGTGTTTGTTAATGATAAGTTCTCTTGAATAGGTTACGGTACAAATCCTCCTTCACTGTGTCTATGGCAGGCTTTCCCGAACTCCGGCCCTCCAGATGTTCCTGAACTACAACTCCCATATCTATTTCATTCATAGAATCATGGGAGTTGTAGTTCAGCAACATCTAGAGGGCCGGAGTTTGGGGAAGCCTAGTCTATGGCTATAGCGTCTTGTAGCTATAGTTAAAAATATTTGCAGCTGTATGCTTCCACACTCAAATAAATGTATGCCTTCCCTTGCTCATCCAAGTATTTGTTGCAATGTATGCTCACTAGGCTTGTGCAGGATGAAACAATTTGGTTCTTCTGTACCATTTAGAAAGAAAAAAAAGCTAAAAAAATCAAGACACCAGAATTTAGTATATGCCGCTACTGGCTTTGGCTAAATTTCCAATCCCAAAAAATTTCAAGAAGGCAATTAAGACAGCTAAAAGAGCACTAGAAATGTTGCCTATGACTTTGCTGATGTGCAAAAATGACTACAATATTGCCTGGCTGAAATGCTAAGTAACATCCATCATTACTGCAATGCCTGTTCTGAGCTACCAAAATTAGATTATTATATATCTGGATAAAAAAAAAAAAAAATAAAGTGAGGGAGATTTGTTTTAGAATCATTGATAGAAAACATTTTACTTTAGCTGTCTTATATTAATGACTATGGCGTGGACAGCAATTAAATAAATTACAACCACCACCAACACCCCCACCATATTTTATAATAAAATAAAAGTGTCCGACTGTTCCTTTCCAACAAGCCTGTATTGACTACGGGCACCTTCTTTCCCCCTTCCCCCACGCTCTGTCTTAGAGTAGGGGTAGTAATAGTAGAGGAAGCAGCGTTGGTGGTAGGTTTTGACAATTGTGCATAATCAGATACCAGTGGACCTGCCTAATAAACAAAATAAACAGATTTTGCTTCATACTGCCACTAGTAAGAAAGCTATATACTCGCTTTCTACCATGTGAGCTGGACCTCCAATCCAATCAAAGGTTAGCAAAACAAAAAAGATTATAGTTAGGGGAAAGACACTAAATGTTGATTTTTTTCACAGATCAATTAGAGTGACCAAAAGAGGGGAAAAATAAGGATCAGTGATCCTGTGTGTGTTTACGCTTGCTGTAGGGCAGCTGTGATCTCTGCCACTGCTGCTGCCACCAGCACTATTAGTAGTATTCAGTCTCAGGATAGTGAGATATTGCAGCACGTGCTTTATATCAAAATCAACGACCAGGAGAATTTTTTCCTATCATTTTCATGCTGCAACAAGTTGAATCGACTCTTCCACTGGCACTGCAATCTCTTCTACCACAAGTTTTATACTAAATGATGCCCCTCCAAGAATTAAGTAATGCAGAGTCTACATTGAAGGGAGTCATCAAAATCACTCTTTATTGAGGATTTAAAGAGGAGTATCAAAGTAGAGTCTCAAATGTCTTATGTTGGTGGCGGTGATAATTTTCTTTATCTATTATTCGGGACCAATACAAACCATTGTGTGGAAATCTATTCACAAACCGGACTTTACATAGGACACGAGGCCATGCGTTTAGACTGGAAGAAAGAAGATTTTGTCTAAGGCAAAGGAAAGGTTTTTTTTTACTGTAAGAACAATCCAGATGTGGAATTCTCTGCCTGAAGAAGTGGTTTTATCAGAGTCCATACAGATGTTCAAACAGCTACTAGATGCACACTTGCAAAAACAGAATATTCAAGGATATAATCTTTCAATGTAGGGTAATAACTGCTTGATCCAAGGATAAATCTGACTGCCATTCTGGGGTCAAGAAGGAATTTTTTTCCTAGTTTGTTGCAAAATTGTGCTACAAACTGGTTTTTTTTTTGCCTTCTTTTGGAACAACAGCAAAAAAACAAATGTGAGGAAGGCTGAACTTGATGGACGCAAGCCTCTTTTCAGCTATGTAACTATGTAACTATGTAACTGCCACTGCAGACATAGAACATTTACCTGTGGCCCAGGATCTACTCAACTACGATTATGATTAGCCAATGGAATTATAAGAGGAGATTGTAAAGGAGGACAGTAAGAAGCACAATATTTTCTCTGGAAGCTATATTGCACTCGCTTACTGCCTCTTGTCCACCTCAAGTTCATCTATAACAGCAGTAGAATTGTCTCCTCCAACAGACAGATTGGACATCAGTTACACATGTTACTACTGGCACAATTAGCTCACCCAATGTCAATATTACCACCAATAGCACCAACATCCAGAATTCCATCAGCATTAAAGGACCACTCTAGGCACCCAGACCACTTCAGCTTAATGAAGTGGTCTGGGTGCCAGGTCCAGCTAGGGTTAACCCATTTTTTTATAAACATAGCAGTTTCAGAGAAACTGCTATGTTTATGAATGGGTTAAGCCTTCCCCTATTCCCTCTAGTGGCTGTCTCATTGACAGCCACTAGAGGCGCTTGCGTGCTTCTCACTGTGATTTTCACAGTGAGAGCACGCCAGCGTCCATAGGAAAGCATTGTAAATGCTTTCCTATGCGACGGGCTGAATGCGCGCGCAGCTCTTGCCGCGCGTGCGCATTCAGCCCAGGAGGAGGAACGGAGGAGGAGAGGATGCAGAGAGCTGCCCGCCCAGCGCTGGAAAAAGGTACGTTTTAACCCCTTTCCCCCTTCCAGAGCCGGGCGGGAGGGGGACCCTGAGGGTGGGGGCACCCTCAGGGCACTATAGTGCCAGGAAAACGAGTATGTTTTCCTGGCACTATAGTGGTCCTTTAATAAATCAAGTGCTAGTGTCCAGGCTATTGTTGTGACAGCTTCCACATCAGCAGATGCAAGACAAAGTGCTGTTGGTACTGTATTGCATCAAGAAAGCTAATCGTGGGATTCCTTGGTGAGTGTCTTCAAGAACGCCAGCTTGCAAAGTGGAAATTCTGAGGCAAGGTGGTTGAGTGAAGAGTCATCTCACTAGTGCCAACATGAAGCAACATCTGCAAGATACAAGTCTGTCTTACTGAGAAAAGAACTATCTCTTCTGCTACTACTACCACCATCTTTAGGCAGAGCAGGGAGATTGTGAGGTGCAATTAGTTGACAGTGGCAGATTGGACAGGAACAATTGGAACCCTCATTTCCGCTAAAACAAGCTTACATTCAAGCACACAAACACTGCTCAGTGCTAAAAACAACCATGCAATGATGGTGAAATAGTAGATTCCCAGCTGGCATAGCATTGTGGAACTTGTACGGTTATGGGGAGCTACCTTTTGATCACTCTTACGTAGGGGAAATCTTGAACCAGGGCCCTCTCTATGTTAGTTCTACCACTGGATCCAAAAATCCCTCCATTCTCCATTTACAGGATAAAGTGTTCTGCATGTCCCCACAGCTAGTATAGCATCCCGCAAGGACAATGTGACACAGCAGGATGTTTGAGAGAGTATTACATTTTTCTATGCATTTACTAGCAATTTTACAAGCAAGCTATATAGGCCACATTTTAAAAATGACTTAAAACAAACCTTGTCATGCACATCTTTCGTGGATAAAAGTTCCTTTTAAATATAAATCAAAAATAACATTGTAGCTTGTGCAGCTTTTGTCTACTGATTTCTTTGTGGTACTATTAGATAAAAGTAGAACAAATTTGAAGAAAAAAAATTAAATTAAGAAGCCCTCTTAGACAACATTTTATTCATCATGTAGTGGTAAACTAAATATTTCAGATAAAATAATACTAGATTGACTGATGGATACTTAATTATATTATTTGTGGATATGGTTCTCCTCTTAGTATTTTTGATAAAACTAACAAGTGCATATCTTATCAATTATGCAAACATGTCTTGCCCTCAGGGAGACAATGATTAATGAAGATCTATTGAGGTGAACAATTAATAAGGATTCACTTATCTCTGCAGCAAAGTAGTTAGTTAAAGAATATGAATGATTGCATACAAACTCATTGGTCTAACATGACACAAACCATTTTGGATGCTATGAGTCTAAACCATTTTGGATGCTATGAGTTTGTCTTGAGATCACCTCTCATGTTGGATTAAAAAAAAAAAAAAAAAAACATGACAAAAGCACGTTATCATATTTACAGTTTACAGTTCAGCCATTCAAAAAAATATGTTTAAGTAAATAAAAACATAGACCATGACTACGGCATTAATAACGTTATCATCACACATAATTATGCAGACATTTGAAAAAATAGTGCTACTTTGTTTTTTATATACATTTGATAGTATGGTACTTGCCACGCACGGTGTATGCATACATTATTCAATCAGTATGTATTGTATGATATAGGTACTATTACGTGTGTTAGTTCCCTGATGTTATACATGTGTGGACACCACAGACTTTGGGCATGTAGTGTTTTCTCAGAAAATAATTTTAGGTGAGGTAAATTTTAGGTGAGGTCCTTTACCAGCCACATAACAGGGAAGGAGATGTAAAGATCCAACACTAAGAGTTGAATCTGTGGTGATATGCACTATGCAGTAAAGGTCAAATTGTTCAGGGGAAAAAGTTAAAGGGAACATACAGTATATAGTTCTTATGCTAAGTGCTGCTCTTATTAAGAATGTCATCACTGAAGTTCCCAGTATCACATGAGCTGCTACTGAGTCCATCTTTCTCAAAGTCTGTGGACCTTGCAGCACATCTGGAACTAGTGAATGTGTATGAGACATGGAAAGCAGAAGGGGGTATGTATAAACTTGTGAAAGAAGCATGTGCAGATGTGGAGGGGGAATATGTACGGGAGCTGTAAAAGGGAATGTGTAAGGCGCTATTGAGGGGAAATATGTATGGGGTAGTGGGGGGTGTATAGGGCTGTGAAGGAGGAATATGTATGGGGCTGTGAATGGGGAATATGTTTGGGAGCTCAGGAGGTATGTAAATGGGTGCAGTGGAAGAGGAATGGGTGGGGGCTATGAATGGGGGAAGTGTATTGGAACTATGGAGTGGGTATATTTGTGGAAGAGAAATGTGAAATTTTATCATTTGCTTAAAGGCATTCCAAAGATGTAGTGCAGCCCTTGAGAGGTTCTGTTGATTAACGTAACGTAATTAACATAACTCAATATCATGTAAACATAGCAGACCTTTTTAAAAAAAAAAAAAATATTTCACTTAATGAGATATTTAAAATAAATACAAAACAAGTCACTAAGAAAACAATTATTTGTATTAAATACATTACTAAAAAACACTATTATTGAAAATGTGTCTGTTTTCCTTTGAGTTCATGTTTAACAAGCTGTGAGAAAATAATGATGACTTATACACTGATAAAGCATCCTGAAAAAACTTGAATAATTGACTAGTTATTAGAGTAACATATCCCTATTTTGTTTACTGTTTTAATGAACAGGTATATAGTGTAAAAAGATAAAAGTATACTTTCAAGGTCTGAATACAGTGACCCCATCACACAATGTAACAAAAGGATTAGTTCCTTCTTTTGAGCTCATATTGCATCTAACAATGAGAAATCAATATTTGTGAAAACAGACAAAAATAAGAATCATACATAATTTAGATAGATTATCCTTTTCAAAACAGTCTTTTAAAAAGAGAACAGTCTACCATGTAGAAACTTGGAAAAATAATACCAATTAAGAATCATTTGCCCTATTAAGTTTGATCTGAAATGTATGTCTGCGTACCTGTCTATCAATAGATGACTATAGTTCATGAATAGGACAATAACTACTTCAATGTTTTACTTACTTGTAGGAGAAAGAGAAAAAAAAAGAGAAGGAATTGAAGAGCAAGGAGTTATGTTTTGGAAAAGGGATTAGGAAATTGCACAGATAAAAAGTATTTTTAGAATGAAACAAAGAATGTGAAAATAACAATGGGGAGTTGATGGAATATGGGTTAGCATTGATTGTTATGGCCGAGGGGTAAAATAAATTACATAGTAAGAAGACCAGCTAAAGAAGAGCCAACCTAGGCAGAAAAATAAAATGATAATCCTTGCTTGACCAGACTGAAAACCAGCCATTCAGTAATCTCCTTACCAGACCAAATTGCTGACTCTGCTTGCACTGCCTTGGCAGCTATGGGAGGATCTGATATCAGATCACTTTTTGTAGCACACATGATGCAACATGGGAATAAGAGTAGAGCCTACAATATATTCTACCATGCTTCCACGGGACCCCAGGGAAGCCACCATCCAAACGGTAGGCAACAAGAATAATAGTAAATAAATAGCATACCAAGGACAGATGCCCTAACTTGCAAATAACAAGGCACTCTTGGGCTAACAATGCTATGACAGGGCAATCGAGAGTGGTTACAAGGGCTTCATGTAGGCCCCTGTGGCCACTAATTGGTCTGCGTCTTGTGTGATGTCAAAATGAACACAAGCCACATTGCGTGGGCAAGGAGTATTAGCAAGGCACCCACACAAGACATGGGCTGACATCTTTGCTTACTTCATTGTTTACATCTGAACAATGTACAACATCACCACATCTGGCATGGGAATCGCCGGATCGAGGGAGAGCACCCAGGATGCTGGAGGATGTCTGGCTCACAGAGCAGGTATGAGATTTCAATTTATTTTTCCCATCTTATAAATATCTGAATCCTCTACTTTATATATGATTCATATGTGAAAAGCACTGACAGACTCAGAATGCATCTTGCCAAATGGTGCAAATTTGGCTAGGATGTCTAAATGCCACCTGTATTTGGATTTAGGTGATATGAGAATTTCCAGTCCAGTCAGAAATAGATTTTTTAAATCCCCCCAAAAATTCAGTGTTTAGTAATTAAACTTGAGATTGTGTATTCCAGATAGAGCAGTGTGCAGAAAAGGGGGTGGTGGAGTGATAATATAAGTATTGTTTCGCTTTCTGGAACTTCTGTGGGTAGAGTGAGATGAGGAGGGACCAAGGTTTGAGGAGAACGTCAAACCTAAAGCAGAAAGGTGGTCTGTGAAAGAAGGTAATTATGGTACTTGATAGTACAGAGTAGATGCTGAGGTTTCAAGAAGAGTGGAGTGTGTTATCAGCTATTTGAAAGAATTAATGACTTGAGAGAAGAAGTGGATGAACTAAAATGTATATGGTGTAAGCAGGGTATTGTGGATAGAAAAAAAAATATATGCTATATAAAATTAATTTTCCTTAGGATCCTTCCTTTATTAATTATTTGATTTCAATCATGTAGCATTTAAACTCTACATATTGCAAGAAAGCACATTCCATTGTTATGGACAGATGAATTAAAATAAAATGGCTATTTACTAATGTCTATTTATTCTGTGTTCACTATGTTAAAACTGGCTGCTAGAGTAAATATTCCCTTCGCCCCCTACAATGTGTTCAGTTGCTGTTTACTATGTAAATTCTTCATCCTGATAAGCATTCCCCTTCAAATCAAGCAAACCTTGTGTAAACAAAATTCCTGTGTTAACAGCTCCCTTTACTAACTCCTCCCCCACTACCTTTGTGCCAGTTAACAGCTATATGCCACG
This sequence comes from Pelobates cultripes, assembly GCA_933207985.1. Taxonomy (NCBI): domain Eukaryota; kingdom Metazoa; phylum Chordata; class Amphibia; order Anura; family Pelobatidae; genus Pelobates; species Pelobates cultripes. The sequence continues at coordinate 250,628,353 of OW240913.1, forward strand.
TATAGCTAAATGGAGGATCAGTGGTTTAGAACTGATAGAAACCACTCACTCCCCCTCCCATCGTGTATCCAAAAGTCTGTAATGATGACACTACATTCTGTAGGGGGGTTTAAACAAGACCCCCCCTTTCTCTGTTAACCAATTGGTGAATGTATACTGTATGTTTAAACTGTGACGTATTTTTGCTTTAAGAAGGAGCCCCCACTCCGGGGAATAAAGCATTCCTGAGTTTTTCACTGATCAGAAACTTTGTCTCCGGTGTGAATTACTTCTAGGGAAAGCGTGCACGCATTAATCAATCAATTTGGAAGGTGTAGATAGACAAATTATCAAAGTTTTCTTTGATCCAAATCACCATGTTCTGTCCAACATTGTAATTTATATGTGTCCATGAAAACATGGTGTATCTGAAAGTACAAGTTAGAAAATGTCTAAGGTGCTCATTCTGCATATCTAGATGTCAGGACATGTGTGTGATTTATATAACATTTCTCTTGATAAAATATTATTAACCAGTTAAACTATCTGTAAATGAATATGAGTTATCAAGTACCTGTGTGGGCTGAATCTGCTGCTGCCAGTAAGTATAAATAAAATAAAATAAAAAAAGGTAATGGGCTAAATAATTATTGTCAGAACTGCTATAATCACAACATACAGAAAATGTGAAAGTGAAAGTAGCAGCTATAACTGGTTTGGTCATTGCTTGCAAGCTATAAAGTATGGTTCACTGATTAATCACAACATCAAAAGGCAAAATTATAAGGAAATAATTTTTACCAACCATTATATTACATTTCCTCTGGATCTATAGTCTTATTTGAAAAAGACAATGAAGTTCATTTTACACTGGATATAACAGCTTTTGTAATTAACAATTGGCTTAAATTGGCTCTTCCACTAAAAATCTCTTTTAATCAATCAGTATAGAACTCCACCAGAAAAAAAATATTAATTTCACTGAAATAAAGCAAAAAACTGCTCTGTTAAAATGTTCAAATCAGAAAAGTTGGTACTAACTAATAAAAAGTTTTTGAGAAACCTAAAATGATGGTGACATCGCTGCTGGAGTCTGGTGGCTGGAAGCGGCAGGCAAAGGTGACTTTCCCTTACCTGAACCTGTCCCTCGTGGGTGCAACCTTCATCTTCCAGACCATCATCACCATCATCTTCTGCTCCTGGCTATTCAGCTGCCAGGAGCTGACATCACTGCTGTACTCTCACGCATGCGCGAGAGTACCACAGTGAGGTAGATGGAGTATCATGCATGACCGCCACCTGTGATGGCTGAAGGAAATGACACAGTTTGATGGCAGTAGCTATGCCCAGTGTAAAGTCAGGAGTAGGAGAAATATAGAGACGATCTGATTTACCATTTGATTGGGTTGTAAATATGAGTATTTTATCTTTATGAAACATTCATTTTGCAGGGTGCTTTAACAGTATGTTATAAAAAAACAACAAAAAATACTTCTCCCTTAAAACTTCACGAGAAACACATTTACCTAGTCTCTGTCACATTGAAACAGGTCTCCAAAACCTCCCCATCAGATCAGAGAGGATTATGATAGGGCTCTACCAATTATCCACACTGCACGTGATTAAAATTTTTTACGATGGCTGAAGGAAATGACACAGTTTGATGGCAGTAGCTATGCCCAGTGTAAAGTCAGGAGTAGGAGAAATATAGAGACGATCTGATTTACCATTTGATTGGGTTGTAAATATGAGTATTTTATCTTTATGAAACATTCATTTTGCAGGGTGCTTTAACAGTATGTTATAAAAAAACAACAAAAAAATACTTCTCCCTTAAAACTTCACGAGAAACACATTTACCTAGTCTCTGTCACATTGAAACAGGTCTCCAAAACCTCCCCATCAGATCAGAGAGGATTATGATAGGGCTCTACCAATTATCCACACTGCACGTGATTAAATTTTTTACGGTTTAAAAATTAAATTAGAAGCCACCAAAATGTGGGTGCATTAATATAGCAACAAGCTTAACATTGTTCTGTGACGGTGCCACTGCTAGCCTCTAGATAACGGCTGGATAGAGGAGTAAGATAGGAAGTTCCAGTCTATCTCTACTCACTGATCCACAGGGGAGCAGCTACAGAGAGTCCAGCCAGCAACTCCCAGCCTGCAGAGACAGCCTACAGCTCAGGGAAGTGAGGGATGGGAGCACTGGGAGATTTGGGGACACTGAGACACTAAGGGACATTGGGAGACATTATGACACAGACACTTGGAGGCACAGAGACACTTAGGAACACTGGGAGACATGGGGACACAGACACTAGGGATACAGTGTCACCATGTCTCCTAGTGACCCCATGTCTCCCAGCCAGTGTCCTTAGTGTCTCAGTGTCCCTGGTGTCTCAGTATCCCCATGTCTTCAAGTGTCCCCTAGTTTTCCAGTGTCCTCTAGTCTCCCAGTGTCCCCATGTGTCCCAGTAAGTGTCCCCAAATGTGTCCCAGTGTCTCTATGTCCCCCAGTGTCTCAGTGTCCCTAGTGTCTGTGTCCCCATGTCTCCCAGTGCCCCAAGTGTCTCAATGTCCCCATGTCTCCCAGCCAGTGTCCCCAAGTCTCTTAGTATCCCCTAGTCTCCCAGTGTCCCTGGTGTCTCAGTGTCCCCAAGTGTCTCAGTGTCCCTATGTCTTCAAGTGTCCCTAGTGTCTGTGTCCCAGTGTCTCCCAGTGTCCCCATGCCTCCCATTGTTCCCATGTCTCCCAGAGCCCCAAGTGTCTCAATGTCCCCATTTCTCTCAGTGTCCCCAGGTCTCCCAATGTCCCCTGTCTCAGTGTCCCCATGCCTCACAGTATCCCAATGTCTCTCAGTATTCCTAGTGTCATGGGGTCCCTGGGACACTAGTGGACTCTGAGAGACATGGTAATACTGGGGGATACAGGGAGACATGGGGACACTGGGCGATATGGAGACACAAGAGGAGACGTGGGGCATTGAGACACTGTGATACATAGGGACGCTGTGATACATAGGGTCACTGGGAGATCTGGGGACATGACACTAGGGGACATGGGGACACTGGGAGACACTGTGATATATACGAACACTGTGAGAAATTGGGTAATCGACACATGGGGACACTGAGTCATGAGGGCACTGGGAGACATGGGGGCACTGGGAAACTAGGGGACACTGAGACACTGGGTGACATTTGGACACTGGGTGACATGGGGACACTGATACATAGGGACAATGCGGCCATGGGAGACTTGAGACACTGCGGGACCACGAGACACTGGGAGCAATCCACTTATACAGTGGAATAAAACTGTAAGTAGTTTTTTGTGTCATGTTCCCTTTCTTTTAACACTCACTACATATAGCTTTTCTCTGTCCCAGACTATATACCAGGAGCTTCTGCCTCCTAGTAAGATGGTAAGGAGACAAGTGGACCAGTGAGTGCTAGGGGACAGTTCTTAGAAAGCGCTGAGCGAGCGCATCATTAAACGCATTTATGCCAAACTCAGGGTGCTGTCTGCATAGTTTGCCATTAGTTGGCCAGCTTGCATGATTGGCAGGCAGTTTGACAGGCATTCATGCCAGGCTAGCCTTCCAATTCTTTGGGCAAACATGCCCCCTTTTGGGGCATGTTTGCCCCTTTTGGCAGGTAACGTGATTTGCATCAGTGGAACACCCTTTTACCGCACCCATTGACTTATTTCTTCACTGGTCACTGCTTTTAGGGGTTGTGGATTTACTTGAATGATTAAAACATAAATTAGAGAGAGATTAGCATAGGGTATGTGTTTTCTTATAGCTATTGTTTTCTTTCCCTCCAGCACCATCAACATTAGATACATGATGCTTGGAAATGTTTTAGTGTTTTTGGTTGATAAGATATTGTAATTAGGCCCATCATAATTGTCAGCACCAGACCCACTGGGCTCTCATTCTGGCCCTGTGTCGATGGGCTACTCTACCTGAATTTCCCAGTTCCCTCATGTGCCCTATACTGATGCTTGAGCCAGGATGTGATAACAACCCAGTCCAGCATAAGTGCAGAGTTTATGCCAGAAGCACTCTGGGGAGCTAAGAAATCCGTACAGAGACTTATCCCAGCAGCAGCCCACTGCACCTCATGGAAGTGGTTTCACTCTGGCTTCACCTTTCAAGGTAAGAAAGGGAGGCTGGATGGACCTCACTGTGAACCACTACCTCAAATGAAATAAACTGAAAATCAAGTTTGTGTGTATATGAGTCTCTGTGTGTGAGTCTGTTTGTACAAGAATTTGTGTGCATAAGTCCAGGTGTATTTATGTATGAGTCGTGTGTATGAGTCTGCGTGTTTGTGTATGAGTCTGTCTGTGTGTGTGTGTGTCCATGTGTTTGTTTGCATATGAGTCTGTGTGTATGAATCTGTGTGTATGTACTGTATACTGTGAGTATGTGTGTGTAATTTCCCTAACAAAGGGGTGGGCGCCAAATATATATTTACCCAAAAGTCACCTTATACACATTTTGCTCAACTCAGTAAAGCTAAAGAATGTTTCATTTTATGTAAACATAGAGCACTTTGTTTATGTGTTGCCATCTCTCTGGCATTGGTAGTGGGGAGCAGCACCCAGTGATCCCCAGATAAAAAGTCAAACCATTTAAAAATAGTTTACCTCCTAACAACAACAATGGTAGGCGGGTGCCAAGGAGGTATAATATTCATGGTGCTTGGAGTGTACATATAATAAAATTGCATTATCCTTTTAACCCCTTAAAGACGGCATGTGTGCTATGCCATAATGAAAAGAGTGGTCTTTAACATGCGCAGGGTGACTTAGTATGCCCTACCGATCGCTGCCCATCCTTCCGCTCTATACTTACCAATTGGCAATCCCAATTGTGGGGGCCGCCTGACAGCCCAGGCAGTACCCATGCAGCAACTCTGGCCCTCCAGTAATCACTATGACAAAATCAATAGCAATATACAAACCCCAACTATCGACTCCCAACCAAACCTTGCAACACCCACAAGATGTAGAAAATGCATGTGCCACCACCCTGATTGATAACCTATGACACACATTCTGAAACAACAAATGCACACCAGGCCCTGCTAAATTTGCAAAGACCTCATACAGAGGAATTCAATTTTAGACCTGTACCTGTTAGTGTCATTAACAAACACCTTAATAATTTAAAAGTGAAAAACCAATGTGAAACTGATCGAATCACAGCAATTTTGCTGAAGCTCAGTTCTCTGGCAATTGCTAAACCTGTCACTACCCTTGGTGTATGGATACATACCCAAACTTTGGTAGCTACCTAACCCTTGATCAGTCGGGCTTTCTTTCAAATCACTCAATTACAACTGCCCTCTTGAAAGTTTGCAATGAAAATCAAACTGGCATGGATCACAGAGACCTAACTGGAGCTATTTTCCTTGATTTTGCCAAGGCCTTTGACACAGTAGACCATGGCATTCTATTGCAAAAACATAAAAACTCAGGTATTTGGTGATCATCCGCTTACCTGGTATTAATCATATATATATCAGGTCAATCACAATATACCTCCCTCTACCAGGGACGTGTGGTGTTCCCCACAGCTCCATACTTGGCCCCCTACGAGTTACATTATTCATAAAGGATCTAACATCTGCAAAGACTCCACTGTAAGCATAAACTGCACACATGTACACATTATTCATAAAGGATCTAACATCTGGGACTCAATTGTACACATGTACGCAGATGACACCATAATCTAGGCTAGCAAACCCTATCAACTGCAGCTTGAGGCTGTGTTCCAAGACCAATTCACAGAGGTAGAAAAGTAGATCACGGATAAGAACTTTTCCTAAACACTGAGAAAATTGTCACAACGATCTTTGGAACTGTACCTAAATTACATACATTATAAAATTCCCAGGACAAATTCAAATAGCACAGTGACCGTAGTCTGTTCTTTTAAATGTCTAATTTTCCTATAGAGCACCACAATTTGGAATTACCTTACGGACATAGTCAAATCTTCATCCAATCTAAAATCATTTAAGAGATCTATGGCAATGTATCTTAATAAAGAATGTTGACAATATTTCTTACCTGTTTTGTGTTCAATTTATAATTGTGTTTATATGTACACAAATATATAGACATAAGTTGAGTGTATTTTTATATCTATCTGTATATATATAGAGCTGCTAGAGTTTATTATAAATCAAAAAAAAAATTTCATTATTGATATAAACCAGCGGTTCCTAAACTGTGTCCCGCTGATAAACACTTATGAGCCACAACATTAAAACCCCTGACAGGTGAAGTGAATAACATTGATAATATCGTTTAAAAGGCATCTGTCAAGGGGGCTGGATATATTAGACAGCAAGTGAACAGTTAGTACCTGAATTTCATGTGTTGGAAGGAGAAAAATAGGCAAGTTAAAAGAGTGACCTTGACAAGGGCCAGATTTCTATATATGGCCCTTGTCAAGGTCATTCTTTTTGCTGTGTTGGAGCAACTCCTAAATGTCAAGTCCTGTGGGGTGCTCCCAGTATTCAATGGTTAGTACCTCTCAAAAGTAGTGCAAGGAAGAACAACCAGTAAACCAGCGTCTGGGTCATGGGTGCCCAAGGCTCATCTATGCACTTGAGGACCGAAAGCTAGCCTTTCTCTGATCACACAGAAGAGCTACTGTATCTCAAATTGTGTAAAAACATTAGTCACTAGAAAAATTACAGCTTAATGTATGTTCATGCAATCTTTTTAATGTAAACACTGCCTTTTCAGAGAAAAGGTAGTGTTAACATTGTTGACTAGTAACACTTAAAATCACCTTTTAATAACAACGAAACATGAAAGTTTACCCTTCTCAAACATGCAATGCCATATATCTTACCATAATCTTAAGCGTAACTACATTTGTCGTATGCATATCTAGCCTAGCATGTTTATTACAAACTACTGATGTCTCATAGCCTGTTATTTTCATGTTATACAAAAAAAAAAATGTGCTGTTTAAACTGCCACAGTTTGAAATGCTATGAAAATGCTTGCAGCTGCTGTCGTGGCTCTGCACGTCTGTTGTTACTTTATGCACAAGTAAAATAAAGAATTAAAAAAAAAAATCACCTTATACTTTGCTGACAAGGGTGACAGTCACCTAAATTATGTTTTCATAGCTCTAGTGAGAGGAATTCCCATTTGCATTCCTATCACTATAGTGTTCCTTTAATGATGTCCATGATAGAAAAGTGTCAGGGCATACAGGGCATTGCAGTTTGTTGCATATGGGGCTGTGAAGACCAGTCACAACATCCATGATGACCTTTGTCCACAGACGAAAGAGCTATCAATGTGGATGTAAGCATCAGAACTGGACTATGGAGCAATTATGCTTGGTCTGATTAATCACATTTTCTTTAGGTAAGGTGGATGACGGGTGCGTGTGTGCTGTTTACCTTGGGAAGAGATGGCAGCAGGAAGCACTATGGGAAGGCAGGCCTATAGAGGTAGTGTTATGCTCTGGGAAATCTCACCTTATAATGCACTTTGATAGGAGCTGGGCATCAAAATATTGGTTTAGTCTAAGGCAAAGGAAAGATTTTTATTTTTTTTTACAGTAAGAACAGTAAGGACATGGATTTCTCTGCCAAAAGTGTATTTATCAGAGTCTGTACAAATGTTTAAACAGCAACAGGATGCATACCATTCATCCCTGCAACATGAAGGCCATTTAATTTTGAAAACTGCAGCTTTAAAGGGTACAAACAGATGCAGAAGATATTCAAATGGACTCCTTTCATTTTGTTACTAGATTATTATTTTACTATAATGATTTTACCATTGTTACATATATAGTTTACTACTGTAATTTTTTGTACAAATGTTTAATAGTTTATAACAAATGGCTGGCCAGCTCCGTGCCCCTCCCCCTCAACTTCCCCCTTGCTTGCCACTCCCAGCAGTAAATTCCTTTTAAGTAACGTAACTGTCCTCTCTCTCTTTCTTAGTCCTAAACCATCCATCTCTGCTAAATGACGGCCATTTAATTTTACTCGGCTCTACCCACCCACCCTGGTTCCTTCTCGCATGCACCTCCAGCTGTTTGGAACCATAGCCAATCACCTTCCTATGACCTTCACATGTTATCAGCTGCTGCAGTTATCCCATTAACTCTCTCTGTCATCACATATAAATTCCTCTGCTACCTGTTGTCTCATCTCCCCATTTTAACCTTTAGATTGTAAGCTCACGGGCAGGGCCCTCTACCTGTTGTATCGATCTGTTTTTATTGTGTTATTTTTCCCAACTGTACAGCGCTGCGGAATTTGTTGGTGCTTTATAAATGCCAGTAATAAATAAATTAAATAAATAAATACTTGCAAAAAGTATAGTATTCAGGGATATAATTTTTTAAGTGTGGGGTAATCTCTTCTTCATCCCAGGATAAATCTGACTTCCATTCTGGAGTCAAGAAGGATTTTTTTCCTAGTTCGTTGCAAAATTGGAAGTGCTTCAAACTGTTTTTTTTTTTTTTTTTGCCTTAACTTGGATCAATAGCAAAACAGATGTGAGAAAGGCTGAACTTGATAAACATTTTTTTTCAGCCTATGTAGCTATTTAACTATGTAACACAAGTGCTGCCTTTCTGTGCTCATTCTCCTAGGAAGCATAGCCAGTCAGGTACAGGACATACTTGCAGAGGTTAAAATTTACTTCTTTTCATAAAGCAGCACTTTAACCCCCACCAAATCATAGTGCGCTTCCATCAGAGAAAAAAACATTAACAGCATATAAACAGAGTCATCAGATATCATCTTCAGATAATTATTGTGTATAATTTTGTACATCAGAGCTGAACATACTACAAATTTCTCTGTAGTATAAATGGTTCCTGATTACATCAATGATGCACATTAAGTATCTGTTCTTTATATAGAAGGAAATAAAAATACCATTGATTCAAAATATATAATTTCAAAGTATTTCCTACAGGATTTAGTAGAAACAGTGTGGAATTAGCAGGGACTCTATGATCCCTTGGCTGTCTTTGTGTTTACAGAAGTATTATTAAACCTTTCTCATGTTGGGCAGAGAATGGTAGTGTGATGATTCTAAACTAGTTATTTAAGTAAAGTCCCACTGTAAAATCCTTGCAAGTTTGATAAAAGGAAAACACACCGTTTTATTTACACACACAAACACAAATGGTTTGTTCCAATAGCCCACTTGTCTTCACATTAAATACTGTGCAGAACCCTCAGACTGTCATGCCTCTGAGAGGATATATATGTGTGTGTGGGTCTATGTGTGTGGGTGGATGACAAAAAGGTCCATGATGTGAGTAAAACATGTTTTATATTTGTTTTATATTTTTCCAAGGAAACCGAAATAATGTAATTTCATATATGTATATGAAATCACATTATTTCGTTTTCCTTGAAAAATATTAAACAAATATAAAACATGTTTTACTCACATCATGGACCTTTTTTTTGTCAAGCTTGATTTATTGAAAGAGTGATAATATAGATGTGTTTTCACTTCTGGTTGGCAAATATTTAGATGAGATTTTCAACAGTAAATTTAAAATACATTACCTACAAAGAAACAAGAGCCTTAAAAGAGCTACATAACATATAATTAATAAATATAATTGCAGGAAGAACTACAGGTTTTATTATAAATCGGTTTAGACAAAGGGGTCCTGAACAAAATTGAATGCTTAATATGTATTATTAATTTGCACAGTAAATCTACGATTTTTATTTTATCAGCTACTTAAAAGTGGTATAAATCACCAATTGTTTTTCACATTTTGTTGATTAAATTTTTTTTTTTTTCAAGTCTAGGTGCCTTTTATTCCTTTGTATATTAAAGGGACACTATAGAAACCCAGACCACTTGAACTCATTAAAGTGGCCTGGGTACAGTTTGACTATTACCTGAACCTAACAATGTAAAACATTGCAGTGTTAGAGAAACTGCAATTTTTACAATGCAGTGTTAAGATTGCCCAAACAAATACCCATTAGCCACTGGAAAGCATTGAATCAATACATTCCTATTAGGAAGGCCTAATGCTCGCACCTCGCAAGCCTCGTATTCACATTAGACTGACGTCTGTGGGAGAGAAACCCACCCAGCGCTGAGGAACATCAGCGCTGTAATAAGGAAAGTGAAAAAAATTGGCAGAAAGCAAAAGGAGTGGACTAGTTACGCATACATTAACTAATCCTCTCTGGTGATGGACTGATCCCTTACTAGCAGAAAGATATGAACAGAATAGAAGATATATCCAGTGTTACTACGTACACTGGCAATGTGAAACTATTATCCAGTTTCAGTAACACACAACTTTGTTGTGTTAATGAAAATGTGTAAAAAAAAATAAAATTTAAAAAAATAGAAACAATGTATCAATATGTTGTGAAACACTCTTAGGTTTTAATTAAAAGCTACCTATGTGCTCCACGAACTGAAAATTTCTATGAATAATCCGAAATCCACAGTAATTGCTCCAAAGAAATTAAACGTACCTAAAAAGTTAAACCTGAGAATAAGGTAGGATGGTCTATGAGGTAACAGGTATTCTAGAAATAGATAATGTTTATATTGTATTTGTTGTTTATGTATATTTGGCAGTGCATAAAAGGTAGTATCAGGAGACTGTGATGGAATGGCCATCACAGTCTCCTGATCTTAATATCACCGAGCAACTCTAGGAAGATGTCAGACGTGCGGTTCATGCAAGATAAACAAAGACTTTGCATGACCTGGAGGCATTTTGCAAACATGAATTGGCAGGTATACCACCTGCAAGAATTAGGGGTCTCATAAACAACTATTACAAAAGACTGTACACTGTCATTGATGGTAAAGAGGGTATTAAGAACTAACTATTCAGACTTTTGAACAGGGATCATTTCATTTTCATTTCTATTTACGCTGAAAAATACATGTGAAATATAAAGTGTAAATAGACTAGATAAAATTTATACAAATCATACGTTACATGTGACAGATATAAAACTGACAATCGGCAAAAAAATTCACTGTCAGCTAAACGGAAATATCATTAAAAAAAACTACAAATCATAAATTACATGTGACAGATATATAGCTTGCAATCAGCAGAATGAATTATCAACTGGATGGAAATATCGTACAAAACTAAATCAACTGCAATACTGACAATCATAAATTACATGATTTTGCTATTAAATGACAAAAAGTTATGATTTTATTAAAGACACGGAGGCGAGTATTGCATATCCCTTTCTTTACTGTCCACCAATAGCAGCAAAGAATACAAACAGAATGAAAAAATAATGAACAAACAGTAACATAGGCCCCTCCCCGCTCAGGTCCCAGTATAATAGGCATCACTTCCCTTCCATTTCCCTCTTTCTGAAGATGTGACCAAAATGTCCAAACCAGGAATTGTGAGAAAAAATGTCCCAAGAGGGTAGAACATCAACAACTGGGAAGCTTGACTATAGGATTCATAGGACCACCGGATAACAGCAGGGGGGGTCCTCCTAAGCCGGATGACTGCTTGTCGTCTTGTCGAGTTAAGCTGTGAAAACATATTGGAACAGGAGCCGACAGGTTAAAGTCAATACTTGCAACTAGTTTCAAGGTTAAACGGGTGAGAAATAACCCACATATGCACAAAAGAGTGATATACCATTACGTTACATAAACATCCTTCTCGCAGTAAGGCCCTACTTACCGTACTAAACCATTCGATGTGGTGTATTGTAGCGTGTATTAACCTGGGAGGGAAAAATTATTATAACCGTGTAAGAATGAGAAGGGTGGGACAATACTCGCCTCCGTGTCTTTAATAAAATCATGACTTTTCGTCATGTAATAGCAAAATCATGTAATTTTATAACAAGACACGGAGGCTCATATTGCAAGTTTAAAGCTGATCCATTACCGCAGCGAATGTATGTGGGGCCGGGCGAAAGTAAAACTCCCGGAATGTAGACTCCCTTGACCAGTTGGCCGTCCTCATAATGTCCTCCAGGCGTGCGCCTGCAGTCATCATCGAAGAGGCTGAGGCCCCCCTGACCGAATGGGCGCCAAAGACCGTGGTATCAATACCTGCCTGGAACAACAGCCATTTCACCCATCGTGATAAGGTTGTGCTAGAAACAGAGTGGAAAGGGGGACAAAATGATAAGAATAACTGTGGAGAGGTGGCGGAACGATGAGAGTTGGTGCGAGTTTCGTATTCGCGTAGGCAGGCCACTGGGCATAGTGACGGAGAGGTAGGGAAACAAGGGTAGGATACCGATTTGATAGAAGTCTTAGTCCGCCAGCTGACATTGAATGTTACCCCGTCCGGGGTGTATAACCTGGCGTTGAAATACAGGGCTCTGACATCTGAGACCCTCTTGCATGAGACGAGGCAGAGCAGGCAAACCAATTTGGCAGATAGCTGTTTTAGGGAGAGCCCTGAGTTAGAGGGCCATGATGAGAGGAAAGCGAACACAATGGAGATGTCGCCAGGTCGTGGAGTAGCGAGGCCTGGGTGGTCGTGAGAATCGAGAACCCTTGAGGAGTCGGCACACTAAGGGGTGCTGTCCTGCGGGACATCCATCGACGCCTTGGTGAATCGCCGAGATGGCAGACCGGTAAAGGTTGATAGTCCTGTAAGCCTTTCCAGCCTCGAAGAGGGACATCAGAAATTGCAGGAGCACTGTTACAGGGGCCGAAACGGGATCCGTGTTCCTAGCCATGCACCAGCCAGCCCAAGCTCGCCAAGCTGACCCATATGCCCGTCTAGTGTTGGGAGCCCATGCCGCCGCCAATAGACGTCTAGTCGTGTCCGAAACTCCTATGATTTCCCAGGGTCCCCGGAGATCCACCATGCCAGGAGTGGGAGAGAGCCTTCTAACCGGAGGGGGTGATATCGTCCCGTCGGGTCCCGCCGCAAGTTGTGGTATTCCGGCAGTAGTCGGGGATAGTCTATCGTCATCTCGAGCATTTGGGGGAACCACGACTGCGTTTCCCAAAAGGGGGTCACCATGACCACTTCTGCCCGGTGTTTGCGGGTCTGCAGGAGTGAGCGCGGGATCATGGAGAAAGGGGGAAAGGCATATAGGAGGCCTTCGCTCCAGTCTTGCAGGAAGGCGTCCACTGCCTCCGCCATTGGATCTGGCCTCCAGCTGAAGAAGCGTGGCAGCTGGGCGTTGAGCTGGGAAGCGAAAAGGTCGATGGTAAATGGTCCCCAAAGAGACGATATATTGGAGAACACCTCCTTGGCCAATCTCCAGTCGCTGGTGTCTGAAAGATACCATGAACCCCAGTCTGCCTGGACGTTGTGCAGGCCAGGTAAGTATTCCGTGTAGACCATCAGGTTCTGTTCCAGGCAAAATTCCCAAAAGTCTTTCGCCAATCTGGCCAGGATTGCCGATTGTGTACCACCCAGGTGGTTGACATATCTCACCGCCGAGACGTTGTCCATGCGGAGCCGAATGCATGTTAGGGCTCGGTCTCTGTCAAAACTGCGGATTGCGAAGGAGCCTGCCAGGAGTTCCAGCGTGTTGATGTGCAGTCGGGATTTGTATTCCGACCAATGGCCCCCTGTTGAGACTCCCTCGCAGTGGGCCCCCCAGCTGTGGAGACTCTCTGAGTCGATCGTGAATTCTGGCATTGAGCCGAAGATGGCTTTGCCGTTCCACGCGGACAGGTCGAGAATCCACCATCGCAATTCGTCCTTCGTCTCGCTGTCCAGTGACATTAGGTCCGCGTAGGACGCACCGGCTCTCAGGTGAGCAATCTTCAGGCGTTGTAGTGCTCGGTAGTGGAGCGGGCCAGGAAACACAGCCTGTATCGAGGAGGCCAGCAGGCCGATGAGTCGTGCAAGTTGGCGCAAGGTGAGCTGGGGCCAGATGAGGGCCCTGCATAACTCCTTGCGGATGGAGCGAATCTTGGATATCGGGAGGCTCAGTGTCGCTTCCCCCGAATCCACAAGGAATCCTAGGAAGTCCATGTGAGTGGCGGGGTTTAGGCACGACTTTTCCCAGTTGATAATGAAACCTAGGCAGGAAAGGAGGCTTATGACCAGCTGTAGATGTGTAAGGAGGGTAGAACGCTCCTGAGCCATGAGGAGAATATCGTCTAGGTAAATGATTAGCCGAACTCCTCAAGTGTGTAACCAGGCCATAACAGGCCGTAGTAGCTTTGTGAAGCACCACGGCGCTGAGGAGAGGCCAAAGGGTAGGCAGGTAAACCGCCAAGTTTCGTGCCGCCAGTGAAAGTGTAGGAGGTCTCGAGATGCCACTGCTATCGGCACCGTCAGGTACGCGTCCTTGAGGTCTAGCTTCGCTAGCCAATCTCCGTGGAGGAGAAGATCTTTCAATAGGTGAATACCTTCCATTTTGAAATGGCGGTACCTGACTATGGCATGGAGGGGGCGCAATTGAGCACCTTTCTTTTCCACCAGGAAGATGTTGCTTATGACACCTGCGGGGTTGAGAGGTGCTCGTTCTATAGCCCCTTTGATAAGTTGGGTGGAGAGTTCCTCGTCGATCCGTCTGTGATCCTGGAGGGAAAAGCAGATCGGTCGAGGCGGGGGAATGTGTATCAGATGGTTTGTGAGTTCTATATGGCAACCCCGAATAGTGGTCAGCACCCAGGGGTCTGATGTTATTTGTGACCAGGCTGGGAAAAAATGTTGGAGTCTGCCCCCTACACAACCCAGAGAAGAAGTATGAGGTATGAGGTAACTCACCGTATGGTCGTCTTGAACTTGAGTTGCCCCGAAAACCTCTGGATCGCCATGGACGTCCGAGTGATGGGAAGAATGTGGGGAGGGAGTTAGATTCCTGGTACTGCGTCCGGTGTTGGAAGGAGCCTCTTCCCGTGCCACAGGATTGGGGGTAATTGCGGCCGGCCAGACGGCTCCTGAATCTGCCGGCCCTGGTGGAGACCCGCTTCTGGAACACCCGTCTCATGGAGGCCTGGGCTGTCTCTAGGGCTGTGAAAGCTCCAACAAAAGCTCCCTAAATCCTTAATAAAGGAGTCTCCGTAGAGTAATGCTTGGGCATCCTTGCCCGCCTCCGTGAGGGCGAGGTTGGCCAGTTTAGGCTCAATTTTAAATAATATGGCCTTACGCCGTTCTATTGATAGGGAAGTATTCACACTCCCAGCAATACATATTGCTCTCTGGACCCAACCACATAGGTCTTCGGGGTCAACCATGCGGCTCTCCGCTCTGGCGTCTTCCGCCAAGTCAAATAATTTGGCCAAAGAGCCGAATATGTCTAGGTGTTTGTCCTGGCAGGACTTTAATGCAGATTCCAGCCCCTTACGGGGGTTCCAGCCCAATTTGGTGAGGAACTGGGTCATCTTGGGGTCTATCTCAGGAGTGTCGCAAACTTTATTAGGCACCATGGGCCTAGGACACTTTGCCATCAATTTGTTGCGGGCCGCTTTACTCAGGGGTCGTCTGATCCAATTTTCCAAATATGTGGCAACATGGTCGGCCGGGAGCCACTCTGCCGATCTCGGATGGTGTAAGTCATCCGGGTTGAAGAGTGGGACACCCGACGGATCCACAAGGGCGGAACCCGCGGCCGCGGGGTTCCTGATCCCTGTATCGCCTCCGGGCGTCTCTGCCTGAGCAGAGGAAAGGAGGTCAAAGCCAGTATCAGCGGCATCCACATCAGAGTCACTGTCCGACTCAATCTTAGCTCCCTCATTTGACCCGATTTCTGAGTCGGAGTCGCTCTCTAACTGTGCTCTGGCCCATTTCCATAGCCGCGCCCGTTCTGCCTGGCGCGGAAAGGCTCTTTTGCGTGGATGGGACACGCTTTCTGGGGCGACCGAAGGTACGCCAGTCATGGTGTTTCTGGAGGCAGAGGGATGTTTAGACTTATGGGTAGCCTTTTTATATATCTCTCCCTGAGGGTTCACAGTGGTACGCGGTAAAGGCGTTGAGGAACCCAAGTATTGCTCATCTGAAGGACGTCGCCATAATGGCGTCTGTCACCGAGCGCTGTAGCGCTAGGAACTGTGCCCCATCAGGGTGGGTAGTTCCGTCTGTCATAGTGGGCGCATTTCCTGAGGTTACAGGGGCCTCACTCCTAATGAGTGGGGTATCAGACTCCCCAGAGGGAGTGGACCCAGAAGATAGTCTGGGTTTAGGCATTTTAGTATAGGCAGAGAGTAACACCTAGCAATTAGCAGGAATAGTATGGGTTAGTCACCCAAACAGCAATAGGCAAACAAAAAATGCTCTCACCAGGGCCCAGACCAGTGGCACACTCAGATGCAGGGTAGGAGAAAAGACAGGAAGTCTGAAAATGGCCGCCAGTAATCTCGCGGGATTCGCGGCATCCGCGAGATTCGTGGCAAAAAAACGAACGTTCGGTAGAAAAAGGTGAATTCAGGAACCAGATAGGTAAGTATAGGGAGAGAATATAGAGAAGGCGAACGGGCCATTCGCATGAAAAATTCAAATACGGCAAACATGCGAACGCGCTGTCTGCCGAATGGGGGGTCGTATGTATGCGCATCGAATCAGCAGAATAGGCTTAATTCGTGCGCATACACAGCCGGGTAGGGGAGAAAACATGCGCAAAATGGCGCTGAGGGCAGGGAGGACGGAAAAGAGGAGGATAGAATACAGCAATATAGAGTGACAGGGGAGGTCTGGACCCTGGGTAAGTGAGAGAAACAACAGTGCATAGAAAAACCAATGCAGGATAAAGACATCCAAATATAAGAAAAACTATATAATACTAGATGAATATAAATATAAATAAATATATAAAATAAAATAAATATAAATAAATGTAAAACAAATATAACAATAATACAGAATGCTACCAGTTACCAGTAAACAACTGTATAATAAAATCAATGAGAAAAAACCAGTACAATAGAAAATTATGAAGAGAAAAAGGTGACGTACTTATCTTTGTGTCGGAGCAGCAAAGAAAGAGGGAAATGGAAGGGAAGTGCTGCCTATTATACTGGGACCTGAGCGGGGAGGGGCCTATGTTACTGCATGTTCATTATTTTTTCATTCTGTTTGTATTCTTTGCTGCTATTGGTGGACAGTAAAGAAAGGGATATGCAATATGAGCCTCCGTGCAGATATAAAATGCAGTTAAAATTAAATGGATCTTTTTCCTTCTGTGAAGATTTATATATATATATATACACACTTGCACTTGATACACTTGATATTGCTATATATATATATATATATATATATATATATATATATAACAATACCAAGTGTTAAAGGTATTGATGATGTTAATGCAGAACTATACAATATGTTCAAATTATTATTTTCAAGGAAAATAATGATTTTGAAATAAATGTATTCAAATGAAAAATCTACTGTACGGTAAAATAATGTAAGGAGATAAAATAATGGCAGAGCTACAAGTACTCAGCAAGCGCAAGGTTATCCATTTTGCACAGTCCATTTATCAGCCAAATAATAACATTCAAACAATGAAACTGAACAATTAAAAGGCTCCCATAAATTTACAAATAACATCACAACTAATCAATGGGACTCAACAGAGAACATGACCTACAGCAGCTTATTCTCAAAGTAGAAGCAATTTATTTAGGTACCTGAAAATGATTGTTACACAATTGTATTTGCTATATATATTAGATTCCCTTAAGAAATGGAAACAGGACAAATTGATTTGGACCATTCAGTTATTTTTTTATAGAGTTACCTTTTCAGATTTTTTTTTTTTAAATTAAAATATTTATTAGATTTATAATGCAATATCAACAAATTAACAATTAGTGTAACCTTAATGAGGAAAGAATTGACTCAGAGTACAACAGGCACAACGTGCATATTTTTAAAGCTCTATTAAGAATTATATTGACGTATAAAAGTCATACAATGCAATAATATAGCTGCAGTTGTTAAGTGTTTTGTATACTATTTAAACTGTGGAAGCTTGGAAACAATAGCTTGGAAACAATAAAGAAATGTCAAAGTAAAATGTTCTTCTGTGTCCTAATTTCAAGTGTCAGAACCCTTTTACCATTAATATCACCTTTGCTATAAACAAACCCAAGGGCATCAAATAAATATGGCGGGCAGAAGACTGTCCATTCACCAGGTATCGCACGTTTTCCGCAAGACATGACGATATAATACAAGAAAAGAAGAGAAAGATCTATTACATTTATACCTGAGGGTGTATGGGCTGTGGGTGTGGCATATTATAAATTCCCAGAGAGGGACCTTATGTCCCCCAGTTCCCATCCATTTAAGGTGGGGGACTAGCTTTTCTCCACTAAGCCCCAACCCTGCGGGTGCTAATAAGGAGGAAGGACACAACATTTTTCCTCCCCCCAAAAAAACAAATACAACACAATAAAAATAATCCATATTGGAGAAAGCCATTATGAGGATGCAATGTAAACGTAATCACAGTGCTGATATTACATAGAGTGGAAAATTATCCTAAGCTTTGTATTATCAGTAAAAGTACTCTGTTTGGTTTGCTTGTAAGAAAACTGTGAGTGCTCTGACCGGCAAGCCTAACTTCTCTCAAGACTTACCTGTCACCATGCTCTGATTGGTTAGTTTACCAGCTACCCAATCAGAGAGCTTACTAGCCACCCAATCAGAGCACTCTTAAGGATATTGCATAGCATGGGAAATTTCAGTCAGTATCTGTGCATTAGTGCATTCAAACACACCCTTGCAATCAATGCAAACATTACACACAAACACACCCCTGTATTAAAACACTAAAACTATATTCAAGCACCCCTTCAAACACCAACACTGTACATTACACTACAGCGCCAGTAAATGCTGCAAGCTGTACAGATATACACCCAAGATATTGTGACTTGGTGTGCCTTGGAAAAATATTTAAATATTAATATTAATTTAATATTAATTTAATATTAATATAACATATTCAAAGTTTGGGTGCCACTGAAAAATATTGGTTGGTAATATAACTCACATAATTGGGCAGACTTCTTGTCCGTCATTGGAAACTAAGCTGCCTTTTTGCCCTAACCAAAAAAAACAACAACAACAAAAACAAAAAACAGCCTTCTCTCCAATCTATCCCCTTGAAGCTAGGAATGGCACTCAAAATAAGAAATGAAAAACAAACATGCAATTTGGCATGTGGCAGTTCGTAAATTGCAAATTCTTATGATCACCCACTCAGCCCAAACTCAGCCTAATTGCAGTTTAGTCAAGTATGCGTTTTGTACACTGTCCCTCTAATAAAATGTGGTAGCACTAGGGTGTACACTTCAATTCTAGTGGTGTATGACTCAATTTGTTTCTATTTTTGCATATTTTACACTGGTGGAACTACAGTATGGAGTTGCTACAACACTGCTCTTTTATTTCATTTTCTATAGGAGATTGATGTAGGCATCTTAATTGCCTCTAATTCATTCTATGCACAAAATTTTACAGGATTAGAACCTCAAATACTGCTTGGTGGTGTGCTGAACACATGTAACTGGAAAGAATGGGACTTTCTTTCAGGATTTCACTTTATGTATTCAAGGACCTCTGTAGAATCTTCTTTAAAATACACAAAGGTTATAAATAACAGCCTCCTATTTGTCCTACATGCATCAGGCAGTGTGGGATGAAGATACGATGCTATAGAATCTATGCTAGTATTTAAGTTTAATGATTTAGTGATAACACTCTTTTAGGTTTTATTATATATGGCTTTATGTATGTATATTATATATGGCATTATATATGTTTGCCCGCTCACCCTACACTAACAAATATCATGGACTGTTGAGCATATTTAAAGTAGTAATGTTATGTAACTCCAGATGGATTTCTCTTTTATTGTGTTCTTTTGCTTTAATCAATATTTTGCAAGAGATTATGCAAAATCGAGATTGACTCAGTTCTCACAATCGCTGCAAGTTAGACAGCCACTAGAGGTTTAAATAACCCTGCAATGTAAACGTTGCTGAATCTACTAAATGACAATGCTTTAAAACACTGTCCCCAGACCACTTCATCAAAATGCCTTTAGTGGTCATTAAGCATGATTAGCTTTGTACCTCTCATCAATGGACTTAATATTATTAGTCATTACGTCTAATTATATTAGCCATAATGACCATTGGCTACTTGTAATCTTGCTGGGCCAAGTTCTCTATTTCTAATTTCATTACTATACTAATGCTCCATGATATTTGTGTTTAATGATATGAAAAATAAAATTTTTGTAATGTTTGCTTAATTCAACTGTGAATTCAATATTAATGTATTATTAATACAGAACCCTTTTTATCACTCAATAAAACATAATAACAATATTTAGAAGGAAAAAAAAATTACCAAGACAAATTATTTAAATTAATCATATATATTTTTTCTTAAAAATATAAATACTTTCTTTCATTCTCTTGTAAAGAGGAAAAAACCATAGGCAGAACTTGAAAACAGTTAAATCGGGAAGACATCCCAAGTTACTGCATTTACAGGTGATTAAGGTTGTTATTGTTTACATTATAGAACAGGGACAACAGTAGATGATCAAATATTGATGATGTGATTAGAGACGTAATGCATAACAGTTGATACTTACAAATAGCAGTCTAATTTAATTACATCAATAGATATTGCTTAAGCCATTAAGGACATGAATACTTTGCAGATTCACAGGTTGACATAAACTGACAGAACGCTTTTTAAATAAACTAACTCATTAAACGTTAGGAGTCCACTATTCCTTATTTCTCATTATTGCAGAATACTGTGGGTCCTCTGGTGACTCATACAGTGAAGCTTGGGTAGGAGATAGTCGTCATTTTGATACGTACTGCATTAGTCATACATTTTCTGGGAATTGAAAGGATATTTCTGCAGCCTTCCCTACCAGAGCAGAATCAACAGCAATGTCAACACCAATACATTATTCAGTAATGCAATTACCACCTACAAAAGGAACAGCAACCGAAGAAAAGAAAATTCCATTGTGTCAAGAAAAAGTCTAGCACTATACAGAAATCTGGGTTTATCATGAACACACGTTTCCATCGGATATAAAGAAAACAAAACTACTCTTTAACATTAAAGCTTAGAGGAGTTCTAGCTTTGAGAAAAATCATATAATTGGGATATTAATAATAACTTTGAGAAAGATCATACGTATTAAGATATTAAAGAATATTATTAAGATGATTATAGCAATCAAATAGAAATCCACACATTTTTGCTCAAGAATATGGATATTTCAGGGAGATTAGAATGGGACTTGGCAACAGTTAATGTTCACTTAAAGAGGACCTGTCATGCCCCCCAAAAATGTATGCTCATTAGATTGAGCATAAGATTATATCTATACATTGTGCTAGCAGTTTTGCTACCAAATTTATAGATTAGTAGAGAATTATATTTAAAAATATATATTTGTTTATTCTCCCAGGTGTCAGTCAGTGCCTTGGCAAGCCCACAAGAGCAACCAAACTGCATTTGCTGTGGTTGCTATGGAAACTCCTTAGCTGGCATTTCTAGAATCCATCCCAAGCAGAGCTTGGAGGTAGGTGATACACAAAGAGAAACAACCGTGAAGTAGTGCTGGAATGGCTGAAAAGTCTCTGTGACATATGGTGTATTCTATCTATGTGGGAGAGAGTTAAGGTAAGTGAAATATCTGTTACATATCTGTCACATATACCATTCAATAAAGGAGTTCAAATCATATTAATGTTTTCTAACTTGTTTTTCTGTTATGTACCATTTTATTTTTATTTTTAAATAAAACAATTACTTTGTGATGCCACAATGGTGTCACA
This sequence comes from Pelobates cultripes, assembly GCA_933207985.1. Taxonomy (NCBI): domain Eukaryota; kingdom Metazoa; phylum Chordata; class Amphibia; order Anura; family Pelobatidae; genus Pelobates; species Pelobates cultripes. The sequence goes on from OW240913.1 coordinate 250,650,127, forward strand.
ATCATTGTGACATTTCATGTACAAGAGAAAAAAATATTTATTCCATCATAGTTAAAATAAGCAAGACAGGGAGGAGCACTAGCTTACATGCTTTTTACTTGGTAGGAGATGCTCACATACTTTTTACTTGGTAGCACTACACAAACTACACAAACTCTAGTCTCTGAGGAAGTGCCACCTGTCGACATTTACCAGAGTGTAAAATAATTTTTACACACATGCATATTAAAATAAAAGGTAAGCTGCCACTGGTGTACCGCAAGAGGATCCGCAGTCCCCAATCATAAACTAAAATAACAAAGGTGCAGGCTACATGGGAGTAGAAAAATATATCTATCAATTTATTGCAAAATGAGACATACAAAGATACAACATCTTGGCCAGGCGGCCTCAATCATGTATGAAAATATACATGTAAAATACATATCAACACTTGAGGTATAGTGTTGATAGGTGCAGTAAATCTTGTTGATATGGAAACCTAACTAAACAATGTGCTGTGTGAGTATGAGTACTGGATGAGTATAATCAAAAACATATGAAGCGAATGGTGACAGCTTTGAAAGCGTTTTATTAGCATAGTAGCAAAATGGCTGCAAAGAAAGAGAGAGAGAGAGAGAGAGGAAATGAAGAAAGATAGGAAGATAATTTACTTCCTCTCCAGCACCTTAGAGACTATAGAACAGACAGTAAAATTTTACCAGCAGCAGTAAATCCTCTTACACATTCAGATTAGGCACTAATGATTATTACTAACACCACCTTGGCATGAAACATGCTAGAGTCTATGCAGAGTCCCTCTCTGCTATGTTGTCTGTCACGACAAGGGTGCATAATTTATTATTACACTATGGAATATTATCCTTTAATGTAATTGGTGTAGTAAATGGCACAATCTACAGAGATGGTATTGCTGAGGTTAAAATGGGTTACATCTTTTGAAGCTGGGGCCCTCACAGAGGTCAGATGACAGAAGGGAAAGTATGAATGGCATAGCAATGTGAAAAGGATTTTACTATATGGATGTGAAGTAATCAAGGCTCTGCAAGGTGTGAGGTTCTACACTTGGAAAAAGTCTGAATGTCTCTTCATCCATTTGGCATGTACCTTGTAAGGGATGAGTAAATCTCTTTGATATGTAAATGCCATTAGCTTTGTTCCAGTATCATATCCAAAGGAAGGACAAAAACATTCATATTTACCCAACAGAATAATAATAAAGCCTAATTTTTATTATATTTGGAATGGGACAAGCCCAATCTTTTAATTAAGCCTAAACATGAGTTGCACAACTTAAACCGTGTGGCAGGAATTGTGCTATCTGTCCTATTGGATCGCAGGTGTGGCGTGCAACATGTCTATGGGATGGGAAAATAATAACAAATTCAGAGAGGCAATTATTATTTCTGTGGTGGGTACATAAGAGCAGATAGAACCAAATGTTTCCATTTGGATTGATGTTAGAGTGGACAGAAGAGGGTGGTCACTTATTATTTCTGTAGGTATGCCTTAACTCCACCTCTGGGTGAGGCGAGGTAATCCACATTGTATATCTCTAATGATCCTGAAGGGTGCTAGTGTACTTGCTGGGGCCAAGAATCTAATTCTAAGTGAGTCACCATCTTTCCTTGCCAGAGACCCCCTGGGCAGAAGTTGTACTTTGAAAACCTAAGTGAGTACTTAGGACTTCTGTATTTTATTCTCTTTGTTTTTATCTGTTGTTGGTGTAAATAATTTGTTCATCATATATTTTTATATGCACTGTAAATATCTTTTGCTCATAATAAACATTCATTTATTAAGTTCTGCCTTTGTCTGGTTAAGAATCACGTTACCTGAAGAGACTAATTAGTATTATTGCAATTCCTTAAATATTGTGCTAAGTAATATTTGGTGGGTTTTATTATTTATTTACTTTAGGGGACCAAGGCACCCCATTTATTAATTGTTTTGGTGGTGGCAGCGTTAAAATAGTAATAGTTATATTATTATTTTTTCTTTAATGTTTATTTATTTTATTTTCAAGATGCAGTGTACACGTCTGTAAACATTGAGCATTTGTACAACATACAAGGGTTTCAAGCTGGTACAACATGCTTCAGGTTTAACATATACCTTTGTAACAGTCCCATTTGGTACATTTACTGTTGCAGTTTAACTTATCTCGCTTTCGCTCTACGTAACCTTGGTATGTGTGTGTAGAGTGGGTTTAGTGGTCTATTGAGTTTTGTGGTGATTGTTGTCTCTGCCAGTGACCGCGCCTGGAACTTCACGTGTATGTTCTGTTCTCTTTGCTACATAAACTGTGTACGCCATGCCCCTGTGCACCTAGGCAGGGTGCTCACGTGGGGCTAATCAAATTAAAACACGGGGTGGGGTGGGGAATGGGTAATTTGGGGTGGGGTGAGGCTGGGGTTGTATAGTCACGGGTAAGGCTACTTTTGAGGACATCGATCTCTGGCATGGGGTCTGAGTCCAATGTAGTGCATAGTTAGGTTTAGAAGAGTTCGGCACCTTGGCCCTGACCCTCTGTTGGGGGTCCACTCTTCGACTGTTTAGACACCCATTTTTCCCATTGGGCCCAGCCCTCCATCCTTTTGTGGGGTCTCGTAGAGTTCAAGTGTGCCATTTTCTCGCATTGCCCGTTAGTGGTGACCTGTGTGATGATTTCCATCTTGTTAGGTATCTTGGTCAATTTCCATTTCCTAGCAATGAGCAGAGTCGCAGATACCACGATGTGGAAGACTAGGGTTTTTTGGGCTACTGTTAAGCTCTTGGGTAACATTAACAGCACAAAGGCCTCGATGGATCAAGGTATTGGTTTGCCTACTACCTCCGTCAATAGTGTGGTCACCATATCCCAGTATGGCTGTAGGACTGAACACTTCCACCAGATGTGCGTCATATTACCCCTTCCCTCTCCACATCTCCAACATGTGTCCCTTATGGTGTGGTAAGCCTTGGCTATTTTCGAAGGTACCATATACCATCTCGTTAGAATCTTCTTAATAAGCTCGATGTGGGACGTACAGTGAGGGTTTTGTGTATATTAAAGGCTGTGAGCCACTTTTCCCGTGGTATGACAATTCCCAGTTCCCTTTCCCATGCTGATGTGTAAGTCGGTAGCTGCGCTGTAGAGGCTTTCGTCAATGAATCATAACATGTCGATATCACTCTCTTTTTGGGTAATTGACCTATACACATTTTCTCAGTGGTTGACATGTTATGGTGCTGGTTCTCGGTCCTTGATGTCTTGTGTTGTAATTGGCATGTTAGTGATTGTATTTGAAGATATGATATGTACAGCCCTTTGGGGATGTCATGGTTTGAGCACAGTTGCGTAAACCGGGCTAGGGAGTCACCTGTCCATATGTGATGCAGATGCGTGAGGCCTCGACTTTCCCATCCTCTGCTGTCAAAGGTTGGGGCGAGGTATCTGAGACATCTGAGTGGCGTGGTCAGGGAGAGCGGGGTTCTGGAGAGTAATGACTGTTTATGGTTGTCCCATGTTTTTAGCATTACTGCTGTCATAGGCAGCAGGTTATGTGTTTTAGGACGGAAGGCTTTGGGTATCCAGAGTAGGAGGTGGATCCCCTCTGGTAGAGACCATTGGGATTCTATGTCCGCCCATGGTGGGCCCTTATGACCGTCATGTGTGCTAATGGCCTGCGTGATTAGTGTGGCCTTGTAATACGCGTGAATGTCTGGGCAGCCCAGTCCTCGCTCCCCGAGTTTTTTATATGTCGTCAATTTGGGAATTCTGGCTTTGCATTGGCCATTTATAAAGTGATCTACCTGTCTTTGTAGGGTGGTGAAGAATGGCTTAGGGATGTCTATTGGTAGGGATCTAAATAAGAATTGAAGTTTTGGGCGTAGCATCATTTTGAAGGCCACTGCACGCCACATCCAGGAAATGTATTTGCACTTCCATTTTTCCATTTGTGTTCTAATGGCTGTGGCCATTTTTGTGTAGTTAGCTTTGTGGAGATTTCTAGGGCATTTGGTGATAGCTATCCCTAGGTATGTGAGGTGGTCAGACCTCCAGTCCAGGTCATGGTGTTGTTTTAGTGCTTGTAGCAATGCTTGGGGTATGTTGATTGACAATGCCTGTGTTTTGTTCTTGTTGAGTTTGTAGTATGAAATTCTACCGTACGTGTTTATTAAGTTCATAAGGGCTGGGAGGGAGGTCTCCAGTTCTGTGATGGTTAAGAGCACGTCGTCAGCGAAGAGGTTAAGCTTGTGTTCGGTCTTACCTATATGTACCCCCCTTAACGTTTTTGTTTGCTCGAATTAGTCGCTAAGGGTTCGAGTGCCAGGACATTTAGTAGGGGTGAGAGGGGGCATCCCTGACATGTGCCATTGTTGATGGTGAGCCTCTCGGACATGAAGCCTCCGTATAGCACTTGCGCTGTCAGCAGGTTGTATAAGGCCTTGACCGCCACTACGTTCTGGGTGGGGAACCCATATTTGGCCAGTATGGCCTCCATGAAATTCCAACTCAGCCGGTCAAAAGCTTTCTCTGCGTCCAGAGAAAGCAGGAGACCTCTCTCTCCCCCTCTTCTCATAGATTCCATTATGTCTAGCACTCGTCTAGTATTGTCAGTACCCTGTCTAACTCTCACGAAGCCCGATTGGTCTGTGTGTACGAAGGTGACAAGGGTGTCCGACATTCTGTTTGCGATGATCTTGGTGAACAGTTTGGCATCTGAGTTTAGGAGGAATATGGAATATGGAAGTTCTTGCACTGGTCTGGGGTTTTGCCCGGTTTGGGTAGGGTTATAATTGTAGCCCCCAGCATGTCCTGGGGCAATTGTGCTTTGTGGATTGCAGCATTGAATATTGATTGGAGATGTGGGATTAAGATTGAGTGGAAGGTTTTATAATAGTTGTTTGATAGGCCATCTGGGCCTGGCGTCTTGTGGGCTGGCAGTTGAGCAATAGCTTGCTCTATTTCCTCCTTATCTATGGGGTTTGTTAGCGTCCCCTTTTGTGTCTCAGTTATTGTCGTGGTGCGTATTTTTGCTAGGTATTCTTTGGCCTCCTCCACTGAAGCGTGGTGTTGTGAAGAATCCTCTGAAAGGTTGTAAAGGGATCTGTAGAACTTAGCAAATGTGTTCCCTATTTCTGAGGTAGTTTTTAATGTATGGGATCCTAAATTTTGCTTGCGCGTTTTTTAATGTGTTTGCCAGTATTTTCCCTGCTCTGTTTCCCTGTGAGTACTGTACTTGCTTGAGTTTGTGCATGATTAGGCTAGTTTTTTTTATATGGGCTTTTCTTATTTTCGTTTGAAGGAGTGTGATATCTTTCTTGGTGCGGTCTGAAGGCGCCTGTGTATTGTCTCTGTGAAGGTCTTTCAAGGTCTCCTCCCATTCCTGCATCTGCCTGTCTGACGCTCGTTTAAGGTGTGATGCCTGTTTGATAAACATGCCTCTCACCTCAGCCTTGTGTGCTAACCATATTGTATGTTTTGGCATGTCAGGAGTGTCATTAGTGGTAAAGTATTGCGTGAGCTGATCAGTCACATAGTTTACAAACGAGGGGTTACGTAGCAAGGTTTCATTTAATCGCCATGAGGGTTTGTGTTTAAAGGCGAATTTGTTCTTTAACGTCAGAGTTACGGGGGCATGGTCTGACCACAACATTCTCCCTATATCACAGTCTTGCACTTGGTTAAAGTGTGGTCCTCCTATACAGAATCTGTCAATCCTCGTGTAGCAGTTGTGCACCGCTGAAAGGTAAGTATATTGTGAACCTGAGTGGTATAAAGTTCTCCACACGTCATATAGGTCATGGTTAGTGAGTATAGAGGTTAAACATTTTGCTTCTCTTTTGAGCTGAGCTACCCTAGTGGGAGTTTTGCTGGAGGTTGAGTCCAGTGTATGGTCTTGTACACAAATTGAAGTCTCCTCCAATGACCAGAATCCCCTCTCGTACCTTGTCAATTTTCTCTAGTACAAAAGCTAGAAAGTGAGTTTGTTTCTCATTCGGACTATATAGGTTAGCTATGGTGTATATCTGCTTGTTGATCTTTGCACTATTAGGTATCTGCCCTTAGTATCCACTATTTTTTTTGATCAGGGAAAAGGACAATTGGTTGCTAAATAGAGTTGACACTCCCCTGGATTTAGAGTCTGCCGTGGCGTGGTATTGGTGGGGGCATTGGCGGATTTGTAACGTGAGGGTCAGTGTGTCTGAAATGTGTCTCCTGGAGACATAATATGTCTCCTTGTAATTTTTTGACCTTTCTGTAGAGCGCATGGCGTTTCGCTGGGGTGTTCAGCCCCTTGACATTATAAGAAATTATTTTCATTGTAGCATATTTGTGGTGCCCTCGGGTGCGACTTATGTGGTTTGTGGATCTCTTGGCGAGGTGCTTTGTGTATAATGGGGGGGTGGGGTAGGGTATGAAGTGGAGAAGGGGTGGGGGTTGTGGAACCAGTGAGGGGTGACGTTGGCTATACTCGGTGGGGTAGCCGAGTCCGCCCGCCGGCGGATTAGTGTTGGATCCGGTTGTGCCGAGTGAAGTACCCGGTCCCTGGGGGTTTGAGGTGCAGCGGCTCGAATAGCTGTACTCGACACAGGCGGAGCTTTGACCATCAATAGCATTTGATTTCGTCCTGCCTGACACACTTGTCAACTATATACAATGTAACCAAACATAATATGAACAGCAAAAAATCCCATCTAATACATTCAAAAATATAGCCCGTACTGGGTGGGGTAGTGAACGGTGTCCGCTTCTGTATGGGAACCCCCACGGAGTGGAGCCTCGCTGACTTGGTATGACTTTGTCCAATTGCTTTAAGGTGGAAAAGTCTATGGGGGTACACAGGTGTGGTGGGCACTTAGCGGCTACTCTGACTGTGTTTTGAGCTTTCACATGTTGTTCCCTCCCACCTCCCCTCTACTCCTGTAAGAGACCGCCCAACGGGTCAGTGTCCCCCTGTACCTGAGGTTCCAATTTATAGGTTGCTGGGTACCAGTCTTATTGTGAGTGCTTGGTGCTGTAGGATCTCTCTCAGCTTGCCTGTACAGCACTGTTTGGCAGCTGGTGGACTGTTCCATTGCTTGTGGTTCTGATGGTGGGTTTTGTCCAGTGTTCCAGGGTTTTCAGGTGTGGATAGGTGAGGTGGGTTTCACACCTCATTGTGTCAGTTGGGGAGGCTGGTAGGTTTTCTCAGGTACTTGGCGGTTGACACTGGGTGTCAAGTGCTTTGCTCCTGCATAACGGCTGTGGTTCTCCTCTGCCGCATGTGTTTAAGTGTGGCGGTGAGTGTGGGGTCGAGCGAGGTATTCCATGAGGGTTCCTTGGGCCATGCGGATTAGTGAGATCTTTGTTTCCTTCCTTGTTGTGCTCCTGCCGATGGTCTATGGAGTGAGGAGGAAGACCCAGCTGGGGGTACGTCCCATTCTTGTAGGAGTTGGAGTCCGTCTTCTGGAGTGTAGATAACTGTAGTTTGCCCGTTCCTGGTCACTAGCAACTTAGTGGGGAAGCCCCAGCGGTATGAAATCTGCTGGATCCGCAGTGCCCCAGTTACAGCTGCAAACCCTCTTCTCTGAGCCAGCATTGCTGGCGACACGTCAGCGAAGATTTGAATGCTTTTAATATTTTCCGCCATGTTGTTGGTAATGCAGCTGGCTTTCAGAATTTCTTCCTTTGTATGGTGGTAATGAGCCATCAGTAGCACGTCTCTGGGCGCTGTTGGCGGTGCTGTTCTGGCTTTCGCCACCCTGTGTATTCTGTCCAGCAGGAACATTTCAGCCGGGATGTTTCAAAACAGATCTGCCGTGTACACTTGTAAGTTGCATACAAGCACTGTTTCTGGGATTCCCCTCAACCGCAGGTTATTCCGACGGGAACGGTCTTCGAGGTCGGTAAGTTTTGCTTCATGCATGTTTAGCCGAGTTTCCATGTGGTGTAACTGTGCAGACAAGGCATCGTGAGCTGCGGTCTGCTCCTCTGACTTGCCTTCCAGGGCTGTTCTGGAGGTGACATCTTGGATGTCTTTTTGTATGCCTGCTATGGATGTTTGAAATTGTATCAGTTGTGCTGATTGTGCGTCCAGCATGGCTTGGAACCTGGATTCCGTCAGCTGGTTGTCATACCTTTTTGGACCGTGGGACAGGGCGAATGATTCCTGGCTCTCCTCTGAGTCTTGGTCGCCATCTTCCTCCGGGCCTTCTTGCAGGTTCTGCATTTTCGCCGTTTTTTTTGCTGTGAAGAACGTTGATTTGTCGGTCACCCCACGTTTTTGGTCGGGTTATCTGCCGAATGGCTGGAGCTATTTGTTTTGTCCGCCTGTGGAGGAGCTGTTAGATTAAGCGGTCATTCCTCGTGGCGTTCAGCTCCGCCCCCCGTTATATTATTATGTTTAAGTGTGGGTGGTGTTAAAAAGGGGGATTTTGTCATTATTTCCGGTCTAGTGCAGACAAATAGTGAACTTTAACCCTTTCACCACAACAACTACGTCACGCACACTCTTGGAGTAGGGTTTGTTCGTGACATTGTCACCTTGCTTTTTATTGCTATAATGAATAAACCATGTGTTTGCCTTTGCACCCCAGCTGGTAGTCATGAAGTCATTGAAATCAGTTTCTGTCTACTCTCTTTACCAAACTCCTAGTCCTCCTTAAAGTTTTGTCATCATCTAAACTCTTCATATTACTACCCTCATATTTAGGCCCCTATTTTTACAAGAAGCAGAACACCATGCACGCCATTCTCTCCATGAGCACTACTAATTCAAGATCCTTACTCTGTCTTGGCCAGCAGCAAGAGCACATTTCCAGTTGTGTAAAGGGCACTATTGGTGTACATTATCAATAGACGGCAGTACTTTGTGCAAAAAAGGAGGATGGGAAGAGAGTGGTAGCGCTTACATAGCGTTTGATTGACAGTGGGTTACTATGGTGGCACTAATAATATTAAAAACATAAAATTAATGATTTATTATATGTACACTCATAGTTGAGCTCATTGATATGGTTACTGGCAAGGTCAACTCAGCCTTTCATTATTCCGTGGTAAATAAAAAAAATGCAATACTTACGTTTGTACTTACACTATCAGGTCTTTTCACTAAAGTGTGAATTCAAAAATAATTCAAAGTTAATTTAGGGAAAGCAACAGATACATACAATTCTTGGTGAGTTGCTCTTGTTTCCCTTCAAGTGTTGTGTATGCAAGACACACAATGTGTAGTTAAATATATGTTGTGAACAGAGATTATAAAAAAAAAGTAAAGGTAAAACCAGTAATAACTGCTAAAGAAAAAAAAAAAAAAAACAGAAACAAAAAAAGTGACCATGTGGCTCCCATGTATGCAGACCATGGTCTCTATGTGAAATTGTCAGATATGTAAACAAGTATGAGTTACCTAAAGTGTACCAGAGGAATTCAGAACACTGGCATATTTCTTGAGTTCATAAATTAAAATCCTTCACCCCCATTTGCATCCTCCATTCCCTCCCCCTATGCGATACCCTTCTCCATGCATGACCCCGTCTTTGCCTACTTGACCAATGTTTGTAGATAGTTCAGCCTTGAGACCCATATTTGTATATGTTTGTGAGATTGGTTAAGAAGGAGAAAATGCAGCTCTCTAATTTCCCGTTATCTCAGATTTAGCTGCTGCATAAAAGGATTGATTATATTTAGCTAGTAAAGTGGGAAATGTATGGAGAAGAAGTGCACCTGGACTGAGTGGTGCCTCGACTCCATTTAGCCTAGTGGCTCTCTCCCCGATATTTCACTCTTCAGTATGTCTCTTCAATATTTTATTTTTTTTACCAAATATGATCGAGTGTTCCAGTTACATTTCTGCGTTTCCAGTGAATGGGCAGGATTAAACAAGTAATTGTCACAAGGTGTCATGTACCATCTAGATAGAAATTTGGAGTGGAACACTAGAATGAGAGTAATCTAATGTAAATTAGATATTTTTTATCTAGTCTTTCTCTGAAAAGGAGAGAGGCAATTATTTGTATGTTTTTAAGTAAATAGCAGTTTTTGTAATATGGCTGCTAGAACTTCCCTGGAACCAGGGTCTCTTCTATTCTGGCAGAATGGTAGATATAGAAGGTAGTGTCAGGAAGCAGGGCCTGTGGTAGTCTTCTCAATCTCAGGTAAATATAGGGGAGAGAGGAGAGGGCACGGATATAGTGTAGTATGTTAAATTGCTGATAGTGGTAAATAAAGAAAAATTTGCACTTACAATTTTCTGGAGCATACATTCAGCTCCAGATATATGCACCTGGACGGTACAATCACCGTCTATACATTACATAAAATTGATATTGCTAATAATAATGAGTAACATAAATATAATTTAAACTTTTTGTATTAATGATTACAGCACCAAGAAGAGAAAAAGAAAAAGAATCCTGGTACATTCACAGAGGCGTCTTCGGGTAAGGATGTTCTGGTGTCAAATAGTGCCAAAACAGGTATCCTCTGTGTATAGGAGGAGAAATAATAACACGATATAGCGCTCTTTGTATTGTCTGGTATAAAAATAGGATAAAAAAGAGGAGGTATACTCACAAGCGGGGAGCAAAAGGAATATTGCTTAGTATAGAAAGCGTAGGTGGAATAATCCCCACCAAAGATATCACTTGCGAGTCCTCAAGTTCTTGATGATAAAATTATGATGTTTAAAAGGATAGTCTGGTAGGCTCCAAAATAGCTTAAATTCACTATCTTTATTGGAGACAAATAAAATAAAAACAATATAGCAAAAGGCTGTATAAAACACTAATGTGTTTCACCTGTTAGCAAGGCTTTTTCAAAGTGGGCACTACCTTTTTAATATCGTAGTAGTGCAGTATGAATTTCTATGGACTCTTTTTTATTTACACATTGTATTGTGTATCTGATTAACTCTGTGGACTATACAATTTATAAGCGGGGTGAATAAACATTTGTCATTCAATCTTGAATGTTGGTTAACGTTTGTGCCTAGACTATCTGCATCTTGGGAGGAAATAATTAGAGAAATGTTACAAAAGCAGCCTCTTTTCTGACCTTCATGCTGTGCTCAGCAGACATTTATTGGTAAGAATCTGCTAATTCAACATATAGAGCACTTCCTTATGATGGGGTCATTCTAAGTGACAGTAGCTCTCTTCTCGTGCAGCTGCTATTCACTATGACATGATAGGAATTTTAAAAGATGACAGCTGAGGAAGATATATCCTGACTTATCTCTTAATGATGGAAGGTAGATTGCTCCATGCTGACACTGATGGTACAACCTTGTTTCCGAAAGTCACATAAACAGAAGAGTTCTATTACATGTCTTAGGTTAGAATCATATATTGAATATGACAGCAGGACTAAAACACATACTAATTCTCCTTTTTGTTAAAGCTGAAATCACTTCTGGCAGCCCTGTGCCTTGGAAAAAAAATCAGTATTGTGACTATGCTGCTGGTTAAACTACAGTGTCATACATTTTTTTAATTTTTACATTTTTTTTCAATCTAAGTAATGCATGTAAAATATTTAGCAGGGCATTATATTGCAAAATGAAACAAGGTATCATAACATTGTAATATTTAATTCTGATTTCTACTTTATCTCTCAGTACATAGAAAGAATTGACAGATTGTAATATAAAGGATTTCCCTTCTGTAGAATATTGCATATTCTATGTTTCTATTGATTGTATATGGATGTGTGGATTGACATAAGTAACAGATGGTATAAGTCACAAGGCTTTCTTTGTCCGAGAGCTCTGGAATGTGGATGTGGGGGTCTTGTCCTTATATGGCTAGAGTTAAATGCTGACGTTAGTATGAGCACATCTATATAGTAACAGAGGGGCACAAGGTCGCTCTGTCTTGGCTCTGGCTCTCACTATCGATGTAAAGATGTAAGAATATAAAGAAGTCCAGCAATTACCATCTGCTGTTAAAACATTCATTATCCTGTAACAGCCTTTATTATTTTTTATTATGTATCTGTAACTAAGAATAAACCTGAAGAAACCGTAAGTCAGATTGCGTATTACTACTTTTCAATAATATAGATATATATTATTGTGGCAAGCATTTGGCCCAAGACTATAGACACAAAAGACGTATATATATCAATCAACTGAAGACAAGAAGAAATTAAGAGGATTCTACATTAACACCATTCCAAATTAAATTTTACACCTTCCCTCATGCATGCAGCAAATTCAGCTCGGCTATTGGTTTCAACTAAATAACTGCATCACAGTCTTAATTTCCGCAGCACCTAGACATGTGATAAACAATTCATTGTGTTCTTCATAATCTCTAAAACATTTTATTGTGAGATGTTACAAAGTATATTACAAAGTACTCTATAGTAAAATAGCAATTTTCTTTAGGATAACACACTTGACATACCCAGCAACAATGCCATTTCATGAAAACACAATCAACTTTTACATATAGACAAACACATATTGTACTCATATACACAGTATCAAACAATGACAATTACAATTTTCCACCACCTCGGGTATTGGGGGTTCTATTCTCTTTAGAGTATTGCAGAGTTCTATCAATAATTTTTAATCCAGATTTCACAGTTAAGTTGTTTGACTGGATGAAATCCTTGTGTTCTATAAAGTAAAGCTTTCATCTTTAGTTGAAACAGAACCTGTGAGTTCAACAGGTCTAATGTAAATGATGTTTAAACCTTCAAGTTTCGTGTGATGATTACTTTAACTGCAGTCATATAGTGGATGTATAAACATGTCTTGTTATATTGAAAGTTCCCAATTTTCAGATGCAAAATGGAATTTTCAGAAGCCTTAGGTATAGATTTGTTTACAGTATCCATAGTTTAGTAAAAGCCTCTATCCATAATCCTTTAGCATTTCACAATCCCATCAAATGTGTATAAAAGATTCAAAGATGCTTATTGCATCTCCAGCATACATAGGAGTAAATGTTATACATTATATCCAGCCTAGATGGCACTAGATACAGTCTCTTCATTACTTTAAATAAGACCTTGACTAAGTTTAAACAGTGGATATATTTACACGCTTTAGGAAGAACAGTGCTCCATTCATCCCTTGTCAAATCTATCTTAAGATCTTTTTTCCATTTTTCAAATGTTGGACTGATCTTTGGAGCTTGTATTTTCAATAACCCCTACCCCCCTAAATTTAGAGGCTACTTTATTTATTTGTTCATCGTTAAACAATGAATCTATCTCATTGACTCTATTTGTGGGATTGAAAATAATATTTTTTGTTAGAATTTTTTTAAATCTAATATATGTGAACAATTCTGTGTTAGGCATATTCAATTATTGTACTATTTGTAAAAAAAAAAAAGGCTTACATTTATCTTTCGCTATTAACTGTTCCACTTTCATTACGCCATTTTGTATCCACTTGTACAGATTCAAATCTTTCATGTAGGAGGGTATATACGGAGGACTTCTTTCTGACCTTTTTTCAAGCATTCTAATAGTGAGTCTAAAATCACACTTGATTTTTAAACCTGGATTAGTACTTGATTAGTGATGATTCCACAATTCTCCGTCTCCAAGTAGTACCAACACTCTTCTTTAATGTCATCTTGTTGAATTATATAAATATAGAAGATGAAGTTAGAAAATCCAGAATATGTATACTCGATTTTTGGAAAGCCTATATTATTAATCCTGGGTCTCTTCCCTTTCCAGGTGAAATTTGCAAATGCGATTTGAACTATATATAACCATGTTTTAGTTAGCTTTAAAGGTATCATTCTAAACAAATAAGCCCATTTGGGAAGTAAGTAATTAATAATTAAAGAGGTTTATTCTCCCTAACTTCAGGTAACTTCAGTTTGTTCCCATTTTCTTAATAGACAGTGTGTTACTCTAAGAAGATTGAAAAAGTTAAACTGCATTAGGTCTGATGCATCCCATGTAAGATTAATTTATAACAGAATGAAATAAATATTACAATAGCATATTTTGTGCAATGCATGCCATTTGCATAATCATGTCTATATTACAGAATAGTATCAATGAGATTACATGTGCATTGAGACAAAATTTGGCTTTGCCAAAACATTTTTCTGGAAATCTTTTAAGACATGTGAATTTCAGCCATATGTTGGTCTGGCTTGTCAGAATTTCAGTACTTAAATCCAGTTCAGGAACCAAATCAGATGAGACAAAAAGGTGTGAAAATGTGCCAGTTTACTGCTATATGTTTACATAGTAACTGATAGTAGCATATTCTTGCCAATTGGATCAAAGATCAAGTGAGTAAAAGTAACTAACTGAGGAAAAATATCAACATTTAGTAAATGTCCCTCAGCTATAAATTATTCTATTTTTCCCATCAGTCATCTCTTTTTTTTTTTTTTGAGATGGGTAGAATTAAGAACCACAAAACAAAATGGACAGGCCTGGCCATTGCATGTTTTAGTTAGTTTAGTTCAATATAATTTGGCTCTAAGTTCGGGAATCCAATCGATCACCTGATTGGCCCAAATTTAGATGAATTGTAGTTTGGACCAAACATTATCTACAAGTCTAGACATTAGTATATCTCTGGTTATTTTGTAAAGCTTTAACATAACATAATTAGACCAACAGTTATACTTTAATATATGGAATTACATTATTTAAAATGAATCATGCATTATTAATTATTCAACACTAGCTAAGCATTTTATCCATGTAATATTGCATGATCACATATCTTATGGATAATGAGAGAGAGAAAGAGAGAGAGAGTAAAGAAGAAAATAATGGAGGTTTTTATTTACAGATGTCCAAAAAGAGATTGTTGTAACCTCAATTCTATACTTTTACACAGAGAAAATAATTGCTTTGACTAATTGCTTGGAATTATACTCTATTACCAGTCATGAAATTGCCTAGGAAGGGATATATTTTTCCATTAACAAACTGTTTAAGTAGGTATTGGTAACACATATGTTCAGCTTCAAATTAAACACAAAAATAAATAAATCCATATTAATGACCAATGCTAAAATATTATTATGTCATTTTAACCAATGCATGTCATGTCAAATGAAAAGAAATAATGTTTATAAGAGGTTTATTTTAAATAAGAGTGGAAAACCTTTACTATGGAATGAACCTTGGAGATTTTAGAAGCTTAAACTGTTGAAAGGTTAGATGCTGTTAAAGCTCATGTGATTAGAGTAGTAGTGTTAGTGTAATATGTTGTACAATAATGACTGTTTCAATTTTGTGCATCCTGAAGGACCAACTAAAGTGCTTGATTTGGCCTTCATCTAGATAGGTGTCTCAAACAACTGCACAGGATGATGAGACAGTTAATTCCTGTAGTCCCAGCGGAAAAAGCAGCAATGGGAGTGTGCTGACATTTCAAAGAATCCTGTGATATCTCAACCGAAAGAAAAACAATTGTATTTACTGCAGGATGGATGTTCCCTTGCAAGATAAATATAGCAGACTCGAAGAGCTGTGTAAGAAGGTTAAGGAAACAAGAGCTCCCCAATGTGCACTAAGAATGCATTGTTGCATAATTATGTTGAATTGCCACACAACATTTTTTTTAATATTCCAGGAGAGTTAACACCAGGGGTAAAAGCCTATAAATAAGGTAATTACTCATGAGCAAACTCAGATATTGTTCCTGGGAAGAGAAGGACTAAAATTATGGGAAATTCTTCAAGCCATGATTTCTAGTTAATGCACACTAAGGTATGAATAATGCAGGGACACCACCACTATCACCTTCATAATAAAACAACAAAGCCATTTATAGAGTAACATTAGGATAGGTTTATGAAAATTTAAAGCACCATTATTATTGAATGCCATGTTCAAGTGAAATATCCATAGAGATTGGTGAACCAATCTCTGAACTTGCATACACACTAGCTGAAGAGTTGTGCAAAGTAATAAAGTTATGACTGTACTGCCTAGAGTTAGGCCATTTAGGTTAGGTTAAACATTAGGGAATGACATTCAATTTCAAGATTTAAGGCACTGACACGTAAGGTTAAATACATTCCAAACTAATATACGTAACCTTCATCATAAAATTCCCAACATCTGGCATACTTCCCAAGTGTCCAAATTTAGGAGGGACAGACCCTTGTTTGGTCCAAATTTCCTCTGCCCTTCTTTTCCACCATAATGTCCCTCTTTTCTAGGAGCTCCCTCTTGATGGTTTGTCCAAATGTATAGTAGAGATCTACAGCAAAAATGCCCACAGTAATGTTTCTTTAAATTGTAATAAATGTGTTTAGAAATCAGTCTGTGTACATAAGATACTTTGTCCTGGTTCTAAATTATGTTTTAGTTGCATACATTGTTATTTTTAGGTCACTCAAAAATTCTCAGAACAGCTCAACCCCTGGTCACATATTCTAGTCTCACACCTAAAATGAAAGCACTCCTCTTTTAACATTTGAAAGGTCGTGAAGGTATACTTTTGTACTGTAGTAGACCTCCTAACCCTAAACCTCAGTGTAGCTATAACTTTCCCAACCTTTCAGGACATTACTGAGCAACCATCTTCAGCCAATGTGTATACGGATAACCAAAAGGTGAGATAAAAGTTCTCTATGAGTAACATTCTTTAGTTATTCCTTCTTGTGCACCATTGTGTACCTTTGTGCATGCCATAAGTGTTATACCAATTATTTATTATTTATTGTTATATTCCTTAAATAAAGTGCTAGTTCAGTCGTCATTGTGTCACGGACAGATTGCCCTTAAATACTTTTGCATTTATGTACATTTTCAGTAGCTTTGACTGCACTGAGTAAAGCAATTCAGTTGATGTGGTGTACCATAAGGCTCTGCATTACAGTGTGATTTTATGTTTTTGTGTTTTATTATTTTGGCTGCGGCGATAACACAAAAAACTGTTCTGTACTGAAAAGATCATAAGATATGTTGAATTCAGTAAAGATAGCACTTCAAAACCATGCACAGAGCAGGGCCTTTATGGCTCCTTTTTGATGTTTTCTTTTCCCAGTAATATATGAAAAAGCATGACATTACCAGGATTTCAAGAGATAATAGGTTGAACTTGGAATCTTACTTTCAAGTTATCATCAGCCTACATGCTGAAAATAACTTCACATGAAAGAAACCATTATATTTTAATCTATTCGAAGAGGGAAAAAAATGAAAACTATTATTCCATAAACTTCATGTGGACAAATTTCAAATGCACTTTATATCCTTTTTTGATCATATATTGATATAAATCATAGACTAATATCACAGTTGTAATCATACACAGTGTCAATAACCAGATCCTCACTGCCAATGGAGAGAAATTACCTAAAATATAAAAAAATAAGATATGATATGAAAGTGTTAAATATTAAATGTAATATACAAAAGAGAACAAGAAAAGGTTAGGTCATAGATTCACAAGTTAGGAGAATTCCTGACCTAATCTTTGATAGAAGGCAACCCCTGTAGACTGATATCTTTTTAAAACATAACTTTTAACACAACTTAGCTAAAAAGTGCTGTGTAAACATATGCAGTAGAAGGGGAAAAGGGATCAACGCTATAGGATACTAACTGAAGTAGTTATAGTACCTACCGGTTGGCAGATTTGCGGTCCAATCAGAACAGAGGGCAGGATATTTAAACTATGATTTTACTATTACTCGGTTCCCTTGGAAGAGCCGGTAGTCGGAGAAACGCGCGTCGGGAATTTAGAGTAGTGGGTGGCAGAGGCTAATAAGGAAGATGCTGCAGCTTTACTCTCGCCTAGATTAGCCACCTTACTATTATTATTTTTATCCACCCTACCTAGAATGGATATGTGGCTAGTAGTCAATCAGCTTTGGTTAAACTGCTAGCATTAGGGAAAGGGTGTTAACGCTAATTGCTACTGGGTGATGGGAGTTGGAGACTTACTTATTTAACTTTTTTAAGTTTGGTTACTTGGACCTTAGACCATCTTATCACAATTACCCCCACCCCCAGTTAGTATCCTATAGCATTGATCCCTTCTCCCCTTCTACTGAATATGTTTACGCAGCACTTTTTAGCTAAGCTTTATTAAAAGTTATGTTTTAAATAGATATCAGTCTACAGGGGTTGCCTTCTATCAAAGATTAGGTCAGGAATTCTCCTAACTTATGAATCTATGAACTAACCTTTTCTTGTTCTTTTTTGTATAAATGTTTCATAAAGGCGTTACCCCCACCAGTTTATGGCAGCCTGACACTCTCTCCCTACCTTTATCTCTATCCAATTAAATTAAATATAGTTTTCATTAAATTCTTAAAAGAGACACCAGGGTCACCAAAACTACTTTGGTTAAAATAAAGCAATTTTGGTATATATATCATGCCCCTACAGGCTTAAATTACTTTGTTTATACAGCGGTAGTCAAAAATGTAACATGAACAGCCTTCCTAAACACCTCCTGTAAAGTGAGGTCTAACGTTTATACTTCCTATATTGCACAGTCTGCTTTATTTAGGATTTCTCATCTCCTGTACTGTTGAAAGTTTGCTAGACCTTGCAGGGCCCTCTGTATGTGATTAAAGTTCAATTTACAGTGTAGGAGACAGACATTTCTAAAGCAAGTTAACATCTGATTTGGAATGGAACCATTTTGTTATTGCAGGCTGTGTGAGTCACAGCCAGTTGAGGAGCAGCTAGGGTTCTATGGACAGAAACAGAAAGTGATTGAACTCCTAAATAGCAGAGAAATGAGCAGTGAGACTTCAGATGCTCATTAAAGTTGTTTTGGTGACTATAGTCTAAATTTACTTTCAAATTATAGTCAGAAATAGCAATAAGAACAGTACAGAAAACACATATGCAGATTACATATAAGGAGTGTTTATGACAGATGGTTTATTAAAGCAATCACTACATAAGGGAATTTCCTAATTGTCACAGTTGTGTTCAAGGGGTACCCTAGACATGCCAAATTGTCCTCTAATAATGCAATTCTGCATGGTTAAAAGTTTGGTTTATAAAAAAAAAAAAGTGTTTTTTTTTAGTTATTTTAAAGTGTGTTTTAAGTATAGTTTACACAATATGTTTATGAGAGTGCACACCCTAATGTAATTTGCAGTGTTGTATATTTTACATATAACCATTTATATTTAATTATCACTGATCCCTTAAGAATATTGGTCCCAATTTATTATTTTTAAATAAGCTTTTCATATTATTTAACATTTTTGGATACACTTTTAAATTGATTTTTTTTTCTGAAATATTAAAACATAGAATATATTGTATATAAAAAAACATATCAATAAATAAAAATATTAAAACATTATTCAAAGTATTATATTATTTTCCACGTGTATCCAAAAATATTATATTATTTGAATAAACACAGGACAGGACTTATTGGGGAGAATGTGGTAGGGCCATAGAACAATGCAATGCATTAACCATGATTTACTATTTGCATTTTATCCCCACATCCCATTAATAATACAATACATTCAACGATGAGTCTATTTTTAAACACTGTGATGCTTACATGGTCATTTGTAGTATATATTTAACAATCTAATGTACACAATAAAGTAGCCACAGGCACTAAGTACTGTGGCATATATGTATGGTGGCAATGAAGTAGTTAATCTGTTTTGTCTAGGATTTTACATCTTGTGGTAGGTTGTCAGTTAGACTGATATCTGGGAAGAATTGATGACACAACTGTTTCTGGGGCTGGAGCTGGCCTGAGATTGGTTGAAAGTTGCAAGCAGAAAAAGAGCAGGAAACTGGAGCAGTATAAAAAGAAGCAGCACAAGTTTAATCCTGTCAGAGTGGACTGAAGCAGGAACGGTGTGGACGGACCCCACCCCCATCCCTTCTCTTTTATTTAATTGTATTGTCGTGGTGTTATGAAGCATTGGGGCAAAAGTCATCCTCAGGGTCAAGTTCTGAGGAAGGATATGGTGGTAAATGGTTTTAAATAAAAGGCAGTCAGGTTAGTTATGACTGGCAATTAAGTTGAAAGTTTTAAGTAAAACGCGGTCAGGTTAGTTATGACTGACTGGCTATTTGGTGGTTAATAAAGTTAAAAGTTTTGAAAGTTGGTGAACCATATGTTATATGGTTATGGTTACAAATTAATGGTTATCAAGTTATGGTTACTAAGTTTTGGTTACTAAGTTATGGTTGTATGCCCCTTGATCTTTGAATAAACACCACGGCCAAGCCCATTGAAAAGTAATTAAATGTTGTCTGTGGTTATTGTGTGTCTCGTTTTATTTATACGAATATTGTCTACCATACGTATATGAAACCTAATGCAGTATTTGAAGGATTTGGAAAACACATGGCAGAGCAAAATAATAAAATAAATACCTCCAGTAGAGAGAATACTTCTCGCACATATTAAATCCCCCCATTCCTCTTTGCAAGGATTTGCTCTGTAAGTGCCATAAGCAAAGCTTTGTGTTGCTTTAAAAGCTTTATGCAGGATAAGACCGCATTGACACTGGGATATGTAGCAGTGTACAGTTTAATATTATAAAAAAATAGCAATAAAAGTTCATCATTTGTAGGGACTAATGCTAAGAAAGGGATTCATAAGTAATCCAGAGCGGATTGCTACTAATACAGTGACATGGGATAAAGAATGTGGGCCCTGGTTACAATTCCAAGCACTGTGCTAGACTAGACAGTGATGTTTCTGTAAAAGGTGCAATGATTTTTATCATATATTGTTACGCTGTTTAAGACTTCAGTCTGATATGCAATGTATGCTTATAACCTTCTGTCATTTTAAATCTTCCCATCATGATACAAGATAACAACAGATTGTAATCTCACTTGACCAGGGACCATAATACCTATTTTTCCCACATACCTAAAGAATTTTTTTTAAATCCTTTGTCTTTTCTGTTTCTCAACATGTCACAGCATGCGCTAGTACTTATTTTTAAATTAAATGACATACATAAAGTAACAGTAAAAAAATAAATAAGAATGAAAACAGTACATGGAGTCTATTTGTTTCTAGCAATGCTCTAGGAATTTCTTTCCTCTAAAGGTAACACAATATGATTTTGTTACATACCAAGTTCTGAAAATAATTATATATTTATGTTTGATAAACATTGTAATTAAGATGAAACAACTATAAGGTCAAACTATAAGATAAGGCTAGGGACTAATGAAAGTATTTAGAAAATTCGTCAGACTAGGTGGGCCGAATGGTTCTTATCTGCCGTCACATTCTATGTTTCTATGTTTCTAAATATTTATTTAGTGGAAAAGTGTATATCAAATGGAACATTTAAAGGGACATTCTAAGCACCAAAACCACTTCAGTTTCATTAAATGGTTTTGGTGTATAGTCCATGCCCCTGTTTGTCACAGTGAAATCTTTTTTGCCAAAGAATTAAATGAAGCATGACAATTAAGTGTGGTGCTCCTCTAAACAATACTTTTAATCTAATGTTTAATTTACAGTACATATATTTCATAGTTTTACTTAGAAGTAAATTTATGAAATGACAGTGCTTGTCAACCCATTCTATATCAGTTGATATTACTCATTAGCTAGATGAAGCTAGAGAGCATAACAAGTGATTATTTTATGGACCTCTGTTATCTATCACTGTAGCAGGCCTGCCAGCAACCCACCCTCTCCCACAGGTCATATACCCCAGTCCCTTTGTCCCCTGTCCCCGCCACTCAGTGTCCCCTCCAAGTTCCCTCCCCCTCCCAGGGGTGTTCTGACCAAAACAGCGGCCACCCAGGGGAGCACTCATTAATTACTTCCCTTGCGGTTTCACACTTATGTTGCCAATGTTCTAATTGATTGGTGCAAACATTCCAAGGGGCACTGTGGAGGTCCTCGTTCGGGAACCGAACAAGGTGGGAAGCAATCCATGATTGCTCCCCCGGACGGCATTCGTATAACGAATGGGCCACCATCCGGGGGGGGGCACGCACCAAGGCTTCCCTTGCGGTTTGTGGTTTTGGCACCTCATCACACAGTGTGAACGTTCTAAACCAACATTCTAAATGAGTTGTCGGGGTGGTCCCCGTTCCGGAGGTGAATGCAATCCCTTTGTGTAGGACCTCCCAGATGGGGAGCAGGCACATTGATTTGAAAATGATGGGGAAACACACTGAATATAATACAGCAATTCACAAACAGGCAGCCTTCCTGCCACAATCACATTTTAAGTTTTTATATTATAGGCTAAATGTTGTTGATATAAAAAAAAAAAAAGTTATGAAGTTTGTTTTGTAACTTGGCTAAGTTTTCCTTTATTGATGTCAGGAATTCCTAGAGATCTTGCACACAGATAAAGATTAGAACAAGAAACAGAAAATAGTGGAGGAGTATAATTAGTCAACTCAGGTCAAAATAAACTAAGATACCTGCAAAAAACCAAGACAGGATGACTCAACTCCAGAAAATCACAAAATACAGAGGAACGCAGTATAGGGCCAAAAAAGGGCCAGAGTAAAGTCAAAAGAGGGCTTAAATAGGAAAACTATATTGACACACTGTGTCACAAAAACATTTCTGTGCATCTACCCTAAGCATGCAGTGATATCCAAACATTTTTCAAATGGTGCAAGTCCTAGAGAATAAAATGGAATAGCAGAGTGATCTTGAAGTCTAGGATATTGATAGACTCGAGAGTCTATTTCCCACTGTCCAAAATATTCAGAACAAGAAACAGATGAATGCAGACACTTGAATCCCTGGCAGGAAACATTTTAGTTAAAGAAAAAATATAATAACTTTTTATCTGTTACAAAAAGAATGAAAACTATCTTGATGTATATAATACATATTTAAAAAAAAAAACAATTGGGAGATACATTATGCATACAATTAAAATTGTTTTTCCAAATATTTAATATTCTACATTTTGATGATCTGACTGGTAATCTAGCTATGGCAAACTTGGATTTCGACATCTATGATATGGATTAATTTTTTTTATATATTTTAAAACATATCAGTCTTGCAATACAAATGTGCATAGTGAGAGTCTGAAAAAACAATGCAAGTGTTCACTTGCTCATAAACTAAAACTTCAATGAAATACCTCGAAAAAATTAGGAAACTTTATTATACTAAAATAAGCAATATGTATATACTGTATACTCGTATTTAAGCTTTCTGGAATAAAACACTGTATAGTCTATCCTTTCTTTCCCCCCTGTGTTTTCTTTTTATATAAACTATGATAGTGATCTATTCTTTGTATGCTGTTGTGAGAGGGATTGTAGAGAGATTTTTTCAACCTTAAAAAAAATACATAATTTAATTTATTTTAAAATATATAAATAAAAAACTGTATGTTTTGCATTTTATAAAAATTAGACATTTATTATACATTGTGGTTTTGTTCTCTCTTTTACATTATTATATAAAACAAAAACTTTATACATTTGTCCAATTCAGCTTATTAAATAAAAAATATATATTTTTATACACTCTCAGGAGAATACAAGTTAACATCTATACTGTTAAATGTTAGGATACACAAATCTAAAGGTCTTAATGTATCATGTTTAAAAAAATAGATCAAATATTTTTTGAACAACAATACAAGCCAAATCATTACCGCAGAAAACTTAGAGTTTAATAGGCTCAAAACACAAGACAAAACACCTTCACCGTCAATATAGTTTTCTTGGTAGAACAGCAGGCTAGAATGCTTGAAATTGTCATATAATCTTTGTGCCAGAATAAACAAATCAGAAACAAAAATGCATTTTTTTCAGGTAATGCTTCTGTAAATACAATCATATAAATTTGTAATACAAGTAAGAAAAAACGTATACATATTAATTAGGAGTCCAAGTACATATAATCACAGCCAGTTCTTACAACATTGTCCTATGTGAAAAGTAAAGAGTGAGGTTGCCAGTTATCCACCCTCCCATCATTGTTAATTATTCTTATAAATCCTGAGTGGCATTAAAAGTAACAAGTCAATGAATACCGATGGTACATGGTACTTGCCCAACTATCTCACATTCTCCTAAATTACCCAAATACCTGTTGAAGATGCCACACTGCTGTTGGAACGACGTTTCACGTATGGCTGACTTGTTAATCAAAACATTTTAGCTAGTGGTTGAGAAATTGATATCCTTGTTACTTAGTATGACTTTTAAGCCGTCACCAGAAGCTTGTCTCCTATTTACACGGCCACCAAATTTGCCTAGACCTGTTCTCAAGCGCCCTTTTAATGCCATGATTACTGCAAATAGATTAATAGCCCACTCATGGAAGTCCACACAAACCCTATCCGGTGGGTAACTTACCTATAAAATTTCTCTGAACTGGTTTTAAGAAACTATGGCAAGTACACAACTTAATCCTGATTGGGCCTCATTGCAAGCTAGGGAGATGTGGGAATCATTCCTGGAGGTGAAGGGGTGTAATATTACTACCTTGTATCACATTTAAGGTAGAAAATGGATATAATAGAGGGAATATTTCCTAGAGGCATCTGGCAACAAAACATACCTGTGGGGTATATTATGTTACCAGATGCCACTTGCAAATATGCCCTCTACCTCTGACTTATTCCTTTTTTACTTTTAAGTTACCCACATTTTGTTATTTTTTGTAATGTTTTTTATTTACTAAAATGCTATGTGTCTATTCCGGTAGTAGCAACAATAGGTTACTGCTGGCTATAACTGTTTTGATATGGTACATTAATCAAGTACTGTGAAAAATTCAATCAAAATTGTCAAATTGAAAAAAGTCACTATTCATTACTGATAATAAATTAGGATATTAGTGCTCTACATAGAGATTTGCATTACATTACGGAACTGGAAAGGTAAGTACACAAAAATGAAATGTAGATAAAAGCAAAGCTATACATGTTTACACTTAGAATAAATGCAACATGTATTCTAGATTTGTCAGATTATCTAGTTTTGAAAAATGTGTGGCTCCTTTGCTATTGGTGTATAAAAAGATCCAGATAATCAGCATGTCTGTCGTCATCAAACATACCATCAATATTATTTTGATCACACAACTTCCAAGTGTTACTGTATAGTTTACATTAGAGGGTTGGCAAGGGATCAGTAGGCAGCCTTTGCCCTCCCAAGCCACTAACATGAACGCTCCGGCAAGCGGGATGCAACCTCACTTACCAGTCTTCTGTGGATTTAAATAGCAGAAGTTGTATTGGAGTTTTTATTGACACAGTAGTGCTGGAGTGAGACAATTGGCATGAATTGTTCAAGGTCTTTGTTAGATCTTGAAGTGCCAGGAGAGCTTACGCTAAAATGGCCATTGGAGTGATACTGAAAAACCTCCAGTTATTTAAATGTGCGAAGAGATTTGGGATAGTGCACAAATACCGTTTTTATTTAGTTTCTTTGCTAGATCATGATTTATGTAGGTTTTGTGTATGCTTGGTTTCCTGCTGGCACGATGTTTGCCAGATCTGGACTGAAACTCTGGGATATTTCCTAGTACACTGAAGTATTTTGGGATGACCAGACTGCCACATTATGAGGACACATGACAGCAGTCTGATGTGAGACAGTACTGTTTAAATTTATAACACAAGCTGGCTGTCACATTGCAGGTATATATCACCATGTACCTTGCAACTAAAGAAGCCTTAATTAATCAAATCCATACACTGTAAGCTCCACATGAGTTTGACCATCCACACAATGATATGTACGTTTCATGCACAAATGTTGTCATTTATTTGTATTTGCTCCCTAGGCCTCTCTTCTTGATTGAATACCTATTAACCATGCATTATATGTTAAAGTACCTGTGTTATTTATGTTTTACATTTCAATTCTCATTTCTTTATAACTCCCTCCCTTGCCACTTGACTTTATTTTTCTTATCATTTCTTCCTTGTGCCAGATATGAATACCTGTCTGCAGCTATTTTGTTCTTCTCTGACGATGATGACTGCTGTATGCCCTTCAGTGGGATTAATTTTACTAAAGGATTGTGGGTACATTTAATTAGTAACCAAAACAGGACCTTCTTTCAAACCTCTGCCCATTGTCAAGTTTTGTCAACTAGACTGATATATGTAAGGAAAAGTTGTCCCTGCTTTTCTTTATGTATATTATGAAAATTACAACATTCAGGAAAATTAGAGAATCCTATGTGGAAGTTGATTAGTTTAACTTTATTTTTTATGTCAGATCTGCTTCAAATGTAGCCACAAAGTTAACTACTTAGATATTTGTGTTAATATGCATCCTATTAAAGACCACTGAATGTGTCTGCTTATCAACAACTCTCACCAATTGTATTCTATCTATATTCACCATTATCATTCTGTCAACCCTCCTCATTATATAGATATCTTTCAATCCATTATATTTCTATCTATCCTTTCTCATGTCCAGCTGTCTGTCTATCCATTCATCTTCCTGTTTTTCCATCCATCCATCTATCCATCCATCTAATTTGTGGCATATTTCCTGTCACATAAAGTTAATATAAACAAAGCTCCAGGGCCTGACGGTATCCATCCACGAATACTTAAGGAACTAAGTGTAGAAATAAGTTTTTAATCTTTTAAGATTATTTTCTTTCAGGAAGTTTTCCAGAGGATTGGAGGAAGGCAGATGTGGTTCCTATATTCAAAAAGGGTTCAAAATCCTTGTCTGGAAATTATAGACCTGTGAGCTTAACTTCTGTGGCTGGGAAAATATTTGAAAGGCTATTAAGGGATAATATTCAAGAATTCCTTGAGAAGAACATGGTTATCAGTAAAACTCAGCATGGTTTTATGAAGCACATGTCATGTCAAACTAACTTGATTGCGTTCTACAGAGAAGTAAGTAGAAGTATAGATCAGGGTGTTGCAGTGGATATGATCTGTTTGGATTTTGTCAAGGCATTTGATACAGTTCCACACAATAGATTAGTGTTCAAACTCAAGGAAATCGGTCTTGATAAAAATTCTTGTTCTTGGATAGAACATTGGCTTAAAAATAGAGTACAAAGAGTTGTCATTAATGGTAAATTTTCAAGCTGGACATAGGTGGCAAGTGGTGTCCCTCAGGATTCTGTTCTGGGACCCCTTCTATTTAACATGTTTATAAATGATCTTGAAAAAAACATTGAAAGTCATGTTTCAGTGTTTGCAGATGACACAAAACTCTGTAAAATAATACAATGTGAGCAAGATATTATTTTGCTGCAGAGGGATTTAGATAGACTGGGGGACTGGGAACTCAAATGGCAGATGACATTTAATGTTGAGAAAATCAAAGTTGTGCACTTCGGCGTAAAGAATACACAAGCAACGTATACCCTTAATGGAAGCGAATTAGGGATAACAACACACGAAAAGAACTTAGGAATTGTTATAGACAACAAACTATGCAACAATTTGCAATGTCAATCAGCAACAATGTGCAATGTAAATTACTGGCTAATGCCAGTAAGGTATTGTAATGCATGAAAAAGGGCATTCATTCTCGGGACGAGAATATCATTTTGCCTCTTTATAAATCACTGGTAAGACCACATAGTGAATATGCTGTGCAATTTTGGGCACCTGTTCTAAAGAAGGATATTATGGCACTAGAAAAAGTGCAGAGACGGGCTACAAAATTAATAAAAGGAATGGAACATATCAGCTATGAAGAAAGGTTAACAAATTTAAACCTATTTAGTTTAGAAAAACGTTGCATGAGAGGGGATATGATAACATTATACAAATATATTTGGGGCCAATACAAACCATTGTGTGGAAATCTATTCACAAACCGGACTTTACATAGGACACGAGGTCATGCGTTTAGACTTGAAGAAAGAAGATTTTGTCTAAGGAATTATCTGCCTGAAGAAGTGGTTTTATCAGAGTCCATACAGATGTTCAAACAGCTACTAGATGCATACTTGCAAAAACAGAATATTCAAGGATATAATCTTTCAATGTAGGGTAATAACTGCTTGATTCAAGGATAAATCTGACTGCCATTCTGGGGTCAAGAAGGAATATTTTCCTAGCTTGTTGCAAAATTGGAAGTGCTTCAAACTGTTTTTTTTGCCTTCTTTTTGATCAACAGCAAAAAACAAATGTGAGGAAGGCTGAACTTGATGGACGCAAGTCTCTTTTCAGCCAGTGGCGGATCCGGAGGGGACAACGGGGCAATTGCCTCCCCC
Organism: Pelobates cultripes; assembly: GCA_933207985.1. Lineage (NCBI taxonomy): Eukaryota > Metazoa > Chordata > Amphibia > Anura > Pelobatidae > Pelobates > Pelobates cultripes. Next base: position 250,678,209 of record OW240913.1, read on the forward strand.
GAGAGCCGACACTCTCTCCTGCAGGGCCAGTGTAGTCCAAGCGCCAGCCCTGCTAAGTACCTTTACGGACCGGAGGGGAGATCAGAGATCTCCCTCACCGGTCCGCAGGAATATTACTGGACAGCCGGCACGGAGAGAGGAGACCCGGGAGGAGCTCTAGCCTGCAGCTCCGCTGGGTCTCCTCTCGCGAGAAGAGAGCATTGCCGTGGTTACCACAGCAACGCTGCGTTCTCGCGAGAGTGAACTCTAGCCTCAGGAGCTGCAGGTTAGAGTTCACTCCCCACTAGAACCGTCAGGGATTCCACTGGACCACCAGGGATTGGAAATAATATCACCCCTCCCAGGCAAAGGTAGGAAGGGAGGGGGAATTATAAATAATATTTTATTAATTAAAAAAAAAAACATTGGTTTTACACTGCCCTCACAGCCCCCCATACACACTGCCCCACCAAACACACTGCCCCTACAGCTCCCCATACACACTGCCCCACCAAACACACTGCCCCCACGGTCCCCCATACACACACACACTTCTCTTCCACACACACTGCATCCCCCCACACACACTTCTCCCCATACAAACACTGCACCCCACACACACTGCACCCCCCCACACACACACACTTTTCCTCTGCACACACTGCAACCCCACACACTGCACCCCCCACACACACTTCTCCTCCACACACACTGCAACCCCACACACACGTCTCCCCATACACACAGTGCTCCCCATACAAACACTGCACCCCACACACACTGCACCCCCACAAACTTCTCCCCCATACACACAGTGCTCCCCATACAAAGACTGCACCCCCACACACACAGTGCTCCACTGCACCCCACATATACACGTTGCATGCCCATGCACACACTACACCCCTCACACAACCACACACTGCCCCTTTTACACACAGTGCTCCCACTGCACCACTATACACACACTGGCTGACATGCACTGCCTCCCGTACACACACACACACTCTGCACCCCTCACACACTTCTCCCCATGCACACAGTGTTCCCCCACACAAACATTACACCCTCACACACTTCTCCCCACCACACACACACTACACCCCATACACACAGTGCACCCCCACACAAGCACTGCACTCCCACACACATCTCCCCCCCACACACACAATGCACCCACATACACACAGTGCTCCCACACACAAACACTGCACCCCCATACACACACTCTTTGTACTCTGCATTCCCATACACACACTGCCCCCACTACACCTTCATACACACACTGGCCCCATACACACAGTGCTTCCACTGCACCCCACATATACACACTGCACTCCCATGCACACATTACACCCCTCACACAAACACACACTGCCCCCATCTACACAAACTGGCTGATATGCACTGCCTCCCATACACACACACACTCTGCACCCGTCACACACTGTCTCCCATACCCACCCTGCATCCTTCACACACTCAGTGCCTCCCATACACACACACACACACATACACACACACACTGCCTACTCTCGCACACACTACTAGAGGCTCTATCCCCTACTACAGCCCCTATCCTGGCAGACCCCAGGTAAGTTGTCAAACTGTTCTTAAACCATTTGACTATTTACTCTGGGAGGGTGCCACGGTACTCCTGGCACCATAACCTCTACAGAGAGCTGTAGTGGTTATTGTGCCTGGATTGTTTCTTTAAATAATCTATGAGTGCCTCTCCCGAGATAAGACTCTGGATCCGCCAGTGTTTTCAGCTATGTAACTATGTAACTATGTAACATACAATTCTAGGGATTGTGCAATCCATTAAATCTTCTAGTTACTTTGTGGGCAGAAGTAAATTTTAGTGAAAATTGCATAGGCTTGAGTTGAAACAAGATATTCATGAATATGCTTATTACTTTTATTATTATTATTTATAAAGTGCCAACAAATTCTGCAGCACTGTACAATGTGTGGACTAGCAGACACGTATGTAACCAGACGAGTTGGACACACAGGAACAGAGAGATGGGCCCTGTTCAATGAGCTTACATGCTAGAGGGAGTGGAGTATAGTGACACAAAAGGTAAGGGCAGAGTAGAAAAGTAGGTTGCTAGGTGTCACGTATTCATCCGCTTATAAAAATGTGGTTATTGACATTTACTGGCCACACAGGAAAAGTTGTGCCTAGCAGCAACCTAATCCACAGAAGGGTTAATGCTGAGCAGCAATTATGCAAATGGGAACCTGGTAACCAACGTTGGGGTCAAAAGCCGGTTACAGCCTATCAGATCTAGAGGAGTGGTATTTAGGCCCAGTTCTCATCCTGCTCAGTGCCCTGTCGTGGTTTCCTTTGTGGTTGTCCGAGAGCGCATTATTTATTCTGGTTATTTGACTTTGGCATTGTTTTTGACTTCCCTGTTATCTGGTATCCCTGACTCCTGGCTTTGCCTTATCATTGTGTCTCTTTCTGTATCCCTTGACCTCGGCTATTCCTGACTATTCTTTGGTACGTTAGTCCGACCATTCTAAGGTCCAGTATACGTTACCTATCAGTCCTCTGTGTTATACAATTCTACATGCTGGATCATACTGTAATCCTGAAACTAGGATAGTATTCACTGAGGCCTTAGTGTTTTGTTTTGATGACAGTTAAAGAAGAGGATGATTTAGATAAATTATAAGCAGTTATAGTTAGCCTTCACCTTGTTTGTAGGGTACAACAAATATTGCAAACTTGAAATTTTCATTACACAAGCATGGGCACTGTTGCTATCACAGTTGAAATGTACTAGAAATACTTTGATGGAGATCCTTCTGAAATGAAATCTAATTGATTAAGTTTGCATCAAAAATATTATTATACTTTTTTTTTTATAAATCACCAGTTCTGCAGTGCTGTCCATGGGTACTGTTTGTACAAGTATACATCTAAGAGACAATAGTTGGAACTTACAGGCTAGTTGATGATTATTAACTGACAAAAAAAAAAATATGTTTATGACATTCATGTAGCTTGTAGAAGCACCTTTAGCAGCAATAACTTCAAGTAATTGTTTTTTTTGTATGATTTTATCAATCTCTCACATTGTTGTGGAGGAATTTTGGCCTACTCTCCTATGCAACATTACTTCAGTTCATTGAGGTTTGCTGGAATTTTTTATGCACAGCTCTCGTAAGGTTCCACAGAAGGTGCTTTCTTTTTCCCATCACTGTATGCATATTTTCATGGGGGGTATATCTACTAAACAGATATTTAATTATATCTTTTTTTTATTATTATTATTATTTGGGCAGTAGAGTGTCCCAATAGTGCAAAATTGTAAATAGAAGCCACACATTTTTTCTTCTTCTTAAAATCAAACTATTTTGGTCTAATTTTATTTTTTACCTATTTTATTTAATTTTGCAACTCTTTGCCATTTCCTTTTACTAAACTAGTTTGATCTGTCATGGCAAATAATGCTTTTTCATGTATTTGATTTCTGCTTCTATTCACATTTTGGCAGCAAACACTTTAGGCAGATAAACATTCATGCTTTCATCAGATGTAAGAATGTGCTTCCTGTAACAGTGAGTGATTTGTGTACAAACAAGGCATGGAGTAAACTGCCAAGCAGTTTATGCTAGTCCATCATCATCTTACAAATAAATTGCCCAGTAAAATAGCATTCACCGTTATGGGATGATCCGACCATATGTATACATATGATTAAAGGGATGCTTTAGGCACCATAACCTTGTCATCTGATTGAATTACTTATGGTGCCTGGAGTCATCTGGTCACTGAGGCAGACATAGTTCAGCATTAAATAATTTTCAAAAAGTTCTACACTGAATGAGGGTCCCTGGCCACCACCAGCTTGACCATCACTAACCAGAGTTGAACTTTGACACTATCTTCCATTCTTTTTCTAGAATTAAAATAAATAAAATAATAACTAAATCTAACTGTTGGATAAGTGAGAGAATAAAACTTCAGTGGTAAAACTACTGTAAAAAAGGACTAATGCTCTAATGTAATTACCAACTACAGCTAGCTCAATATTTTCACTAGCAGACTGCATACTTCCAAAAATAGAATTCAATCCAGAAACCCGACAAAATGCTGTTTGTTCACTGTCTTAATGTACTGTTCAATGTTATGTCCCTGCAAAACAGGTAAATAAAATGCAGTGATTTTACAGGGCTAGTGCACTAACAAGCTGAGGCTAGCAGCAGGCAGGCAGGCAACTCAGCCCTAAAATGACACCCCCTTCCTAGGATCTTCTACAAGTAAACAAATAAATAAACAATATAATAATAACTAAATCAGGAATGGAGAGAATACATCTCCAGTGGTTAGAAATACTGATAAGATTAACTATATCTGTAATAATAATCAACACTAGCTAGCTCATTTTGTTTCACTAATAAAACTGTACACCAGAATACAATCCAACAACCAACAGCATGCTGCTAGTTCACCGTCCCAGTGTCCCAGCAACAGAAAATTAACAACTGACAGGTCACTTTAAAGTAGAGATTGGTGTAACTGACTTGGAGTTTTTGGGCTGATGAAACAATTATAGCTAGCACTGCATGATAATTGGAGCCTCCTTCCAGCTACTGAACAGGAAGGGTCTGCGCTTCTCCTCTCCTCTCGTCCCACCACCTGTCCAATTGATCCAGTACCTTCCCACCCCATCAGAGCTCTCACCCCTTGTCTTGTACCATCCTTAACACACATCCTAAACTGCTCTTTTTCATCTGCTATTGTACCTGCTCTGCTTAAGCATGCTACTGTGATACCCATCCTAAAAAAGCCATCCATAGACCCGTCTTCCACTTCCAACTATCAAAGCTTCTAGAAAGGTTTGTCTTTACTTGTATGACTCACTTCCTAAATTCCAATTCACTCCTCGATCCTCTTCAATCTGGCTTTCGCCCCCTCCAATCTACTGAGACTGCTATTATTAAAGTTACAAAATACCTAATCACAGCCAAATCCAAAGGCCACTACTTCATACTAATTCTTCTTGACCTCTCTGCTGCCTTTGACACTGTTTATCATGGCCTCCTTCTCCTAACTCTGCAATCTCTTGGTCTCTGTGACACAGCCCTCTCATAGTTCTCCTCCTATCTCTCCCAATACTCCTTTAGTGTCTTTTTCCAGCAGCACCTCCTCTCCTCGTCCTGTCTCAGTCAGAGTCCCTCAAGGTTCAGTCCCTTTTGTTCTCTCTCTATACTGCCTCTCTTGGCAAAACTCATTAATTCATTTGGATTCCACTACCTCCTGTACGCTGACGACACCCAGATATAGCTCTCCACCCCTGACCTCTCCCCTGCTGTCCTATAGCGTGTCACCAATTGCCTTTCTTCTATCTCTGCTATATGTCCTCCAGCTTTCTGAAGCTCAATCTCTCTAAAACTATTATTTTTCCGCCTCATAACACTGATCCTACTCCTTCACTTTCCCTGCAGGTTGTCGGTACCTGCCATACCCCATCCTTTCAAGCTCGCTGTCTTGGTGTCACTTTTGATCCTGGCCACACCTTTGCGTCTCATGTCCAGTCTGTTGCTAAAACCTGTCGGTTCCAACTTGAAAACGTTGCCCAAATACTCCCCTTTCTTATGCAACATGCTGCCAAGGAGCTTGTTCACGCTCTCGATTACTGTAATTCTCTCCTAATTGGTCTTCCAAGAAGCCGTACTGCCCCCCTACAATCTGTGGTGAATGCTGCTGCCAGGCTGATCTTTTTCTCCTGTCACTCCTCTGACACCTCACACCTCTGTCGACCCTTACACTGGCTTCCCATCCCCTACAGGTGTCAATTTAAAATACTAACCCTTACCTATAAAGCTCTAATCAACTCTCGCCCCTTTTACATTTCTAAACTGATTCATAGGTATGCTGCCTCTCGGTCTCTCCGCTCTACTGGTGACCTTCTCCTGTCAGCTGCTCGCACCCTTACTGCAAATTCACGCCTTCAAGACTTCTCACGGGTGGCTCTTTTCCTTTGGAACAGCCTGCCTACCCCTGTCAGACTCTCCCTCAGTCTTCAATCCTTTAAGAAGTCCCTCAAAACCCATCTTTTCACAAATGCTTATGGCCTCCAAGAGTAACTTCTATCTCTCAAACCTTCCTCTTGCTCTCTCCTATAGGGCCACACTCCACCTCCAGCTGTTTCTCTCAATACCCTTCCTATTGTGTTTTTATGTGTTTGAGCTTTGTTTGAGCATTTCAGTTCTTCTGAAGATGAATACACATGTCTAGGTTGTGTTAGCAATTCTCCAGGAATTATTATTCTTCTAGGATTAGCCAGACTGCCTTTTATTTATGGAAAGAAAGCTTGTTGGAATTCCCAAGTTAATTTTTTAATATTATTTGAACAAAATAGATATACCGAATTTACCAAATATTGTTTAAAATGTGCAAATGTTGAATTCATTTATGGCCAGTTAGCTGTGAAGTAAATGATCATTGGTATTCTTTGTATAGAATTCAGACATTCCCAGACACAAAATTATCTTAAACTGAATTAAAGAAACACACTCACCATTGACACACTACAGTCCAGTGCCAATGTAGGGACTCTCAATTGAATGAGTCAATGTACAATACAAAACTGACATCTAGCTCTAGCACTGAAAATAACACAAGGAATACATGCTATTGGTAGGACCAAGTTTAGTTTTAAACTGTGCTAAAATGGTTTGATAAATTAGTCTGGGACTGTGCCAGAGCACTGGGCTTAATAACACTTACAGTGGGTTGTGACGATTATGGTGCTTGGAATGTTTCTTTAGAACTTTTGAGGAAAACTTATATTACTAATTTATAAACACTAACAATATATTTATTAGCTTTACATTTTAGTTGTTTCTATTTTCAAAAAGGTTAAAGGGACACTATAGTCACCCAGACTACTTCAGCTCAATGAAGTGGTCTGGGTGCCAGGTCCCTCAGGTTTTAACCCTTCAGATGCAAACATGTTTACATTTTTACATTTGGGGTTAAGCCAGCCTCTAGTGGCTGTCTTCTGGACAGCCACTAGAGGCGCATCTACGATGCTGGAGGCATAATATGCCTCCATCGCACAGAGCACCCATTGGAAAGCATTGAGAAATGCTTTCCTATGGACACTTTGAATGCGCGATTCGGCTCCGCTGACGCAATTGCTGTGGAATATGTTGAAGCTATATAAATGCTAATAATAATATTTTTTTTAAAAAATCTAAGCTCTAGTTATTTTAAATAGTGGCTTACACAACAGGTAGTAAACATTTAAATATAATTAATAAATTTTAGCACTAGACCATATAGATTAGAAAACTTTTAACATTAATCAACACTGTAAATATTAATATAATCCTATAGTAATAAGTGGATAAGTGAAGCTGGTGATATACAGCTAAATGTGTTTTAACAGAATTCTGGGATAGTGGTGTATTTTGTCTCACATACCAAATCTTCTAATTTTCGGCCAGACGTCTCTCTCTCACCATGTCAACATTCTAAATTAGAACATTATGCTTAGCCAACTGGAGATGAGCAGAGCAGAAATCCCATATTGCTTGGCTACACACAGTCCTGCCAGATGGCCTAACATATTAAGCCCACCTGGTTTAGTAATATACAATCCACAAGGTTAGAATGTTATTATTAATAATATAATGTTTATATTAATGTTAAAATGTTAATATTACAAAACTAGATCACATCAGTATTACACCGTGCAATATTAAATATAAACAATTCATTCAAAAGCCTTTAACATTTATTCCAGCCAATTTTTTCAGACTATACTTGGCCAGCATTGATATAATAACAACACCATTACATGCCCTGGGGCAGTCAAATGATTGATTGGCATATGTTGTAGCATAAGCTTATTGAATTACAGATGTCTCTTCATCAAGTGGCAGAGTTATCCATGCATTAATGTAGAAGCTCCAAAGTTAAACCTGCAAAAATATCCTAAAGCCAAAGCTGTTTTCTGGGAAACACTGTCTCTGTCTAAACCACCAAAAACATTCATTTGCGTTGTAAAAATGTGAAAGTTAAATAAAGCATCGGAAATATCATTTTGATTCAGTAATCATATACCTAATTTTAAACACACAAAATTAAGATCTCTGCTCAAACTCCAACAACTCCTTGGCAACAGCAATGGCTAAAGTATTCAGCAGAACAAATACAAAGAACAAAAACAAAACAAAAAAGAAAAAGCAGAGGGGGAGGGAAGAAGAAAGGTTTAGCTAGTCCTGATCTTGTGCAGCCTAACAGATTTGCCCGTTTGAGTGAAGATGGTGGGAGTATCAGCTCAGGAGTAGCTGTACTGCAGAAGCTGTTCCTTCTAACAGCCGTGGGAACAGCCCCTCTAGTATGGGTGGGGTTGAGCGGGTAATGAAGTCTAGACAGGTTGTGGTGGTAGGGGACTCTATTATTAAGAAAGTAGATAGGGTCATCTGCCACTCTGATCAACTCAACCGGACAGTTTGCTGTCTCCCGGGTGCTCGGGTCTGGCATGTTGCCAACAGAGTGGAGGGATTATTGGCGGGGCTGGGGATGACCCAGCTGTCATGGTCCATATTGGTACCAATGACAAAGTCAGAGGAAAATGGAAGGTCCTAAAGAATGAGTTCAGGGAACTAGGAAGTAAGCTAAAGTAAAGGACCTCCAAGGTAATATTTTCAGAAATATTACCTGTGCTGCGCGCTACAGCAGAAAGGCAGCGGGAGATTAGAGATGTCAAAGATGACTTCGTGGCTGAAGTCTTGGTGCAGGAAAGAGGGTTTGGGGTTTTTAGAGCACTGGGCCGATTTTACGCTTGGGTACAACCTGTATAGTCGTGATGGATTGTACCTAAATGGAAGAAGGTCTGCTGTGCTGGGGGATAGGATGGCTAGAAGGCTGGAGGAGATTTTAGACTAGTAGTAGAGGGGGAGGGTCAAAGCAATCTAGAAAATGGAGATAGGATGGAAAGGAGAGGGGCATTAGCTCAGAACAAGATGGTGGAGATGGGGGGAGGGGAAAGCTCAGAACAGAGGAGCTATGTAATATTGATAATTCACAAAAAGTACAAATGACTCATGATAATATTAAATATATGCTTACTAATGCAAGGAGCCTATATAACAAAACTGGGGAACGAGAGGCAATAGCATACACTAAACAATATGATATAATAGGCATAACATAAACATGGTGGGATGAGACACATGACTGGGCAGTTACCTTAAATGGGTACAGGTTATTTAAGAAGGATAGGAAAAACAAGAAGGGTGGTGGGATGTGTTTGTATGTCAACCATGAGTTAAAGTCAAATCTTAGGCACGTGGAGTGTGACGAGGAAAATGTGGAAGCTTTATGGGTAGATATCTGCTTGGGGCAAACAAAGGGAAATCAATTATTGGTTGGGATATGTTATAAACCATAAACTAATGTAAATATTAATGAGGAAGCAAATCTGGTTAATACGTTAATTATTGGAGATTTTAATTACCTGGACATAAATTGGGATAGAGGGACTAGTACTTCAGCAAGGGGAATCCGTTTTTTGAATGTGTTAAATGACCCCTTTATGTCACAACTGGTACAAGCACCAACTAGAAAGGATGCTTGTCTGGATCTCGTTATAACAAACAATGTTGATCTTTTTAACCAACATTCAAGTAGGGGAGCATTTGGGAAATAGTGATCACAATATGGTAATTTATTTAATAAACTCAAAAAAGCGAAAGCATGTGGGGTATACTAAAATGTATAATTTTAAAAAAGCCAATTTCAATAAGATTAGGGCAGCTCTACAACATATCGACTGGCATAAACTCCTTTGTGATAAAAACACTGAGGATAAATGGAAACTATTCAAACAAATATTAGAAGGGTACATTTCTCAGTATGTACCATTGGGTAATAAATATAAAAGAAACAAATTAAAGCAAATGTGGCTTAGTAGAGAAGTAAAACAAGAGATTAAAAATAAGAAAAGGGCATTTAAAACATTTAAATCGGACAAATCAGAGGCATCCTATATAAGATATAAGGAAGCCAATAATGCTTGCAAAAAGGCAATTAAAGTTGCTAAACTAGAAAATGAGAAATTGATAGCCAAAGAAAGCAAAACCAACCCCCCAATTTTTTTCAAGTACATCAATTCTAAAAAAAACAAAAAATTTAAGTGTAGGTACACTGGAAACAGAGATTGGTTTGTTAGCTAATGAATACCAGTAAAAGGCAGAAATTTGAAATAACTATTTTTCTTCAGTATATATTAATGAGGATCCTATGGCAAGAGATATGCAAATGATTGCTGCAAAAAAACTTGTGATTGGATAACTCGAGACAAGGTGCTACAGCTATTAAAGAAAAGTAATGTAAATAAAGCTCCGGGGCCTGATGGTATTCACCCACGAGTACTTAAGGAACTAAATGGGGAAATAAGTGAACCTATGTATTTAATTTTTTTAAGAGTCTTTTGTTTCAGGTATTGTACCAGAGGATTGGAGGAAGGCAGATGTTGTTCCTATATTTAAAAAAGGTTCAAAATCCTTGCCTGGAAATTATAGACCTGTGAGCATAACTTCTGTGACTGGGAAAATATTTGAAGGACTATTAAGGGATAATATTCAGGAATTCATTGGGAAGAACTTAGTTATTAGCAATAATCAGCATGGTTTTATGAAACATAGGCCATATCAAACTAACCTAATTGCATTCTACGAAGAAGTAAGTAGAAGTATAGATCAGGGCATTGCAGTGGATGTGATCTATTTGGATTTTGTCAAGGCATTTGACATGGTTCCTCACAATAGGTTAGTCTTCAAACTAAAATAAATTGGTCTAGATTAATATTCTTGTTGTTGGGTAGAACATTGGCTTAAGGATAGAGTACAATGAGTTGTCATTAATGGTAAATTTTCAGGCTGGACAAAAGTGGTAAGTGGTGTCCCTCAGGGTTATGTTTTGGGACTGCTTTTATTTAACATATTTATAAATGATCTTGAAATAGGCATTGAAAGCCATGTATCAGTGTTTGCAGGTGACATAAAACTTTGTAAAGTAATAAAATGTGAGCAGGATATTGCTTTGCTGCAGAGGGATTTGGATAGATTGGGGGACTGGGCACTAAAATGGCAGATGAAATTTAACGTAGAGAAATGCAAAGTTATGCACTTCGGAGTTAAGAATGCACAAGCAATTTACACCCTAAATGGTAGTGAATTAGGGATAACCATACATGAGAAGGATTTGGGAATTGTTATAGACAACAAATTAAAAAACAATATGCAATGTCAATCTGCAGTTGCTAAGGCCAGTAAAGTTTTGTCATGTATGAATAGGGGCATAAATTCTCGGGATGAAAATATAATTTTGCCTCTTTATAAATTGCTGGTAAGACCACACCGTGAATATGCTGTGCAATTTTGGGCAACTGTTCTAAAGAAAGATATCATGGCACTAGAAAAAGTGCAGAGACGAGCTACAATGGAGTGGAGCATTTTAGTTACGAAGAAAGGTTAAAAAATGTAAATCTGTTTAGTTTGGAAAAACTGCACCTGAGAGGGGATATGATAACATTATACAAATATATTCGGGGCCAGTACAAACCCTTATCTGGAAATCTATTCATAACCAGGGCTATACATAGGACACGAGGTCACACATATAGGCTGGAAGAAAGGAGATTTCATCTAAGGCAAATAATAGGTTTTTTTTTACAGTAAGGGTAATAAGGATATGGAATTCTCTGCCTGAAGAGGTGTTTTTGTCAGAGTCTATACAGATGTTTAAACTGCAATTGGATAAATACTTGCAAAAACATACAGGGATATAATTTCTAATTAGTGGGGTAATAGCTGCTTGATCTGAGGAAACATCTGACTGCTATTTTGGGGTCAATAAGGAATTTTTTCCTATTTTGTTGCAAAATTGGAAGCGCTTCAGACTAATTTTTTGCCATCTTTTGGATCAACACCAAAAACATATGCGATGCTAAACTTGATGGACGCAAGTCTCTGTTCAGCTATGTAACTATGTAACTAAACAAAAAATAAGTTGTTCCACACTATCTCAAATGGCCTTGCACATTTAAATGACAGGAGGTTTTTAGTATCACTCCATTAGCTGTTAAAGCGCAATCTTACCTGCCCCGTCAGGACCATTAGGAAAAATCTAATTTAACTACATGATAGGACGCTTCAGATTTAGCATTCTTTCTTTACTCCACCCCCAAATAGCAGCAAACAAACAATAAAAAGTTTAAACAATCACAACCCAGAAAAAAGGGTTTAATTGGCAGAGCACAAGGAGTCACTTCCTCTTTCTTTGCTGCTCCTGCCTCCAACTACATGTCAGTATATGCTCTCTGTTCTGGTGTTGTTTGCAATACTCTAGGGTTTATGTGTTTCAGTGACTTGTCTATTATTTGTTTCTCTAATCTGTCACCCTTTCATTACCATTGTACCCGTTGCCTAGTTATTTCCCATTCCTTTGATTTACACAACTTTGCTGTAGGCCCCCTTTGTGCCATGTGTTCCAATTATTACCCTCCTTACCTATCAGGTTTTTTTCTGGCCCAGTTTCAGTCAGATCAGCTCTGTGATCACTACCCTTGGGTTCTGGGGTTTCCCTTGCACTACTGATGCATTCAGTACTCTTGCTACTCGCTTTGTGCGGCCATCTTGACACTAGCATCTTGCGGCCATCTTAATTATTGCGCATTGATGGAGCAGTGCACATCTTGGCTAGTGGAAGCAGGAAGGAGTGTTCCTGCTTGTTTTTCATTCAGCAGCTTGGCCTGGTTGAGAATTATTTTCTATATTTGGGGAGTATTGTGCAAATTAATGGTGCCAATATTTATTCTGCCACTGAAGTGAGCCCCTAGTGAGTGCCTAAACTGTGTGGGCCTTGTGTGGTGAGCTCAAAAACTGCAGTAGTTCTGTACTTGATGTGCATTATTAAGTGAGGACCTATGCTCTGTCACATACAGTTTACTACAATTTAGAGTGCACCCATACAATCATTCATTGTACGCATTTAGAGTTCTGAGGTAATAATAGGTTCCTAGAGCTTGTTATGTGATAAAAAAGGTAGCTCGAATAACACAAACCAGAGTCTCTGCTTTCTGGTCATGAGTAAATGGTATGCAGAAAGAGGGAAGTAGTGTCTTGTAAAAGTCCTCAAATTTAGGTTAATATGCAATGAGGAGGACAAGTTATGTAGTGCAGTATGTTTTTATTGGTAGAAAAAAAATGCACTTGTAGTGTATGGAGATAATAATTACCCTCAATTTAGTTTGCCTGGTGGATACAATCTCAGCATATTTATAGATGGTAAGTGTCTTGATCCATTGGGGGTTGATCCATGAGTATGTAAAGGAACCTAAAATAGCACCAATATAGTGTAATATTATAGATATAGTAAAGTTGATATTTAAAAGTCCACACTCAGCCTGCTGATGGCTCCTAGTAAATAGTGTGGAGTGGAAAGATCCACTCTTGGATTTAATAATGTCCCCATGATTGTAGATTCCACTCTAAAAACATAGCCCTCATCTCCCCCTTTCTACACACAATATGCTACTAAGGAGCATGTCCATGCTCTAGTAATCTTTTGCATGGGTTATTGTAACTCTCTTCTAATAGGCCTCCCCACAAGTTGTATTGCCCTACTACAGTCTGTAATGAATGCTGCAGCTAGACTGATTTTCCTTTCCTGTCGCTCCTCTCACACCTCTCCCCTCTGTCAGTCCTTACATTGGCTTCCTGTATCCTACAGGAGTCAATTAAAGGTACTAATCCACACCTATAAAGCACTGACCAATTCTAACCCCTCCTATATCTCTTTACTGATCAGCAGGTATGCCCCGTCTCAGTGTTTCCACTCTGCCCATGACCTTCTCCTGTCCACTGGTCGCACCCAACTCATGCTTGCAGGACTTCTCGCAGTTGGCACATTTCCTTTGGAATATCCACCCTACCACCATCAAGCTCTCCCCTAGCCTTCAATCATGTAAAATGTGCCTCAAAACCCATCTCTTTAGGAAAGCTTATGGCCTCCCAGAGTAATCTCCACTTCATACCTGTCCCTTGCTAAAGGGCAGTACTCTATTCTCTCCTCTAGCTCTGCTTCAATCCACCTTGTTTGATTGTCACCTCCTGTCCTGTTGTGTTTTACACCCCACCTCCTATACACTGTAACCTTGTTTGAGCAGGGCACTCTTCAACCTATTGTTCCTGTAATTGTCTCATTTATTGTTAAATCTCCCCCTTTGATAATATCATAAAGCGCTACAGAATATGCTGGCGCTAGATAAATACCAGTAATAATAACAATAATAATAATGATTAAATAATATAGTGGCAATTTTTGTTGAACCATTTCTCAAAGACAAATATAAGACAATAACACACTAAGCAAGTGAAGAAACACCACTCTTACAGATTGTCACAACACCTGTAAAAAAACTATTCACAATCAAAATACAGCTTATGATATAAAGTGCTTGTGCAGTAAAAATTATACATTTTGTGCAAAACCTTTAAGATCAATACTTTCACAAGCATGTTATTTTGAAAAGATCCTTTAACCTGCTTAGTGAACAAACTTTATGCAAAAAATGTGCAATACAGTATGTTAACTGTGCTAACAGTCAAAATATGAGTTAGTATTTTAATCAATAGAAAAATACTTAGCAGCGATTTCTCTGGATGAAATATACCTCAGAGAGAAAATATTAAAAAAATAAAAAATATTGAAGACTTTTTACAAAAGACAAAGAAAACAAGTATTTTCCCACTGATCCCTTTGGACTTCCACTCACATTGCTTAGAGCCTTTATGTCTGGCTCTAGCTTGTACACCTTGGAACCTCTTTTTGGGGGGACTCCTTCCCTCTTATCTCTGGTGGTCTTTTACCTCCAAGAACATAAAATATACAATGAAACCTAGTGCAGTATGTTTAAACAGTATAGTAGTATAAATACATAAAAATGAGCCACTCACATGTTCCAGAGCCTTTCAATAGGCTCTATTAGAATTGCAGTGCACCTTATTCTGAGAGGGATGCCACCCTTTGGTTAATAGGTAAATAGTCTCCACAGATCCAAGTATGACTAAAAGGTATTTAATTGAATCCAATGATTAAAAAAGAACATTTGAAAAAATAGCATATATACTAAAAAAAAATCAAAAATCACAGGTACAATATGAATGATAAAAACGCATTTCACCCTGTCAAGGTTTCCTATCTGGATAATCCCTGTGTATAGTGTCCCTTTTATATTGCCCATGTGAACCTTATTTCCAGTTTGGGCATGTGTTTCATGCCTCCTTTTGGTGTTCTTTATGAAATTAATGTGTAGACATGTACACCAGTGAAATTTTCGTATAGATCCCCCCCATTGATACTTAGGGCCCCCACCCTGCCGCTCATGGGTGAGGGCTGGGGGGAGACAATAGGTCCTCTCCATTGATACTTAGGCCCCCCACCTGGTGGGGACCTGGGGGAGACATTAGGTCCCCCCATTATTAATTTAATTAAGGTTCACACCCACGGGTCATGGGTGGGGGCACAGGGATGGGCACTATTTTTCCCCAGTCACTAGTAGTTTTAAATGACTGTGAGCATGCTGCGAGTAGGGGCATGCAGGAGGATTTAACCTCCCTTTTATTAATATGGGGCATAAGTTTTAATGCGTGGGGAGTAGGATTAATATTATTTATTACAATGAGGGAGCTGGTAGCGCTGCCAGCTCCCTCCTTGCTTTTTTTTGCGCATGTAGAGTAGTATTTCCGTCAAGCACAGGTTAAGTCACTTAACCCGTGCTTGTAAGAGTCTCCTTGCAGCCATGCACCGGTTAAGTCACAGGCTGCAGGAAGAACCAGTGGTTTTTGTTTCTCCTCCGTACTGTGGGGGTTAATTCTCCTGCAGCACGGAGTCTATTAAATGAAAGAACTGAAACGAAAAGGTAATGCATTTGCCCTTTCGTTTAGTTTATATTTCGTATGTGTAATGTTTACTAGGGAACCCTAACACGCAGACAGGACAGAATAGAGAGAATTGCAATACCGATCCTTTGAATGGTTGGGTTAAGCAAAAAAGGATAGTCAAAACACGAGCCGAGGTCAAGGGAAACAGAGAGACAGAATAATGAGAGACAAAGCAAAATATCAGTAGCCAGGAAATCCAAATAACAAGTGCAACGCTCAATGGTAAACCAGCGATCACAACAGGGCACTGAGGCAAGGGAGAGGTTAGCTTATATACACACACGGTGTCCTGAGGTCATCACTGTGCGCCAGGTCACATGACCAGATGCAACACACATATAAGGAAGCTGCTCTGGAGCATGCAGCCTCAGACACTACCAATCTAGAGACAGGGACCAGATGACGCCGCTCGCTGTCATGAGGTACACATGGTCACTGTGATTTAGTAAACGAATACGAAAAACTCCAAAATTTTGGACGAAATCGTATTCGTCCAAAAACGAATACATATGTTCCAAGACTCTTTTTCATGTTTATATTCATCTGCAGTGTTATTTACGGTTTTGCAGTGATGTCACTTCCTGTTCCGGTCAGCGGCTATTTCCTTGCGTCATAAGGTTATGCTACAGCCATTTTATGCATTCCACCCTGCGATGTAGCTGGCCATATTCCGTATTCCTCCAGGTGATGTCGGCGGCCATAATTTGGATTCAAACAAAAAAGTCTTGGATATGCGTTCCACTGTGGACCACCATTTTGGGCCAAAAAAAAAGAAACCCTACAAAAGTCCTTTATATGCATTATCAATAAAACAAAATAGCACCAAAACAATCTTTTAGCATAGGGATATTGATAAGTCAAATATGGGCATGCACTTTATTTAATATGTAAAATAAAACACTAAAACATTGAAAAAGTCTAGATATGTAATGTAAAAGGGGGAGGAAAGAAAAAAGAAAGGGAAAAGGAAGTACTAAATTAGAGGGGCAAAGGTTTAAAAATAATATCAGAAAGTATTACTTTACATAGAGGGTAGGGGATGCATGGAATAGCCTTCCAGCTAAAGTGGTAGAGGTTAACACAGTAAAAGAGCTTAAGCATTTGTGGGATAGGCATAAGGCTATCCTAGCTATAAGATAAGGTCATTATTTAGAAAATTGGACAGACTAGACGGGCCGAAAGGTTCTTATCTGCCGTTATGTGGAAGAAATATTTGACTTATACCAGGAGAAGGGGAATAAAAATTCATTTCTAGGAATATGCTGACTATTAAATATACTTCAATCTAAAAATTCATAATAAATGACACAATTCGAAATCAGAATTGAGTCCAAAGGGAACCATATAATTTAAGTTTAAAATCCACCCCATCTCTGTCTTCCCAATCTTTTTATTAAAATCCCCTCCTCTCTAATCACTCAAAATTTGTTCAGTTACAAGGCATTGGAGATCAAGGGCATTCCTATTATGGAATTCTTTAAAATGTAAGGGAACACTGTGATTCTCCAGCCCGTTTTTGATATTTCATATGTGCTCATCCCACCTAATATGAGCTGGTCTTGTTGTTCTCCCCACATAATACAGACCACATTTACAAATATATAACATGTTTTGAGTAACAAGTCACTAGAATGTTTTCTTTCCATCTGGGGTCCAGGATTTACTAATATGCTCTTTTTTGCTTGCAGACATTCTGCAGGCAAGGCAGATGCCACATTTAAAAAAAACAAAAAACGTATTTTCAATTTAAAAAATATTTACTTACACTCTTAACTATTTTTTTAATATTATTTTCTCCTCTAAAACTTAATTTGGGCTTATTTGGGAGGATTTTATTTAAAACGGGATCTCTTTTTTTAATAGAAGCCAGAAAGTATTAAAAATCTGTTTTATTTTGTAAATGGAATTGTTAAAATTGCAAATAAAAACTAATTGATAATTCTGGGTCTCCTCTTTTTCCTTATATTTAATTAGTTGGTTCCTATCTGAATTCAGAGCTTGATCTTCCCATCTATCTAAATCTTCCTCCTTGTATCCTTTTTCAAGAAAATAATTGTTCAGTTTCTTAATCTGTATCTTTGCTTCTTTTTTATCACTGCAATTTCTCAGTATCCTTAAGAATTGGCTTTTGGGGACCCCCCTTAGCCAGGATTGGGGTATATTTCATCTAGTGAAGCCAAACAGCTACAAAGCATTTTTCTATTGATTAAAATACTAACTGTAATATTTTTACTGTTAGCACGGTTGACATAATGTATTGCACTTTTTTGCACAAAATTTGTTCACAAAGCACTTTAAAGGATCTTTCAAAATAACACGCTTGTGAAGGTTTTGATCTAAAAGGTTTTGCACAAAATTTATGTTTTTTACTGCATGAGCACTTTATAACACAAGCTGTATTTTGCTTATGAATTACTTTTTTACAGGTGTTGTGACACTCTGGAAGAGTGGAGTTTCTTCACTTGTGTTTTTTAGCGCTACACTATAATCTTATATTTTTTATGTTTTTAGAGTGTTTTTTTTAAGTTGACATTTGATAGTGGTTAGCAAATATCTCAGGATAAGCACATCCTACGACCAGTCCATTCCAGTGACTCAGGAAATATGTGAAGAACTCTGAAGTCTTCATATGCAAGCTTGGAATGGTCATGCAATAAACAGAGTTATTAAGAAACCTGCACTTTGATAGCTGCATGCTATACACACAAATCCACATCTGTAGAGTGCCAGCTACATTGTGTATTCAGACTGAATCCAGATTTTATTCTATTTGTAGGTTGAGTAAAGAAAGAATGCAACATATTTGCCTCCTGTCCTTATTAAATGTAAGATGTTTTCTTCATAAAAGCTAGAATAACCTA
This sequence comes from Pelobates cultripes, assembly GCA_933207985.1. Classification (NCBI taxonomy): domain Eukaryota; kingdom Metazoa; phylum Chordata; class Amphibia; order Anura; family Pelobatidae; genus Pelobates; species Pelobates cultripes. The sequence goes on from OW240913.1 coordinate 250,697,027, forward strand.
AACTTGTTCATGTAGCACTTATCTAAGGAGGTTGACATGACAGATCAATGGCCATTGGAGGGGTCCTTGATGTTAGAACTGCATGTTCCATCATGCTTTGACTTTCTAAAGGTTGGCAAAACATCAGGGCAGCTGTAGTTCTACAACATCTCGGGGTCTACCTGTCTCAGACTGCCTACCCTTGAACTTGCTATGTACACTGCTAATAGGTTCTAAATTTTGTATTATAACATTCTAGTTGAGACATAGAAGACTATGCAGAAATAGTTATATACACACATCCACATAGTACCTTACTAGCAAAGGCAACACACAATTCATGCCTGCTACATTACTCCAACAAAACTATGCAAACAGACATACCAATACCCCTCCCACTTTTTTATTTAAAAATAAACGGTGGCTGCAACCCACAACCCTGTCACGAGTCTTCCTATGCTAGTATCTCAGGGTACTACTCCCCACTCTCCACCATCCCTCAAATGGAGGCAGTGTTTGCAGAATAATTAAAAATGATATATCAATCTACCATGATAAGTGGTAGCTCAGATACCCGTGAGGTGCCACATACTGCAATAGTTGATTTTCCTGGGATAAACATGCATTTTGCAAATACTGGTACTTTGAGGATATTTAAATGCAAAGACTGTATCTACTACAAAGTAAAATTTGTTATGTGCCTGTCTGTGTCTCTCTATGCTTGGGTGTACCTGTCCACGTCTTTGTTTTCCTGTCTGCATCAGTTTGTTCCTGTGTGTACTTGTCTTTGGCTCTGTGTGCTTCTCTGTGTCTGCCTGTTTGTGCTTGTCTGTGTCTACCTATCTGTGTCTGTGTATATCTATCAGTGCACAAAAGTCTCTGTATGTTTCTGTGTGCCTATATGTTACTCTGTATACCTGTCTGTGTATTTGTGTCTGTGACAGTCTGAGTGTTTGTACCTGTGTGCTTGGGCATGTGAGCATGTCTGTTTGCATTTGTGTCTGCCTGTCTGTGTTCATGTACCTCTGTGTGTCTTTAAGTGACTGTGAATGTGCTAAGTGTGTGTTAAGCAGTGGAATTGGGGAAGGAGTAATGGTGGGGTTTTTGGAAGGTATCATTAAAATGTTTTTGATCCTAGAAATGTCCCTGCTTGCTGTAATTGATTATTTTAACTTGAGAAGTATGCTTCTTTTTTCATGAGAAAAAGCTGGCAGAATCCCAATAAATTTGCTGCAAACTAGAAAATGGAGACATGCATCCAATATGTATTCTTAATGATTTTTATCGGCAATATTTGCCCTTTCCTTTTCTAAAAGTTGTTGTTAATTTATAGTTTTACAAAGGGAACAGGCACTTCCAGAATTTTTAACATTATCTTAACTTATCCTACATTTTACCATGGGAAGGTGTGAATAATGAAATTAATGGTAGAAATCCACACATCTTTATCAACTGAGCAACATCCTTCGTGTATCCCTGCCAATTAATTTTAAATGCTTTGCCTTTTGTACTTGGCAGGCATTATTAGAAGAAGGGGAGAAATAAAATTTTTAAAAATGGGGGAAATTTATCTGTGTTACTGACACTATTGCATCAAATGTTTGAGACTATGTTTTGCAAAAATGTCATGTTTCCCTTCTCTTTTTTGTGCCCCTATAAATATTACAATCTTTCTAAATGGATATTAGACTTGTTTCAGGTCAAATTGCAATTCACTGAGCTTGGGCTGATCCAGTGATTGGCAGAATTCCAGAACTCTGAGCCTAAATGTACCCGAATGACACACTAATCATGTTGGTTCTTGATTCTAAATGTTTTATCCAGTAGTGCAATTTCAAGGGATGTAACTGTTCTCCTTTAAAGGCACACTTTAGCCACCAAAGCTTTAGCTTAATAAAGAAGTCTTTGTGTATATATCATGCACATTAACAACACTGGAGATATAAGGAAGGAAATAACTGAAAATGTTTTGGTGCTACTGGGGTCAAGGGTGGGTTCATTGGAATGTTGAAGTCCCCAAGAACTAGAGAAGACATATTACTTGAAGGAAGTAGAGGTCAGGCAGAAAAGTAGTCAAAGAAGATAAGAGAAGAAGGGTGGCAGTAAATAATGGCAAAATTTGCAGAGATGTGTTTGAACAGTCAAATTGAGTAATCTTCAAATGAGAAGAAAGAGAGGGTTGGGATGTAGGTATATGTTGAAGGAGCAGTGAGGTGAAGGCAAATACTCTTTTCCACCATCCTTACTGTCAGATTTACTTGTGGTGTGATTTAAATTAAGACCCCCCCCCAGCTCTCCACCCCCAAGGGATAACAAAGTAGGGATAGCCAGGGCTGGTGTTCAGGACCAAAAAGAAACAATTGGCAACTTTGTGTGTCTCATTCTTCTCCCAGCCCCTTTGTGTGTCTCTTTCTCCCCCAAATTCTTTGTGGTCTCTTTTTCTCTTTCCTCAGCCCCTCAGTGTGTGCCCCTTCCCCTATCACTTTATGCATACCCCCTCAGCCTTATGTATGCTTCTTCCCCCTCAGTCCCCTGTGTGCCACCCACTCTGTGTGTGTTTTTCCCTCCAATTAGCTTTCTAAGCCTCTTCCCCCTTTAGCTCTGTATGCCTCTCGCCTGTACCCAATCTTTTGGTCTCTCCCCCTGTGCCAGCTCACCTCCCTTCTACTTGCAGTGTTTGGAGCATCATTGTAGATTCTGTTTCCTCTACCCGGTCTAATGGGAAGCACTTCAGCGCTCCTTGGGAGCACTTCCTGTCAGACTGGGTAGTGGAAAACAAGCTCCTCTTCCCCGGCTCGTGGCTCAACCATGCTGTATGCTGTGACTGGCAGGAGGGGAGTGCTATGCTGTGCACTCCCCTCCTGCCAGTCACCCAGAGATTGCACCCCCTGAACTGATGCACCCTAAGTGGCCTCCTAATCCGCCTATCAGTCACATTAGCTCTGGGTATTACAGTGTCAATAAGAGAGACCCATGTTTCAGTTGATGCAAGTACATTTAGAGAATGTGAAATAAAAAAGTCATGGACAGCAGTTGATTTAGTGATGTAGCACAAAGAGTGTGCATTCCAGAAGGCACTGTGAAAGAAGGGCTTAAAGGGAGAGTTATATGGGATGGGTATAAGATTTGTGTGGTTTTCTAGTGTTAGTACAAATTAGATTAGTGGATGAGGAGACAGGGTTTGGAGATAAAGCTCTAGCTGTCAGGATCAGAAGGTTAGAAAGGAGCAGAAGATGGGAGTAATAATAAAATGTTTGGGGTAAGAGATTGCATTTGGAGTTTTTAGAGGGAGTTTGTGGAGAAAGGCTGTATATGTATAAGAAAAGTGTATGGGATAAATAGAAAGAGGGGGGAAGTGAAGCAGCAATAAATATGGTGTCAGCAGGAACAGGCAAGCCAAATGATAGAATAAGAGAAGTAAAAATAAAGGCAAAAAATACAAGTGAGAACATTGGAGTTTAAATTATAGATATTGGAATTAGATGGAAAACGTAAACCCATATGAGAGAGTTATATGACAAGGTGAGGAGAGGTCGGTAGATATAACTGGTGTATTTGCAAGAACAGTTAATGGGTACTAATTGGTAGTGTGTACCATGGGGTGGGTGGGTGGAAATTAACCTTCCAGAAGTGATATTTCTGCAAAAAATGCAAGAATTTAGGTGAGAGAATCAATCAAAGAAAAATCCAGATGAGAAATCATTTAAGATTTCAAGATGGAATGTAAGAGAACAGATAGGTGAAAATCATAAATGGTGAACATAAATTAACAACACTAACAAAAATAAACATTTAAATAAGCAAGAATTAAGCATTGAAGATACAATAGTTTTTTAAACAGTAATACTATAGGGGATGTATCTAAGGAGGAACACAATTTACAAAATAAGATTTAGAAGTTTTCATCTCCTGCTCTGAAAATTGAACTTCAATCACACACAAGAGGCTCCTGCAAGGTCTAGCATGTACCATGAGATAAAAAATTCTAAATTAAACATGCTGTTCAATAAAGGAAATTTAAACATTAGATCTAAATTTACAGGAAGTGTTGTGCACTTTGCATGCAGGGAGATGTGACAAGTGCTGCAAAAAAAAAATAACTCCTAAATGGCAGAGAATTGAGCAGTGAGACTGCAGGGACATGATCAACAAAATGGCTTCATTAAGTTAAAGTTGTTTTGGTGACTATAGTGTTCCATTAAGTTACTTGCCACTAAAAGGGACAATACTTTTAAAAATAGCTTTAGTTTATATTAAAATGTAAGTTTTATAATTGTTACAAAACTATTTAACTTATTAAACTTACTTACTTTTTCGTAATGTGATAAGGTGATATAAGGTTCTAAGACTCTCACTATATATCTGTTGCTATATTTTTTTTTTTCACTTTTATAAATGCTCCTATAATAATATAGACTAGGGCAGACATGAATCAGTACTTTAAGACTATAATGCATGGTACAAATAATAATATCCCATATAGAAAGAGTTGATTCTATGCACAACTGTCTGCTGAATGTGCTCTACACTCTTACATACTGCAATTATTTTGTTCCAGCAATACATGTGTTAAATGAGCTGAAAACCTTTTGATGCGATTTGACATTGAAAATGTAAAACATGTGATCTGTGTTTAATGTTCACTGATTTGCTTATTATTAAAAATGACTGAATTGGAAAGCCAAAACTAGATAAAGACTCACTATTTGGACTGCTTTATAAACTGTATGGCAAATAGCTTCCAGCAATTATCTCCCTTACAATCAGTTCTATCTGCCAAGGTAACTGTTAATTCATTTTAAGAGGCTGTCAAATCAGGCAATGTTCTCGTGTTTTAAAACCCTACAAGATAGGACATAAGGGACAATTAAACAATCATGTTTTCTACACAATGCATATGTATAAAACAATAAAAAGAAAAAAAGGTAGAACAAGAAGAGTCAACCAGGTGATAACTGTACAAGGTGACACAAATGTTTGCTCTAATGCTTGGATTTATTGTATGGCATCTTAAGGTACAGATGACACTGTTGATGCACAACATGTATATTTGGAAATATTTTTTGTATCCTCCTTATAAGCTTGGGGCTTGCACTTAAACATAATATTGCTTTGCTATAGTAGTCCATATCAGGGATGTATTTACCACAAGGCAAACAAGGCATTTGCTTATGGTGACACTTTCAGGGGGGGCACCAAAAAATGCCACCTCAATCTCCCAAACAAATGCCTTGTTTGCCTTGTGTTATGGGGCTGTCCACCTTACTGTGAGTGATTGAGTGTAGCTGTAAGTGTGTGTGTGTGTGTGTGTGTCTGTGAGTGATTGAAAGTGTGTGTGTGTCTTTCAGTGAGAATGGGTGTGTCAGTGTGTGTGTGCCAATGACTGTGTATCTGTCATTGGCACATTGGCATTGGGTCTGCCAGTGAGTGTATATCAGTGCATGTATCAATGAGGGCATGTGTCTGTCAGTCAAAAAAGTGGCCTTGACACGAATTGTAGGGGGGGGGGTCAAATTTAGATTTTGGGGGTACCCAAATTTAGTCGTGCCTAGGGCAGCACAAATCTAAAATACACCACTATTACCTATGAGAAACACATACAAGATTAATACACTTCATTTACATAATATTAATATACACTATTTGCCATCAATAGTAGGTTTAATAATAGAAATACACATATACATATACATATAATTTTATTTAGACAAGAATACAAAGTAAAATAAGAAGGGCTTATCAATTTTATAGGCATATACCTGGTCTAGGCACACATTTTATTATTGTTGGAAAGACAAATAATATTAATATTCACTATTTGCCATCAATAGTAGGTTTAAAAATCGAAATACACATATACATATGTGTGAAATTTTATATATTGTTTAGACAAATATATATATATATATATATATGTTAACATACCATTAGGCCTGATTTTGTGGGAGGAGTTAAGACCCCTACTAAAACCCCTACCCCCTACTCACCTTTGCCGTGCAAAGCTGATTGACTCACCTTGGCAACCAGCACTTCCCGTCCAAGTTCCCGCCAGAAAAGTTACCGACTTTAGCAGGAGTCCTGTTGCTGCAGTATCCTCTGCCTCCGACCTCTGGTCCTGCCACCCGGCTTCTCCCCGGTCACGCTACCCGGCTTCCGGTCATGAGACCGGCGCATCCACGTAAGTATAATGTGGGAAATAGCGTTTGGCTATTTCCAACGTTCGGGCCTAAAAACTTGATTTAATAGTGAAAGGGGTAGACTCCCTTTCACTTTAAAAACAAGGCAATTCATATATACTTACCCTATCATATACTTACCCGTTCGTATACTTTCCCGTTCATTTACTTTCCCGTTCGTTTACTTACCCGTCCGTACACTCCTGCGGTTCATACGGCTAAAACAGTCAACCACAGGCATTCTTATGTTCATTCAGTCGTTCGCGTGGTTAAAACTACCGACCGCTGAAAACATGTTTGCAATCTGTCTCACCATTCGTTTAGTTTACCAAACGCCATGATGTCTCACTGCTATTTCTCCTTTTCCAAGTATATTAACCGTTCATACCGTTCGAACGCAGGCATCACTATTTTTTATGGTACTTACGTTCGGTAAATTTTTTAGTACGGCTAAACAGCCAAACGCAGTCTCTCTGTATGTATGCAGTTTCTTTATGTATTATTATATTTAACCGAACGCCAGCCCCCTTTTTTCTCCTGTAGTGCATTGTTCCTATGTTAATGTTCGTTCATTTGAACGTACAAAGCACTACATTGGAAATATTCATCCCTCTGCTTCTGATGTTTTAAAGTGACACTAATTGGGATACGCTGTTATTTAATTGTACTTTCTTTTAACTGCATAAATCAAAACCTTTTAATCTAAATGGCAATTCGACTGCTACAAGGTCATACGTTTTCCACTCCAGTACTATGCCCATGCAACTTATACATCTATAACCTAATTTAACTACCACGGTTCATTGTTAGATCAATCACAATTTTTTACCAAAAGGACGATCACTCATTCACTATTTCTCTCAACCTTATACTTATTAAAGTACTTATATGTCATGTTTCTATGCTCCTCAACTTCTCCTATAACTCCAGGAAGTGGCTAACCAGGTATCCTGTCCTACAGCATCAGGTATAGTATTACAAATTATAGCTATCTTGCCCCGAGGCCTCATTCAGCCTCCACGGTAATAAACCCCAACCCAAGGCGTGTTGTCAAACTATGGCATGGTACACCTTTTCACTACATTCTCACCCATAATAAAACTCCAAACCAATATCACTGTTTGATAAATAACGACTGTACATCATTTGTTTTTTTATTTCTACACTTACTATGTAGACCTGTGTTATACCACAGTCCCTGCAAGCTTCCGGCACTTCTACTACGACTGCTAAACTGGTGTCCTGTGTTCAATTACCAGGTATTGTTAAATCTTACTCACTACGATTATGTTTTCTCCCCAAGGTCTTACTCAGCCTTCCTCCGTTACGTTCCAATATTTTGGTAATCAGGGGCTTGTCTCTGTTGAATGGACCAACGTTCAGGTCCCTCATCTTACACGGGTTCTTACGTTACAGTATCACTGATACACACCTAGCCATACGTCTCATATATACATATCAAGGTATATCAGTGTCACGCCTTGGGCCCACCTACATCTATCTTACCCCTAGGATAAACCTCGGCCGGACCAGCAATTCATCAAAGACTATTCGTTCTAAAGACCACTCTATCACGCACAAAGTGATAAATGTTATACTCAAGGTTAGTATCCACATGTGGTCAATACATTTTTAGGAGACAAGTTCCAGCAGGTTTAGAGAGCTGGCATACAGGGATAGGTGCTGGCCTTAGCTGACCCAAAGTAGTTTTACCGGTTCTGCAAGGCCAATTCCCCACCTCAACACAGAGGTTCAGCCCCACGGCCAAAATCAAAGTTAGCCGCCTCGCTAGCCCTGCTTTAGGGCTATAGTTAGGGCCTCCCATGTCATAGCCACACGTTTTGAATCTCTTACGGTCATCAAGAGGCCTACATCCCGTCACCACATCAGTGGCCACGAATTCCCTCGGCCCAAATCATATTTAGAGCCTCTCACCGCCGCTTTGCATTAGCACTTGGCTATAGTTAAGTTCTTCGTCTCTGCAATAGTCAGCAAGCCAGTTCTACGAAGGCCTCACTTTCCCTCCACACTCCCCTATCTAATTTCATCATTATTCCTTTTTTCAGAATGTCACAGGAATCTATTCCCATCGAAGACTTACCTTCTGATGAAGTACTCATCATGCCAGCAAGTCCCAGGTCGCCAGAAGAATCCAATACACCCTCTACATCCATGTCCCTGAGATCTTGGACTATCCCAAAAATTGCAGCGGAACTCAGACTCAGGGGTGTTCCCTTTCCAGCAACTGCTAGGAAAGCGGAGCTTTACAAGCTTTTGACAGCACAGGCCATCGAACCCAGACCTGGCACTAGCTCCCAAGGGCTGTCCACCGGCACCTCTAATGCCATGCAAGAAACCCTGGCTGCTATTCTGGCCAACCTACAAACAATGAATAATAGTTGAAGGTGGAATCTGCTATTGCTACTCCAGGTGACATAGCAGGCTATGCAGTTCCTCCCTTGGTAATCCCTATTTTGCCGACGTGCCCCCCCTTCACCTCCTCCACCAACCACAACCACTACCCTATATGTTTCACCTGCACACTCTGTCCCAGCATCCATTAAAAAAGATATACTGGATGGTAAGGACGTGAAGTTAGTCTCCCTGCTCATAGCTTCACAGAATGTCCTTGAAAACCGTGCTTACAACTACAGGGGTGCTTAAATCCAGAGACCCACGCCTTAACAAAAAACTATCCATTCCACAGTTTGTCATAGCTTTTGGTATATACAGGGATGTAATTTGCACAATGTATACTCACAGGAAAGAAGAACTCGATCTTTATATGCACAAGGTGGTTGATTTAGGCATTAAGTATGGGGGCTCCTCTTTCTTTGATTGCCACAAATCCGTGTCAGCCAAGACGGCAACTCATCTAACCCAATTTAATATAAGAATAGACTGGTGCCAGATGGACACAGAACTATTCTGCCGCCATTTGCGGGATTGAGGCACCCGTCCTGTGCTGCTTGTAGCTCCACATCTCACTCTACAGACTTGTGCCCTTGCGAAGCGCACCCTTCCACTCCCCAGCATTCCCCACCACTCCTTCACCCCACACACCAGACAGGAAAGCGGGCAGAGGGACAAACTGGGTAGACCCATTGTGTTTCTTGGCAAGGCGCAGGTGTGCAACAACTTTAATACCTGCAGTTTCAGCGCATGTCGGTTGTTGCACGTCTGCTCCATTTGCTTCAGAGCACATACTAAGGCAATGTGTCTGGCCCGCCTGTCACCTAATAAATAACTAATCTAGGTAATACGCACATAATTACTTTCTAACTATGCTCCCACCCAGCAAGGCATTTGGTTGATTCTGGTGGCAGATTTCTCACAGGGTTTTCACACGGGACCCATCACCATACCCACAGACACGTTCAAATGTCCTAACCTGTTCTAAGCTAATTACAACCCTTTTTACGGTGGACCACCTACTGTCCAAAGAAACCAAAGCAGGCTTCATGTTTGGCCCCTTTTAAACCATTTCTCCATTTTCATCCTGGCAAACCAACCCCATTGGCATAGCCGTACATTAATACTCAATAAAGATGAATCATTGTCCTCTATGCACCTCATTTTTCTTCCATCTCAGGTATAAACTCTCTCATACCCGCTGAGGAGTTTTCATTACACTATGCAAATTCATTGACGCAATGCAAGACATCATCACAGCAGGCAGCTAGGCATGGTGAAGTAAGACCGACTTCACCAATGCCTTCAAGCTCAGACCCATTGACCCCTCACTTTGGTACTTACACGGTGTAAAATGGAGGGACAGGTACTTTTTTCTACCCAGCCTAATTTGCGGGCAGGGAGCAGCCCTTAGCTGTTTTGTCATTTTCACTGAAACACTATGTTGGCTGCTCCTAAACATAGTCAGGTGTTCCTCCATTTTTTTACTATTTTGACATTTTGTTGGCAGAACTGGGGTCACACACACCAAGTAGCATTCACAACATCACAGAGCTCTTCACCACACTAGGGGTAACCCTGTCACCAGGTAAACGCTTGTACCCTCTAAAAGCAGGTTTTCCTGGGCTTTATTCTGGACCCAGTATCCTTCCAAGCCAGCCCCCCCCCCCTAAGAAATTGAACATTCTCATTCCTGATATCCATAACTCTGCGGCTGACACTCTCTCCCGTTCTCAATTTCAGCTTTTCTTCAGGGCACACCCCACGGCCCACCACCTACCATCCAGGATACCACCTTTTCAAGAGATAATCATGGCTTAACTGAGCTACTACGTCACACTCAGGGACTTACGCACCACGCACTCTCACCCAACACCACTACCACTTACGCTAGGGCACTTACTATTTTTACTAAGTTCACTGTGGAGTTTCAGGAGACTTCTCCATTAAAACAATGGTGACTTTTGCCTCTTTCTTTCACCTACACCTTAAATTATCATACAATACTATCAAGCGTTACCTCACAGGGGTACAACACCACGTCCTCACCAACTATCCAAATCACGCACCTTTCTTAGCATCATACCCTATTAAGAACATCCTCAAAGGTATTCAAAAGGTTACAGCATCTCCTGTCACTACCAGATTGCCAATAGATGGTCCTATTTTCAAATTACTTAGTGATCTACTAGACAAGTCACCATTCGACTATCATACTAATCTAGTGTTAAAGGCAACTATCTTTATTGTGTTCTACGGCTTCCTCAGACCTAGGGAGTTCACTGTCATAAGACAGGCAGATACTATATCAAGCCTTAAGCTGTCTCATCTTAGAAAGGTCGACGACCACTATGTAATCTCTTTACCTTCCAAAAAGACTAATCATACCAATAACCCCACTATCATTCCTCTCTTTCCTACCGAGAATGCCTGGTGTCCATTCAAAGTTCTTGATTTATTTCTCGTATCTCACCACACATACTCACTTAACACTCCACTATTGCTACTCCAAGGACACCCACTCACCACAGCTAAATCCACTTCTCACATTAGGATGCTACTGTCAAGGTTGGTCTACAACCCGGCTTCCTTCTCCGGTCACTCCTTTCGTATAGGAGCAGCCTCTTCCGCATCAAGCTCAAACACACCAGTCCACACCATCAAAAGACTTTGCCACTGGAAATCATCCATTTACAATACTTACATACCACACCAGAGAAGGAGCTTCAGCAAGCTTTCAGAAGTCTTGCTTTGTAAACTTGCAATAAAGTGTGTTTACTTTGAATTCTCCTTTTGCCCTCTTTAATTACAGACCTACTCGTACGTTGGTTTCGGCACACCTCAACCAACTTTGCATCTTCTACAATCCATAACCTATTGAAATTCTGAGCACAAGTTAAAAGGCCATTAGGCCTGAATTTGTGGGAGGAGTTAAGGTCCCTACTTAAACCCTTAGCCCCTACTCACCTTTGATGTGCAAAGCTGATTGACCCCACCCACCTACACCCATCTACATTTTACATTTCACCTTGGTGGGCCCTCTTTTATTACAGACCTACTCGTACGTTGGTTTCAGCACACCTCAACCAACTTTGCATCTTCTACACTCCATAACCTATTGAAATTCCGAGCACATATATATATATATAAAAAATCGAAAAAAAGAGAGCGCATATATAAATAGAATGAATGACCTAGATGATAGTCGATATATATTCTAATTAAAACAATGTAAATAGTGTTCAAAATACTATAATAATTTTAGCAGCTAAAACAATAAGAAATTTCCCAATTCCAATGTACAAATACTAATATAAGATTCAGCGCTTAGTGAATAATCCCCTTACAAATGACAAGGGTGCATTTATATGCAAATAATGCATGTAATAATATGCAAAATATAAAAAAGAATGTCCAAATTATGTAAAACAAATATGTAGTCCTGCACAGAAACAAAGTCCAAATATTGTTGCAATATGTAGGAATTCAGAGATATACGATGATACCTTAGAGAAAAAGAAACATAGAGAGATACATAGTGTGACTCTGTATCAAAATTTATTTCCCAAGATAAAAAACAAAATGGTAACTCCCCCCCAAAATAAAAACTCTTACACTATATAAGATATAGTACTCATCGTTGTGGATCATGCAGGGAAAAGTCTTTCTTTCAAATCTACTCGTGATGTGAAATGAAGGCTGGTGGTCTGTTTCCTCCCAAAATGCGGCAGCTGCCCGGTGCACACAGGCAGACTGGTCGTGTTGGTATCGGTTGGGAGACACTCACCATTAATTCAGCTTCTGTTGAAAGTTTAGGTGGTCTTCTGCATATGAGTAATATTAGCACCTTATCAACGCGTTTCGCCCTTCTTCCGAGGGCTTTTTCAAGATAGGTGCTCTGTGGGTGGCTCGGCAGTTTTATACTTTGCCGGGCAAACGAATTCAAATCTCTTAAAGGTGCATACCCTTGTTTTTAAACACATGTGTTAAAACGTACAATCGAATCAATAAGTACAAAATGCTTCCTGACAATATATATAGAACATAAAATACAGTATTCTTAAAGTATAATGAGATACATAAATATATAAAAACCAAGAACCAGAAACAAAGTCTTGAAGATAGCAATTATTATTGCTGGCATATTGGTATATTTAACCCCTGGATTTAGATGTTTTATATCAATCTAATCAGTAACCATCAGTTTTTCTTTACTATTCATTTAAGATCTAACATATATATTTCTCACTTAATAATTTTTGCATGTCACTGCATACTGCTTCATTGTCACAAATTTTCTCATATGGACAAAAACTTTATACCAAAAAACATTACTAGAATAGTTATATAACTACTATTAACTATTCTAGTAATGTTATTTGGTATAAAGTTTTTGTCCCTATGAGAAAATTTGTGACAATGAAGCAGTATGCAGTGACATGCAAAAATTATTAAGTGAGAAATATATATGTTAGATCTTAAATGAATAGTAAAGAAAAACTGATGGTTACCGATTAGATTGATATAAAACATCTAAATCCAGGGGTTAAATATACCAATATGCCAGCAATAATAATTGCTATCTTCAAGACTTTGTTTCTGGTTCTTGGTTTTTATATATTTATGTATCTCATTATACTTTAAGAATACTGTATTTTATTTTCTATATATATTGTCAGGAAGCATTTTGTACTTATTGATTCGAGCTATTGTACGTTTTAACACATGTGTTTAAAAACAAGGGTATGCACCTTTAAGAGATTTGAATTAGTTTGCCCGGCAAAGTATAAAACTGCCGAGCCACCCACAGAGCACCTATCTTGAAAAAGCCCTCGGAAGAAGGGCGAAACGCGTTGATAAGGTGCTAATATTACTCATATGCAGAAGACCACCTAAACTTTCAACAGAAGCTGAATTAATCGTGAGTGTCTCCCCACCGATACCAACACGACCAGTCTGCCTGTGTGCACCGGCCAGCTGCCGCATTTTGGGAGGAAACAGACCACCAGCCTTCATTTCACATCACGAGTAGATTTGAAAGAAAGACTTTTCCCTGCATGATCCACAACGATGAGTACTATATCTTATATAGTGTAAGAGTTTTTATTTTGGGGGGGAGTTACCATTTTGTTTTTTATCTTGGGAAATAAATTTTGATACAGAGTCACACTATGTATCTCTCTATGTTTCTTTTTCTCTAAGGTATCATCGTATATCTCTGAATTCCTACATATTGCAACAATGTTTGGACTTTGTTTCTGTGCAGGACTACATATTTGTTTTACATAATTTGGACATTCTTTTTTATATTTTGCATATTATTACATGCATTATTTGCATATAAATGCACCCTTGTCATTTGTAAGGGGATTATTCACTAAGCGCTGAATCTTATATTAGTATATATATATATATATATATATATATATATATATATATATATATACAGTATCTCATAAAAGTGAGTACACCTCTCACATTTATTTTTAAATGTTTTATGATATCTTTTCATGTGACAACACTGAAGAAATGACACTCTGGTACAATGCAGAGTAGTATTTGTAATACAGCCTGTATAACAGTGTAAATTTGCTTTCCCCTCAAAATAACTCAACACACAGCCATTAATGTCTAAACCATCGGCAACAAAAGTGGATACACCCCTAAGTGGAAATGTCCAATTTGGGCGCAATTAGCCATTTTCCCTCCCAGGTGTCATGTGACTCGTTAGTGTTACAAGGTATCAGGTGTGAATGGGGAGCAGGTGTGTTAAATGTGGTGTTATCGCTCTCACACTCTCTATTTATATACAGTATTTGTGTTGTGTGGGGAAAATGTAGAACTCTACATCTTGGTATCGTGCAACTGGATACCTCTATCTTAACCTGTAAATCATTGTCATAAGGACTGACCTTGTGCCTGGCAGTCAACACAAAGAAAGTAAACAGAGAAATAAATAAAGTAAATAAAGAATAATTAACTTGATAGTGATAGATTTGGAGATGCATTTTGTCATAAACTACAATTTGTCTGAATTTGGCCCAATCGGGTGATCATACGAATTCCTGATTTATGAACTGTTATATAAACTGCTCACAAAACAAACAACCCTTGAAATGGACGAGCTTGCTTGTTTGATTTGTAATTCTGATGCTAAGAAATTAATGGGAAAAAAGATCACTGATGGCTAAATGTTGATTTTATTTACAAGTTCAAGTTAGAAGTGTGTAATAGTTGCAAAAAAAGTTGTAAAAATAATCTATATTTATATATTATATATCTCATAAAAATGTGATAAATAAATCGATTTTTTTTTTTATTCTTTATTTTTGGTGCAATAGATTTTACAAACAGGCCCGTGGTGCCACGACAGCAGACAGGTTAATGCAGATGTGGTCGTGACAGTATACAGTTGCACATTTTTATATAAGACAGAGTATAAAGGTTAGTGAGGTCGTTGGAAGTAAAACAGTGGTATCGGCAATTGTGAGATAGCCTTAGAAAAGAGATTAATGTACAGATTATAAACTTTGCTGGTACATTACATGAGTGCCAGGCAGTCGGGCTCAGCTTCTCTATATGATTGGGTGATAGGCTGCTTGAAAGCATGTTTGGTGTGTGTGTATTACAGTGATATATAGCTATGTAAGGCATACTGAGAGAATACTAGCTGTATAAGAGTGGTCAAACATTAAGCATTTCTTTAAGGTTTTACATTGTTGGTGAGTCTCAATTTAGGAGGCTATAACGTGGTCTGTTCATTGTCTGTTGTAGCAAAGGTTTTGGATGTGTACCTTTGTGGTTCCCATCTGGTGAGTCCAGCATCAGCCTACCCCCAACACAGGGAAAGTTGTAGGTGAGGTGTTAGAGTCCCTCTGGGTCACAGCAAGGTGCAGCATCGCCGTTTCCAGCGGCTGGCTTGCCAGCTCATTGTGGTGGAGGCCTGTTCTGGTGACGCAGGTGAGTGGTGTTCCCTTCTGATACTCTGGAGCCCTCCGTGGTTTCGGGCGGGTTCTGAGCTCCGCGGAGCGCATGCTCTCCATTGATTGTGTTGTGGGTCTCGAGTTCATGCCGGGTCTGTGGGGGAATTGTAGGCTATTTCGGGCAGACCTCCTTGCGCGGTGTAGTCTTGCTCGTTTATGTGCAGGCAGGAGAGGTCTCCTTCTCCAGCGCCATCTTGTGGGTCTTGTCAGGCGGGAGCCCATGCGGTTCTGGTAGGTTTGCGCGGGTTCTCTATTGGGTAGGTGCCCTGGTTCTTCAGCCTGTCGGCCTCTGCTCGCCAGTTTCGTCCAAAATGCTTTGAATAAGGCATCAAGCTCAGTGTGTATGTTTCGCCTTTCCGTTTGACTATTGTGGGCATATGTGGCGTCCGCCAGTTTGTAGGCCCATGTGGTGAGAGGTTGTCTGAGAGGTTCCCCTTTCAGTGCTCGATTCAGCTTCGCTGCCTGGAGGGGTTGGACTGGAATCACCCCCACCGATCCTGAGAGGGGGGAACGGGTATTCAATAGTTTAGTAGCTCTTGCGTAGGGGCGAGGAGGAGCGGCCGTCACCCCCCAGCCCCATCCGTTGCAGGCCGCAGTCTGCCGCCTTGGCCTCTCGGTTACGGGATGCACTCGAGTCCAGTATCGGATGCTTCACCAGGAAGCCCCCGACATGGGTAGCATGCCCGGTTTTATTTCAGGCTTGGAGTTTATCCCTTATAAGTAGCTTGTATGGCGGGAGCTCCTCCACCATGTGGCTGCTCTGTTAGCAGGTCAGGCCCCGCCCCCCACAAATAGATTTTTTTTACTGGCCTTCCTCTTTTTTTTTTCCTCAATTGGATACATTTTCTCACGTGAACAACATTGCAGGAAAATTTACCTATCGGTATACTGCGAAATACTTACATAATAAATATTGTTATTGTGTATATTTTGCAGTTCACTGATTGTCCCATATTTGCATAATTTCTTTTTGCCTGATTTATGTTCCTGAATATTTTTGGTAGACAATATTCTGATGAGTCGAATGCTTAAAATTCTAACTTTACACAAGTCTAATTGTATCATTTGCTTTTCATTTTTTTTTAATTTCAAAGAGAATGGATCTTCACATGAGAAAATGCTAATACAAGTTATAGCTGATTTTCAATTGGTTATTCAGTAGTATAATATCAAGGGAAATGAGGGTACCTTTTTAAATATGTAATAAATAAAATTAAATAAAAACAAAACATAAAGAGTTACGCCATTTGTATTTATAATACAATGACTGGTCAGTTCCCAATTAAACAGACACATGTTGATAATCGTGATAGACATGTTTACAATGTTAGGAAGAGTCCACTGAGGAATGATTCATCAAGTTCTGCTGTAGACAAATATGAAGCCTTACAGTGATAAGCTAGTAAGATAAGCTATTCTTGAAATACACAAAGGAATCTGTTCTAAAAGTGGATATGTAAAAGGACAAGATGAAATTTGCCAGCTTATATAGACCAAAATAAGATAGTAACAAATGTATATTAATTCACAACATATCAAATAAAATGATCAGAACATCCCTTTGCATTGTTTTCTTAAATGTTTAGAACAATAGTAAGTTTACCAATCTTTATCCTGTCACTTCATGCAATTCAGGTTATTGTCTGATTTTAGCTTCCTACAGCGTTTTACTCTACAAGATGAGAAACATGGGATATCTGCACAATATCCTATCTTTTCTTTTCACAGTAATCCCAGTACCCATCAATAAATCAATGTTTCAGCCACAATATCTTATAATTCACACACCCAACTGCTATGGACTCTACAGAAATTTCTCTTCATATCCATACATTTATTTATAAATAAATTCTCATCTGTCACCCTGTCTTTCCAACTTAATAAAAATGTGTGCCTAGACCAGGTATATGCCTATAAAACTGACAAGCCCTTCTTATTTTACATTGTATTCTTGTCTAAACAAAATTATCTTCATCTTTTGTAGATGCCTAGAAGTATGGTTGGTTAAATGGACACCATAGTCACCAGAACAACTACAGCTTATTGAATTTGTTCTGGTGAGTAGAATCATTACCTTCAGGCTTTTTGCTGTAAACACTGTCTTTTCAGAGAAAATGCAGTGTTTACATTACAGTCCAGTGATAACTTCACTGGCCACTCCTCAGATGTCTGTTAGAGATCCTTCCTGGGTTATGGCTGCCTAAAATGCATCCAAACATTTAGTATCTCCTCCCTCTTCATGCATACACTGAACTTTCCTCATAGAGATTCATTGATTCAATTCATCTCTATGAGGAGATGCTGATTGGCTCAGGCTGTTTAAAGAAGACACACATTAATAGCCAGCCAGGAATGTTTAATTCTGTAGACACTGTCTGTAGATACAGTTGTGCTGCTTCAATATATCAACATATTATGCAGCTCTATGTAATGAAATTAAACTAAGTACTTATAAAAAAGAAAGAAATTGAGGACCATGTAAGTGAGTTTATCTGATTTTTTGGAAAAAAGTTCTAGCAAGATAACAATTGAGATAAAATGTTGCAGTGAAAGTTGAGAGTGGTTTAAGTAGTCAGTTAGTAATAATGAAAGACATCTGGTGAATGTGTCTATAAAGTAGACAGCAGCCAGGTTGGGTAGCATTTTGGTGGCAGGTGCATGGACAAGATGCAGAGGTAGAATGTTGCAGAAAAATAAACAAAGCATGCATTCTTAGACATAGTGGAAGAAATCGAAGATTGCAGATATAGTAAATGAGGGCAAAGGAAATAATACTAAGACATATAAAAAAAACACTTGGAAAATGAATATCTTCATATATGGGAAAATTAAAAATCCATATATGATATAAGATAGTTTTAAGATAGTATTAACTGCAGTTAGGAGGTAAGAAATTGTGAGTTTTGATTGAGGTCATCTGTTGAAAATGTGTTGGTGGGTTAATTACAAGGGTGAGCTACAGAAGGAGGATGTTGCAGAATTATGAATTTTGGGACAAAGTTTCAAGAGTGAAATTCGGAAGGAGAAAGTTGCAGTATTGTGAATAATGAATAAAAAAAATATGCTTTTTAAACACTATAATTTGCAATCTGCACCTAAAAATTTAGCATAGTGCCATTTAATTTAGTGGAACAATATCTATTTTATATTATATATATAGAACAAAGCAGGAGAACAGAAGTTGGGAAAGCCCTTGTATAGGGGTTAACCCAAGGACTAGAAATGTAGTAATGAAAAAACGAAAAGTGAATGCCCTAAATATATTTAAAATATATAACCTTTAATAGTAACCCTTAAAATTTATGATGAGTGTCCATAATATTGATAATACTCAAATAATAATAAACTAAGGTATGCACACAAATAAAGTGAAAAAGGTCCTGTTTTGAAATATCCAGAGACCTAAATCTAGTGGTCTATGCAAGAAACTATTTTGCAATCCACTATAGCCAGAAAATAAGCATTAGCTATAAAAATACATAAACAAAATGATAAACTAATGTGTACTATATTTTATATATAAAACTATCTAGTTTATATTTTCTTAAAGTTTTGTTACATGACTTGCAGTAAAGTTTTAAACCAAATGGCAATTAAGCCGAATTCGGGCAAATTGGGTGATCAAAGGAAATTCCAACATGCCGCTTGAATCTTGTGGAAATCAATAAGGACAATAATGTTTGGTTCAGTTCTTGATTCAGAGTGATGTTCCTGGGACCAGAAATAAAGGATGATGGAATGGAGAAGAGGCTATTTTTATGAGGTGGGGGCAAGTAAGCTGCTTAATTTACAATGATGGCCTGAACAATCATATGGGCTTTCTCTCCTGTCCAATCAAGAAGTAGCAAAAAATACAAAAATTTAACTAAATTTTGATTTTATTCCTCAGTCAAGCAAAGTGACCAACAGACGGTAAAACAAAGAAGGAGCAACAAGACAACTATACTCCAACACAGGATTTTTCTCTATTGAGAAATTGAGGGAGACAGAGTAGCATTGTTTCTTTGTGTTTTACCATTACTGTGCTTGTGTTGGGGTGGGAGAGAGCCTGGGCAACTTATTCTAATGTAAGAATAAGTTTAGCAATTTCTGCTGCATCTAGCAGCAATAAATCACAGTGGCACTTAAAACAACTCTGAGAAGAGATTGGCAGGCATTTTGTCATTGATTCTAGTGTGAGACTTGGTTACCAATATTAATATACAGTTGTTAAAAGTTTTGTGGGGTTTTTTTGTGTGAGTGTTAACTGTTTGGAGTAAAGGAAATCCATCTTTTGGTGAGTGTAGTGTTAGATAAAGAAAATACCCAGCCCGAGTCATTGATTATAGTGTAAGACTAGGTTTATCAGTTTCTTTATTCAGAGATGCAAAGATTATTATGTATTAAGAGATATGTAATTGGCATGCATTATGTCATCCATCCTAGTGCGAGCATGTGCAAGTGTGCAGGCATAGTGCATTGTTTTCTAAAATTAAACCCATTTTGAAACACAAACACCTATTTTTGCTGAGTTAAATTGTGTTACTATACATAATACACAATCATTCATTTATCTTACCTAATTAATTAGAATAAAAAAATAGAAACCCACCATCATCGATGTATTGTTATAATCCCAAGCCAAAATGAAAATGACACTCCACTACCCAAATACAAAATAAATAAAAGGTAAAGTGCTTTAGGGATCTGGAGTGTCCCTTTAAGTAGAGGAAGGGTCTGTTCGGCAGTAGTGCCATGGAATACAAGAGTTGGAACACCACTTCCTCAGTCATCAGGGCTGCTGACCCCTCTGCCACAGCTGCCTCCACTACCACCACTACTAGAAATAGTCAGCCTAGGGATAGTAGGATTAGCAGCAATCTCAACACCCTGTTGTTCCAATCTCAACACTCAGGAGGCAATCATTTTTTTCCCATCCTTTTTTTTGCTGCAACAATTTATGCTGCTGCTTTCATTTGCACTGTAGTTTCTTCTACTGCAGCTAAATAAAGAGTTATACCTCCCTGTGCTCTCAAGAAGTAAATAAGGGACAGGGCAGCAGAGTCTACTTTGTGGAGGCCATCAGAGTGATTCTTTCAACGTCTGACGTTAGTAGTGTTGGTAGGAGTAAATCAAATTCTAAAGGCTTCACATAGTACTGCAAATAGGAAGGAGTTTTAGTCAGGATAATCATACATGCCAAAAAGTTATATATAACACTGTTTTCTTGATCCTGAATAAAACTTCATCCTATTTGCACTAATCTGTGAAGCTTTTGGAATTTGATTTTGAACTTGCTAAATCTTTCCCTCCTGAGAAGAACAAAGCTTTTCCACTTAAGTGTGATTTACCATTTTTCAATATGCAAAATACTAAACAAAAAAAAACATTGCACTTTCTTCATCTACCAATTGCCGCAGAGGAGGTAGCATGCACCTCAAGCAGGTACTGTGAAACCACTACAAAAAAAGGCATCAGCAAAAGATGAAGCAGTAGGGGTAATTTCATTGGAAAACATGGAAAAAAATTTAAAACAAAATAAGGGGACATTTGATGACTCACTCACATGTTCCACCATTTCTTTTTTTTTCAGTTAACCCCTTAAGGACGGGTGACAGACAAGGTCCATCACAGAGGGGAAACCCTTAATGAAGAGTGATGGACCTCGTCCATCACGCGGTAAAATTAACCCTGGATCGCCGATATCGCGCCGATCGTGGGGTTAATGGTGCTCCGGTATGCCTCTGTATTAGAGGCAGACCGGGAGCACCCGGTCAGGCTGCCCAGCACATGTGCTCGCTCTGACCGCAAGTCAGAGCGAGCACATGTGCTCTGCATACTTACCTTCCGGCTCCCTGCACTTCCTGGTTCGGTGTTTGCAGGGAGCCGGAACAGTGATGATCCTGCCCCCTGCTGTAAAAAAGATAAAGTTCATTTAAAGTCCCACCCCCCTTTACCCATTGTAATAAAAAATTAACCCCTTCCTTGCCAATTGATCACTGACTACAGTGATCAATTGGCAGGGATTACATTTTACTATGATCTGGGTTTTTTTTTTAACCCCTGAGGGTTAATTCATTTTTTTTAACCCTCAGGGGTTAAATTTATTTAATTAATTAATTAAAATATTTTAAAATGATATATTTAGCTAGCTGGGGTGGGTGGAAGTTAGTGGGGAATTGGGGGATTTGGCGTTAGGCTAACTAAGGGTTAACATTAAAAAAAGTTTTAAAATTAAGCTTTAAAAAAAGTTTAAAATTACGCTTAAAAAAAGTTTTAATAACGTTTAAGTAAAAAATACAAAAAAACACCCTCCTTTACCTAGTCCAAATAAAAATTAACCCCTTCCCTGCCATTCAATCACTGCCTACAACGATCAAATACAGATTACAGTATTATACTGTGATCTAAATTTTTTTAACCCCGGAGGATTAATTTTTATTTATTTTTTAACCCTCAGGGGTTCCATTTATTTAATTAATTTAAATATTTAATAACTATATATTTTGCTAGCTGGGGTGGGTGGGAGTTATGGAAAAATGGGGAATTTACGGTTAGTGCTGCTTACTGCTAGTTAGGGGTTAACGGTAAAAAAAAAGCTTAGAAAAATGTTAAATCTGTAAAAAGGTTTTAAGAAAGTTTAGGAAAGTTTAAAAAAATCAATAAGCAAAACAAAAGTTTCAAAACTAGTTTTTAAAAGTAAAAAAGTTTAAAAAAGTAAAAAAAATAAATTTTAAAAACGCTCATTACCACTACACCTGGAACAAACTAGAGAAAAAATTATCCCACGCCAAGATTCAAAATATGCCTTTTGAATTACCCCAGGGTGTATTCTTTAATAAATAGTATGTGTTTGTGGGGAAGTTTCAATACCCAACCGTCGAAACTACTCCAAATTGGAACATGGACACAGCATAAAACTTCAAAGTTAGAAAAAAACTCAATGGCTGCATCTCAAATCCGCCCCTTCAACATCCACATATACCTGGCAAAGGTACATACGGGGGTATTGCTGTACTCAGCCGACATAGCTGAGCAACATATGAAGTATTATACAGTCATAGCACACATAAGGTTTGCAAATATGCTGCGCAAACTCACTTTGTATGTCAAAAAGGCAGAAAAAATGCTTATTACCACTACATCTGGAACAAGCTAGCGGAAAAATGATCCCACGCTAAGGTTCAAAATATACCTTTTGAAACACCCTGGGGTGTCTACTTGAAATGGTAGGCCTTTGTGGGGTAGTTTGAATTTAAAACCTGCGAAGATGCTTGGAAATTGCATATAGGCCCAGCGTCAAAATTCAAAGTTTGGTAAAAACGGATATGGCTTGGTCTCCTATATGGCACTGTAGCTTCACGAAATAGTGCCAAAGACATTCATTGGTGTCCTTTTACTCAGAAGACTTAGCTGAGCATAATTTGGGAGGTTTGAACTTAGTGGCACATATGAAATATACAAAACGCCCAGCAAAAATGCAATCCGTATGTAAAAAATGAACAAAATTATTTTTTACCACATACTTTGGCATATATTGGTGAAAAAATGGGGGCATGTTAAGGCACAATATGCACCTTATGAAATACCCTGGAGTGTCTAATTTTACAAATGGTAGGCCTTTGTGGGGTTTTTTTGAACTGTCAAACTGTTATAATACCCCAAATGGAAGCTAAGACTCATTAAATCCATCTCTCAAAATTCTACTGTGAATACTGAAAAGGACAGGTATCCTGTATGGCACTGTAACTTCAAGAAATAAAGTAACTTCAAGAAATAGTGCCAAAGACATACAATGGGGGTGTCATTTTACTCAGCAGATGTAACTGAACACAAAATAAAACTTTGTACAGGAATAGCACACACCAACTTTACAAAATATACATGAGAATTTCTTTGTTATAAGTTTGTGTGCCAAAAACCAAAAAAACACAATTTTACTCCAATATTTAGCAGAGGTTGGCGGTGAAATGGCTACGTAGAAAGTGTCAAAACAACCTTAGGTAAATAGCCCGTGATGTCTACTTTATATAAATATATACTTTTGTGTGGCAATTTTGTTTTCTTTTATGGCTATTAAGCTTACAAGACAAACATACCAAATTCTAAGATCGCTCCACATTAAAAGTCTATTTTACTCCTTGTGCTTTGTGACCTGTAACTACCAAAAAAAACTTAAAATCCCAGACACATTATATATTCTGTAAATCAGAACTACTACATTAATTTATTTTTAATTACTTTTCTTAACCTGCACTAATTATGCACACATTATTATTGCAAAAACTGTAAAAAAAACACAAAATGTAAATTTTTTAAAAAATTTTCTGTATTTTTTTATAATAAATAAGCATTTATATACGTGTGTTTTACATCAAATTAAAGCCCTTTCTGTCATTTAAAAAACAATGTATAATATGTTTTGGTGCAACAAATTAGTAAAATGCAAATTGCAGTTGAACGCACACAGCAAAAAATGAAAAAAATGCTGTTGTCATTAAGTGAAAGACAAGCTTTTGAAGCTCTGTCCTTAAGGGGTTAATGGCTCATGCTGCTGCTAGTGCACAGGTTGTTTTGTTTGTTTGTTTGTTTTTTAACAAAGGACGGTCGCTAGTGTGACATAGTGGATATTTGGGAAGTTTTGTTCTTCTCAGGGTAGAATTAGTGATCGGGTTGCCCACTACATTTTTCTTTTAATTTGTTTTATAAAGCCTATTTTTTCATCTTAAAATTACTCCTGCATCCCATTTTACATTAATATAATTTTTAATTCAGATATATAATAATCTAATTTTGTCAACTAAGAATTGGCACTGCAAACATGGCTGATATTGCATAGCATTAGACCAGGCAATAATTGCATGTCATAGGCACCATTGTTTCTGTTGATTTGTCTACCCAAACACTATGGGGGAAATAGATTGCATACACTAAGCAATATGACATAATAGCCATAACAGAAACATGGTGGTAGTAAACACATGACTGAGCAGTTAACTTAAATGGTTACACATTATTAAGGAAAGATAGAACAAACAAGAAGGATGGTGGGGTATGTTTGATTATAAATCATGAGTTAAAGACAAATCTTAAACAAGTGGAAGGTGACAATGAAAATTTGGAAGCTTTATGATTTATTATCTACATGAGGGAAAATAACAGAAATAAATTATTAGTTTGGATATGTTATAAACCACCTAATGTTAATATTGATAAAGAGGAATAGCTGTGAATGCTACACATCTGGGTAACATGTCATTCATTTGAGATTTATATTCCAGACAAAAATTGGGATATAGGCAATGGTGTATCTTGATTTTGTGCTTCCCTAGGCAGGACAAAACTCAGATACCCCCTCCTCCCCCCGCGCGCGCCAACCTCACCCAACCCTTCCCCCCTGCCCCGCCTTCTAAATACATACACACATACATTCACTGACAGATACGCATACACTGGCTAACAGACACACACACACTAACAGACACACACACTAACAGACACACACTGACACACACAATAACAGAAACACACAGTCAAACACACACTAACAGACACACACACTAACAGAAACACACAGTCAGACACACACACACACACAGTCAGACACACACACACAGTCACACACACACACACACACACACAGGCACACACACTAACACACACACACAGTCAGACACATACACACACACACACAGACACACAGTCAGACACACACACACTAACAGAAACACACAGTCAGACACACACACTAACACACACAGTCAGACACACACAGTAACACACACACACACTAACAGAAACACACAGTCAGACACACACAGTAACACACACACACACAGTCAGACACACACAGTAACACACACACACACACTAACACACACAGTCAGACACACACAGTAACACACACACACACAGTCAGACACACACAGCCAGACACACACAGTAACACACACACAGTAACACACACACACACACACACACACTAGCACACACAGTCAGACACACACAGTCAGACACACACAGTCACACACACACACTAACACACACTAACACATACACACACAGTCAGACACATACACTAACACACACACACACTAACACACACACACACACACACACAGACACACACACTAACAGACACTCACTCACATCAACACTCACTTTTTTTTTATTTAACCCCCCTTCCTCACCGTTGGGAATGCTGGGGGGGGTTCTTCCATTCCCTGGTGGACAGTGGCTGCTGGGCTGGGTTGGTTGGGCGGGCGGCGCTGGCGAAGGAGCACTTCCCCTGAGTGCTCAGCTCCCTCGCGCGCCGCCCGTAGAGTGAGGCTGGGAGCCGGGTTGATGACATCATATTCCAGGTCCCAGCCTCACTCTGCGGGCGGCGCGCGAGGGAGCTGAGCAGACAGCTCAGGGGAAGTGCTCCCTCGCCAGCGCCGCACGCCTGCCTAGACTGTTAGCTGCAAGGCTAACAAGGCATTTGCCCTTGGCATTTGGGGGCGGCGTTTTTTGCCGCCCCCTGGAAAATGCCGCCCAAGGCAAATGCCTTGTTTGCCTCGCGGCTAAAACGTCCCTGGATATAGGGACTAGTAATTCAGCAAGGGGAATAAGGTTTTTGAACTTGTTAAATGACATCTGCACAACTGGTATAAGCACCAACTAGAAAGGATGTTTGTTTGGATCTGGTTATAACAAATAATGTTGATATTTTGACCAACATTAAAGTAAGGGGCTCTTGGGAAATAGTGATCACAACATGGTGTCTTGAAATAAACTCAAAAAGACAAAAGCACATGGGACATCCTAAAACATAATAAAAGGGCCAATTACAATAAGATAAAGGCTTTTTTTAAACATATTGAGTAGCATAAACTTTTTGCGGAAAAATCTCTGAGGAGAAACTGAATATCTTTAAACCAATATTAGAAAGATACTTTTCTCAGTATGTACGATTGGGATATAAATATAAAAGACACAAATTGAAACCATTTAGTGCTTAGTGGGAATGTAGAATAATAAATTAAACATAAGAAAGGGGTATTTAAAACATGTATATTGGAAAAATCTAGGCATCCTATATAAGATATAAGGAAGCCAATAATGCATGCAAAAAGGCAATTAAAGTGGCTAAACTAGAAAATGAGAGAATGATAGCCAAATAGAGAAAAAAACAATCCCCATTTTTTTTGAAAGTACATACATTCTAAAAAAGCTAAATATTTAATTTTTAGGTACACTGAAAACAGAGATGGGCATGTCAGTTAATGACCAGGACAATGCAGACATTGTAAATAATTATTTTTCCTCTGTATATATTGAGGAGGGTCCTATGGCAAGATATATATTCAAATGATTGCTGCAAAACATTTGCAGAAAAAAATGTGATGGGATAACTCAAGACAAGGTGCTACAGCAGCTAAAGAAAGTTAATATGAATAAAGCTAGGGAATTGACAATATGCAACCAAGAGTAAGGAGCTGAGTGTGGAAATAAATTAACCCCTGTATTTAATCTTTCAAGATTCATTTATTTCAGGAATTATATCGGAGGATTAGATAAAGGCAGATGTGGTTCATTCAAAAAGGGTTCAAAATCTTTGCCTGGAAATTATAGACCTGTGAGCTTAACTTCTGTGGCTGGGAAAGTATTTGAAAGGTTATTAAGGGGTAATATTCAGGAATTCATTGTGAATTCATTGTTATTCGCAATAATCAGCAAGTTTTTTTTGAAACAGTTCATTTTAAACCAACCTAATTGCATTCTACAAAGAAGTAAGTAGGAGTATAGATCAAGGTAAAGCGGTGGATGTGATCTTCTTGGATGTTGTCAAGGAATTTGATATGATTCCTCACAATTGGTTAGTGTTCAAACTAAAAGAAATTGGTCTAGATGAAAATTCTTGTTCTTGGGTAGAACATTGGTTTATGGATAGAGTACAGAAAGTTGTCATTAATGGTACATTTTCAAGCTGGCCAAAAGTGGTAAGTGGTGTCCCTTAGGGGTCTGTTTTTGGTCCACTTCTATTTAACATATTTATAAATGTTCTTGAAATAGGCATTAAAAGCCATGTTTCAGTTTTTGTAGACACAAAATTATGTAAAGTATTACAATGTGAGCAGGATATTGTTTTGCTGCAGAGGGATTTAGATTGAGGGACTGGGCACTAAAATGTCAAATTAAATTGAATGTAGAAAAATGCACTTCGGGGTAAAGAATGCACAAGCAACTTACTGTAGTGAATTAGGGATAACAAGAAGGATTTGAAAATTATTATAGACAACAAACTAGGCAGCAATATGCAATGTCAATCGGCAGTTGCTAAAGGGATACTATAGTGCCCGGAATACAAACCTGTATTCCTGGCACTGTCGTTCCCCCTGCCTTCCCCTCTCTCGTGCCCTCCTCGGTAAATAAAATGATGAGGGAAAGCCAAAAGTCAAGGATACCAGAATACAGGGAAGTCAAACAAAGCCAAAGTCAATAACCAGAAAGAAACTATCAGGAACCCACTCTCGGACAACCATTAAGGGAAACCATGACAGGTCAATTAACTGAAGAGTTAGATGAGCTTAAATACTCCTCATGTAAATCCGATTGGCCGTAGCCGGCCTTTGACCCCAGAACGTGTGTGTGCATCCATGACCTCATGCACACGCCGACGTCATCCATGCCGTGGGCGGACGTGGGGCTACTAATTGATGTAGATCCACAGTGGCCGGCATCAATTAACATGCTGCAGGGGACAGACATATCAATGCATGGCCGCTGAATGGCACTGCCGCACTTGTTGGCAAGGCAATCGTTTTTGATGTCGCAAGGTGAGGATGAATACGTTACATGAGGTCAAGAAGGAATATTTTCCTAGTTTGCTGCATAATTGGATACGCTTCAGACTGGGTTCTTTGTCTTCTTTTGGATCAACAGCAAAAACAAATGTATGAAAGGCTGAACTTGATGGACGCATGTCTCTTTTCAGTTACCTGTAACTACATCTAACAACCAAAATCTGCCTTTTCTAATGTATATCTACATGATGCAATAACTTTAATGTACTATAAATAAAGAGTAAATGGTTCACTCACCAAACTGATGCCAAATCCAGGGCTGCTTCTTCCCTCCTGTAAATAATCAGATTATGTAGCTAAGAAGCGTTAGAACCAAAAGTGACTGTGTTTCTTTAAAAATCCTTAACATTTATTTCAAATCAGAATTGACATATGTCAAACTTACTGTAGTTTGGTAATTTGGAATAAAAACACATGTAGTATGTCTAATACTGGAATATAAATATTCTACTTACAATTCCCAAAGCAATGACTACTGCTGCTCTAGATCCAGATAAGTAGAATATCTTCTTTTTTATTTATATTCCAGTATTAGACATACTACACTATTGGGTTATTTTATTATTGTATCTCCTCTGTATGGCTACTGAACACTGAGAGTTAACTACAATGGAAATCTACATATCCATAGACGGGGATTATACCGTCCAGGCGTTTAACAGCAGAGCTCTCAGTAGCTTTCCTAATTGTGAGTTGATACTCTGTATAACTTTATTTTTTAAGACACATAGTTGACATATTGCACTATTATCCTTTGTGTTTCTCATATTTTTGAGGTATTACAAAGAATGTTACTACCAAATACTGACCTCTAATAAGAGTATGTATATATGCATATATATCTCCTGTTAAGTGTTGACATAATCTCTTAGTTGAAGCAGTTAATTTTACCACACCATTGCCACACCAAGCAGTTCATTTTACCACACCATTACCACACCATTCCTTTTTCACTTGTAGTTTGGTAATGTTGTAATTGAAGGTCTCACCGAAAACAGTTACCTTGATGCGTTTCGAATGTGTCTGGCAGTGTCTATCTGTACGTGTTTGCATGTGTTTGTGAGAATATATGCATGTGTGTGTCTGGTAGGGTAGATGAGTGATTGGTTCTGAAGATGTATACCTATCTGTTTATCTGAGAATATTATATATGTGTATCGGATTGTTAGGAAGTAGTTAATAACCCCCAGGATATCTTAAACCAGCCATGTCTGCATTATGCACATTGTGAAACAAAGCTGTGAAAACAAAGCTCTTGCAACCTTTACCCTATATGAGCTAAATAGATAGATGCACTCTCAGATGTAATGTCTTTAATGAAAATCACTTTATTTCATACACATAGCATAAGCACATACATTTCAAAATTCACAATGGTGTGCAAGCCAAATCACTGAAATAAGTAAATTAAATATAAATACAGAGTGATGTGTAAAAAGAAACAGGATCTTCATTAATGGCTAAACAAATTTAAAAAAAAACGGGCTTTATCAAAAAGATAAATAGAGAGATGATTTGCAAATGCTTTCAATTTGTCCAATAGTGCAATAAATTGAATTTGTAATGCTTTGAATCAAACACATTGAACACTTATGGTCAATTCCCTCATGTTTTATCAGATTCTGTAATGAGTTAAACCGTGGATGTTTCTCTTTAGAGAAACAGCATTTTTATGGATAAATATTTTACATATGAACTGCTTGTTGACGTGACAAGATATCTCATTACCATTACTAAGTCAAAAAGGAACATTTTTTTTTATGGTGCAACTGACAATGCCTTCCACATTGGTTTTACCTTCTAACACCTCTCAATAATGGGATGCATGTGCAGGTGAGCAGGTCACTTGGGGTCGCAATAATAGCCAGACAAGCTGCAAAAGGATGTGCCCACAAGTAAATGGGTCCCCTCAAAAAAGGAGTAAAATAGTCTGATTTAAGTGTAAGTGCACATTAGCCTGTATAAGGTTTTCGTCACCTTAAATTTGAAATTCACCTTGAGTCTCCCTTCGGTGAATAATCCTGTATGTCATGCCTTGACCATTTACCATGACAATTGCATATGATTATATGAATGAAATACCACGTTTGGACTCTGAGTTCTAGTTGTGTTTATCTATACTGCATAACAGGAGAGAAGAACTTCTAAAGTAAACACACTGTGTTGTAAGATCTGATTTAAAACTAAACCATTTTTTTCATGGAGGCTTTGTAAGGGTGTGTGTGGTTATGGCAGCATAACCAGAAACAAAAGTGTTTCAGGCCCTTAAAGGGACACTCTAGACCTCTAAAGCACTTAAGCTTGCAGAAAATTTTATATGTGAGTGAGTCCTTTATTTTATTTTACAAATAGTGCAGATTTCTATATAAATTTGTATTTTTAGAAATTAACCTTGCTACACCACCTGGCTTTATGCAGTTAAAAATACATAAATAAATGCATGCATGTTTTTATTAGGGGTACATCTACTAGACAGTGATATATGTGTGTGTGTGTATATTTAGATATATATGTGTGGCGGACCACATGGTACCCCGATTTTGGAACCTCTACCAAACATGCTACCTAGCTATCGCCAGGACACCATTAGTACTTCAGCCCCTATCCGCTGAAGCTTGGCTGGGGTCTTGCCATTGCTTCCAGTGATCAAAGCTCTCCTGCAGAGAGTACAGCTGTTTAGTGATTATAGCTGCCAAGTGATTGGAGCTCTGGAGTGAGTATAGCCTTCCCCCAAAGACATTAGCCAAGACTTAATGCTGGGAGTTAACTGAGTTTAATGGGGCATTGTACAGGCAATTTATACACAGACCCCCAGTAGTGGTCTCCATACAATTCAATACAGACTCCTCCATGGGGTTTCTGTGTGTCTGGGAAATAATTGAGTGTACTTTGCTTAAATTAATTATCTCCTGGGCACAAAGGTACAATGCACGAAATATTAAGCACCCCAAAGCACATGCAATATTACAAGGGACCCCCACAAGTCCTACATCCCTGGATATCCTGGATCTGAGCTCCCAACATATCCAAAAAGCACTCAGATTCACAGCCGAATTGCCACCGGGGTAAAGGTTTGATCGACTGCACAAAATAGTTCCATAAGTAGTAGTGGTCGGTCACTTTCAGGAGTCCAAAAAACAAATAAATCACCAAACTGATTCTCTGGTTCCTAGGTAGCGATAGTTCGCCTAGTTCATGCAAACAATCCTACTGAACAGTGCTCTTCTGCATGTGAAGGAAAGAAGCAGGCATTTGTTCAGCAGTGTTCGCGAGTTTGTCTGTCCGATTTATGTTCCATACACTCGATGTCCGAACACCACTGCCTGCGTTCGTGCACCAGGATGGGTGCCAACTCAGTTCCCACGTGTTCGTGCATGCGAAGGGCGGTCACCCAGCCGAAACACTTAAGATACAAGGAGTAAACCGATGATGGAGGTGTCAGGAGAGGATAATAGGGGTTAACAAGCCCAGAGGTGGTCCGCAATTCGTGAGTTTGTTCGGTTCCCGAACTGAAAACGGAAAACACATGAAGCAAGTATATTAAGGGTGGGTTACATGGCCCATAATCCTTGGGCAGGGGGCTAGTCAGTAGGCTCCTCCAGGAGCTCTTGGCATAGGCACATTTGCCACTATATATGTATATATTTCTTTTAATTTTGGCAGTGTATGGTTTCTTTAAGGATCGAGGCAAATGTGTTTTTTAGGATAGAAATTACTTTCATTTAATTTCCTGTATGTATACCTATAGAGGCGTAACTAGAATCCAATGGGTCCCATTGCAAAAATTGCCCTGGGGCCCCCCTCCCACGTGCCTAATCTCCCCCCCGATGTCTCAATCACATCCCCCCATGTGTCTCACTGCCCCGCCAAAGCCCCTCCATGTGTCTCTTTCCCACTGCCCCACAGCCTACCCATGTGTCCCATACCCTCCTCACCAGCCCCTTCATGTGTCCAATTCCCTCTCCCCTCAGCCCCTTCATGTTTCCCATACCCTCCTCCCTCTCAGCCCCTACATGTGTCCGATTTCTCCCTGTCCATGTGTCCCATTCCTCCCTCTCTCCCCTCCATGTGTCCCATATCCTTCCTCCCTTCCCCCTCCGCTCCATGTGTTCCATTTCTTCCTCTCTACCCCTCCCCTCCATGTGTACTGTGTTGTGGCATATCATGGCAGTGCAGGAGAAATCATGTTATTGATGCACAATTTGTTGAAGAATTAAAAAAACTAAGATTTTCTCCTCTTCTGTGTTAAGAAAGGACTTGGGCTCCTGTGCGACTAGATATTAAAAAATAAGACAGCCAGGCTACCGAAATACAGTGAAAAAATGTTTGCGTGTGTGTGTTTGGGATGTGTCAGGCTTGGATTCAGTATTTACATATAGTTTGATTAGGAAATAAAAGCTAATATAGAATAGTTACATAGTTACATAGCTGAAAAGAGACTTGCGTCCATCGAGTTCAGCCCTCCTCACATTTTTTTTTTGCTGTTGATCCAAAAGAAGGCACAAAAACACAGTTTGAAGCACTTGCAACAAACTAGGAAAAAAAAAATCTTCTTGACCCTAGAATGGCAGTCAGATTAATCCTTGGATCAAGCAGCTATTACCCTGAATATTATTACATTATCGTTAACATGTCCTCTTATTATTTTGACCATTGGGTAACCAGACATTGTTGATGCATGTATGTGCTTGCATCAACAATGCTGCTGAAATGATGCTAGGCTTGTGTAAGGTTGAGGTGTCAAATCAACCTAAATTTCCAGCAATCTGAGCCTGATTCTATGATAAGTGGGAATGTACATCATGCTGACTGCCCAAAATATGTCAATAAGGAGTCCAGTGAAAGGAGGGCTTCTGTAGATGTCTAAAGAGTTTGCCAAACTGCTGCATGAACAAACAAAATAATAAATTCCAAAACATATAGCTATAGTTAAAACACCTTTATTAAAATAAGCTACAGTGCCTGAGGAGCTTGGAGTGTCCCTTTCATCATAAATGCAAATAAGAGCAGCAAATCTTGAGCAGAAGTTTATTGGGCAAAGACAATTTTGACGGACGAAACAGAAGCAAGTGACAAGAAATCAGAATCTATGTAAAGCTGACATATATGTGTATATATATATATTTTTTTTATTTATTTTTTTAAAGGAACACTGTTTGTACATTTATAAGAAATGTATAAACTAAATCTTATTACCATGAAACCATCATTAAACATACACACATGCATATAAGTATGTATCCACTTATGTTTTATCTAGGATGGTGTGTGTTTTTTTGTTCTTGTCAATAAAGCTTGTTTATGTTACTATGGATTAGTAACTCTTTTTAATTATTTTGTCACTCCCCCTTGTATATACCCCACCTATATTCCCACCTAGAAACAGCCTTTTGCAGACTTTATGCAAACATCTCAGCTTGCCACTATAATTGCTAATAAAAACGAAGGTGGAACGCATATCTGGAACGCATGACGTCATCGCGCATGTCACGTGATGACGTCGAGCGCCTGAAACCCGGAAGTGATCGGAATTAAACCAACAACAGCTGAAAGAAGACGGAACCACCTGTGGAATAGCTATTGGGACTAATTGGGGGATGCATATAGGGAGGGTATTTTTTTTAGAATTGTATGCATTTGTATCCATCATTTTGTAAAAGATTGTCCCTGATGAAGTACCTGACAGGGATAAAATGCATTGAACTACTATTGAACATATTTTTCATCTTCTGCTATTATTTACTTTGATGTAAGTAATAAATGCTTCTTTTTGTACGTTATTTACACAGTTACTTTATTATTTTTTGCATTTTTCTATCTTTTGTATGAGATTAACATCTACTCAGGATTGAAGACACACACCAATATATCTCTGAAGGCACTTTATTTGATGTCAAAGTGTGAATGATCACTTGGCACTTAATTTTATATCTAGTATTATTACACACAGTGTTGCACTATGTTATATTTTTGCTTCCCTAGCTGGAATAGCCCTATACTATACATGTGTTGAATTGAAGATGGGAGGAGATCTTCGGGCATATCCTATGCTATTAAGGGAAGTTGTTAATATTGATACTTTCCACTATAATCACTTTTTGGGGAGAAACAGTGTTATTGCATGTGGACACCAGAAACACTTTTTGTAAAGCTGTGAGTTTGTGAGAGATACTATTTTATCAAATACCCTGAAACCACACCAGAATAATTACCAGCTTTGAAGTAGTTTCACCTAAACGGCAAGAAAAATAATAATTCAAGTTCTTTTTTATGGCTAAATACATTTTTTTATGACAACGACTATGTCAAGTGCTCAAAAGTTTATGGAAAATGTGGTCTAATAAAACTGGTTACAAATGTTTTAAAAATGGAGGCCTAAGCAAAGCAAATGTATACAAAATGTGACATTTAGCCTTTCAAGAGTTGTTGGAACACAATATAAAAATCTTCCAATTTCAGTTATTGCTATTTCAATCTCATTCTTTGCAGGTTTAAGCAGATGACACAAATAGTCTATGCTAAAATGATTATAATGAAATATAAGGTACTTTTTAATGAAATAATAACTTGTAGAACAATCTATAACTTAAATTTGCCATTATGTTTAAAATATTTAAAGATTTATATCCTGAATCCATCACTTGCCCTATTTTCACCTAATTCACATCACCGGCTTGTGAAACAGGACACTTAGTAAATGCTTTAACCCCTAAAGGACACATGACATGTGTGACATGTCATGATTCCCTTTTATTCCAGAAGTTTGGTCCTTAAGGGGTTAAAGGGACACACCAGGCACCCAGACCACTTCTGCCCATTGGATTGTTCTGGGTGCCAACTCCCACTACCCTTAACCCTGCAGTGTAATTATTGCATGTTTTTTTATAAACTACAATAATTACCTTGCAGGGTTAACTCCACCTCTAGTGGCTGTCTACTAGATTGTCTGTACTAGAGCATCGCTGGACGTCTCACGCTGTCATAATACAAAATTTGCATGGTGTATAGGGTATTAGGTAAAGTTAAAATCTTCAAGAATTATTTAAACTTATATGGTTTAATATACTGACTGAAGGTGTTATTTAAATATATGGTTTTTTTTGTTTGTTTTTTGTTTTTACCTTTCTCAGAAAATTTTTGAGAGGTTCAGTAGCGACCTCCAAGTTGGCATCGGCATTCTGTTTCCCTGGATGGTATGCCCCTCTTTGTGTAGTGTTACTACATTGTTCCCGTCGATTTCTTTTGAAATCTACGGTATACTAGTACTATGTTATTTTCACTGTTTAATGTTGTCTGTGATGGGCAGAACTATGTTCTTTCCCTCCACATTATGTGTGATATTGTGTCTTTTTTTTTTTTCCGAGCAGGAGACACTCACATGAAATTATTGATATAAATATATGTTAAAATTATTGTCTATAAATGTCCAGGGTTTAAATACCAACAGAAAAAGAAGTAGACTCTATAATTCCCTTAATGAACATAACAAACTCATTGGCTCAAAGATTCTAAACAAAAATGGGGAGGAGACAAATATACAACTATTGTTCACGCCTCATTATTGAATAAGAAAAAAAGAGGGGTTGCAATCATTTTTAATAGAGAAATAAAGCTTGAAATGATACATATAGAATTAGACCCGGAAGCCAGATTTATAATAATGATCTGTGCTATTGATAATAGGATTTTTACACTGGTTAACGTTTATCTCCCTAATGTAGATCCTATGTCTAAATTTACGACAATAATTGCGAGAGTTGCTAAGGTCTGTAAGGGACACGTAATTGTTGCTGGTGATTTTAACTGTGTGAGTAATCCAAAACTAGATAAGACGCATATATCTTCAATCACAATTGATAAAAGAACTATAAAGCAGGCCAAAAAATTAAATAGTATTTGTAAACAATATAATCTCCATGATATATGGAGACTATTACAACCATTGGAAAGAGATTATTCACACCAATCCTGTGCACACGGTTCATATGCACGGATTGATTTCTGTTTAGTTGATGCTAACTCGATACCTTTGTGTAATTCTATAAAAATTAAAGAGAGTTTATGGTCAGATCATAGTTTTATATTAATTGAGCTTGGAAATAAACCATCTTGGAGAATGAATGATGCTCTTATCAACGACCCTAAGACTAAGGATGAATTAACTCAGTTACTAAAATATTTTTGGTTGGAAAATAGCCCCACTGATACATCTCCAGCTAATAATTGGTGTACACATAAATCTGTTATGCGAGGGTATATAATTAAATTAGAACATATAATGAGACGAAAGAGTGGCAAGCCTTTAGCCGATTTGTATATTGAATTTTATGATATATCAAATTTAAACAAACAGAATCCGTCTGCAGAATTAAGAGCCCGTTTAAATGCTATACAAAGACAAATTAATTTAAAGGTTGAACAAAAAATTTAATCAAATATCTATAAATTAAAATTAAAGAATTATAATACAGGCAATAGAGCAAATAAAAATTTTCCAAAAGACTGCAAAACCAGCATAAGTCTTTTTAACCCCTTCTCAAATAGGGGAGAAATTTAATCAATATTATGAAGACTTGTATAATCTCAAAATGTCTCCTAATTTAATGGATATCCAAAATTATTTAGCCAACACGAAGATTCCAAAAGTTTCATGTCAGGATTTATTAACTTCCCAGAGGAAGTACAATTCCAAATAAATAGATTACCAACAAATAAAACCCCAGGCCCTGATGGTTTTTCTAATTTATATTATAAGCATATGCAGTCTCTACTGATAGTCCCTTTAACAGAAATGTTTAATCAGATAGCACTAAATTAATCTTTTCCATCTGAATTATTACAAGCTAATCTTATTCCAATATTGAAACAAAATAAGAATAGCTCAGACCCTAGTAGCTATACACCCATAGCATTAATTAACGTGGATATGAAACTATACTCCGCAATTATTGCTGAGAGAATTAAGACTATTATTTCGGGTCTGATTCACCCGGACCAAATTGGCTTTGTCCCGGGAAGATTGGCTTCTAATAATATTAGAAGAATAATAGATATTGTAGATATGACCAACAGAGATGGGTTTCCCCTCCTGGCCCTGTCTTTGGACGCCGAAAAAGCGTTTGACAGGGTCGGATGGAGTTACTTGAGTGAAGTCTTGAATGCCTTTGGGTTCACAGGCTGGATACATAATGCAATATTGGTTTTGTATTCCTATCCTACGGCTAGAACTGTAGGCCCAAATATAACTGCGGGCTGGTTTGAACTTAAAAATGGAACGCGTCAAGGGTGTCCCCTTTCTCCTTTGCTCTATATTCTATGCTTTGAGCCATTGGCTATAAATATAAGGAATAATTTGTTGATTAAAGGTATACATACGAAAGATGCGGATATTAAAATATCATTATATGCGGATGATGCGTTAATTACTCTTACATCTCCAGAAGCTTCTTTATCCTCTTTGATGTGTGAAATGTATATATATTCTAATGTCTCAAATTTTAAGCTAAATATTACCAAATCCACAGCATTGTTTTTGAATATGAGTAACGACCAGGTAAACATATTATCCCAGATTTATAAATTTATATGGACAGATAAAGAAATAAACTACTTAGGTTTAGTCATAACCTCCAATGTTTCTAGTATTATGGAGAGGAATGTTTGGATTCTTATGAAAAATATGAATATTAAATAAAAAAAATGGAAAAATCTGGAAACTTCTTGGCAAGGCAAAATAAATATTATCAACGCATATATTCTTCCTAAGTGGTTATATCTCTTTTCAATGGTCCCATTGAAGGTTCCAAGACCCTGGCTAGCAATGATCCAATCGAGTTTTAACAATTTCATCTGGAATAATAAGAAACCTAGAATCAGTCAGAAAATTTTGAGTAGAAAATTGACTAATGGTGGATTAAATTTCCCTAGTATTAGCTATAGTTATTACGCAAATATTATTAGGCATATATATATATTTTACAGGACCCTAATTCGGCTTCCGAACCATGGTTCATTATTGAATCTGAATGGGCTCATAATCAAAAATTACAATACTCTATGTGGACAATTACTAGGCCCATTCTAATAAATTCTTCTTCAACAAATGTATTTACATTATCTCATACTTTGGAAGAATGGTTAGAAATTAGGAAAATATGGGACTTAATAATAATCTTATACCCAAGTCGTGTAGACTTGATATACTGGAAATAATTATAGAAGACTTCTCGTTAAAGAATTGGGTAAATGTTGAAAACTTAAAGATCATAGATATAATGCAGGGCGATAATGTAATGCCTTTTCAATCCATTATAGACACTCTCCATATACCTCGGAGAGAAATTTTCACCAATCTTCGTTTGAAACATTTCATTCATAAAAATGTTATTAACTCTTCTTTTCTATTTGCAAAAAAATAGAATATATATTTAGCAATCGTTCTATTAAAAAGGTTACATCTGTCGCAGCCTCCATGTTGGAAGGTCTCAAAGATCTCCCCCATAAATTGATAAAAGTCTGGGAACAGGAATTAGAATTGGAGATTCATTTGGAAGTCTGGAATGCTTCTTTGAGTCATGTAAATAAATACATTCATTGCTTAAATTTGTCTGAATGCCACTTTAAACTTATTTATAGATGGTACTACACTCCGACTAGATTAGCTAGAATGTATGAATCCTATGACTCTATATGTTGGAGATGCGGCAGTGATACAGGTACATATATTCATATATGGTGGTCATGTCCTGTAGTCCAAACCCTATGGTTTTGGGCCTTCAATATCTTTATGACTTTGACTGATAATAGAATTCCGGAAAATGCTGTATCTGCCCTGTTGCATCTTAACCTGAATTTTATACAAAAATATATTTGTTTTGCTATTATTATTGCAAGACACTGGAAATCTTCAAATCCGTTTCAGAAAGGGATTCTGATTAACCAAATCATGTTCCAAATCTCAATGGAATATGATTTGATTAAAAAAATTTCATTTAAATCGAGGAAAAAAGAATGGTATTATGAATGGTTAGAAAAATATAAGGGTATATATGGAAACACTCCCTCTGACATAGATTATTTTTATTAAACTAATATTGGACATATTCAACTACAATTTATTATTGTACAAAGTTGTTGTGATTAATACTGGAATTATAAAGTTGTACTAAAACATGAATGGAAAATGTTAAGAGACATACTAATATGGATACAGATATATGTTTTATCAATTTTTCCGTGTAGAAATGTCCTTGTTCGGATTAAGGTGATTAGGTATTCCTACTGGGTGTTTCATTTTTTTTTCTGTTTGTTGTGTTTTGTTTTTATCTGTATGTGGATATTTTGTGGTCATGTTCCATGTTTCAAGTAACCTATGCGATATTATAAAGAAGACATGAAAAAAAAAAAGGAGTAAATTAGACGATGTATATTGATGAAACATGTTCAATATTATATGTAATTATGTAATTATTTATTTATTTGCTATATATATTATGAATTTGACTGCAGGGTGTAGTATATTTGTTGTATATGAAAAAAATTTAAATAAAAATTAATTAAAAAAAAATGTATCATTACAAATATATACTGTTAGCCAAGATGTAATCTTCCAGGATAATATCTGCCAAGTGTTAGTATTAATAATGTTCTTTGATCATTTTACTAATATTATTAAAAATATATAATGAGAGATTCATATAGAATAGTGTATTTACCAATAATTACTTGAAATTTTGTCTTTATTTATTTTGTATGCATGTACTAATGGATTTTTAATCAACAAATTATCCTGTGATATGAAGAGAATGTTTGGAAAAGTGATAATGGAGATCAGATAATTATAACCTTATTATAACATTAGTCTGGATAACTAGATATTTAGTGGTATCCATGGCGAAAAGATAAAAATGTCCTTCCTTGCATATACTTAGGGCTATTCACTAAACTATGAATTCCAGTGAACTAAAATCAGAATGTTAACATTTAGGCTAAAATTGCCAAGCTGTGACTATAGTTCAGTTAGACAATTTAGCTTTGTATGTGTAAATTGTGTTATTCATATATAAATTTTCGAAATTTCAGAATTAAGAAATTTATAAACTAAATTTCAAATTGCAGCAAATTCACATTAAAATGTAAAAATGTAGGCCAAAATATCTAATCTGGAAAATATCTCATGGTCATCTAACGTCAGCTTCACTATTTTAGCCTACATTTTGTTATTCATTTGTTATTTGGAGTATAGCGAATGATCTAACAAAGACGTTAAGTGAACTAATAACAATTGCAAAATGTTTACAAAATAAAATTCACCAATCAACATATTTTTCCAATTAGTCCATTTAATTTAGAATTTACCAATAGTTTCATTGTCACACAGTTCATCCAATCAGAAACATGTTTTTGCTTTTAATTAAAGGGATGCTCCAATGTAACTAAAAATAAAATAAAAAGTCACTATTTAGTATTTATACCCCAATGAAAACATGCAGCCTTTGCAATTCCTCCCCTTCTTCCCCAACCTGACTTTCTGTATCTGTCCAATTATGGACTTCCTAATGCAGCTCAATGTGAAGTCTTTGCAAGGCAGGTGCTCTGGGCTATTGCCTGCCTCTTACGTTCAGCACCACTGAGCCAAACAACCAGGGAGAAAAAGGATCAGTGGTCTGTTTAAAAAAGGGAATGTAACATGTTCAATTTATAAAAGTGCCACTTTCTACTGAAATCTGAACTGTTTCTGAAATGAGAAAAAAAAGAGGACACTTTTCATACATAAAGCATTTCAGTAAGATTTAGGGATCTGTAAGGGTCCTTTTAAATGCAAACTTTACAATTCCCAATTTTAATCCAATGAAATAATTTAGATCATCAATTGAGTGAGTAAAATTCAATTTAGATGCCTCCCAGCTAACTTTACACCTTGCTACTCCCTTCCTTAATTTGATTGGGTTTAGTAATAATTTGGCAGCAGTTAAAAGAACCAAACGAGGTTGATTTTGTTCTAAATATTTTAGCTGTTTTTAACAAAGGCTTACACAAGAAGGGATTTTTAATAATGATAATATTGAGCAAGTTTGTGGATCCAGTTAATGCTAGATTGAAAGGTATGCCACAGTACATCAATATGACACGTATGATGCATTTTCTACAAAAATGCATTCTGGGTTGTAAAGTATATATTGGATTAGGCATTCTGGTGGTAAATTCCCAAATGCTCCATAAAGGTGAAATTGGGAGAAGATTATTCTTGTAAGTAAATGTCTTTTGTATTAGCCAGTTAGACCTATGAATATTAGGCTACGATCTCATGTCAAACATGCTTTCTTACAGGGCTTGTCCCTAAAGTGTGAAAGTGAACTTGGTGAAATAGTTGATATGGAAACCTTTTTTGTTTGACTAATTTGGCCCAAAATGGTAACTCAGACTTCTTGTGACTTTTAGAAATCCCTGTTAAATGCATTATTTCCTTGTGCTGGAAAAAACTTTTAGGCAAAACCCTAATGCATATGGTGTGTAGGTTTTTTGTTTTGTTTTGTGTGGTGTGTGGGTTTTTTTTTTCTTTAAGACGTATGCATATATCTCACAAGAATTGTAAAGGAACCAGTTACCAGAAGAAACACCATCTTGTGTACTGTACTTCAAACTGTATCTTGCTACTTGGTTCCATCACAATTTTTTTATTTTTTTTTAATCTGGAAAATGAGTGGGCTAGTGATGCATCAGGCAGCCTGACAATAAGAAGCCAGACTGTGCAGTGCTCTTGACAGGGTCCTAGTGCCCTGAGTTGGCAAAAGTGTAGCTAATCATCCAACAACTTTCAGAGTTTCCTGGTGTCCACAAAAGCAGATCACCATGAAAAAGTTTCAGTACAGGACCCTAAAATGTGGAATACTGGTAGAATGAGAATTTTAAATCTGGCAACCTAGTTCCTCCTCCCTGCATTGCCTCATTAATAAATGTTTCTACACTAACTCTGGATATTTTAACACAAAGGTGTTACAGGGTAGTCATTTTTTATTTTTATTTTTTTTTTATGCATGTCTAGCATAGAAAGAGGTAACCTTCTGGGTGGACTACATCTCCTATGATGCTTTGCCAGCATCGGAAATGTAGTCCACACTATCTGGAGTGCCAAAGGTTGCTTACCCCAGGTCTAAATAACTAACTGGTGACTGTAGGTCTCGGGAGCAGCTGAGATATATTCTGTTTGTTTCTATGTACATGTGAAGTCTAACAAAACATTTATTCAAACTTTGCAGAATATAAGGCTATACTGAAAAAGAAGTCTCTGCCATTTGAAACCCATATGCTTTTGCACCACTGGCTATCTAAATGTTTATATGTTAAGCCAGATGAGGTGGAGAAGAAACAACTGGCTGCAATGACTTCATTAACTGAAAGACAAGTGAGTGTGCTAACTAGTCCCTGTACTTGAGATGACCTTGGAGACAAAGACCATTATGTAACTTTATTTTTATTCCTCTTTTTATGGCATATGACGGTGACCAATAGAATATGCATGCTGGACTCTTCAAATTCTGATTCCTAAAGACTTTCAATGGTTAATCCCTTCTCTACTAACTTCATAACTAGCAAGTTTGCTAGTGTGTGTCTTTTTTTTTTTTTTGTGCATTGTTCAGCTTGAATATAGAAAAGGGGTGAAAAAATGGTCCAGTTGCAATGAGCCACACTTGACTCCACAGGCTCCAGCTGAGTCACAGGCTCTGCTTGTCTACGACACCGTAAGTACGACGACGGTCGGTTCTGGGTGGCCAGCCATCCAAACTTCTTTCTTTATGACATGTTCACATTTTGCGGCCTTTCAGGCCAATTTTTAACGTCAGCCATTTCACAAACATTTGCGGCTTTTTAGCCTGAGTACGTTTCAAGACTTTTGGGGGACCATGACTTGCTGTTTTATGGCTTGGGTGTCACAGGCGTTTATGGCTTTGGGGTTACCGCTGTTCATGGCTTTTGGGTCTGGCAGCATTCACAGCCTCTGGGGCTGTTAATGTTCACGGCCTTTGGAGCAGGCAGCGTCCGCGGCATTTCAGGGTTCACTTCTACCCAATCCCATTCATCTTCCTGCATTTAGCCCA
This sequence comes from Pelobates cultripes, assembly GCA_933207985.1. Lineage (NCBI taxonomy): Eukaryota > Metazoa > Chordata > Amphibia > Anura > Pelobatidae > Pelobates > Pelobates cultripes. Next base: position 250,740,499 of record OW240913.1, read on the forward strand.
TTCCCTAGCTATTCGATACTTGCCTGTCCAGATGCTCAGTTTCTCTATAGGTAAGCAAATTTTGGCTTTTGCCCACCATATAAATACTTACTACATGTGTTAAAACAACTGCTAATGAACCGCATCACCAATCGTAACCACAGCATCATACCTTTACAATTCTCGCTATTCAACAAACTTGTCTATTGCATACACTAACGCTTCACTATGACAATATTATCATGAGATATATATATATATATATATATATATATATATATATATATATATATATATATATATATATATATAAATAACTTTCATCACAATTTATCACAGCTACTTTTTCATTACTTAGGTTGGTCTCTACCTACCGCATTTAGAATACAGTGTTGGGATAAGAAGGTATGTATTTTTTCTTACATTACATAACCTCCTGACATTTTATTTAGTTTCACATTAAGAAGTATTTTTTCCATTACTGCCTTTCCCCACTTAGAAATGAACATGACATTGTACACAAGACCGGGATTAACCATACGTTGCAAGGTACTGCTCGATCATACAGATAGGGTCAATGGAACTGGTACTAGGATAGAGGAGCTGTCCATAGTGTACATAATGTAAATGGTCCAGCGAGGCCAACTCCCATCCTCAACATGGAGGTACTAAGCCCATCAGCCCAAAACATAGGTAGAGCCTCACATTACCCTCCTAATGGGTTTACAGTTACCATAAGTAAGCACTAGCTGGATGACTTCTTATTAATAGAACCAAGTCACTCTACACCTCAAAGTATTCTCAGCACCAAGGCACTTTTTTCCACACTTTGGGTACCCCTTTCAGATGATAAAAACCATAGGTCCAACAACTAACCACATCTTTTTGGGAACTAAACTAGATTCCAAACACATGCAGTACAGTCTACCCGTCGCAAAAATTCAAAGAATTCGGGAGGCGCTTAGCGGTTTATTAACTCAAGATGTCTGTACATGGAGAGAGCTTAGGTGCAGATAATCCCTCAAGGGAGGTGTTTTATCTCGAGGCTATTGTGCCTATTGCCTCACCTCCGTGAAGACGACAGTATAGTCACCCTGGACCCACAAATAAAAGCAAACCTTAAAACGTGGTACAACTTCATTAATAACTGGAACGGGAAATCAATGTTTAGCCCCCCCTTAACAAACCACTGCCCTGTTATGTGGACATACGCTGCCGTGTTTACAGATTATGCAACTATATATAAAGATTCATGGCTTAGAGACACTTGGCCTCCCAAAACAGTCTTTTCACAAAACATCAGCACTGTTTGAAATATATCCCGTAGTGGCAGCAGCTCACACTTGAGGTCATTTATGGACAGATCAAGCAGTGAAATGCACAGTATTTCAAACACAGCAGCATGTAATATAATAAATAAAGGCAGTCCCTCTTCAATCACTACAATGAAATTAGTCAGGAAACTGACCTGGCTAGCAGCTATGCACCACTTCTTTATAGTGTGTGAACATATTCCTGGATTCCATAATTCAGCAGCTAATGCCCTTTCCCGTTCTCGTTTTCAGGATTTCTACAAACATCACCGTACAGCCAAGTAACATCCAGCAGCAACACCAGCCTTCACAGATTTAATTATGGATTAGATCAACTTCTTATTCAGAGCAGGAAATTAACACAAGCAGCTCTGTCGGATAACACAGTAAAAACATATAACAGAGCACATACAATATTTAATACATTTATCACAAAATTTCACGTGTCAAACCCTTTCTCCATAGAATCAATGGTGGCTTTCACAAGCTTTTGCCACCTCAATGTAAAATTTAACTATAACATCATTAAAGTTTACTCGACAGGCATCCAACATCATTTATTAATGGCTTTCCCTGACCATAAACCTTTTATGTCAACATACCCAATCAAAAACATTCTTAAAGGTATACAGCAACTGGGTCTACTGACCTCAGCCAAACGTGAACCCATTGATGGACCCAAATTCCAGGCACTGTCTGACATATTGGATTCACGACCTTTCGAGCTACAAAAGAGCCACTCTTTACATAGCGTTTTATGGCTTACTAAGTCCGAGAGTTCACTTTAGAATTATCGACAGTAAGTGATCTCATTAAAATCTAGGATTACTACATTCTATTACTCAGACAATCCAAAACTAACCAAGTGGGTTCACTAATCGAAATCCCCTTTTATATTAATAGCTCCCACCTGCGAGTCATTTACGTTTAAGTAAACAAATACGAAAAAACCTGACTTTTCGAACAAAATCGTATTTGTACGAAAACAAATGCATATGTTTACTCTCCTCTGCTACCTTTACACGATAAACCACTTACGTCAACATTTATGTTCTACATCCATATTCTTTTCACGAAACTCAGACTAAACTCAAATTCATTTTCCGGTCACTCTTTTAGAATAGGCACAGCTACAGCAGCCTCTAGCATAGAAGTACTAGTACACATCATTAAAAGATTAGGACGTTGGAAATCATCTGTTTATTATAAGTATATTCTGCAACCAGAGAAGGAATTACGAAAAGCATGCAAAAGTTTGGCAATGAAGTTATGTGTTTGTTATTTATATATAAATAAAGCCTTTCTTCGTATTTAACTTTTGGCCTCTTTATTTACAGGCTAACCGACTAACTCATCTATTCAGCTTTTGTCCCTGACCACAAATGTAAGACTGTGGTCCGTAATTGTGGGAGGGGTTACCTGGCCTATAATACAACTGGTAACCCTCCTACCTAGGCCACCTTTGATTGCTTGGCCCACCCTCCACTCCCTTTATGACATCATTAACCCGGTGGGCCCTCTTTATTTTCGTGCCTAACCGCCCTTCAGTTTCAGCACACCACAACCGACTTACTCATCTATTCGGCTTTTGTCCTCGACCACAAATACTGCTTTACTCTAAAAGAAAAGAAAAAAAGTGCTTTACTTGTGTAGAGTGTGTCACATTTCTGAAAGTTTAGAATAGTGCCAGTTTAAGAAAATATCTGCACTTTTATAATTGGGAGAAGAAGCATGTTAAATAGCCATGGAGGATCAGCTACAGGAAATAGCATGGCTAGCTCATGCATGCCTTCCCTCATTTCAGTGGGCTATATTACATCTTATTGAGATGCTTAGGAAAGCCATGATTGTGTGCGTGCATGCATGCACTAACAACTCTAGCACAGAAACTTCTCAATAAGAAGCCTCTGATCGCTGTAGTCCCCAGAACGACTAAAAGTCTGGGCTAGAGAAACAAGGGAATACTTGTAAAGGTTGCAGACAAGGTATCTGCAGCTTTTGCAAGTTGTTTTTAGATGTACCCCAAATTAAAAAAAAAATGCATGGTCTCATGGTCATCTAAAGTCATCTAAAGTCAGCTTTAGTAAAAAAGCAGATCAATGTTTCGGTCCGCTCAGGGACCCTCCTCAAGATCAAATGGCATCCATTCCATTTGATCTTGAGGAAGGTCTCTGAGCGGACCGAAACGTGATCTGCTTTTTTACTTGATGGAATAAAGATTAGTGATTAGAGTAGTGATTTTTTTTTGTTATTTTGGCAATGGACTTTACCTTTAAATGCTAGGTATCCAGGATTATATGAAATATTCATAAGCAGGACTGCAACCCAACAACATGTGTTCATGAATGCAAAGTTATTTGGCATCACCACACTCAATACAAAGGCCTCTTTTGTTTATATTAAAATTAATCCTTCAGAGTTCCAGAAATCTGGCACATTGAAGTAGGAGCTCTTTTAGTGATGATGTACGTGGCATTCATAATATATTCAGCTCTGGTGCACTCTAGAGAAAAATCTAAATTATGTAGGATTACTGACTAAAGTGAGAATTGTCAGGTTTTCAAAGTCAATTTTAAATTCAAGGCCACAATAACTGAATGGGAAGAATAGCTGACCTGAAGAATTTTTCCAATGCAACTATTTTGGCCTTATATTTGAAATTTATGTTGAATTCATGACACGTTTTACTTTAGTAAATAACCCTGATGGTTTTCTTGCCATTCATGGATTCCATAATAGAAAGGGATTGATGTAGTCACTAAAATATATACTATTAGCCAAGACATTGTCTTCCAGGATAATATCTGCCAAGTGTTAGTATTAATAATGTTATTTGATAATTTTATTAATAATATTCAATGAGGGATTCATACAAAATAGTGTTTATACTAATAACTACATACAAATATTTATTTCTATGGTATGTATATACTAATTGATTTCTAATTAACAAATTACCCGGTGCTGTGATGAGAATTTTTGGAAAAGTGATAATGGAGATCAGATAACTATAACATTATTATAACAGTCTGGATAGCTAGATATTTAGTGGTATCCATGGCGAGAGGATAAAATGTCCTTGCATATACATAGGGATATTCACTAAACTATGAATTATTTGCAGTGAATTCAGAATGTACAACTTACGCTAAAATAGCCAAGCTGTGACTATAGTTGAGTTGGAGAATTCAGATTTGTATGTGTAAATCTTGATATTTATATAAACATTTTCTACATTTCAGAATTAAGAAAGTTATTCACTACATTCCAAATTGCAGCAAATTCATAATAGAATGTCAAAATGTTAAATTTGGAAAAGATTTCATGGTCATCTGAAGTCAGCTTCACTATTTTAGCCTATATTTTGTTATTCATCTATTTGTAGTTTAACAAATGACTTTCTAAAAAAGAAGTTAAGTGAATATCAATTGCAAAATGTTACCAAAATAAAATTCTCCAATTAACATGTTTTTATTCTGTTCATCTCTTTAGCTTAGAATTTACCAATAGTTCCATTATCACACAGTTCACTGTGGAGAATAAAGCAAACAGAAACATGTGTTTGCATTTAATTAAAGGAATGTAGCCATTGCAAGTCCTCCTCTTTTCCCCAACCCAGACTTTCTGTGTCTGTCCAATTACAGACTTCCCAATGCAGCTCAATGTGAAGTCTTTGGAAGGCAGGTGCTCTCGGCTATTGCCTGCCTCTTGTGTTTAGCTTTACTAAGCAAAACAACCAGAAAGCAACAGTATCAGTTGTATGTTTGAAATATTGGGGGTGTCATCAAGTTCATTTATAAAAGTGCCACTTTCTATTGAAATCTGCACTGTATATGAAATAAGAAAAAAAATGAGGACACATTTTCATACATAAACTATTTCAGTAAGATAAAATATTTTAGAGATCTGTAGGGTTTCTTTAGGTGCAATTATTAAATATGGTTCCAAAGTTGAACCCTATTAAATAATTTAGATCCTCAATTAAGGGATCAAAACTCAATTTACACCCCTTCACAGTTCATCCTTACTTTACACCCTGCCCCTCCCTTATTTCATTTAATTAGATTGGGTGTAGTAATAACTTAGCAACTGTTAAAAGAAGCAAACAAGTGTGGCTTGATCCTCTTTTCCTTCTAAATATTTTAACTGTTTTTTAGCAAAGGCTGGATATATATTTTAGCTGCCAGACTTAGACAAGTAGGGCTTTTTAATACTGATAATGATATCTTCAAGCAAGTTTATGGATCCCATTACTGCCAGATTGCAAGGTATGTTATAGTCCATCAATATTGTTGCACATGATGCATTTGCTACAAAGATTTATTCCTCAAGTTTATATCTGATGAGACCTACTGGTGGTAAATACCAAAAAGCTCTATAATGATACACTTGGGAGAAGATTATTAATTCAAAGTAAATCCTGTGAAAATATCTTTGTATTAGCCAGTTAGACCTATGAATATGAGGCTAGGATCTCCGGACAAGCATGTTTTTCCTTACATTGTTAGTGTATAAAGTGTGAAAGGTCAAAGTGAACTTGGTGAAATCATTGATATGAAAACCTTTTTTTCAGTTTAACTAATATGGCCTAAAATGCTAATTCACTAAGAAATAACTGTCAAATGCATAACTTTCTTATGCTACACATTTTTATACACAACCAGAATTCATGTTTTCAAAGGGGCAATTAAAAAATGTGTATATTTTTGTAATATAGAGCAGCGTCATACCCGCAACACTGTCTTGGAGAGTAAAGGGGTAGGTCAGTGTTACAAATTGCCTCAATGATGCTGTTTAAAAAAAGGGCAGGCCAAGCTGAAGAACTGGCACATCAGACTGCCGGTCAATAACACAAGCCAGCCCACCAATGGCAGATGATGCAGTGTTCTTGGCAGGGTCCTAGTGCCCTAAGGTAGCACAAGCATGACTAATCATGCACTACACCTTTGAGATGGTTCCCTGGTGTCCACAAAAGTCAAACACCCCCCTCACCCCCATATTCCATCATTATTAAATGCTTATTCTACTTCTAACTCTTAATATTCGTAAGTGTTAAAAGATAACCAAGTGTTGCCATAAAATTACTGATTATAGTAGTTATGGTCCTAGAAAAGTACTGGTGCAAAGTAACTTTCCCCTCTCCCGTGGAATAATATCCTGGGCATCCCATTTTAATGGACACTCCACACACACACTTCAGATTGCTTCATGTATCAGGATCATCTCCTGCATCCCCAGAGTATATGAAAGCTTTCTATTTGAAAATGGCACTTTTATGACAAATTGCAGAAATGTCTTCCAGGTTGTCAGACACAGAGCTAACGAAAGTGCTACTGCACATCTGCCTTCTCCTCAATTAGAAGTATACATGTCAGCACGTAAGATCACAGGGCCCACTTTTATCGCTGCTAGTGGCCAAAAGTCAGATCCTACAGTTAGGTTTGCAAAGGTTGCCAATAGCTGCAGTACAGATTTAGCAAGCATTTGAATTTTTTTTTAATATATATATATATATATATATATATATATATATATATATATATATATATATATATATATATATATATATATAAACATGCTGACATAAATGCATGCATGTCTTATTTGAGGGTTTATCTACAGCATTATGGGAGGGGGGGATAATCCATTGTAGTGTTCTTTTAAAATGATATAAATATTGGCAAGCTATAATCATTCTAAACCTTTTTCTATATGGGTGAGCGATGGCTACCTCACTTGTAGCATTTCAATTTGACTATGCCTCTTATTGAATTAACCTCAACTTTTCTAACATGAGGGAAAAGCCAAATGATTTTAAGTAAACTATAAAAATTGTCAGCGTTGTGGCAACTGACATTTAATGTGGATAAGTGCAAGATAATGCATCTTGGACGTAAAAGGGCAGAGTATATAGAATATATTATTGAGTCTAAACCTCAACATCTGAGAAAAAGGATTTAGGGGTAGTTATTTAAAGGTAGGTAGACAGTGTAATCATCCACCCTCTCTCCCCCCTCCATTTAAAACAACTAAAGAAGGGGATGGAGGGGTGAGTGGGGTGTCCTAAATAGCAGAAGATGTGACTGAAAGGTGCAGGTTGGCTGAGAATATCCAGAAAAACTAAATAAACAGAGGATAGTCAATAAGCTAGTTAAAAGACCACTTCAGCTTAATGAAGTGGTCTGGGTGCGAGGTCCATCTAGGGTTAACCCTGCCTGTTAGCAGTTTCAAAGAAACTATGTTTACATATTGGTTAATTCAGCCTCTAGTGGCTGTCTAATTGACAGCCGCTAGAGGCTCTTCCGTACTTCTCACTGTGATTTTCACAGTGAGAAGATGCCAGCATCCATAGGAAAGCATTGATAATGCTTTCCTATGGACTGACTGCGCGCGCGGCTCTTGCCGCGCATTCAGCCGATGATGAACGGAGAGTCCCCAGTGTCGATGGAGCCCGGTGCTGGAGAAAGGTAAATGTTTAATCCCTTCCTCCCACTTCAGCACGGTGGGAGGAGGGTCATGAGGGTGGGGGGGGACCTATTAATACTATAGTGGCAGGAAAATGAGTTTGTATTCCTGGCACTATAGTGGTCCTTTAAAAAACAAACAAGAAAACAGCAGAGCAGGGCGTGCAAGTATATAGCTGCCTATATGTATGTATTTAAATTGATCCAATAAAGGTGAAACGAGAATATTGAAAAATAACTATATAAGACATTAGGATGTGTGTTTTATAAAGTTTTGGTAGTATGTGAGAAAGCCAGAGTCTACATTAACCCCTTAAGAACACATGATGGAAATATTCCGTCATGATTCCCTTTTATTCCAGAAGTTGTATCCTTAAGGGGTTAAGTCCTTCATTTCTGGCGTTGAAATGTGTGATCATTTTCATCTCAAATGTCTTTAGTTCATGAGTCTTTGAAGTTCCCTTTAACCCCTTAAGGACTGGACTGTTTTTGCGATGTTGTACATTTGCGACCAGGAATATTTTTACACTTTTCTGGTGTTTGTGTTTGGCTGTAATTTTCCGCTCTCTCATTTACTGTTCCCATACAAATTATATATTGTTTTTTTCAGGACAAAAGGGGCTTTCTTTACATACCATTATTTATATAATCTCATGTATTTTAATTTAAAAAAAATAAAAAATCTGATGAAAAATTGAAAAAAATACATGTTTTTTGACTTTTACTTGAAAAATCTTTTACTCATCTACAAAAGCGAATGAAAAAAACTGCTAAATAGATTCAAAATTTTGTCCTGAGTTTAAAAATACCCAGTGTTTATGAGCTTTTTTGCTTTTTTTTGCATGTTATAGGGCTATAGGTACAAGTAGGATATTGCGGTTTCAAAACATGCATTTTTAAAATTTATCAATAGTGACATTGTAACACTATTATCTGTCATAAATCTGTGAATAACACCCCACATGTACATATTTTTTTTAAAGTAGACAACCCAGGGTATTCAATATGGGTTATGTCCAGTCTTTTTTAGTAGCCACTTAGTCGAAAACACTGGCCAATGTAAGCATTCATATTTGTTTGTGTGTGAAAAAAGTAAAAAAACTAAATTGAACGCTAATTTTGGCCAGTGTTTGTGACCAAGTGGTTACTAAAAAAGACTGGACATACCCCATTTGCAATACCTTGGGTTGTCTTCTTTTGCAAATGGTATGCCATCATGGGGGTAATTCTCATTCCTGGGCTACCATACGCTCTCAAAGGCAACGTAACCAACCTGGCCATTTTCAATGTAAAAATATTTGACCCATGTATTTGACCTTGTAACTTTCAAAAATGCTATAAAACCTGTACATGGGGGGTACTGTTTTACTCGGGAGACATCGCTGAACACATATATTAGTGTTTAAAAACTGGAAAACGTATCACAACAATTATATCATCAGTAAAAGTGCTGTTTGTGTGTGAAAAATGCAAAAAAAGTAACTTTCACTGACAATATCATCGCTGTGATATGTTTTACTGTTTTGAATCACTAATATTTGTGTTCAGCGAAGTCTCCCGAGTAAAACAGTACCCCCCATGTACAGGTTTTAGGGTGTCGTAGAACGTTACAGGGTAAAATACAGTGCTAGCAAATTAAATTCTCTGGAATTTTGGCCTGGGTTGGCAGGCAGGTCCCTCAAATTGCAATCAATAAAATTACTGAATTATGTAAAAATATTACATAAATACGCACGTAGAATTTAAATATATATGCATATTTATATATTTGAAGTCTACGTGTATATTTATATAATTATTTATGTAATTTTGTATATGGACATATGTATATTTCGTATTATTTTTATTTATTTTTATATACATAGATATATATACAAATTCATTCTAAGTGTATTTTGATATAAATATATATATATTAATTTTAAAATACAGTTAGAATAAAATTTCATATAGCTATATAATTTTTTTAAAAATTTTTATTATTATTTTAAAAATTTTTTATTTAATTTAAATTACTTATTATTTATATTTTATAATAATATATATATACAATCTATATAGTTATTATATATATTATATATATACGTGTGTAATTTAATTATAAGTGTATTTTTATATTAATATAAGTACATATTAATATAAAAATACACTTAGTATGACATTATATATATATGATATATAGACATATATTATATAGATATAATATATGTCTATATATCATATATACACATATATAATTATTTATTTATTTTTTATTAACATTAACTTTATTTTTTTTTTTTGATTTTACACTAGCAGGGAGACTGCCTGTCAGCACAGACAGTCCCCCTGCAGGCAGCACTATGGACACCTATTGTGACCATGTGATCGCTGTGTTAAGCGATCACATGGCCACAGGGGTCCTAAATCAGTGTGGGGAGACTGTCTGGGCTGCAGGCAGTCTCCCCACAACCGGAGCCACGCTGATCGCCGCCGGGGGAACGACGGCGATCAGGTAAGTAACGGAAACCGTTAGGACGGTTCAGGACCGTCATCGGTCCGCAATGGGAAAATCCCGATGACGGTCCTGAACCGTCCTCGGTCGGGAAGGGGTTAAGAACTTTAATCTTGAGGTTTTGGATGGAGTGACCAGTCTGGGTGAAGTGATGACCAACAGGGGTACAATATCTGTTTTCCTTGTGGTTCTTGATTGAGTTTCTGTGTAGAATCATTCTGAGATGCAGCTTAGGGCCAGTTTCTCCAATGTAGCAACCTTCATCACACACTGTACACTGTATCATGTACACCACATTTGCAGATGTGCATGAATATGGTCTCTTAATGATGTGTGATTTGTTTTTGTGTCTGGCTGTGTTATTGCCACATAAATGTTGACACAGTTTGTAGAGTGATTTGTTGCATCGTACAGTACCATTCTGCGTGAGCTCTTGCTATGTAGTCAATTTGCTGCTGAAAAATCTCCGATTAGGCTGTTGTTTGAATGCTAGTATGGGGGTTCAGGAAATATTTTTTGGAGTGCGGGGTACTCTGAAATAATGGTTGTGGCTCTTTAATAATTTTACGTAGTCTTTCTAGAGTTGGGTTGTATGTAACTACTAGAGGGATGCTGGTCTCCGTCTTTTGTATCTGAGCAAATGTGCTGATGGCCTGTCTGTAGATGATACCTTGTTTTGGTGTGATGGTGATGGAAGCTGTAATTGTGGATGTAGCTGTACCGGTCTGTGGGTTTTCTATATACAGACGAATGAAGAATGCCAATGGTAACAGTTATTGTGCAGTCCAAGAAACTCCGTGTCATTTGAACTTTTCAAATCATAGTCTGTCATTTAGGCAAAAGGGCCATTTTAAACATTTAAAAAAATATATATATAGATTGGATTAGCCGTATTAGATTTGCATTAACAATGAAACAGCTGTCCATGAGTGGTTCACTGGCTTTGCATATTTTCCTACGTTGCGTTTCAAAGCAGTTGTATACAGCAAACACAGATTCAAAGGAATCCATGTTTAAAATGGAATTAGGCAAAAATGTGATTCTTTGTTTTAATTTGCTATGCCCACCCAGAATCCTTTTGCAATATTGACATCGTTGCAGCTTTGTGATTTCTGTGTGAAAAAGTCTTATGGCTTGACTGGTGTGCAGATTTCTGTTTAACATTGTAATGTATATGTATTTTTTTTTTTTTTTTTTTGCCATATCCATGGCAGCAAAACAATGTGTAGGTCCTCCCTAATTAGACAGGAACTAACTTAAATATGGGTATACTCCCTCAGTCTTTGTTCCTGTCCTATCTCTATAGGGCAGCTAGTGATCTCAGGACAAAATTTTTTTCTATTTTGCTTATCTGAGGGTCTTTACCTTCTGTCCCCAAGGGAGTTCAGCCTCTCGCCCTTGGGAAGTCTTTAGTACACGGCCCTGTGCAAAGGTGTCACCTGAAGAAATCCCCTTTAGTGACCAGGCGTTAAACTTGCAGTGACCCTAGGGGTAGGAAGAGAATAAATGCCAATAACATGAATTCCCTGCAGTGACCAAGAGGTGGTAAGATTAATTTTCTTTATGGACAAAATTCAATCCTATTTTTTTTTAAATTATCTGGCGTGTGTGTGTTATTCCTCATTCTACTACTTTACTCCATTTCTAGGTATTGATGAAATCTACAAAGACTTATAAGGCAAGTCCTTTTTACCTGGTGGTCTAGGGGTATTATGCTGTTTTTTTGCGTGTGTGTGTGTGTGTTTTTTTTTTTTTTGTTTTTTTTTCGTTCCAAAAAAGATCCAGATTATTCATCCTTTTGGGACACAAGATCATACAGACCAGGTAGAGAATATCCCAGCCATGGAGAGGATAGTCTTTCATCATAGGTGGAATATCTAGAGCAGGCTTCCCCAAACTCCGGCCCTCCAGATGTTGCTGAACTACAACTCCCATGATTTTCAGCCCATTTCATTTTATAGAGTCTTGGGAGTTGTAGTTCAGCAACATCTGGAGGGCCAGAGTTTGGAGAAGCCTGATCTAGAGGCTCTTCATTCCAAAAGAATCCCAGAGCTTTTATGACTGGTTTCCCTCCCACTCGGAAGGAGTAGGAGCATGATTATTGCTATTCCACAAGGCATGAGGGCAATCCAGAAAAGACGAATGGGTACTGAAAATCAGTCGAAGAGAATATCTTATAAAATTCTCAAACTCCTCCAAGTCACTCCTTTCAAAAAACAAGATGGCCAGGAGAGAGAGAGTAAAAAGAAAGGCCTTAAAGAAATTCCTCACAATCTTCCAGGAAGGTGTTATCACTCAAGTCCCTTGGGGTCAACAGTTTCAGGGATTTTATTACTCGCCAAAAACGCTTTAGGAGGATGGAGACTGATACTAGACTTAAACAGATTTAAAAAGTTCCTGAACATCCATACAATCACTCGTACAGGCTGTGTTCCCATAACAGTGGCTAATATCAATAGACTTGTCAGATGCCTATTTTCACATTCCCATTGCCATAGAACATCAAAAGTACCTCAGATTTGTAGTAGAAGATGGACACTTTAAATTCCGTGCCCTTACATTTGGTCTTAGCTCTGTTCTGGTCGTACTGACCGCAGAACTCAGAAAAGGGGCATTGCCATTTACCACTATTTAGACATCTTAATTGTGGCAGAAAGCAAGGATACCCTACTGATTCATGGTCAAATCTGTATTCAGTACCTTCAACTTCATGGATGGAAGATCAACAGAACCAAGTCAACTAGCTCCATCTCAGAACATGATGTACCTGGGAGCCATGTTCAACACCTTCAAAGGCACAGTTTAACTGTCACCAGAAATGGGTACAAAACTTATAAAGAAAGTCAGAGAAATGTTAGCATCCATTGTAACATCGGCAGAAAGGTACATGAGACTACTAGGTTCCATGTCCTCCACTATAGGTCTGACAAGATGGGCACAATGGAGAATGAGAACATTCCAGGGCAATTTCCTGTACCAGTTAAGATCAGGACATCTGCTACAACCCATCAAAATTCCTCCCCAGGCTCACCAGTCCCTGCTATGGTGGCTACACAAGAAAATCGATCCAGGAGAATGGAGTCTACCAAACAAAATAGAAGATAACGGAGAATGGGTATTACCACAAATAGACCTAATGGCAACAAGCAAGAACAGGAAAGTGAAGGGCTCCTTCTCCAAAAGCCTAGATCCACAATCCATTGGAAGAGATTCATTGTCAAGCAAATGGCAATTCAGCCTAAGATATGCATTTCCTCCAACTCCACGAATCTTTCCCCTGATGAGGAGGCCACGACAAGAGACTGTATCCATCATTTTCATAGCCCCATTCTGGCCAAGTAGACCATGGTTTCCTCTGCTGTGTAGAATCTGCAAGGAAAATCCATTGCAGCTTCCAAAAGTTCCTTATCTACTCCAGGGTCCAGTTCTTCATCCAAATCCAGTCTCAGTCAATCTGATGACATGGACGTTGAAAGGGAAGGGTTAAGGAAAAGGTTTTTTTTGGGGGGGTTTTTTTTTTCAAGCGGTGATTAACACTTTATTACAGGCCAGCAAGCATTCCACTTCAACAACATATTAGAGTTTGGGATGTTTTTCCACATGGGCAATGTCTAAACAGACATTCAGAGACCTTCTAATAAAGATATTCCTGATTTCTTGCAATCAGGATTGGATAAAGGTCTGAGTTATAGTACCTTGAAGGTACATCTATCAGCTCTTTTGGCACTGACTGACCATACATGGGCCTTTGACATGGATGTAGCAACATTCATGACAGGTGGATTTATCTTTAAGACTGCTATCAAGCCTTCACAACCCCATGGCACTTACGGCTGGTTCTAAAAGCTCTCAAATCTCATCCTTTTGAACCATTAGAACTGGTTTCACCTCATCTTGTCACCATAAAGACAGTCCTTCTGGTAGCCTTGGCTTTGGGAAGAAGAGTATCAGAACGACATGCTTTATCTGCTTAAGAGCCCTTCAAAGTCTTCCACAAAGAGTGATCCTAAGAACAGTTCCCAAATTCTGACCAAAAGTAACTTCATTACTCCACAAAAAATGAAGAAGTCTTACTCACAGCATTGCATTTAGAGGAACAAGACTAATTGGTTTCACCAATTCAGAGAATAATCCAACCTGGCATCTATTGATTTGGTGAGATACCTTTTTCTATTTACTTACAAAGATCTTTCTCATGGCGAATCTCTCAAAGACCATTCATTATCCCTAATGGTTCCAGAAGAGGTCTTCAAGCATCCAAAGTGGCTATCAGTAGATGGATTGTCTCAGCCATCATCCAAGCCTACAAAAATCATACCAGAAGGACTCAAAGCACACTCTACACGGACACTCTTAATCCTGGGCAGCAGCAGCCAAAGTGTCAAACTTATTTGCAAACTTGGTCTTCGGCTAATACTTTCATCAGACATTATCAAATAGATGTAAAGGCTGGTCAATTTGGTAGATCTGTTCTCTCTGCATCTAACTTATTTTTTTTTTTTTTTTTTCAGTTATTGGTTTGCGAATACACTTGCATCATTTAATCTTGATTCTGAGTTGGTGTGTGTCTGTGTGTGGGTTTTTTTTTTTTTAATTCCCTCCCTTGGTTATTGCTTGGATATCGCCCATTGTTGTACTGCCATGGATATGGCCAGGAAAGAGGAAAATATATTCACACTTACCATAATTTTATTTTCCTGGTCATAGGCCATGGCAACACAAAGAACCCACCCTAGGATATTGCTGTAAACAAGACTGAAGGAGGAGGGAGTAGGAGAGGGCATATATACCCGTATTTAAATTAGTTCCTGTCTAATGAGGGATATGGAGGAGCTACCCATTGTGCTGCCATGGACTATGACCAGGAAAAGAAAATGACTGCATTTTCCTCTATATTAGAAAATAAATTCTACACATATAAAATTATGTAAAATTAGTTAAATATATTTCAAGGGACCTGCCCAAAAACCCAGGCAGACAGTCCAGAGAATCTAATTGGCAAGCCCTATATTAAACTCTGTATCTTTCCAAAAACCCATAAAACATTTACATGGGGTGTATTATACTCTGGAGACTTGTGAGTGTTTGAGTGTTTCGAAACAGTAAAACTTATTACTATATCACCAGTAAAAGTGCAGTTTTTATGAAAGAAAATATTCAATTTTGAACAACCCTGGGTTGTCTAATTTTTCAAATGGTATGTCATGGTGGGGTTAATTTTCATTTCTGGGCAGCCATAACGTCCTAAAAGCAACATAGCCAATCTGGCAAATGGCAGTTTGTAAAAGCAGAAATTGGCGAATCTGATATTTGACCCTGTACCTTTCCAAATCAACATAAAACCTTTACTTGAGGGGTACTGTTGTACTTGTGAAACATTACTCTACACAAATGAGTGGTTTTTAGAGCAGTAAAATGTATTATACTCATAATATCATTGGTGAAAGGGCAGTTTGTGTGAAACGTGCAAAAAAATAAAAATAAACTAACACTCATTTTGGCCAGAGTTTTTGACTTAGTGGCTACTACAAAATACTGGCCATACCCCATTTTGAATGCCGTGGGGTGTCTACTTTTACAAATGGTATGCCCTTAAGGAGGTTAACTTTCATTCCTGGACTGCTCTACTGTCTCAAAGGCAACATAGGCCCAGCAAATCAATCTGGCAAATTTTTATGCGCAAACATGGAAAACTGGAAAGCCCTACATTTGATCCCTGTAAGTTTCCAAAAAACCCATAAAACCTGTGCATTTGTAGACCATTCTGAATACAAACGTGTATTTTATTTCAGTAAAATCCAACCGTATCATGACATTCACAGTGAAAATGTAATGCAGAAACTTAAAAAATAAAAAGTTCTTATACGTTTTCTCTATTTTTTTTTTTTTTAAATTAAATGGTTTCATATATAAATATTTAATATGAAATAAAAACCCTGTTTCTCCTGAACAAAATTATATAGATCTATATTGCTCAACAAAATAAAGGGAACACTTAAACAACACAATGTAACTCCAAGTCAATCACACTTCTGTGAAATTAAACTGTCCACTTAGGAAGCAACACTGAGTGACCATCAATTTCACATGCTGTTGTGCAAATGGGATAGAAAACAGGTGGAAATTATAGGCAATTAGCAAGACACCCCCAATAAAGGAGTGGTTCTGCAAGTGGTGACCACAGACCACTTCTCAGTTCCTATGCTTCCTGGCTGATGTTTTGGTCACTTTTGAATGCTGGCGGTGCTTTCACTCTAGTGGTAGCATGAGTCTACAAACCATGCAAGTGGTGGTGCAGCTCATCCAGCATGGCACATCAATGCGAGCTGTGGCAAGAAGGTTTGCTGTGTCTGTCAGCATAGTGTCCAGAGCATGGAGGCGCTACCATGAGACAGGCCAGTACATCAGGAGATGTTGAGGAGGCCGTAGGAGGTCAACAACCCAGCAGCAGGACCGCTACCTCCGCCTTTGTGCAAGGAGGAACAGGAGCACTGCCAGAGCCCTGAAAAACGACCTCCAGCAGGCCACAAATGTGCATGTCTTCTCAAATTGTCAGAAACAGACTCTATGAGGTCCCGACGTCCACAGGTGGGGGTTGTGCTTACAGCCCAACACCGTGCAGGATGTTTGGCATTTGTCAGAGAACACCAAGATTGGCAAATTCGCCACTGGCGCCCTGTGCTCTTCACAGATGAAAGCAGGTTCACACTGAGCACGTGAGTGAACCTGCTTTCAGAGGTAGCCTGACTGCCATTAGGTACTGAGATGAGATCCTCAGGCCCCTTGTGAGACCATATGCTGGTGCGGTTGGCCCTGGGTTCCTCCTAATGCAAGACGATGTTAGACTCCATGTGGCTGGAGTGTGTCAGCAGTTCCTGCAAGACAAAGGCGTTGATGCTATGGACTGGCCCGCCCGTTCCCCAGACCTGAATCCAATTGCGCACATCTGGGACTTCATGTCTCGCTCCATCCACCAACGTCACGTTGCACCACAGACTGTCCAGGAGTTGGTAGATGCTTTAGTCCAGGTCTGGGAGGAGCTCCCTCAGGAGAACGTCTGCCACCTCATCAGGAGAATGCACAGGCATTGTAGGGCGGTCATACAGGCACGTGGAAGCCACACACACTGAACCTCATTTTGACTTGTTTTAAGGACATTACATCAAAGTTGGATCAGCCTGTAGTGTTTTTCCACTTTAATTTTAAGTGTGACTCCAAATCCAGACCTCCATGGGTTGAAAAATTTGATTTCCATTTTTTAATTTTTGCGTGATTTCGTTGTCAGCACATTCAACTATGTAAAGAACAAAGTATTTCAGAAGAATCTTTAATTCATTCAGATCTAGGATGTGTTATTTTTGTGTTCCCTTTATTTTTTTGAGCTGTGTGAGAGTGCACTTAATATGAAAGAGGTGAATTATGGTGAACAGCAAATTTCAGGTTTTCTTTTGATCACAACTTGTACAATTGGCCCAGTCCTAAAGGGTTTAAGCTGGAGTTTGAAGGGTTATTTGCCAAGTACCCATTCTTTTTCTTCCGTAAATCAGATTGATATTGGAGCAGCGGGTGTGATATTTAGTGTGTATTAGATAAAGCTTGCCCTGCTCATCGTGCAAAGCATTTCCTGTGTGCTAGGGTGGTAGTAGACAGATGGGAAGATATACCTTCCTAGTCCTGTCCAGTCTCTGTCACTGGAGGGAATGGGACAGCACTGAGGTTTTTACACCATCTGAAACTGTTCCTGCAGCTCTGCAAATAAAGCTGGCTAAACTGTAGATGACACTGCCCAAGGCTCCTGGCTCCATAATCTTATTTTAACTCTAAGGCACACAAGTGCTGAAAACGGGCACCTACTAGTGTTCAAGTGCTTACTCTTTCTAACAGTAAATCAGTCGCTGGGTATGGCGTGTTGTTTGTGTGTGTGTGTGTGTGTGTGTGTGTGTGTGTGTTTTTTTGTTTTTTTTTGTGATGTCTGCTGGATCATTTTCAACTTGGGATAAATACTTCAGATTTCTGTATCTCTTGGTTTTAATGTTTTGATTTTTCTTATGTGCCTCCTACTAGAACAGATCAAATCTGTAAGATATTATATAAATCCTATATTGCATGATATGTGTACCTGTAAGGTTCCCATTTTAAAACTACACATTCGATTTTAAAATGGAATTTTCTCTAGATTTGATCTGTAAATCCCAGGACAATAAAACCTTTCCTGTGTGTATTTGGAATGTAGTGCATAAACCCCTATGAATTTTACTCCAATTTTTTCCATAACATGTAGGCCTACAGTAGAGGCAACCTTTCTGATACATTGCCAGAATGGAAGTTTTAGTCCACATTATCTAGCGAGCCAAAGGTTGCCTACCTCAGGTCTAAAGAATGAGCAGATGATCTTAGATGTTGAGTACAGCTGCAATCCATTCTGTTTGTTTCTATTTACATGTGAAATCTAAAAATTATTTATTAAAATTTTGCAGAATCCATGGAAATGAAAGCTTTTCAGATAACAAGCTATAGAAATGCTATACGGAAAAACAAGACTCTACCAGTTAAATCAGTTCAGATTTTGCGTCGCTGGCTGTCTGATAATTGTTTAGATGCTTATCCAAATGAGGAGGAGCGGAAAAAACTGGTTAAGTTAACTTCATTAACTGAAACACAAGTGAGTGTGCAATCTACTTTCTGTATTTGAGATGACCTTTGAACCAAATAATTGTGTAACTGCATTTTATTTTTTTGGGAGACATAGGATGAAACCAATAGAATATGCATGTTGATCTGTTCAAATTCTGGCTTACTCCTTTCTCCCTACTAACTTCATCACTATCAACTTTGCTAGCTACCTTTTTTTTTTTTTTTTTTAATGAAATGATTGTTCAAATAAACATCTCTCCATTGTTCTCCTGTCCCTATATTCCTGTGACTTGACTCAGTGGTGGACCTAACATTAATTTTTTGGTACCCCTCCCTTATCACAAGAATGGCCAAAAGGTAGATCACCATCTGTCCTAAATCTCCCACAATGCTTTCACATCTGGAAATCTACAATTTAATATACTTACAGGGTTGTATTTAGCACTGAGCAGTGTTTGTGTGTTTGAATGTAAGCATGTTTTTATATGGCGTTTTGTGTGAATGTAGGGGTGTGTTGGTATGTAGTATTGACGCTTGAATAAAAACATGAATTTTGTTTTTTGATTATATATTTTGCTATATTTTTTGGTGTTTAGTGTTGAGGTTTGAATGCAAGGGTGTATGTCTGTGTAGTGTTGGCATTTGAACGCTGAGATGCATGCAGAAACACACACACACACACACACACAATGATACACATGCAGATTGAAAGACACACATATTGACACATGGAGATACACAATGACACACAAACATACAGATATATACTGACACACTGTAGTGGAGCCCTAGTCTGGACCGGGCATTTCCTCCGCTGGATCACCAATAGTAGAACTCAGCAACAAGATCTTGTCAAGTAAATAGTCTACCTAACTGGACA
Organism: Pelobates cultripes; assembly: GCA_933207985.1. Taxonomy (NCBI): domain Eukaryota; kingdom Metazoa; phylum Chordata; class Amphibia; order Anura; family Pelobatidae; genus Pelobates; species Pelobates cultripes. Next base: position 250,760,263 of record OW240913.1, read on the forward strand.
ACACACCGTTCTGGGAGTACAACTAACTTTATGCTGACATACACTATTCTGTCCCCAAGCATCAGGAGACTACACCTCAAGAACACAGGGGTTTGAGGTGTATGAGAGATAATTGAGCTCAAATTAGGATAACTCAATTATCTCTAAAATACATAAACTTACACACATTTTAAAATATCCCAACGAATACAGGAACCCCACAAAAAGATATCCCTGAATAGCTCTTATCTGAGCACCCAACATATCAAAAATGCTCTCGGTTCAGTTTGGTAGAATGAAATTGCTGTTGGAGTAAAGTTTTGACCGACTTGCCATGGGGTGATTGGCCAAAACTGTTCCAGAGGGCTGGGCAGGATGGCGAACACAAACACTCCCCCTGGCTTTTAGGGAGCAAATGCTCCCCTCAGTCGGTAGATCATATCTCCCAAACGTCGTTTATATAGGTGGTCGGGAAATAGAATGGGCAGTGGTACGAACTGCACCCGGGTTCGCACACTCGTGTGCCTGAAAACCATTCCAGGCATTCGACGTGTGTTCAGGAGACAAAATGGCCGCCACACACCGACTACATGTGTTCAGTCATGTGTTAATTGGTGGTCAACAGCCAGGGTAGGTCTGTGTTCGAGGAGGTATAAAAGGGGGACCACACACCAGTCATTTGGGAGACAAACAAGGAGGTACGGATAACCGAACACAAGGGAATGCCACCACCTACTCATCCCTGTTTGAAGTGATGCATCCCTGTCCAGTCCACTTTGGTTTCTAGGCTATACACTGTATCTCTCCGTGCCGCCACTTTTTTTTTTTTTTTTTTTTTTTTAACAGGTCTTTTCATATTCTGTGTAAATGATCTACTAGGTACTCACTGTAATGTTGATTTCTAAAACACTCTTTTCACTAAAGTGTAAATTGTTTCTCAAGCTCATCTACAGTTAACCATGACTTATTAGCAGGTTTATCCCATAGATCCATTCTTGAAATTTGCTGTTTTCAATCTAGTATGATTTTAAAGTCTACATTATCTTACCTTGCAACTTTTCTATGTCTTCTGTATTCTACAGCTATCTCACATTTTTATAAATTGCATACCTCCAATATCTTTATTCAGATGTCAATGTCCTTTACACTGTATGCATTTTCTAGGTTTCATTTTAGTTTGTAAACGATCATACATCTCTTGTTTCTAATGACCCCAAGGGGTTTGTTGCCTAATGTATTTCACTGTACAAATTTATAGAATGTATGTGTTATATAAAGCTGTTGAAAATTAAGATTTTAAACAAGTTTGTTAATACGCTAACTTCTTGATGTAATGCACAACTGCAGTGCAACAGATTTGCCATAACTGAATTAATGTTGTTGTGAATGGGGGAAATCATTAGCATAAAGAATGTGCTTCTAGCGGAGATCACTACTCTGCCTAGCAAGTGTGTGGATTGCTCCTCTGGATATTTAATTTGAAATCTTGAAATTGCTATGCCCTAACTTTATAGTCAATATATTTTTGCAACATGAAGTTGATAAATATCCCCACTGTGTCCCTAAAATTAAATAAACAGTGTTGCCAAATATCTTCCATCTAAATTTTAGTGTGTTCAGGTGCAGTCTTTGCACCTACACACAAGTGCAACTGCTTTGAATATTTTTGCCGCTCTTTCAGAGACTGCCACTATAAATTTGTTCCTAAATGGAAATTTCCCTGAAAATTCACTACATTACTATGAAGAAAGCTGTCACTGTTTAGATAAATGTATTCAAAATAAAGATTGAATTGAACCACTAGTTTTCAGAAGAATTGAACCACTAGTTTTCAGAAAACTTTGAAAAAGATTCCCCAGTATCCCACCATTCCATAAAAGTATGTTTAATATACCCTTGCTATCAATCATGTTGGAGAATGGGGAAAATAGGACCTTCCTTTTTTTAAGGTGGTTCGTGTGAATTTTGAGTTGAAATGTGTACAAACATCTCAACTTTCATTGTCCTAAGACTATAACTGCCTTTTGTCCTTTTATGCTTGCAGATCTTTAACTGGTTTCATAATGCCAGACGTCGTATTTTACGTGATATACTAATTATGAAAGGAATAGATCCGGTCCAGCTTTGTTTTAATCTAAAAGGAGCAAAGAAAAAGCAAAGGTTTCAAAAATCTTCAAAAACAAATGTAATGGCTGCCACTCCTCTTCGGTCTACAGTTGCTCCAGTGTGTCAGACCTTGTATGATTTCAAACCTTTTTATGTGTTGCTTAAAGTTAGTCATGATATCCTACTTCAAACTATGACTGAAGAATGTAGCTCTAAAAGTGATGTTGTGAATCAGCCGAATGTGACTTCTGTGACAGAAACCATACATTTAGAGGAGGAAATGAGCAGACTACAGCTCCTGGCTGATGTTGCCTCACAACGTAAAGAAGAAATGGAAGTTGAAAAAGCCAAAATGGCGGCTGCCTTCAACATCCTTGATCAAATAGAGCCTTGCCATTCTGAAAATATAAATTGACAGCTTGTTAAACCTTGATCCATGCATCAAGTGTTGGTGCCAGTGAGTGGGGATAAAGAAAAGTATGGAATTGAATGGTTATGCAGAAAGAATCTCCACCTCACTGTAACCATTCTGAAAAAGTAAACCTTAAACCTTATGGACTAGTGGAGATTCTTATGATCAGGGTTGTTCTATGGGGAGGGGGAATATCTGAATGTCTGTTTTTAATTCATATACTTGGCTGATTTAAGCATAACATCTATTCATGCTAGCCTTTTTTTTTTTTTTTTTTAACTACCTCTGACATACTCGGTACCATTTTTATATGCTGCATTCTTTGTAAGTCAAGTACCATGAGCTTGTGTAGGCTAAACTGAGTTTATATTGAAACTTCTGTTCACTTTTAGAAACTTACTCTGCAGTTCAATTTCTTTCAACACTGTTCACATTTGCAATTTAGTGTAAACCATCCTTTTAGTGCTAACTGGACTTTAGTATCCTTAATATTTGCTTTATACAGACATACTTTAAATAGTCTTTCTCTTGAACTTCAATCAGGCATTTTTTTTTTTTTTTATGTATAATAAATATGGTCCTCTAGGAAATTATGGTCTGCCTACTTATTTGGTGGCCACAGCATTGAAAGTAAATACATATGGTTAATTTGAGTGAATCAACCTGCTCTATACACAATAACAAAGGTTGGTTGTTTATTTAGGATGTTATGATGATAAAATAAATGTGGGGGATGGGAGAGGAGACTCGTTGGGCAGAGCAGAAATGCAAAATTTCAAAATGTCGCCATTATCTCGGGTAAAGTTTTAACCTATATACAAAGAGAGGAAGGAGGGGGTGGTGGAGCTACCTTATTCTGGTAGCTAAAATTTAAGGACATTACGTACATACTTGTAAATATTTACGGCCTAAATCCATCTCCTTGCAGATTTCTGAATAAATTATAAAGAAAATTTGACTTAACAGCAGTCAATGATAACATAGATAAGAATAATAGAATTAAGTAATCCTCCTGCACTGAACCTTTTACTACTAAAAAAAACTTTTTGCTGGAGAATACAGCACCCTGAGGAAAGGGACTATTTGTTTTATGCAAACATCATACATATATATATAATATATAATTATTTTTTTTTTTATCTATAGCAAATACCTTGGTGTAAATCCTTAATACAAAGATTGGATCAATAACTTGGAAATAAAGTTTTATTGAGAATACCATAGAGAGGCTCTAAAAAAAAAAAAAAATTGTCTAGATCATCCAAGCTCTTTTCTTTTTTGTACTTTCAGGAAAAGAACCCTCCTGGCCTACATGGGAACAAGATCTATATTATAGAGATTAAAGACAATTGGCTCTAGGAAATAATTCTGGTTAGGAAAAATATTCACTGTAGGGGTTTGATAGAAACTCACTACAAACTCATACATAGAGGTTATATGGTCCCGACTAGACGATGTAGGATTCATCCTTATGTTGGCATTCTGGAGCAGAGAGAGGTTCATTATTGCATATATGGTGGAAGTGTAAAGACCCGTTACTAGGGATCGACCGATATAATTTTTTTTTATTTTTTTTGGAGTCGATACCGATAATCTGTGAACTTTCAGGCCGATAACTTAACGATATTCTGTACATGTACCATTTTGCTAAAAAAAAAAAAAACTTTCCGTTTTGGGATTCTCCCCCTACCCTTGCCACATTTAGCAAATTGCAGAGCAAAAAACGGGGAGCAAGAGAATACGTTGGGTCCCCGCTAAGTTCTCAAGCTGGTTTGAGCTCATCCTGTGCCATTACAGAGAGAACATCTCTGAAACATATCAGACTGGTCACACCCATACAGACAGTTAAGATCAGAAATGCCAGCAAGGTTCCATTTAGCAAATTGAAAGAATGGTAAGATCATATAGAGATTGAAATAGTTTACTATGAATGGGAAGTCTGGAGGGTGGTTGTGAGATTCTTGACTTTTGTATGCCTTCTAGTATGGTTCTTATCTGGTAGGATAAAAAGCTTGGCTTGTTAGGCCACTGAGTAAGCATGTATTGTTATATATCGGTTAAGTACAATTTTATAGTATTAAATAATCATTTTTAATGTGGTAAAAGGTGAAACTAAATATACATTCCATTGTCAAATGTTCAACTATGTCAAACTATAAACCTGTTGAACAACTGAAATGCACATAGGATTTAACAGTGTTTGCAGAGAGAGATAGTTGGGAGAGTTTCCGGTTGTAAGACAAAAGATTACCTAGTCCATTGTCATGTCTTAGAACAATAGGGCAGGAGTAGATAGACGGGAGGGTGTTGTCAGAAATATGTGAAATTTCTGAAAGCAAAATCAGGACAGGTGATCAGCAGCAATATTTTGACTTCTATGAACATGAACACAGGTTAAAAAGAACTGATTATTAGCAGTCAACCATGTTAATTTACAAAGGAATTGTATTATGGTCAGTGACAATGAGCGTCTCTTGTTTATTATGAGGCATGAAGCCAGGTTATTCAAGAAATATCTCACTGTCTATAATGTACCACAAGACACTGCAGCTGCCACAATTGGGTGAAGCTCAAAGAGAACCGATGTAGTAGAAAAACCAGGTATGCAACTGCCAATTGCTCCAGAGTCATTCATCACTAAAAATGGCTGCAAAGCCTGTGGTGGATGCTGCATCAGTCCATATAGTAAGTGATCTGTTAGTTAACTGTGGTATGAACATTCTCTTCCCATTCCAGGTAAGGAGGAATTCCCGCCACATGAGCAAATCTGAAATGGCGTGTGGGTCTAGTGCAGTGATGGCTAACCTTGACACCATGAATAGTTTCTGGGCTACATTTCCCATGATGCTCGGCTAGCTTTTAGAATCTTAAAGCTAGCCGAGCATCATGGGAAATGTAGTCCAGAAACTTTTTATGGTGTCAAGGTTAGCCATCACTGGTCTAGTGTGATACGGCTATTATCATCATGCTGGAGAACAGGTAATAGGCAGAGTAAGCATGATATAAAGGATCTGGTTTGATGAATAACCCTCAAGGGAAAAATTGAGTGATCCTAAAAAAAGATTATAGTTCCTTGTGATTGCAAGAACCCAGCCGTATATATTGGTCGATTATACATCAGGAATACCTCAACTTTGTCATTGGAGAGGCTGACTCGCATTGCTACTGAGTCCAATTGAACACCTAGGAAATTAATAAATATGATCAGGTCCCTCAGTTTCTTGTGGGAAGACTGGAACACCCAAGTATTTGAATATTTGGACTGTAACCTGCAGACTGCGTGGGGGATGCCAAACAATACCCCGATATATGTTCAGCAATAACTCCTGAGAACAGGGATACCACCCATGCATAGGCTTGTTGGGTTTTTTGGGGGCTAAAAGGCCACATTTGGCAGGTGCACATATCCGTTTTCCAGCTTGGAATTTTGACATGTAGTCAGCCTGCACCCATGTCCTATTTGGGACATTTTTTTAATGTATTTTACTCCCATCAAACCATATATTTTTCAAAACTAGACAACCCAGAGTATTTTAAATGGTGGCATTTTAACACTTTTCCTGCACTGAATTTACCACCATCCTTTGTCAAACCTTTGGGTAGTAATGTTTTTGTTGGGGTTTTTTTTCACACACTGGGTATTTTAAATTGTGGTATTTTAACACGTTTCATTCACTGAATTAATGAATTAACATATCCTGTTATGTGCCACTGCCAAACAACACCCCAATATGTGTTCAGCAACTTTTCTTGAGTACAGTGATACCACCCATGCATAAGCTCGTGTTGTTTGGTGGCTAAAAGGCCACGATCGAGACTTGTACATGTCAGTTTTTCAAATTGATATATAGGTTTACTTGGCCTATCTTCAGTCTGGCATATTTATGCATCCTCCAGTTAATGTTACCATCATGAAAGTATATATTTTTATAATTTATGAATTCTGCTTTTTATGTTACTGACAGACATTTTTCTAACCAAATGTGCAGGTATCAAATGCACCTTTAGCAGCAATCTCTAAACTGAATCCTACAAAAAGAATCTAACTAGAGATTTGGGGGAAGGAAACTGACTAACAAAAATTTGCTGCTTTCAAAAGAAACAAAAAAAAAATTCAGGAACAAGAATTACAAAAAGGCATGTTCTGTGTGGTAGAGCTTAAAACATGTTACAATACACAAGGGCAACCGGGACAGTGATAAAGGTTGTCTGTCCTTTTCCCTTTTTTATAACAGACCCGGCAACGTTTCTGGGAATTGTTTTTTTTTTTTTTTGCAGTTTGCGGTATCTTAAAAATAAAATGTGTTGCACCAAAACTGGACTCCTCAGGAACCGTTGTTGGAACTTGACCATCTCCATAAATGATTGTGGAAATCAGCTTGAGCTGAAATTGGAGAAAGGTGGTTTTTCAAGGATTCATTTTTTTAAAAAAAGTAAAAATTAATTGTGGGTTGCTACTTGCAACAGATAGCCAACTTTTTATACCAGGCTTTTGTTTTTCTTAAAATAAGATATGGCTGCATCAGCTGATCAGCCAAATCAACTACGTGTTATAAGTCCTGATGCAAACAGGTTTGGTCTGTACTATGCCTCGGACAGTGACGTCTGACATGCTTTTGTCATAGATGGTGGTTAGCATGTTAACATCCTTCCTGTCCTTAAATTTTACTGCAAGCACTTCAGCTTCGCGCAGAGCTTTACAGTCATCTTTTTAAATTTGGCCTATATGAGAGGTCTGGGTAAGTCTTTGGCGTTTTTTCTCACAGTGCTGCAGGCTAGTGTCTGCAAACCATAAAAACACTGACACTGTTATAAATATTGTCAACATAAAGGTGGTAACCTTTATTGAACAAGTAGATCAGTAGGTCCCAAACAAGTTTCCCACTTGTCCCCAGAGAGTCAGGACAGCCAGGAGGATCCAATTGACTATATTTACCCTCATTTACACAAAAGGTAAATGTACTGCCACTTTCGCTTTCGCACCATTTATAGAATTTTACGCCATACCTATAGCGCTTTGAGGGGATGTATTGTTTCATTAGGGATTCATCAATGGATAAATTAAATGGATACATTTTGTTTGGGAGTATAAACTTCAGAAAATTTGTGCTAAGATGGTCTACCAGTGGGCATATTTTATGAAGCCTATCATATTGGGGGTGATCTCGGGGGTGATAGAAGGTATTGTCATTAAAATGTAAATATCTCAGCAGCAACTCATATCTTGCTCTAAACAAAGTTTGGGAGTACGCTGGACTAATGCATATAGGATTGAGCATTGTAAGAGCCCATCATTTTTTAAGTTCAGGGACATCTGTGGGATGCCAATAATGCTCCCTGACTGGAGCATAGCTACCTGGATTGGTATCAATAAATTGGGTATCATATAAATTAGTCTGGGAAGCAATCTCCTCCCAGATGGTAACCCCTAAAAATAGCTCCATATATTGCATAGGAGAGAAGTAGAGAAGTTATCCACATTAACATTAATGCTTGCGTTGGCACTAAAAAGGGGGATGTTGGGCTCAGCTAACTGTGGAGGTACCCAGTTCTCCTCCACATTTGGTATAGCAGGGAAAGCACAGCTTCTTTTTGCAGCCGGCTCACACACAGATGACCTGTCACTAGACGTGTCAGAAAACTGACCTGGGTCAAAATCAGACACAGTTCCTTAAGGGGTTACATGAAAGAACAGAAATGTAAAGGTAATGCATTTGTCCTTTCGTTTCGTTTATATTTTGTATGTAGAACTTTTGTTTACGTTTTAGTAAACGAACACGAAAAAGTAAAAAATTTCAGACAAGATCATATTCGGACGAAAACGAATGCACATGTCTACTATTTAATAAAATTAAAGACTCATGTGTTAGTCCATTGAAAATGTTAGAAGCACACATCGCGATCCAGAAAAACCACCCTTTTGTGACAATTTTCAACTAGTCTCCCTGCTCTTTATAGTTACTAAATAATTAACCATGATATTGGCTAATAACTTAAACAATTATTTCACCGACCTAGTTTCCCAAGAACAACACCAGACGTGCCCTAGATCTCATTCAATTAGTTAGAAAAAAATACAATTCTATGCCTTTTCATTGTTCTTCCCACAAGAAGATATTTGCTAGAATTAATTGGCAATATATGGAGGCAGTCCTCCTTTTAATATTACAAATGGCACTAAGCAGGACCTCCCATTTTCAACACAGATTTTGATTATAGCTTTAGAGTCTATAGTAAAAAAATATCCAAAATAATCCCAAAATCAGAGGAATACCTTCCTGAATTGGCAAAAAACTACTTTCCCTTTTTGCAGAAGACATTCATATAACACTAACAGATCCGACTGTCTCTCTCCCAGCAGTTCATGCTCTCTCGAATCAGTATGGAAAAATAGCATACTATAGAAACAATGCAACTAAGACACAAGTGCTCCCATTTTATATATAACAGAATGTGCTAGCTACACTCCGTATGCCCTACCTTTTAGTTTGGCGCACAAAATATATTAAATATTAAGGTATTAAATTAACACTACACCCTCACTCATTCAGGAAAATCACAAAAGTCTATTAAGAAAACTTCACACTCAACTTAATAATTGGTCTTTGCACAATGTTTCTTGGGTTGGTCGCATTCACTCCATCAAGATGAGCGCACTTCCACTTTTTTTATTCTTGTTTAGAACACTTCCTGCTCAACTTCCTAATTCTCTTTTACAAAGCTCCAAACATATATTAATTCCTACTTCCAAAAAAAACAAAACAACCCCCACATTTTTAATTGAAGACCCTTTGTAGACTCCCAAAACATCAAATGCTATTATGTGGCATCCATTCTAGCCCTAACATTATCTTCACTCAATAAAATCAAGGTACCATTATGGTAGTGTGTATTTAACTCCGTATACTGATACTCAATTTTATGGCAGGACAGGAGGCTTCATATTTGCTTTTCCTTCTTTACTGAAACCTCTAGCAGCAAAGAAACAGTTAACAGAACTTTTCAAAACAACCAATTAGAACAAAGCAACAGTAGTATAAAACCCCTAAGCAGACTCTTCCACTTCCTCTTTCTTTGCTGCTGCCTCCAGGTGAGCACTCACCAACTCAGAGTTGACTCTGCTCTTGGTTGTTTTTTTATCCTACATGCTGCTTGTGCTTGTTTATTTAAACAGTCTATTTAATCATTCTATTTGCTAGGTTTGTTTAGGCAGCTTAATTGCTGGTCTTATTTAGGCAGGGTTCTTGCTGGATTTGTTTTAACAGTTTGTCTGCTGTGTTTATCTAGGCAGTCTATTGCTGTGTTTATCTAGGCAGTCTATTGCTGGGTTTATCTAGGCAGTCTATTCTGTGTTATTTCCTATACCACTTCATGCTATGTAGCTGCTGTATCACTTGTTAACATCTGTTGCTGTATTTAGGCTATTTATCTGATAGATTCTGGATACTGCTCATTGATTTATTGTGATTCTGGGTTACTTTATGCAGTTTTTCTCACTCTGCTATATGGGGAATGGGTGTCCCTGCTATGATGCTTTGCTCTGCCTGTAATCTGTTTCCCCTCCCCCAGGTTCCCCTGCTGGTCTCTGTCGCCCATACCCTTTCTCCCTTATTCCCCACCTGCTCCCCGCATCCCCTGGCCGCTTGCTGAGCAGCTTTTTCAACCGTGGCAGTGCCGCGCGATCACCACGCGGTAGGCCGCGCTCGTTTTTTTGCGGCTGCGGCGGCCATTTTGTTGGAGCTGCGGTGGCCATTTTTCGGAGACGCATGGGCTCTGTGCATTGCGAACAGCCCAGTCTCACACACCAAACTGGCCTGCTGTGGCCACCCTCCCTCTCCCCATATCAGGGGAGAAAGCCCAGTTTTTCAGCTATCCCCCTACTTACTGTGCCTGTCTCATATGCTGCATATGTAACAGATCCTGAATAGCAGGATCTGTCCCAGGCACTCTCACAGCTCACAACTGCAGCTTACTATGATGTCTGATGCAATGTGACTATGTTCTCTATCTTAGCAGTAGACTTGTCACGCTTTTTTTACTAATTAAATGTGAATCTCATATTTAAAGGGGCATGTTACTGCTCAAATAAAAAATCATTGTTTACAAAAATCATTGTTTAACAAGACTATGCCACATGTGATATATGCTAATCAAGTCTTTCTCTTAAGGTTCAGTCATTTTCTCAAAAATTTAAATGGCCTGTTTTTCAGCACCTAGCTCCCCTGCCTAGGATTTACTGCCCTTCCTGCAAGGGACTTAAACTTTTCCACTATACATACACTTCAAAAGTATATCCTAATATAATACCTGAGTGGTCTGTAGATGTGAGTCAGCTTCTAGCTGTTTGGACCCTTCTACCCCTCGGGGGGCTAACAGGCACCACATACAGCCCTGTTATTATGGGGATGACCCCCCCGCCCATCCATATTTCTGGTCTACACGCTACTGGTAGTGTGACACCATTGTGGGCTGGGTGACCCCCTCCCTCTGGCAACTTGGCTACCAATGAGTACCCTGGCTGGCTCTACGGCATCCTGTAGGATTAATGCTGAGGGTGACCCCCTCCTGCTTCCTACACTAATGCTCCGGCAATGTCCTGTCATTATCATACCGAGAGGGAACCCCTCCTACAGTCTGCACTGCTGGACCTGCAGCGTCCGGGTATTCCCATAAAAGAAGGTACCCCTCCCACTGATTGAGCTTCTGTTCTTACAGTGCCCTGCTATACGCAGATACTGAGGGTGACCCCCTCCTGTGGACTACTCTGCTGGACCTACAGGGTCCTGTTATAACCTTAATGAGGGTGACTCCCTCTCGCTGACTACACTACTGGGTGTACAGACCTCTATGATACCACACTGAGGGTTACGCCCTCTTACGTACAGCACTGCTGGATCTGCAATGCCCGGTTATGGTTATATGAGGGTGACCCCCTCCTGCCGTCTGCACTGCTGGACCGGCAATGTCTGATTACTTTATTATACGGCTAACCATTACGGCACTACTGTACCTACAGTGTCCGATTGAGTTCAGACTGAGGGTGACACGCGGACACAGATGTTTCCTCGAGATGTATGGCGCGTTACAGCTTGGAAAGCGGAAAAGACTAAATTCCCATTGGGAATGGACCGATATGACTTATAGGTATCGCCTGGTTGGTTTGAGAACCGCAAAACGGCCCCTGTCCAAGCTGGACATCAAACTGACGGATTTGGCATCCAAGTGCTGGGTCTGCTCTCCAGGGTTACCCTCACGTACAAATTGAGCTGACACGTCTCTATTCATTGTGTTTCCCCTTAACTAGCCCCAGAGGTCTCTCGGACCGTGCCCGGACTCAGGATCAAGGTTGCGGAACCTTGGACCGTTCCATGAGCGATACGCATGACCAAAAGAGGCGTCCATTCCGAAGTTGCCCTGCTGGGCAAAGGATGCGGTGGAGTGGACTCCCGCCCCATCCCCACGCTACATGCTCCCAGTGCATATGTCGCCTGTTGACACTTCGAGACGGAGGGCACTCACCCCCTCAGAGCTGCTCGGCGTGGACGATTGGTTCTCTCCCTCAACTGGACATGAGAGAAACCCGCATGGATTTCGCCATCAACATGGACATATTGAATCTGACTCACTCTCAGTCAACCCAGTTTCTGGTCTTTCATGGAATATTCGGTCCAGTCGGTGCTCCGCCTCCGAGGACCAAGATGTCCGTCTTCAAGGATAATACCAGGCATATGCTCCGCAACCCGCGGGTCACACTTAGGGGCCCAACCCAGTCTATTGACCGGTTGTTATTCGCCATGGAGGCCATACCTCCAGGATCTGGTAATATCAGCCGCTCCAACATGACGCTTTCTCTGGTCTTCGGCCTGGTATGACCGAATCATGTGACCTTCGGACGAAGCTCATCTAAAACTCAATTGATGACTCCGACATAGGGGGACCTGGCCTACCTAGGAGTTTCGGACCCCAACCAACTTCGGCCTGGACCCTGGAGTCAGGAGGAGGGACCTCTTCATGCCAACTGCATGGAACTACCTGCAGGTTTGTTCACCATTCGCAGCTTCCCCAGGGGAAGTAGTATTGTTTGCTACCTTCCAGCATGAACTTATCACCGGTTGCCCACAACGGACTGCAGTGGGATCACACGTAGGATCGCTATCTATAGCTTCTGGACAAGTATTCGTCATTTGTGACAGAATGTCTGCGGGACAAGACACTCATGTGGCGGATGGCTTCACCCGACCATGGAGAGAACCCAATGATTGATTGCCTCACCCTCTGGGGTCTTGAGCACTGGCATGATTACATTCGGTGCGAACTGCCATACGGAGCGGTTCTCCAGCTGGCTGCCGGACCCTCAGCGAGACGAGGGACGCGTTTTCCAAGCTTGGTCTCCTTTGGGGCGTACGCATCCCGTTTACCTACAGGATACTTTGTGCTTTGCTTCAGACCGAATTTCTGGAAGTGTTGTTTCGCCTGGCCACACCACTTCGGAGGAGTCCTCCATACTTTCCCCTTTTTGATGGAGTTTGCCATGGGAAGGCAATCTACGACTCCCTGTCTCTTAATGTCCCGTGTGGGATCCACAGGGGTAGCCTGCCAGGACTGGTGTCTGGAGAGATGTTTGGGTCCCTATGACGGTCCTTATCATGGCTGTCCCCATTGTCTGGCTGAGTTGCCCTCTCAGGGTAGGATCGTATGGGGCCATTCACGTCCTATGTCAGCTAGTGGACGACTCATGTGCGTTTTCTCAAGATTCTGGCATTTCTAAGGATCTCTTGGTCTGCAGTCTACCAAGAGGAGTATACCATACGGGAGCCCTATCTCTCGCTATTCCTCAATTCTAGTGGTATCGTGTGTTCTGCATTTCCTTGAGGAATGACCTGATGACAAGGACTTGCCTTGCGCCAGTTCTTTCTGCTTACGGTTTTTCCCAGTACATCTTGTATTTCATCGCGTTCTGACGTCATGGTATCGACGTAGTGTCTTCTTCCTTCTTGCCGTTCAGTACATCGGCTTCTGCTCCACACATTTCATTTCTATTCATCCTCTTTGTCATACCCCTATTCTCCGGATAGGCCACGGCTCTGTTGGCAGGTTGTACATGACCATGTAGATCCAGGATCTGGTTCTTTCGTCCGTCTACTCATGGACAGATGTTGATTTCTGCATATGGCCGTTTTGGACTGTTTCTGCATCTTCGCTCGCCCGTTGGATTTGGTGGATCCTCTCGTTGGCTGACCTTGAGAGTTTCTCTGGGACACTTTTGGTTCGGGGTGCTATCACCTCAACAACTTTGGAAGCCATTGGGTCCCTTCTGCATTTTCTCTACACCGCTGCTTGGTTTAGGGATTTGGTTTTTCCATTCTCCTTTTATTTCAGTCCTCTATCTCATATTGCTTCTGGTTCTACTATTTGGGCGTTAAAATTGCAAATATGAAGCCTCCTGTCCTGCCATAAAATTAGGGATTATTCTAGCCTCGGTGAGGGAATAATCTAAATTTTATTAAAGACAGGAGGCAAATATTTCCCCCCCTTTTTTAAGTTCCCTCCCTGGATTTGGGTCTTATTCTATTATAAATAATTGGGGATATTGTTATGTTTTGTGAATGCATGGTTTTACATAATAAAAATAATAAAAAATATTTCTATTATTCAGTGATTGTCCGTGTGTGTTTTATTCATCATGTTTGTGTTGTAATTATGTTTTGTCAATGTCTTTTAGTTTAGGTACATACTAGATACTAGGTCTTAATAAGATCTGTAGACTTTGTTTATTCATCAGGTATTATGATGTGCAAGTGATATTGTATGGATATAACATCTTGCCTTGACAGTTTACTTTCACAATGTTTTCTGTTTTCTTGCAGTGTAATCTGTTTTCTCTCTGGGCTTGACAATTGTTTCTCTGGATGTGTCTGCTACAAGGCGGATTCGTTGGTTTCCTTGCTCTCCTGCTCGACCTCATCAAAGAAAGAGGAAGTGGAAGAGCCTGCTTAAGGGTTTTATACTACTGTTGCTTTGTTCTGATTGGTTGTTTTGAAAAGTTCTGTTAACTGTTTCTTTGCTGCTGGAGGTTTCAGTAAAGAAGGTAAAGCAAATATTGGCCTCCTGTCTTTAATAAAATTTAGATTATTCCCTCACCGAGGCTAGAATAATCCCTAATTGTTGTGGACTTCATTTTCTTTCTGCCCAAAGCTAGACAACATTTTGGCAACCACTCGACTTACACTACACCTTTGGAAAATATGGATATTCAAATTTATTGAACTATGCACCTACTTATATATTGCTCCACTCAGTACTTTACAATTGCATACACTTGATCTGGATTTACAACAGTGGCAATTATCCAACATTTATTTCCATACAAAACATAAATAAGGCTTATATTATCTTTCTCTGAATTTCATGAACCAGGGGACCCTAACTTCGCATTTTGTTTTTCAAAATTATAATTAGGACCCAATATACATATGAAACCACTATCTACATGTTATAAACTTCTATTGAATACGAATATCCCAAAGAAACCAGCTTTCACAGGTCAATGGGAAGCGAGAAGCAAAATTGCAACAATCATTCACACTTGAAGAATGGGACAAAGCTCTTTCAGCCATGAAAGGGGTGTTCAATATCTCACAGGGAGACTAGCAGAAAGGTTTTGTTTTGATTGGATTTGACCCTCAATCGACTAAATCACATTTAATCTTCATACCATGATAAGGTCTGGTGATACCAGGCAAATGGGGGTTACATGCTGCAAAACTATTTTCATACTGGTAAAAAATCCAATCTATCCTACAGAAGCTGTTAGAGACAACACTCTTTCTTCAGCCTCAAACCTATCTTTTTTCAACATGCTACCAGGCTTGATCTTGGCTGCACAGCAAATCTTAGCACTCCATGTTCTTCCTGCTGCAATAAACAACATCATACATCATTGGAAATCTACTACAATACTCTCAATAGCATTAGTCTTACAATCACTTCAATCATCTAAACGTCATGAAGAAATGTTGCATAGAAATCAAGGTACTCTACAAAAATATAATAAAGTCTAGCTCGCTGGGAATAAACACTATGTTACCGTAAAAGAGTAACTAATGTTCAACAGAGGGTTCTCCAAAACCCTACCTCTTCCCAACTTCCTCTCTTCTTTTCCTATTTTTATTTGAACTAGTTATTTTTTTTTTAATCCCTGCAATAATATAATTGGCAAGACTGTATAAAAATAATGGGGTATTTATGTAGTTCGGATACTATGTTGCATTATCATTGATACCTATGTATGTATTTTTCTTTATTTTTATCACAATTAATACTTTACAAAGCTCTGTCTGGTTAAAATTTATTTTATTTTCATTGCATAACTTTGAATAAAATTCTACATAAAAAAAAAAAAAAGAAACACTTTCACTACCCTATACATCACTGACATATCCACAATAATAGTGACCAAAAAAGATAATATTTTTATAAAGACACTAGTGAATGTCTTTCCCTATCGAGCCACTGTCAGAATGATTTCAATATCATTGTATAAAGCCTTTAATAATTATCAACTAAACTCTTACATTTAAAAAAGCCACACTCTTTGTTGGTTGCTAAGGCAACCATATCAACAACATTTATTTAAATTAGATATCCTGCCCATTCACACAGCATCTTCCTACTACTTAAACATATTTTCTCTAAGATTTTTATTGCAATTTTAGGTCCCTTTGGCACTATCAAAATGTATTCATACTGACAGAGTGGATAGGTGTGAGAGGAGCGACAGGAGAGGAAAATCAGTCTAGCTGCAGCATTCATTACAGACTGTAGCAGGGCAATAAAACTTGTGGGAAGACCTATTAGGAGAGAGTTACAATAATACATGCAAGAGATTACTAGAGCATGGACATGCTCCTTAGTAGCATCTTGCATAAGAAAGAAGCGGATGCAGGTTATGTTTTTAAGGTGGAATCTACAGGATTTGGTAACAGACTGGATGTGAGGCTCAACTGTGAGGCCAGAATCAAGTATAATGCCAAGACAGTGCACTTGCCAGGATGGATTGATGTGGGTACCGCTAACTTGAAGGGAGAGTGAAGGAGGAGGATCAGAATTAGGAGGAGGAAAGACAAGGAGTTAATTTGGCAGGACATCCAGTCTGAGATGGAAGAAAGGCAAGCAGTGACACGTGACGGCAGGGGAGAGGTCCGTGGAGGAGAGGTATATCTGATTGTCATCAGTGTACAGGTGGTATTGGAATACAACTGAGGTAATACGTTTGCCAAGAGAGGCAGTATAACGTGAAAATAGAAGGGGACCAATTACAGAGCCTTGGGGGAACCTTGCATTGTAAGGACATCACACGTGCTTGAAATGTGCTGTTTTTAATTGACATTTTACTACTGTTTTTCTTTGGTTATACACTTTTTTTGATTTTAAATATCCACATAACGTATTATATATATATATATATATATAATCCAGGAAAATGAGAGCACTCACTGGGTTTATACAAAATGTGTATTAAATTTTAGACAAAATACATCAACGTTTCGACCGTCAAGCGGTCTTTATCAAGATGTCCAAACAATATAAAAACGAACAATATATAGCATGTGTACAGATAAACTTACCCTATCACCGTGTAAACCCCATTACTCCGACATGCCCCTGTGACCGACGCCGGAAATTGCGTTATTTTTTGGCTATTTCTCCTGTCTTATATTTCACACGCACAGAACAATAGATAGATTCTGTGTGGAACATTTTGAAATTTATTGAAATTTATTGAAATTGATTCCTATTACATACTAGTAATGTTGTGTTCGGTTCTGATATGTATAGCTTTCGCAATATAGCTTTATATGACACATTTTGGAATGTTTTGGAATATCTTATATTTCAGGGTTTTTACATATCAGGATTAGATAACAGTGTGGTGATGGTTAGCCATATTGGTGCAGTTTCTTTGGAGGTATTTCTGGTCATTTCTTCATGGTAGTTTCTGCAGTCACTTCACTACTTCAGAGATTTGTTTTCTTCTTTTTTTCTTTTGTTTCGTTTTATTGTTTGGTTGTTTTCACTTTTCTGATAGGTTCGAATTATATATTTGGATCCATACATTTTCAGATTCACATAGTCTCATTACAGTTTCACTTTAGTCACTCGCAGTATCACACATTACATACCTTATCACTTTACATTTGTGATTTTTGTACATTTACACATAGTCTAGCTTCATACACACTTAGATTCAGATTTAGATGTAGATTGATTTTTTCACAACATTTAGTTATCTCCTGTTCGTTTTTCTGATCATTTTGTATCTTTATACCTCCAATATGTTCTGCTAAATACATTATAATACATTATTCCATTACACTCAGCATGTAACAATATTATCTTCCTCCATGCACGTTGTTATTTTTTGGCTATTTCTCCTGTCTTATATTTCACACGCACAGAACAATTTTGTAGCAACTGAGATCAGTTGCGATCACATGATCATACATTGTATTGCCGTTACTAGGCAACTGTTAGTTTGCGATCACATGACATGATGTCATCACGCACGCTAGGACGCAATTTCCGGCGTCGGTCACAGGGGCATGTCGGAGTAATGGGGTTTACACGGTGATAGGGTAAGTTTATCTGTACACATGCTATATATTGTTCGTTTTTATATTGTTTGGACATCTTGATAAAGACCGCTTGACGGTCGAAACGTTGATGTATTTTGTCTAAAATTTAATACACATTTTGTATAAACCCAGTGAGTGCTCTCATTTTCCTGGATTATATATTTTGCACTGAGAAAGCACCTTGGTTTGAATTTTTGTGCTTGAGATTTTGTTGGGGAAGAGTGCCAGAAGTAGTAAGTTTTTTATATATATATATATATATATATACACATACACACTACATAGAATATTTTGCTTTTCCTTCTGATTCATCTCTGTGAACCTCAAGCAACTGATACAGTTGCTACTTTTATTTGCTACCCTAAGATTTTGCTTAAAGGGACACTACAGTCTTAACCCTTCAGATGTTTCAGTTTCAGAGAAACTGCTATGCTTACATTAGGGGTTAATCCAGCCTCTAGTAGCTGTCTTCCGAATTTCGCATCCATTGCGCAGAGCGTCCATAGGAAAGCATTGAGAAATGCTTTCCTATAGACTGTTTGAATGCGTGCACGGCACTTGCCGCGCATGCGCATTCCGCTCCACTCGGGAGCTGATGTCGGCGGAGGAGGAGAGATCACCAGCACGGAGGGAGCCCGGCGCTGGATTAAGGTAAGCTACTGAAAGGGTTTTAACTCCTTCAGCACCACGGGAGGGGTATACTGAGGGTGAGGGTCCCCCAAGGATTATATAGTGTCAGGAAAACCGCTTTATTTTCCAGATCACTATAGTGATCCTTTAAACAAAGTTTCAATATTGATGATTGCTACAGAAAATATTGTATGCAGTTACATTGTCAGACTACAGACAACTCCCAAAGAGTGAGTATATACTGCGACAGTTGATTTGTTTTTGGAATGCCTTCTGTGTTTATGTTTTCACAGCTGAAACACATTGTCATCTAGTGATTTACTTGATTAGCAACACTGTTTAAAGTATAGCAGCAATGTTATGCGGAACTTACCTTTCCCCAATTGTTTCCTTTTTTCTTTCTCTCTCAGAATCTCTTCTTATCTAATTTCTGATGTTGTTTTCTTTCAAAGAGTAGGGACTACTTTGTCTTATGTATTTTTCCTACACTTGATCTTCTTTGACAAAAGGAGGAGGTTAATTCCACTCCATTTCCTGTGGTCAAAGGAATTTTCACACAATACTCACCTCTCCTCCTGTGTTCTTGCGTTGCTTCATTTCCTGTGTGAACATCCTGTCACTTAGACAAGGTGACGCAAATTCACGGACTTTTGACCTAATAGAATTTGTACAGTTTATTCATTCATGCTAGGATAAAATTCATACTTTTTGTCCAATCTGGTCAATGACGCGGCTGCATCTTGCAGCCATTTAGCAGGTAGCTCTCTATTTCCCACGGTCTTAGGGAGTTATCTACTAAAAGGCTGAAAGACCAAAATTGGTCTCTCAGCAAAATTTACTAATACTAACTAAAGATTACTTAGTATTAGTAATTAAAGGAGATTAAAATCTCCCTCCTGCCCTTACTCGCTATGCCGCAAGTAGGGGCATATATACTAAACAGTGAGCAGCCTTAGGCTGGTTGTAAAAAAAAATACTCTCCCCTCGATTAAAATTAATATTTAACAGGGGTACATAGTGTCCCGCTGTGGCAACTCCCCTTCCTATGTGAGTTTGTCATGAGCTCCTGGAGGAGCCTGCTTGCCAGCCTCCTGCCCACAGAATATGGGCCCTGCATACAGGCCCGTCGCTAGCGAGCAGGCAAACCAAGCAACTGCTTGGGGCCCCGAGCTGGCCTGGGGCCCAAGCAGAGTTGGGTTTCCTATAAGGCTGCAGCCGCCTGTTTGTGAAATGTGTGTTTTTTTGTGCCTAATTAATAAATGAGTTTTGTACAGTTCCTGACTCAATTATCTCCCAGACATAGGGGAGGGATTATCCTGTTTTCTGTGGAAGTGTCATGGGCGTGCTTGCCTGTGTTCAGAATGTATAAAAGCAGGCCATCTGGCCAGATTAAAAGTATTCCAGCGTTTACTCCCAGAACTATGTGTCATCTGGTTACTGAGAGGCGAAATTGCTACTCATTAATTACTGTTTCAGTGTAGAGGATTGAACGGGGAAAGTCCTTGTAAGGATTAGAGTTCCCAGGACTGAGTATCGTCCAGTGCCTGGGGGTTGCTAGAGTGAGTACCCCATTCGGTTCCAGGACCCCAGTCAAGCCATGGCAACTGTGGGCAGAAGTGCTGCGGTTTTTCCTCTGTTACAGCTAGGAAGCGGTCCTTGGCGGAGGTACACAGCTCTGTTACACCCCCCAAACCTCAACCTGTGCCTTTCGAGTGTGGGCTATTTAACTAAATAGGGACCTAGGGGCCCTCCTGGCTCAACCTACTAATTTGGGGTGTCGGCTCTAAGAGACAAAAGAATGGAAAACTTACTGTCTCCCCCCTAAGTGACAATAAGGGGGAGCATCTATTGTCATTGTCCCTCTGGCCCCCACCCATGAGCGGTGGGTGGAGGCCCTAAGTGACAATGTGGGGGAGGACCTATTGCTGGGTGAAGGTGGATTATTTTGTAGCGTTTGGATTTTTTTTTCAGCTTGTTTTTTTTTTTGCACTCTTTTCAATTTTTATAATATGTCAGCCCTAGTTAATTATTTTAGTAGATGTACTACCAGGGGGGCATAGGTGACCTTTGCTATGTCCCCCCAGTTAAATATTTTAGTAGATGCCCCACCATGGGGGCATGGGGACCATTCCTAGGTTCCACTTTTCTACAAAAGGTGCAGGTAAAAACACAGTATGTGTACACACAAACCAAAAGGTGCAATTAGTGCAAAGTAAGATATTAGCAGACAGAAACTTCCCTGTACAAGGTGAAACTTCCAAAGGTACCCCCATTGACTTCCTCCTGTCTTCCACGAAATATATGCCAAAAATAGGGAATGATCTGCTAAGCCAATATCAAACAGAAAAATATAGTGTATAACTGTGTATATGAATAAACCACAAGTGTTATATTCACAAATGGCCACTCACATATTAAACTGAAGTTAAAGTGCCTTAAGTATAAATTCCCTCCAAGGATTCAATCTTCACTCTGTATTCAAATCACCATGGGTTGGCTGGAGTGTATGTACTCAATCCATATAAATAATAATAATAATAAAAATAATAAATATTTGCATCAAAGTTAAGAATGTATACAAACCAACAATTTTAGCCTCGATTTTCTAATTTTTAAATTATTTTACTACAATTCAAAGTTAAGCAAATAGCCTTGTTTTCACCTTTAGGGAAAAAAAATGAGAAAAAAAAAATCCTGGGAACACACCATAATAAAATGTGCTACACATGTCTTAGTTATAATAAGATGAATAAGATGAATCATGGTGTTTTCTGATTTCCAGATCAGTTACATATCTTGTTTCCTTTTTTACTTCTCCTATTTAATCAATGATCACATTTTAGTAGATCATTTGTTATTTATGAAATTAATATTAAGTTAATGCTGTATACACCTAGTTATTAGATCTTTTACCTCACTACCATTTATCCTATGACAGCTGACACTGTATATACATATTATACATCCATATTTGTCTACCTATATCTATAGTTCTTTTATATAAATGTTTTAGTTTTTTGTTTTTTAAATGTATAAAAGTCAGATGAAAGTAGAAATATATACATATATATATATATATATAGGAAAAAACAACAAAAACACTAGATGTTTTATTATCTTACAACATTTAAGATGTCTTTTTCCTGAATAATGTAATTTAAATGCATGGTCACATATCCGTTGCTTCAAGAGATAATGAAGTCTAGGGTAAGTCATGGACATCTCACAAGTATGCTATTGTTTAAAGGCAAATGGAAGTCAGTAGCTTCATTATCCTCACTGTTATCAAAATTGGCATGCTTGATAAGAAGATATATGTACCCCTTATGTGACAGATGATAAACCTGAGGCCATCATGATATATACTTAATCCATGATTGTGAATAAGTTAATGTCTAATGAAAGAATGCAAATGGTTGTTCCCTGAGAACATAGGGCTTTCCTTGGATGGAAACATATTCTTCTCACAGTTTTCCCCACAACAAATTAAGCAAAACTGAAGCTACAGAAATGTCAAGGTAAAGTAAAGTATTTGTCATGATTTTTAAAATAACTTATATGAGGTTAACATTTGCAAAGTTTAGTAAGGTCTGTCGACTGTCAGTCACCCCATACCCCTAAAGCACTTCAGTTTTCATAGGTGCATTATGTGTAAGAGTGTTTTTCATTATTAAAAAGTGAGGATTCCCTCAGAAATTGTAACTCTTCAAAGTCCTGGATATCTGCCAGTAGGAGTGCTAAAAAGTTATGGAAAACTTGGTCTAATAAAAATGGTTAAAATATTTTCACAAACGGAGGTATAAGCAAAGCAAATATGTACAAAATTTGATCTTTAGCCTTTCAATAGTTTTTTGGAACACAACATAAAAAATGTCCAATTTCAGTTATTGCTATTTCAATCTCATCCTTTGCATGTTTAGGCAGATTACACAAATAGTTGATGTTAAAATTAGTACATTATGAATTATAAGGTATTGTACTTAATTCTATAACTTAAATTTGCCTTTATGTTTACAATATTCAGTGATTTGTTTCCTAAATCCATCACTTGCACGATTTTCACCTTCAGCTGGTAAAACAACTCACGTAGTAAATGCTTAAAGAGCATTGCTTGTTTGATTACCTGCAGTGACAATTCAGTTTTTCTTCCAGAGTCAATAACATGAGTTCAATAAAGATGCGTAATAACATGGAAAAGCATTGAATTGGCTGAAATCATCAAGTTTGATGATCTCAGCCATGGAAGTGGGGTGTGGACAGGGACAGCCAGGACCGGACCCATGCACACTGGAAAAGAGTGAGTAAATCACCTTTTTAACTGCAGGAAAGGGGGGGGAGGGGGAGGTGGCAGGTTAAACAGCTAAACAAACCTATAGTGTCAGGAATACACATTTGTATTCCTGACACTATAGTGTTCCTTAAAACAGCTATGAGTACAACGTGTGGACAATATTGTCCATGCTAAATCATTGTTATTACTAGTTATCATTTACTCTTCCATTACTTTGTATGTCATATTAGATATATATGAATACTGAATATAACTGGGTTCTGTGACTAGAAATATATTTTATTTTTTTAATCCTTGCTGAAATGTATTTACCCAGTAATAACTAAATTTTGCTCATCTGTGGGCATTTTTAAAGGCACACTACAGGCACGCAGACCACTTCAGCTCATTAAAGTAATCTAGGTGCATTGTTCCAGGCCCCTTAACTCTACAAGTATAAGGAGTTCAGTTTTCCTGGCACTATATAGTTTCCCTTTAATGAAATAAGCGCTAATGATGATAACCATTTTAAAAATTACAGCATATATAATTCATATTATGCTTCATGATTCCTTAAATGAACACTCCAGGCACCTTACTTATTTTTATAACAATTTTAGAATGATTTGACAGCTTACCTGGATCCTGCTGGCTTCACTGAACTAAGAAAGGCTCTAGCGTACTCTAAGCCAGTGAGCTTGATCCTGTATCAGCAATGCTTAGCCTAAATAGAGCTTTCTGGCTTCTTCTGCAGCTGATCCAGGTGAAACCATTCTAAAATATGTTTACTGAGCACACTAGGACTGTGCCAGGGCACTCCTGTCACTTTAATTACTACAGCATCATATAGTGCAGTGGTTCCCAACCCATTCCTCAATTACCCCCTATCAGTCCAGGATTTAAGGATTACTCAATCAATTGTTTTTGGAGAAAAAAAAACAAAAAGCACTTTAGACACAGTAATCCCTAAATCCTGGACTGGTATGGTGTACTTGAGGACTGGGTTGGGAACCCCTGCTATAGTGGTAACGGTGCTTGGACTAAATAATAATAAATTATTTTTCTTCCCACTTGAATTCTGCATAGAGCACTTTTCTTGCCCTGCCCTGTATGTTTGAAGGAACAATCTACACACGGATAGAACTTCAGCATGGGTTACTTGTCAAGAGTGTGTCACATTTCTGAAGGTTTAGAATAGTGCCAATTTAAAATAAAAGTCTTCACTTTTATAATAGGGGGCAGAAACACATCAGACAGCCATGGAGGATCAGCAACAAGAAATGGCAGGCACGCTGGACTAGTGCCCACATGCCTTCCCTCATCTCAATAAATTAAAGTACAGTTCATTGAGATGATTAGGAAATCTGTGTTTTAGTGCATGAATGCTCTAACAACTCCAGTATAGAGGCTTCTCAATAAGAATTCTCTGAGTGCAGCAGTCCCCAGAAAAAGTGAAGGTCTGGGCTGGGGAAACAATGGAATGCTTGCAAAGATTGCAGACAAGATATCTGCAGCTTTTGCAAGTTGTTTTTAGATAGATCCCTGTGACGGACCGACTGCACCCTGACCGGGTACCTCCATCAATCGCTGCTTCCTAGTACTGATGAGTACCATAAGCACTGCGCTGGAACACCATAACCACTGCAAACCCCACGAACCGCCGCAGCTTGGTTGGGGTCTCGCCGTTTCCTACCCACTCTGGACCTATGATAAGGCTCTAGTTTCCAGTGGGTGAATCTCTCTCGCTCCAGAGAGTCAAGAAGGAACAGCTCTTACAAGAGCTTAGTGATTATACTCAGGGGAGCATAGTGATTATAGCAATCCCCAGAGTGTAGTTCTCCAATCCCCCAAACATGAGCAAAAACTTCATGAAGATGATCTGATCTTTAATGGTTCAGGTTGTCTTTTATACAATTCTCCAGGCCAGAAGAACAGCCCCTGGACCTGATGGGGCACAGGAACACAAAGGACACAAACCAATCAGAACAAACATACGGTCTGTGACACGCCCATGTACAGCACACAATCCCTCCCCTCTGCTTGGGAAATAATTGAGTAAAGTCCTGTAAGTAACTCAATTATCTCCAGGCAGAAAAAACACATTTTCACAAAGTTCAGAAAGTACCCAAAAACATAACATACCCCTGTTACATCCCTGGATAATCCTGATCTGGGTGAACAACATATCCAAAGATCACCCAGATCAGAGCAGGGGTTCAAAAGTTTCATTGAAGTCTCTCTTTGACTGGCCGCAAGCATGGCTTCATGTCTAAACCAGTTCCAGAATTAGGGCCAGCCAAACGCTAAAAAATAATCAATCTTCACCCAGCAATAAGTCCTCCCCCAGATTGTCACTTAGGGCCTCCACCCACCGCTCATGGGTGGGGACCAGGGGGACAATGACAATATTGTCACTTAGGAATGGAAAACTTACTGTCTCTGCCCCTGGCCCCCACCTATGAGTGAAAGGTAGGGGCCAGGGGGGAGACAGTAAGTTTTCCATTCTTTTGTCTCTTAGAGCCCTCATTCGCAAGGCACAGGTTGGGGCTTGGGGGGGGGGGGGGGTAACAGAGCTCCCTGTACCCCTGGCTGTGTACCTCCGCCAAGGACCGATTCCTAGCTGGAACAGGGGAAAAACCACAGCACTTCTGCCCACCGTTGCCGTGGCTTGACTGGGGTCCTGGAGCCAAACGGGGAACTCACTTTAGCAACCCCCAGGCACTGGACGACACTCAGTCCTGGGAGCGCTAGTCCTTACAAGGACTTTCCCCGTTGAATCCTCTACACTGGAACAGTGATTAATGAGTAGCCCTTTCCCCTCACAGTAACCAGACGACACATAGTTCGGAGAGTACAATCTGGAATACGTTTAATCACAGAAAACAGGATAATCCCTCTGCTATGCCTGGGAGATAATTGAGTCAGGAACTGTACAAAACTCAACTATCTCCAGGCACAAAAACACACATTTCACAAACACCCCGCAAGTACCTTAAAATACACAAAATCCCCGGATACATCCCTGGATAGCCCTGATCTGGGTGAACAACATATCCAAAAAATCACCCAGATCAGAGCAGGGGTTCAAAAGTTTAATGGAAGTCTCTTTTTTAAAAGGCCGCAAGCATGCCTTCATTCCCAAACCAGTTCCAGGGAATTAGGGCCAGCGGTCGGTCTCTCTTTATGGAGTACAAAAATACCTACATTACATGAATGGAGCCTCTTAAAGTGTATTGGGCAAGGTATATTGCAGGGCCCATAGTCACAGGGTAGGAGGCAAGCAAACAGGCCCCTCCAAAAATAAGTGTCGAGGTCACTTTCACCACAATCCTAAATTTAAAAAAATGCAGAAATAAATGCATGCATGTCTCCATTGGGGGATATACATATTAAGCTGTGTTTTGTTGTTGTTATTTTGCCAATGGACTGTACCTTTAAATGTTATGTGTCCAGGATTTTATTAAAGATTTATAAGCAAGACTACACTTCCGTGTGCCCATGAATGTACAGTGATCTGGCATCACTAGACTCAATACAAAGGCTTCTTTTATTTATATTAAAATTACTCCAATCCTTCAGGGAACCAGCGATCTGTCAAATTGAAGAAGAAGCTCATTTAGTGATTAAGGATGTGGCATTCATAATATATACAGGGTAGCAGGAGTTATAATAGCTTAACTGAAAGCGTAGCTGACTTGGAGAATATTTCCAATGCAGCTATTTTGGCCTTACATTTGAAAAGTTGAATCATGATACTTTTTACTTTCGTAATAACTCTGATGGTTTTCTTGCCATTAATAGATCCCTGACAGAATGGGATTAATGCTTTCACTAAAATATATACGGTTACCCAAGACATCGTCTGCTAGAATAATATCTGCCATTATAAAAATTGATTTGCGATATGAATATTTAATGTGAGATTCATATAGAATAGAGTTTATACCAATAACTACTTGAAAAGATGTCTATTTTTTGTATGCATATACTAATTGATTTCTAATTAACAAATTACCCGGTACTATGAAGAGAATTTTTGGAAAAGTGATAATGGAGATCAGATAATGATAACATTATTAGTCTGGATAGCTAGATATTTATTTAGTGGTATCCATGGCCAGAAGATAAAATGTCCTTGCACATACTTAGGGCTATTCACTAAACTTTGAAGTCTGTGAATTCTATGCACTGAAATCATAATGTTAAAACGTAGGCAGGGCCAGCGCTATCTGTAAGGCGGACTAGGCAGCTGCCTAGGGCGCCCCTTGGGAGGGGGCGCCGCCAGGAGAGAGCCTCAGGCGGCTGCAGCTTTGCCCGGGCGGTGCGTCCATGAGGGCGGACCGCACCGCTCGGGCGCAGCCTGAGGAGAGGGGCTGACAGGCTCAGCGCTCCCTCCTGTCACTCCCTCTCTGTAGCGTGGCCGAGCCCAGTATAGTCCGGGGATACAGGGAGCATCTGTCTCCTGTACCCGGCCGGACTAACAGGAAGTGCACACAGAGTAAAACAAAAGCTACCTGTACCCGCGGACTATACTGGGCTCGGCCACGCTACAACTGAGGTAGGGAGGGGGGGGAAAGAAATTGGGAGGGTGGGAGAAAAAGAAATTGGTAGGGGAGGGGGGAGAAGAAATGGGGAGGGTGGGAGAAAAAGAAATTGGTAGGGGAGGGGGGAGAAGAAATTGGGAGGGTGGGAGAAGAAATTGGGAGGGGAGGGGGGAGAAGACGAAATTGGTAGGGGAGGGGGAGAAGAAGAAATTGGTGGGGGGAGAAGAAATTGACGGGGTGAGAGTGACAGGGGAGGGAGGGGCAATGAGAGTGGGAAGGGGGGAGAAGAGAGTGATAATGGAGGGAGAGGGGGGAGAAGAGAGTGACAAGGGAGGGGGGAGAGATTGACATCCATCACACACACACACATGAAATGCACCCCTTACACACAGAAAAACACACAATGCATTACACACACAGACACACACACACACAAACAATGCAACCCTTACACACAATGCATCCCTTACACACACAGAAACACACAATGCATTCCTTACACACACTCAATGCACCCCTTACACACGCACACACTGCATCCTGTACATACACAGAAACACACCTTGCAGCCCTTACACATACAAACACAGATTCACACAATGCATTCCTTACACACATATCAGGACATCCCCTACACACTCCACCCCCTGTGAACAAACTCATTGGTGGAACATAAAGGTGGACCCTGGGACCCAGACCTTCAGCTGTGTAAAGGGCCCCCAAAAAATGGAGCTGCTTACTGTTCTCCCAGAACATTGATTTTTGTGACCACAGTTACAAACAGCCTCCAGAGAGCCTGTTCTACACCAGACCAGTGGAGCCAGACTGCAGCTAGAGCCCATCATCATCCTCATCTTGTTGTAAGTAGGCAATCTAGTATATTATTCGTGGCACTAATCTCTAATTTACCTCAAATTAAAGAAACACTATAGTCCCCAGAACTACTGCAGCTTAATGTAGTTGTTCTGGTGTCTATAGCCTGTCCCTGCATTCCTTATAATGTAAACACGGCGGCACTGCAGCACTAGCGTTAGTTAACATGGCAGATCATATGGGTGGAGCATTGTGATGTCGCATGGGGGGGGCGGCAAACTTTACTTTTGCCTAGGGCGGCAAAAATCCTTGCACCGGCCCTGAACGTAGGCTAAAATTGCCAAGCTGTGACTATAGTTGAGTTGGAGAATTTAGCTTTGTGTGTGTAAATCTTGCTATTCAGATATACATTTTCTAAATTTCAGATTTAGGAACGTTATACTAAATTCCAAATTGCAGCAAATTCACATTAGAATATCAAAATGTAGGCCAAAATATCTAATCTGGAAAAAAACTCATGGTCATCACTATTTTAGCCAACATTTTGTTATTCATTTGTTTTTTGGAGTTTAGCGAATGACCTTCTAACAAAGACGTTAAGTGAACGAACAATTGCAAAATGTTTACAAAAT
This sequence comes from Pelobates cultripes, assembly GCA_933207985.1. NCBI lineage: Eukaryota > Metazoa > Chordata > Amphibia > Anura > Pelobatidae > Pelobates > Pelobates cultripes. Next base: position 250,789,284 of record OW240913.1, read on the forward strand.
AAAATTCTCCAATCAACATATTTTTCCAGTTCATCTATTTAGCTTGGAACTCACTAATAGTTCCATTATCATACACCTCACTGTGGAGAATAAACCAAACAGAAACATGTCCACTGCTTAAATATAATCTTTTTATAAATACAATAAAAATCATGTGTTTATTTTTCCACTGCTAAACACATCTAGCAAAATCTGCAGATCGCTTGTCTACAGCCTTTGCAACCGCTCCTTCTTCCACAACCGAGACTTTCAACCCAGACTTTCTGTGGCTGTCCAATTACAGACTTCCCAATGCAGAGGAAGGTGCTCTAGGCAATTACCTGCTTCTTGAGTTTAGCTGAATTGAGCTAAAAAAATAGTGAGTAACAAGACTGGTTGTCTGCTTGAAAGCCAGGGGGTGTAACAAGGTTAATTTATAACATTGACACTCTCTATTGAAATCTGCACTGTTTGTAAAATAGAAAAAAACAAGGACACACTCTTCACATATAAAACATTTCAACAAGCTTAAATGATTTAGACTGGATGATCCATTTGAATGCAAACTTTTCTATTTCCAATGTTAACCCAATTAAAGGGACTCTCCAGTGCCAGGTAAACAAACCCGTTTTCCTGGCACTAGAGAATCCTACAGTGCCCCCCTCCCTCCTGCCCCCATCCCATGTTGCTGAACACTTACCTGAATCCAGCGCCGAGGTCCCACATTGCTGGGTCAGGCTCCGCCCCCGCTCCTTCCCCGCTGAAGTCTGCCAGCGGGCGAGACCTAATGTGCATATATGGCAATTATTAAATGCTTTCCTATGGGGATTCCGGCGACACTGGAGGAGTGGGGAGTCCAGCGTCGTTTAAGCAACTAAAAAGTCATTTAAGAACCCGGTAGTCTATCAGACAGCCAGAGGAGGACTTAACCCTGCAAAGTAATTATTGCAGTTTATAAAAATTGCAATAATTACACTTGCAGGGTTAAGGGTGATGGGAGTTGGCACCCAGACCACTCCAATGGGCAGAAGTGGTCTGGGTGCCTGGAGTGTCCCTTTAAATAATTTAGAGCCTCAATAGAGGGGTCAAAACTCAATTTAGACCTCTCCCTAGCTACTCCCTTCTTTAATTTAATTGGGTTTAGTAATAACTTGGCAGCAGTTAAAAGTAGCTAGTGTGGCTTGACCCTGTTAGATATCCTTCCAAACATTTTAACTGATTATAGCAAAGGCTGGAGTTTAGCTTTCAGGTTTAGACAAGAAGGGCTTTTAAATAATGATACCTGCAAGCAAAATTATGGATTCCATTACTGCTAGACTGCAAGGTATGCTATAGTGCTAATTGTAACATTTGATGCATTTGTAACAAAGATTTGCTCTGGGTCTATTAGTATAAATCTGATGAAACGTTCTGGTGATAAACTGGTAAATTCTAAAATGTTCCATATAGATTAACATTTAAAATATGTGTCTCTGTATTAGCCTGTTAGACTCCTAAATAAATAAGCCTAGGTCAAGCATGGATTTTTCTTACAGGGTTAGTCCCTAAAGTGTGAAATGTAGAAAATAGTTGATATGGTAATTCACTTTAAATTTTGCCAGTTTAGTAATAACTCTGTTAAACACTACTTATTTATTTATGAATCAATATTGTGCATTACATTGTGCAGCATATGGTTTCAATAGGACAATTTAAATTGTGGGGGGTTGCAGTTTATAAGTTTTATAAAAGAGCTGCAGTTCTACTTGAAACTGACTTTTTATTTTTTTTTTTGGTTTTATTCACCACAAACTGACATGCATACAGGTGCCCATTTACATGGCAAATGTGTATACATTGCATAATTAACAGGGTGTACATGTATAACCTCACTTGACATAACTGCTTGGGTCCTCCAAGGTCCTGACACGTAATTAAATGCTGAAGCACCCTGAATGGGGCGCACATTACCAGACATATCAGCGCATATTATAGTTGGTATGTGTAGCTTATGGAGGTGAGCTTTAAAAGCCCAAAAGAGGAAAAAATGGAGAGGTGAACCAGATGAGTGGTCTGTGTTTGGTTAACTTGGTTTTATTTTTTATTTTTATTTTTTGTGCAACACTAGAATATTCAAGGTTTATTTTTATGTCTTTCTGCTCATTGCATATCTCCATGTCACACCCTCAACACAAGTGTCCTGGGAAGTGATGATAATTGCTACTGTTGAGAAGGGGCAGGGTCCTAGTACCCTGGGTGTAGCACATGTATGCCTAATGATAAACTACACTTTTTGGAGACTGTTCACTGGTGTATCCATAGACAGAACAAAGGGTAACCATCTGTACAGGAACCTAAAACTTGTAATACTAGCAACTCTCTTCCTCTATTTCATCATTACTAAATGCCTCTACTTGTAACTCTCTCAATATGTCTAGCTGGTTTCAGGTGACTTGGCATCTGCAGGTAATTTAAGGGGTGAGTGAGAGCTGGGCAAATGTGTGGCAATCACATAGTATGTATCAGTGTTCAAAATTAAGTGTCACATGAAAGAGGGTGATTGATACCTATATATCCACAATTTGTATATGTCAATCGTCTACACCATTCAGTATGCTCTGGTCATTTGACAGGGATCACCTCACCGTCTGTGCTAGAGCTTAGCCAATATTTTTACCCAGTATCCCAGATTTTATCCCTGTGGCACATAGCCGGCCAACGTAATTCTTCGATACCACTAAGCTCATTGGAACAGTGTGGGAAAGTTCGACTGTTTTTGATAGGGTAGGTATAAGGACATTCACCTCCCCCAAGATTATCAACAACTGCTTCTGGAAGCTGAATGTTCGAAAAAACAAGTAATCTAATAGAGCAAGGTATGCCCACGCCAATAATTTGCACTTGTCCATTAACTTTGTATTTGGAAAGGGAAGAATAGAGCTCCAATTTCATGTTTAAGTTACATGGCTGAGTTTGTCACCAAGAGCAGTAAATCTAAAACAAATGCAGACACTCTAGCTTCTCCCCCTGAATATCTGTACCCATGTATACTGCTCCAAAAAAAAAATAAAGGGAACACAAAAATAACACATCCTAGATCTGAATGAATTAAATATTCTTCTGAAATACTATGTTCTTTACATATTTGAATGTGCTGACAACAAAATCACACAAATTTAAAAAATGGAAATCAAATTTTTCAACCCATGGAGGTCTGGATTTGGAGTCACACTTAAAATAAAGTGGAAAAACACTACAGGCTAATCCAACTTTGATGTAATGTCCTTAAATCAAGTCAAAATGAGGCATGTGTGTGTTCTCCATGTACCTGTATGACCTCCCTACAACGCATGAGCATGCTCCTGATGAGGTGGCGGATGGTCTCCTGAGGGATCTCCCAGACCTGGATCTGCCAACTCCTGGACAGTCTGTGGTGCAACGTGACATTGGTGGAGGGAGCGAGACATGATGTCATCAATTGGATTCAGGTCTGGGGAACGGGCGGGCCAGTCCATGGCATCAATGCCTTCATCTTGCAGGAACTGCTGACATACTCTTGCATTAGAAGGAACGCAGGGCCAACCGCACAGCATATGGTCTCACAAGGGGTCTGAGGATCTCATCTCGGTACCTAATGGCAGTCAGGCTACCTCTGGTGAGCTCAAAGAAATGCCACCCCATACCATTACTGTCCCACTGCCAAACCGGTCATGCTGGAGGATGTTGCAGGCAGCGGAACGTTCTCCACAGCGTCTCCAGACTCTGTCACATCTGTTACGTGCTCAGTGTGAACCTGCTTTCATCTGTGAAGAGCACAGGGTGCCAGTGGTGAATTTGCCAATCTTGGTGTTCTCTGGCAAATGCCAAACGTCCTGCACAGTGTTGGGCTGTAAGCACAACCCCCACCTGTGGACATCAAGCCCTCATACCACCCTCATGGAGTCTGTTTCTGACTGTTTGAGCAGACACATGCACATTTGTGGCCTGCTGGAGGTCATTTTGCAGGGCTCTGGCAGTGCTCCTCCTGTATCTCCTTGCACAAAGGCAGAGGTAGCGGTCCTGCTACTAGGTTGTTGCCCTCCTACGGCCTCCTCCACGTCTCCTGATGTACTGGCCTGTCTCCTGGTAGCACCTCCATGCTCTGGACACTACGCTGACAGACACCGCAAACCTTCTTGCCACAGCTCGCATTGATGTGCCATCCTGGATGAGCTGCACTACCTGAGCCACTTGTGTGGGTTGTAGACTCCGTCTCATGCTACCACTAGAGTGAAAACACCGCCAGCATTCAAAAGTGACCAAAACATCAGCCAGGAAGCATAGGAACTGAGAAGTGGTCTGTGGTCACCACCTGCAGAACCACTCCTTTATTGGGGGTGTCTTGCTAATTGCCTATAATTTCCACCTGTTGTCTACCCCATTTGCACAACAGCATTTGAAATTGTCACTCAGTGTTGCTTCCTAAGTGGACAGTTTGATTTCACAGAAGTGTGATTGACTTGGAGTTACATTGTGTTTAAGTGTTCCCTTTATTTTGTTGAGCAGTGTACATCACGGCTGGAGCTAATTGTGTGTAGCCTATTGATAGGAGGGGTGACTGGGACAGTCCTGACATGTGAAATTGCCACTCTTATCCTGCGGAAATGTCTCACTGGTGGTCAAACACCGAGCTAATGGAAGGTCGAGCACATCTGCCTTCTCCCCAAATAAATGTACCTGTCAGCATGTGAGTTCACAGGGCACACTTTATCTCTGCACAAGCTCCTAGTGGATACGTCAGATGTTTTCATGAGAAGCCTCTGGTTATTTCCCTGCCATGCATTTAATGTCTGAGATTGGGGGAGAAGGGTGATGGGAAGGTTTGCAAAGGCTGGCTGCAGGCTAGAGTTCACTAACCACCAGATGTCCAGGACTTGTCTTGTAATGTCTCCCCTCCTGGGTCAAATGTAAGGAGTGTGTGTTTTTTTTGTTTGTTTTTTTTTTGTTTTTTTTTTCCATCTAGTTACTCCACTTTCCTCAAATATGCGTCCCTCACACACTGAGTCCCCTTTGTACATGCTAGAATATGGTCTACAGCCCCTACACACATGCACTCCCTAAGTCCTCAACACACTCTCACTACATCCCCCTATGCATACGCTTGCTCTCTCTTGCCATACTTTACACCTCAAACGTGACTGAAACTGACCTAGTAACACACAATCTGCTAACTCTATACATGTAGACTCAACACACATGCACACTATGCTTTCCTGTCCCTTTTTGTCCTCTGGTATCCCACTATTGGAGACACCGGTGCATATGTCATTAAATTTGCTTATGGTGCGCAGAATATGCAACTACTCTTCAGTAGTGGTCTGTGCATAGTCTGCCCTGGAAGAGAATTGAACAAACATGCTCATTTTAAGTGGGAGGCTGTGCTTGTCACTGGTGGTGACAAAATATTTCTCATTGGGCTGCAGTCTCTAAAAGAAAACAAAGTAAAAATACCCTGGTCAAATTTATTTCTTTATTTCATCCCTGTTTGTTGGCAAGGGAGATGTATGTCAAAAATATCTGTAGTGGCAAAGGTTTCCTACCCCAGGTATAAAGAATGAGCAGATGACGAAGTCTGTCTGCTGAGATGTATTCAGTTTGTTTCTAATTACATGTAAATTCTAAAATTGTATTTGCAGAGTCTGTGGAAACGAAACCTTCTCAGATAACAAGTGAAAGACATGCTATTAGGAAAAACAAGACTCTAACGTTAAAATCTGTTCAGATTTTGCGTCGCTGGCTGTCAGATAATTATTTTGATGCTTATCCAGATGAGGCAGAGAAGAAACAACTGGCTGAGTTAACTTCATTAACTGAAACACAAGTGAGTGTGAAATCTACTTTCTGTACTTGAGATGACCTTAGACCTAGACAATGTTGTATTTGGGCATACGATGGATTCAATAGAATATGCATGCTGATCTGATTCCCAACCACTTTCAATGCTTACTCCCTTCTCTCTACGAACATCATAACTAACAACTTTGCTACTTTAGTTTTATTTGAACAATAATTTCATTATCTCTTCACTGTTCTCCAAAATCTATGTATTGTCAACTTTAATTTCAACTCCTCATATCCCTATGCCAGGACTTCTCCTCTTCTGCCACCATCAACTCATCACTGTTTCAAGTGCAGCATCAATGTTTAGTTCTGAGACCTCTTTGGTTTCTTGTACCACACTTTATTTTTCCCCTTTAACTGACCAGTCTGTACATGGTTCTTCCCTGTGAATGATGTACTAGGTACCCATTGTAGTCTTGATTTATACAACACTCTCCATTCCCTAAAGTGTATATTGTTTATTAAACTAATATTCTCCCAATACATGTAATGTTAGCCGCATTATCCCATAGATCTGTTCTTGAAACTTGTGGTTTTCCATCTAGTATTTTTCAAAGTCTACATTATATCACCTTGCAACTTTTTGTCTTATACAGCTATCGCATACTTCAAATATCTTATTTTCATCTAAATGCCCTTTACATTGTATGAATTTTTCAGGTTTCATCTAGCTTGTAATCTGTCATACAAGTCGTTTCTAATGACTTCAAGGAGTTTGTTGCTCAATGTATTTTAACTCTATAAAATTATAGAATTTGTAATATAAAGCTATTGCAAATCAGTTTTTAACTAGTTTGTTAATTAAGTGATATTGATTGATCACTCCTGAGCATACCTAATATTGCTAATTGATTAGTGTGTAAACCTGATATTGTTAGTAACACTAATTGATATTGAACAAATTTTAATATTGAGTAAATTGGAGTTGGTCTCACATGTCCAGGCATGTCACAAAACATAGGCCTGGATGTGTCTCAGATGAATTTGGGCATAAGATGACACTGCATGAGTTGACAGGGTCAGTCTAGGTGCAGGACCTGGAATATGCCCAGAGATAAGCTAACCGCACTGACGTGACATGTCATGGGTGGTCCTGAACAGCCTGGCCAGCTGCCAGTCCCATCCAATGCTCGTGACATGTCTTTGCTGGGCTGCCTTAATAAGTGAATCTAAGGTGGACCAGTACAGACTGCCCACCCTTGTAAAAGTTATAAAAGACGAGGAAATGTGTCACTTGGATGGGAGCTAACAACTTGTATTGTGGACACGTGGTGCTGTTCTCTACTGTTTTCCCAGCAGAGAGGGTCCCTCCAGCCTGACTGCCAGAGTTCCCCCCAGTCATGTACAGCAGAGTGACAATGAACTTCTTATAGTGATGTATTTTAAGCTGTCTGATTTAATCTGAATGCATGCACAACTATTAGATACATCTTAAGTTGAGACTAATTTGGATACCTGTGTAAACAATAGTGTGATGTGAATTCTTGGTCTGTGTGATTTCACTTGCCTAGCTCTCAACCTACTCATCCCGAACAGGGCAGTGTGACTGTCAGTATCGCTATAAACCTTATTAGGTGAAAATCGTTTTTGGGTACTGATGCTTCATGAATTTAATGATTAGGCACAACCATTAACAAGCTGCGTTGCAGCATGATAAATAGCCTCACTGTCTATCACTTTAATATAATCAAAATAAAGCCTGAATTTAATCACTACTTTTCAGAACACTTTGCTAAAGATCCCACCATTCCATGAAAGGATTTTTCTGAAATAACTTTGCAATCAACCATTTTAGAGAAGGGGAAATTATGTCCTGCAGTTTTTGAGATTGCTTGTGTGTGTATATATAACTCCCTTCTGTCCTTTCTGCTTGTAGATCTCAAACTGGTTTATAAATGCCCGCCGTCGTATTTTACCTGATTTACTAATCGTGAAAGGAATAGATCCTGTCCAGCTTGGATTTTATATAAAAGTAAACCGGAAAAAGACAATGTTTCAACAATCTCCAAAAAGCAATCTAATGGTTTCCACTCCTTTACAGCCTACGTGTGTAGTTACTGCAGTACCTCAGATCATGCATGGATTCTCACCTCTTAATTTGTTGGCTAAAGTTAGTCATGATATCTTATTTCAAAATATGACTGAAGAATGTAGCCAGTTGGGCTACACATGCGGGAATGCCCAGAGCTCTAAAGGTGATGTTGTAAATCAGCCATATGTGACAGAAACCATACATTTAGAGGAGGAAATGAGTAGACTACAGATCCTGGCTGATGTTGCCTCACAACGTATAGAAGAAATGGAAGCTGAAAAAGGCAAAATGGAGGCTGCATTAAACCTCCTTGATCAATAGTATTGTCATAATGAAAATACAAATACCTGTCGACTCTTTATCCATGCATCAAGAGTTGGTGTCAGGGAGGGGGAGGGGGTGGGGGGGGGGAAGGAAGAGGATGGAATTGTTATGCAAAAACCTCCACTTTACTGGAACAATTCTCAATGTCCACAATTTAAAACTTGTGGACTAGAATGTGAGTCTTGCAACTGGGACCATTCTATGGGGGAGGGGGATTAATGGGGGTCTTAACTTGTGTTGGCATTTCTCCTACTTCAGATCATGGATAATTTTTGGAACAATGCAGACTAAACCTGCTTACAGTTACTGGCCTAGACACATATGGGAATGAGATTTTAATTCATATCTTGTTGTCAGTATAGGTCAAGAAAGCCTCTCTTTTGTCAACTACCTTTGACATACTTGACACCACTTTTATATGCTTTTCTGCAGAGCTTATATGAATTATGTAGCAAATGGCTAAATTAAGTATATATTGAAACTTCTGATTACTCTTGGAATCTTACGCTGCAGTTCAATTTCTTTCCGCACAATTCCCCTCTGTAAATTGGCATAAATGTGGACTTTAATATTCCTAAGATCTGTTGTACAGACATACTTTATGTTAAGGAAAAAAATCTCTAGAGCTTCATGCACTTTATTTATTTTTTTTTTTTTTGTAGAATAAATATTGTCTTCAAGAAAGATTGACTGCCTTCTTATTTGGTGACTAAAGTATTGCAAGTATTTATGGTTCCTTTTGATCAGACTTAATACCAGCTATGACCTGTATCCAGACCTAGGTCCTGGGTGCCATCTTTGTGTGGGCCAAAGAAAGGCGCTGTGGGACACATCCTGTGCCCACACTAGATAGCACTGTAAAATTACTGCGCTTATCCAGTTAAACACTTGGGAATTTGCTATTGTCCCAAATTTGGATGGCTGTTTTGTCCATTTGTTAGAAGATGGATGAATACAAATTTCAGAAGAATGGGGGGGGAGAAATATCCAGTTAAACAATGGGGGGGTAGGGGGGAGAAATACAATAGGTCCCCCTAGTGTTTTTTGAAAAGGCTGCAGGGCAGCCGATCAACAAGCGTTTGACTTGTTTGCCCTTAGAAGCCATGCATGCTAATGGCATGGCTGATTGGCCAGTGCAGCATGTGACCCAGCCTCTATATAGAAGCTGGAGTCGTGTAGCGCCGCACGCACATGAGCTCTTAGTGTAGGGAGAGGATGCTGCAGCTGTTAGGGACAGATTAGGAAAGAATTCTGCAAACTAGTACATTAGTGGGGTACACTTCATATCTGAGAGTCAAATAGAAGCATCAAATACTGCTGTCACATTGCAATTGTAAGAATTCTAATTGTTTTGGTGCTAAACTGCTAAGTAGTAAATTTGGGGCGTGCTCTTAATAACTGAGTCAAATAGAAGCATCAAATAGTGCTGTGACATAACATTTTTAAACACTAAAATGTTCTGGCTGCTAAATAGTACATTTGCGGCATGCGGTGCACTTCATATCTGAGAGTCAAATAGAACCATCAAATAGTGTGCTTTTAGCGCACTTTGAAAAATTCAAATTGTTTTGGGTGATAAAAAGTACATTTTGGGGTGTGCACTTCATATCTGACAGTCAAATAGAACCGACAAATACCAATAGAACAATATTGTAATTCGGGGGCAATATCCTCACAAGTCAAATTGCAGTGTGCAGACCGGCAAGAAGGTCAGGGTTGTGGAGTGGGTGGAGGATGATGTCTTAGACCCCCACATGGAATAAAAGGTAATGCGAGTGACATGTGCCATATGCAGGATGATGCGCTGGTCGCACAGAGGCACCAGCACAGCATAAGAGGGAGCAGGGTGCAAAAGCAGAGCTGCTGTCTCCTAGCGCTCATCGGCATGTATTTTAAGAATTCCCACAGTTATCCATGTAACAGTTGAAGCGATTAAAAAGAACAGATTTAGTGAGACCTTCGCAGTTTTGCAGTCCGGTGACTGGAACCCAGACACTGTCAGGGCCGGACTGGGGATACGAAGCAGCCCTGGAAAAAAAATCTATGCCAGTCCCATAAGTCATTGTGCTATGTAGGGTGTTTTTTTATATATACACACTTGAAATAGTTGGCTGCACTCTCGGATTTCCTTAAAATTTTACTTTTATTGAAATAGTTGAGAAGATCAATGTTTCAGTCCCTCTTGTGGACTTGCGTCATGATCCTGGGAAATTTCCCGGCATCCCGGTGGGCCAGTCTGGCCCTGAATGACCGGGACACAGTATGCCTGATGTTGAAGTTAGGAGTCAGTGTGGAATGGATTAGCAGAGTAACCGCATGCCCCCTGGTGTTGAGCACCAGCATTTGTGCGGCCATATACCAGGACCCTGATGCAGCTTCAGTAAAAAGAGTACTGGATACCAGAAGCCATCACCAGACTGATGCGCAACTTGGAACAGGATGTGACATTCACTGTAGCGGCTGTGCGCGCTTTTGTCGTTCTCACCCTGTGGGAGTGGAGTTTCAGCTGCAGCACGCACGGGTCAGTCGCTCTGCAGCAGACTTGCCCTCCAATTGATCATAGTTAAAGGATTTCAAGTGGACTCATTACAATTACAGGGCCTCTAAAGAGTCCTGTATTTGTCATCACTACCTTCCCGCGTTGGGAGTGGGTCATTTGCGCGCCCGCTGCCATCCTTGCATGTGGCAGCAGTTTCTCTGGCTCCCTCTCCGGAATCAAACCCTGATTCCCCATTACCCATGGTAGGCATCAAAAGTTGATCTGGATGACATACGAATGCGTCGTCGCCTTGTCGTTGGGGAGCCCATTGAAAAAGTGCTCTAGCATGACGAGCTGGGTGATCTCGTCCAGGAACTTGGCTTGATGGGAGTGGAGCCCGTTCTGGGTGGCCCTTGTGACTCCTTCTCCCCTTTCCGGGTCTCCCTAAACTTTCGGCGGTATTGCTCGGGGGTCACCGCATACTGGGCCAGGAGGATTTGGGTAATAAAGGGATCGTCTCTGATCTGCTCTTTGGGTACAGCCTGGTAAATATCCGCTGCCTTCCCCACTAGTTTGCTGGCCAGGATGGTGACCCACTCGGAGTCCACATCTTGGAGTAGGCACTGGCGCTCAGTCTTGTAAAAAGTCATGGATGCCTTCTGCTTCCTTGAAGGCATTGTATGGTAGCTTGTGGGCCAGGGTGGTTGTGCTTCCCAGTGCCCTATCCTTCCTTTATCTGGGTTCATGGAGGTCGCCCTCTGTCTATTGGCAAGGACATAGGCTTGCATCTCCAAAAAGGTCCTGCTGACAATCTCCTCTGATGGTGGTTCTCGGTAATATGCCAGGTGCTATTCCACCTCCTTGCGCACTTCCTCCTCATTTCTGGCCCCTGGCTGGGGTTCGTTGCCTCACTGCATGCCTGGTCATCCTCCATGAGCGCAGCAGTCAATTTGGCCTTGTTACGCCCACCAGGCGTTATTCCTCTGGCTCCACACAAGTCCTGCAGTGTAGGTCGCTTTAGAGCACTGTAGTCCGTGGGTCTGTTGGCAGGGACATGGGATCCCGCCGCTTGCCACCAATTGAAGCCGGACCTTTGATTAGAATAGGTCAGACCCATTTCCCCAGTAACTGGATGGGACACCGGATACATTTGACCATCTTTATTTGGGTACACAGCTTTGCCTCCTGTTGCCACCGCTTCCTCCTCCTCCTACCACCTCCTCATCCGGTCAGTGTAACACCTTCACCACCAACTTCAGCACAGCCAGGGGGAAACGACAGCAGGCTGTTTAAAACTCATATGTGTGGGGGGGAAAAACCCCACACAGTGCAGGAGCTGTGGACAGGCATGGAACAGATCGATGAGTGGTTGTAGCCCCTGAGCCTCAAGCCCGGCCTGGTGGTGTGCGATAATGAGCGAAATCTCGTAGCAGCTCTGGGCCTCGCCGGTTTAATGCACATCCCTTACTTGACGCATGTGCTGAATTTGGTGGTGCAGAAATTCCTGGAAAAACTACCCAGCTATATCAGAGCTGCTGCACAAAGTGCGGCCATCTGTGCCCGCTTTTGGCATTCTTACCCTGCTGCTGCTCACCTGTCTGCGCTGCAGCGTAACTTCGGCCTTCCCGCTCACCGCCTCATAAGACTGTGTGCGAGCAGAAGCAGGTGATAGTGGAGTTTCAGCAGGTCAGTTGCTGTGCGGAATTTGTTTTCTTTTTTTATTTATTTTTTTATTTTTAATACATCCCAATATTTTGGGGGCTACCCCAATTAAAAAAACAAAGTGTGTGTATAAACCGTGTTGGCTACCACCTACACTGCCATGGTCACCACCTCAACCTATGGGTCACTTAGTATAAACTATGTACACAATAGCAGAGGCTTGTGAAGGCCTTTTCTCCATGCATCAGGAGTTGAGCATTTCTCCATGCATAAGCACTGCAAGAAATGCACCGCAGGCTGCAAATGTTTCTATATATATATATATATATATATATATATATATATATATATATATATATATATATATATATATATATATATATATATATATATATATATAATCTGTCCCAATATTTTGGGAGTTACCCCAATTAAAATAAAAAAATATATATATAAAAAAAAAAACAGTGTTGGCTTCTGTGAAGAAAATATACTTGGTTTGGTATTTTCTCCTATGTTTGGGCTTTTTCTGCAGTATTTTGTACATGTTGAATCTATTGGTTCGGTAGTTTAAAACTACCGAACACCAACTACCCTCCTGGCTCATTAACTTAAAAAGAACCATCTATTAAGCGCTTTCTGTGCGGCCACTGTTCGTATAGCCGAATGCCACATGGAACAGAAAACGGTGGCCATCTTGTTTGCACGAAAGGAGGCAGCGGGACTTGGATGTCGAGTGTCTGGAACTAAAATTGGACACTTGACCTCCCGAACCACCGCTGAAACTACCGAACGCCTGCTTCCTTTATTCACTAAACAGCCAGTACAGCGTTATTCGGTAGTTTTGTTCATACGGACAAGGGGCGCTATCGCTCCTATGAGCCAGGAGGATCCATTCGGGACTTTTATTCATTTTATGCCTTTTTCTGAATTGACCGACCGCACACTCTGAATTCGTGGAACTGTTTTGGGCAGGAGCCTCGTGTGTGTGGTCGGTAACTTGTGACTTCCATACTTTTTTAAGAACCCCTGAACCGATTTGGGTGAACTTTGGATATGTTGGCCCCAGTCTGGGGGACCATCAGGGGATATGTAATTTTGTGGGGATGCCTTGTGTGGAAAGGGGTGTTCTAACTTTTGGGAAAATTGTGTGCCATCTGCCTGGAGATAATTGGGTTATTCCTTAACTTATCTCAATATCTCTCAGGCAGAGAGAGGGCGGGGATTACTGTAAAGCTGTATGTTGATTGGTTATTGTCTTTGTTTACTGTGGGAGGTTCTCTTGCAGGAGGATTTCTCATAAAAGCCAGTGTCATCAATAAAATTGATTCCTGTTACACCCTTCATGACGTCTAGGCTCTTGTTTGGGGAATATTATATTTGCTGGGGAGAATCATCTTGGAAGCTGCAATAATCTACACTATTCCTCTAGCTCCTGCTGCAGTTATCACTTATGTGCCGCTATTGGGGAAGGAATAGAAGACTGCAGTACCATAACCACTGCAGGTCTTAACAGCTTCCTCCTCCTCTTGCACCGCTGCTTCCAACTACACCGCCTCCTCAACCTATGGGTCACTTAGTACAAACTATGTACACAACAGCAGAGGCTTATGAAGGCATTTTCTCCATGCATTAGGAGTTGAGCTCAGTTTGAACAATGAAAGAGAATACTCCATCCCTCTCTCAAATGGATAATTCTGTTGATCCTCCTGACAGCCATGCTTTAGATCATGATTTATGTTCTTCCAAAGCTAAAATCAAAGATTCCATCTAGTGCTATTTTATGGCTCAGCTGTATTTTTAATTTTTGTTATTTTCCCTATTCACATTTGTTTGCAGGGCTCTTTCCCCCATTTTACTTCCTTTTGCAGCCCTCTAGCCCTTTCCATACTTTTTTTTTTTTTTTTAGAGGCATTTTTGTGTCCAAAAGTTTGGGTCCCCATTGACTTCAATGGGGTTCGGGGTCAAGTTCGATCCCGAACCAGGACTTTTTTTCAAATTTCAGCTGAACCCGCCGGTCCTAAACATACAGGTGTCCACTCAACTCTAATCTGTATCCATAACGCCATATATCTGGCAATGTAACCTAGTGGGGCAGAGTGCTGGACACCCCCTAGTTATTTTTCTGGTGGCAAATCCACTCCCAGACACTTGTTTCTAGCTGCAACCTGAAATTGCAATATGCTCTTTAAGAAAGTTTCCATTACAGTTGGGCTGTATTCTAATCTACAGTTTGTCTGTTGCAGTGTGATCCTGGGCAGTGTTCCAAATTTATGTTTTGAGTTGGTTCCATGCATATTGCAAAGTTATGCATTTGATTTCCAAGACCGTTCTGAATTAATCTATTCTAACATTCCAGAATTGTATAATTGCTTCATTGTTTACGTGGATTGATCCTGACCTATTGCTGGATCCTAGTTTGTACCTTCAGCATTGCTGACCTAAAAATCTAATTACTAAAGTCTAAGTGTAAACTTTCATACATTTTTATATCAATATTATACTTAACAAAGGGTGATTCATTGGCATGTACAGTGTGTACCAGGCATGTCCTATTACAACTGAACAGATTTTATGGAATATATTTTGGCCAGATTGACAAACCATGAGAGTTTACATGATCCCTTGCAATAGATATTTGTCATAGCAGTGATCATAGAGTAAGCCCAGCACTCTGCACGTAGAACCTATTATTGTTTTTTTTCTCATAATGTTTACAAGATATGTTAGGACCCGTCAGAATAGATCAGACTTTTTACTCCTAAACTCACTGTGTCAACCTTACCTTTTCCTGTTAGTTTGGAGGGGTCTGTTTGCCAGCCTCCTGCCATGTGACAATGGCCCCTTTGATGTATTGTGTTCAGGGACACTGTTTGTGCCCTCTTCAGCATTTGGAGTTAGCACTTCGAACGTTTGAAGTGGTGGCCATCTTGTTTGAACGTGTTCAGCTGTGTTTTGTCGTAGAGTTCATGGAACTCAAATTGGACACACGACTGCATGAAAACCGCTGAACAGTTACCTTCCAGGGAACTTCGGCAATACGAATGTGAGTCGAATGGCGTTCAGTGAGTCAAAGCCCACGAACAAGGGACATACACAGACTATACCCACGAACGGCTTTGTTCGATAATTCGAATGATACTTTGACTATTGGAACTAGACCGGCTGCACAGCCAAATACTCAAACAGTTTTGGGTGTGAAACCATGGGTGCGGTCGGTCAAAAAGAGACTTCCAGGATTTTCCTGATCCCCTGCTCTGAAATTTTTTTTTTAATTTTTTTTTATTTTTTTTTTGTTATTCACCCAGATCAGGGGATGTGACTATTATTGGAATATGTTGTGTTTTGAGGTATTTATTATACTTAAAAAAAATTTAAAAATTAAAAAATAAATTCTGCCTGGGGATAATTAACTTAATAAATAGAGAGTATATATCAAAACTACATTATAGAAGACCCCAAAAGTGAAGTGGTAGTTAAAGTAAAAATACAACCTGAAAATTGCACGATAGCAAGATACAATCTAAGAAATAAATACATAACACAACATAGTGTAAACTGTAACACAGAAAAATATAAAACAATAGAACTACCACTCACATTTTACAGAGCCGTCCCAGGCTCTGTATAGCAGGCTCAAGGGTGCCAATACAGGCTAGTGAATGAGGGAGTGGAACCCTATAGCAAAACATAGAAAAAAAAGGTATCCACTTACCCTAAACAAAGTAACCGAGAAAGTTATATAAAAATACAATAAAATAACAAGCAATAACAGCAAATATGCCCGTCATCTCAAATCATCTGTGTGTAATTTCCATCCGTATGCGACACTTCCGGTATTATAAAATGTCACTTCTGGTTTTCGTCAATTGGAACACACAATGGAACGCAAAAAGCATTCTACCATATTAGGTGGCCGGAAAAAAGTTCTTATATACATAAGTGATGATGCCCAATAAACAAAGAAAATAGCATAGTAAATATGAGCAATAATACATACCGTATTTTTCGCTCCATAAGACGCACCTCACCATAAGACGCACCTAGTTTTTTAGAGGAGGAAACCCAGAAAAAAAAAAATATTCTGAACAAACTGTTCCATAGTGTTTCCTACTATGGGACAGTTTGTTGAGAATATTTTTTTTTCTCCCCTGTCCCATAATGATCTTTAACCCCTCCTCCCCTGTCCCATAGTGTTCT
Source organism: Pelobates cultripes (assembly GCA_933207985.1). Taxonomy (NCBI): domain Eukaryota; kingdom Metazoa; phylum Chordata; class Amphibia; order Anura; family Pelobatidae; genus Pelobates; species Pelobates cultripes. The sequence goes on from OW240913.1 coordinate 250,805,819, forward strand.
TTAACCCCTCCTACCCTTGTCAATTAGTGTTCTGATCCCATAGTGTCCCCCCTCCCATTGTCCCATAGTGCACTTTCCCTCCCATAGTGCCCCCCTGCCATTGTCCGATAGTGTCCCCCTCCCCTTGTCCCATGGTGTCTCCCCCCTCCCCTTGTCCCATGGTGTCTCCCCCCTCCCCTTGTCCCATAATTACTTACCTGTCTTGGAGCATGGGCCGGCTTCACAGCGCGCTCCGCAGTCCTGGAACTTCTATTTCAGGTTCCGGTTTCCGGCGGGACTGAAAGGAAGTGTGCACACTATGTGTGCACTTCCTTTCAGTCCCGCCGGAAACCGGAACCTGAAATAGAAGTTCCTGGACCGCGGAGCGCGCTGTGAAGCCGGCCCACGCTCCAAGACAGGTAAGTAAAGCTTTACATTCGCTCCATAAGACGCACAGACATTTCCCCTCACTTTTGAGGGGAAAAAAAGTGCGTCTTATGGAGCGAAAAATACGGTATATGAAAATAGTTTTAATACACAATGGATAACCCAAAAATGTATATTTACAATATAACATACTAAATATGCAAGGAAAAAAAGGAGGGGTAAGAGCTGGCAAAGGTAGAGAGAGCAAAACACACAAGCTGAACTCCGAATAGTAAAGTTTTTGTCGATTTTTATGTATTTACGATATATATATATATATATATATATATCTAGATATATCTAGATATATCTAGATATATCTAGATATATCTAGATCGTAAATATATAAAAATCGACAAAAAAAAAACTTTACTATTCGGAGTTCAGCTTGTGTGTTTTTTTTTTTTTATTTTTTTTTATTTTTTTCAGGAAAGGATAAACAATACCAGCCATAGACATTTCTTAGATAACATATTGAATCATGCAGTTTCTATAGTATAGATCAGATGGGTTGTAAACAATACATTTATACAACTTGACCTTAATCCAATATAGTCGACTTTCAATTGTTATTATGAAAAAGTAATAGTGAAACATCAAATTTGTTTTTCTGGCATATAAATATTAACAGAAAAACAAAAATTAAACCTTAAACAGTGTACATATAACAAACAGAAAATATCCCTGTAGCACAATGCTTTTTGTAGGTGTGTGTGTATGTATGTATGTATGTATGTATGTATGTATTATAATAATCTCACACTCCCTTTTTGTAATGTGGCCCACTGCAGAGACAAACCCAAGCAGAATGATTCAGGATGTCTTATGAGAACTTCTGATGGATTCTGAATATTGGACATCAACCTAGGTGGGTTATAATCTAAGTTGAGCACATGACACGCATGATCTTCAGATTTGGAAATAGCCACCAAGCTGTGTGATTATAAAGTCATAAAATTCTTACATATTTGCCAGATTTCCCTTTATCTAAGAAATTTGCCCAAAGAGGTCCACCCATTTCCTCTAGGATTTGAAAATGGTCAACCCTGATAATCAGAGCTGCTATAGTGGGTGGTATTTTGGATTTTGAGAGGGCTGTCACTTCAAATTTTGCTGCTGTGAATAATAAACTATGGCCGGGAGTATTTATATTTACTAGGAACGATATCGATCTTGTGAAAAAGCATGGAATGTACGTCCAGAGTTAAGTTTAAACACATTTCGGACAAGAGTTCTCACACCACTCCAGAAAAGTTTGCTGTCTTTATGAGCCCACCAGATATAATTGAGATTTCCTCTTTTTTGCTTATCCAACATGTTGCTGGTTCTGATGGGAAATATTTATTGATATCTGCCAGTGTACTGTACAATCGTGTAATTAGTTTATAGCTTGCTTTCTGGAGGGGTACACTAGTATGGTATATCCTTGTTTGTGTAATTATCCCTAAATGTTCATTTTAAGAAAGACAAAAAGGGGATACAAAATAAAAACCTGGATACACACCTCAATAAAATGTTCTGTACATGCTTTAGTTATGAGATACATCATGACGTTTTCTGATTTCCAGATCCGTTACATATCCATTTTTCCTTGTTTACTTCTGCTATTTAATTAATGAACACATTTTTAGAGCCTTTGTTGTACATGAAATGAGTTCATGTTATGTACCGGTAGTAATTAGATATTTTGCCTTAATCCGGTGTGATAAAGTGAAGGCAGATAGGCCTATAACATTTAACCCCAGGGGGAGTATGTGTTGTAGGCAACACAAACCACCGTTTACTTATGGGCCCCTGGGGTGGAGCATTTGGAGAGCAGGGTGGGCCAATGCTCCACTCCGCAGTTTATACACAACTGGGAGAAAAAAGGTCCAGGCCAGAGTTTTTTGGATCTGTCTCCAACCCACTGCTCAGCTGCAGATAATCAGCTGTAGCAGTGGGAATAAACCCCTCCCTGCTAGGCATTTCTGGCTTCCTTTCTGGAAGCAGGTTGGCGAGAGGCAAGGAGACTGAGTACTAGGTGTGCAAAAGGAAACCAGTCAAGGTTGGCTTGGAGCACTGGGAGTGCGGAAAAGAGTGTTTATTTCTCTCTTGAAGGGCTGGAAGCAGCAGGCTGTCTAAACACTGGAGTGCTGAGAGCTGACAAAGACACTAGGTTTGTGAAACCACTTCTTGTTTTGTTATAGTTTAAACCCTTGAGGGAGAGGGAACTGAATGTTAGTTAGTGCTCAGACCGAGCTAGGTTTTTGTTTATAGGGTTTTGTTACATTTTTGTTTTTCATGTGCTGCTGTCTTTGTGGAGTTTAACAATAAAGTGCCTGGAAATAAGTTGCCTTAAGACTGTGCATGTTTGTGCCCAAGAGGACCGTGCTACCTGCAGACAAGGATCACACCGGTTATATATATTCATACTTGTCTATGTATATCTATAGATTTTTTTTATTTTTTATTTTTTTATATGTATACATGAGTGAGATGAAAATAAAAATGCAGATATAGGGGGGAAAAAACAAGTAATACAAAATGTTTTATCTTACAGTAAAGATGTCTCATTTTCTTATATTTTTTTTAATGCATAGTCACATTTTCTTTCAAGCGGTAATGCAGTCTAGTCATGGACATCCCACAAGTATGCATTGTTTAACCCCTTAAGGATGGTGGCCATGCTGTGCTGTCCTTATGGAGGTGGTCCTAAAGGTCAGTTTAAGGGGACTGTCTGACAATCCAGGTAGCCTCCCTTCAACAACTTCACCTCTCTGGCCGTACAGGGCCATGTGATGCCAATGATCACACGGCGGCAATAGGAGGGGAAGTACTGCCTTGCAGGGGGACTCCCTGAGTTGTCAGGAAGTCCCCCAAAGTCCTTAAAAAGTGTTTTTTTTTTTTGTTTTTTTTTTTCTTAGAATAAAGGTATGTAAGAAATATATTATATGTATAATATATTTATAAAATAAAACAATTTATATAATACATATATCCTTTCATTGTTACTATACTTTGATATTAAAATATATTTATATTCATATGATATAAATATCAAAATACACTTATAATAAACTTATTTATATTTATTAACTTATTTTAATAATAGATTTTAAAATATATATTTTACAAAATTAGGTGATTTTATTAATTTTAATTTGAGTAACCTGTCTGACAACTAGGCCAAAAGTCAAGAGAACTTAAATTGCAATCCCTATGTTTGACCATGTAACTTCCAAAAGATCATAAAACTTGTTCATGGTGGGTAATGTTCAGGAGTCTTCATTGAAAACAATTATCAGTGTTTTTAAAACCATAAAGAGTATGATGGCAATGATCTGAAGTACTTTTTTTTTTGTATGAAAAATGCAAATAAATAAACCAAAAACATATGAATGCTAACTTATGCTAGGGTTTTTGACGAAGTGGATACTAAAACCTACTGGACATAACCCTTTTTTAATACCCTACGTTGTCTACTTCTCATTCCTGGGATGCCATATGGTCTCAAAAAACACAGGCCCAGAAAACCAATCTGGCAAACTGAAATGGCAAGCCCTATATTGACACTGTATCTTTCCAAAACACCACAAAACCTGTACATGGGGAGTACTGCTGTACCTAGGAAACTTATCTGTTCACAAATAGGAGTGTCTTAAAATGGTAAAATGTATGGTGACGCTGATATCATCAGTGAAAGTGCAGTTTGTGTGAAAAATGTCAAAAAATATATGAATGCTTCCTTATGCTAGAGTTTATGATTAAGCGGCTGCTAAAAAAGACTCAGCTTACCCCATTTTAATTACCCTGGGTTGTCCACTTTGTATAGGGTCTCAAAAGTAACATAGGCTCAACAAACAAATCTGGCAAATATTAAAGTGCAAAACTGAAAAATGGGAGACCCTTATACATGACCTAGTAAGGTTCCATGTATATGTACATTGAGGGTACTGTTGTACTTGAGACATTGCTGAATACAAATGTGTATTTTTTTGCAGTAAAAAATAACAATATTGATGGGCGGAGCTTGCTAGTGGGACAAGACGGACACCATATCTGTCTGCTCCCGACAATCTTACAAATTAATGCCAATTAACGCAAAGCAGGGACATACCACAGCCAACTACATCACCATCCCGACCAGAGTGATTTTCTGCATTGATTAATGCTTTTTCGGTATCCCACCGTGTGACAAACGCCAAAACGCAAGGATGCCGCTTACCCTTAACTTGGGCAGCTTCCCATATAAATTGTCACTCTTATAGGTCCTGGATATCTATTATTAATAGCCATTGCTCCATGTTTATGCAGTTGGCCCATTCACTGTGGGTCTCGGAATGCTTCAGTCTATCTTTTTGGAATTGCCTCTGGTATGTATTGGTATTTAAGGCATATCTGTCTCAAAGGACCCTTTTTACTGTTGGATAATGGAGGGCCTTGTAGAGCCGGAAAAGAAGCTCCAACACAGCTTTAAGGTTAACTTATAGAAGATGAACCCAATCAGCCTCTTTTATACATTAGAACTGGTAAAAAAAAAAAAAAAAAAAAAAATTTGGAGTCCCGTAAAAAGGTATGAATGTCTTCTTTAGTTTCACCAAAGGGCCAGAAAGATTGCAGACTCTTTTAAATAAATTTGTAATCCATTGGAGTTGGACTCCCTTATGCTGGATAAAAGCCTGCTCCTCTCAAAATCTTATTTTTTGACCCACCGTGCACATGGTCCCATGCCTAAAACAGTTCCAGAGAATTAGAGTTAAAAGGACACTCCAGGCACCCAGAACACTTCTGCCTATTGGAGTAGTCTGGGTGCCAACTTCCACTACCCTTAACCCTGCAACTGTAAATATTGCAGTTTTCATAAACTGCAATATTTACATTGCAGGGTTAACTCCTCCTCTAGTGGCTGTCTATTAGACTGCAACTAGAGGGCACTTCCTGGTTTATAGCACAGATTTTTTGCTATAGCATCGCTGGATGTCCTCACGCTATGTGAGGACCTCCAGCTTTGCTGAAATCCCCATAGGAAAGCATTGAAAGCATCTTTTAATGCTTTCCTATGGGGTGGTCTAATGCGCGGCATAAACCAGGAAGTGCCCTCATTAGGTCTCCGCCGGCTGCGCATGCGCAATAGGTCTCCCCCGCCGGATGACTTCGGTAGGGGAAAAGCATGAGCGGACCCTAAACCAGCGCCGAGGGACATCGGCACTGGATAAAGGTAAGTCAATGAAGGGCTTTTAACCCCTTCAGCAACCTGTGATGGGGGGTGGGAGGGAGAGGGGACCGTTTTCCTGGCACTAGAGTGTCCCTTTAACGGTCGGTCTCTCTGTCTGGAGTACAAAAGTACATACTTCACATGAACAGAGCCTTTTAAAGTGCATTGGGTAAGGTATATTACAGGGCCCATAGTTCTAAGGCAATAGGCTGGCAGGCTGGCCAGCAGGCCCCTCAAAGAACCTGTGACAAGGTCCAGTTCGTAACAGAGCCATAATCACAGGGTAGGAGGCTGGCAAACAGGCCCCTCCAAAAGTAAGTGACGAGGTTACTTTCGTCACAGTCCTATTACTATAAATGGCTAGGTTGGTGTAAAAGGGCACGAGACCAAAATGTAAAGCTCCTTAGCCCTGAAGCTCCTTGGTCGTCCTGCAGGTAGCCCAGATTCACTGTTTTATGCTGCTCTGTTGTGCTCTCTCCTGACTGGCCTGCCAAGAATCTGTCTGAGACTCGCAGAGTAGACCTGCAGGGAAGAACTGCAAAGAGTTGCATAGAATTTGTGAGTCGTGGTTCTGCTTGTAAGGCCCCAGAGATCTGTCCTGTTTGATGCTATTTTGACTGGCTAAATATTAAAGTGATGAAGATTTACTGCAAGATCTAGTGTATCTAATATTCAGTATTAACAATGAATATAAACTGAATTTAATACATAAGAGAATACACTTGATATAACTGCTATTGACAAATAAAATCAATTTTGTTCATGTTTTGTATTAATGGCTTCAGTAATTAGAGTCAAATGCCATTTGCACATTATCTATCACATCGTAATGCACTTTGCTTTTTTTTTAACCCTTCAATTTGGAAATATTTTTGGAAAACAAAATTAAGCACAAATGATAACAAGACAACATTCTACGTATATAAACTGATAGTCAGTTATACTAAAATGACAAAAGAATGCACATGTAAAGAATTTTCCTATTACACCTATACTAAACTGCATAAACCGTTATATATTATTTCTTTTATAACAATACTTTTTCAGGGTCATGATAATGTGTGTTGGAGTGACAATGTCAGTTAAAAAACTTAGTTATGGGTGTTTTAGGAATCTGATACTTTTCACAATGCAGATAACTAAATGCTGAAAACGATAACCATTATGTTTTCAGAGTGGGTTTTCTTAAAACCAGGCATCTGTGTTTATAAAAGGCTGTGGGAGCTGCTTTTACAATATGCTCAGTACTCCGTAACTACAGGCTCCTCCTATTTGGTGTGTTTTTATTTAGCTCCCTGTCTGAGTCATGCAGGCTCTTGTACAATTGGGGGAGGGGATATATCATTTGAAATTAAGCATTGATAGATTAAGTGACTGGACATCCAGTTAGAAAATTATTTTATTCTGGAAGTTGCAGGCCAGCACTTTAACTCCATAATGTCATTTTGCCATCCTGAAAAAAAGATGGCTTAAACAATGTTGTGGTGACCTAGTACACTGTAAAAGTCTGCAGACCTTCCTCCTCGGGTCTGGCATACTTACATTGCCCGGCATTCCCTGTGTAGCCAATCCGACCCTTCTGGGCCATGTGATCGTGATGGCATGAGAAATGTCAAATTAATTGCATTACTTTCTTGCATGCATGGTTTCTACTATATGACAATGCATTTTGTACTGTCAGCATGCACAAAATACCTGTATCATGAAGGTTCTGACAGCCTTATGTCCACTTTAACAAAGCTAAATTAGTTGCTGGTATATGTAAACATGCTTCAAGTTTCACTTTGGTCCAGTGTTTACAATTAGACTTGTGCATTTCTACTTTTCAGCTGGTATAACAAATTAAATTCCTTTCAATCTAACTCTAAATAAATCCATCCATTTGGGATTTACCTATGGAGCCGTACTCAATAAATGTAGATTAAGAGGAATTGTATTTGTTCATACTAGCTCAAAAGTATTAATGCACAAGTCTATCAATCACGTGATATCATTATACATGATTATTCTCCAAAGTGAGAATGTGGGAGAATTCAAAGTGAATTTAAAATCATAGTAGTAGAACTGGAAACATAGCAGACTTGGATAATTTTCCGGTTTAGTTATTCTGGAATTAAATATTTAAATTACATTAAATTCACTTTCAATTCCTTATAATTATCACTTTAGTAAATAATACTGATAAAGGTTTATTGAACTGAAGTTTTTTTTTCTTTTGCAAAATACCACTGTTACCGGGAAACTGACGGAGGCCAAGCACAGAGAGATGGACACAGGTTTCTTCAGGAAGGAAGAGATCTTTATTCGATTCACCGACCGGGACTCAGAGGGACTTATGTCACCAAAAACAGCAAAGATCTGAGCACTGAATACATAGAGTAGATTCCTTATATAGCACTGTAGCTCCTCCCATAATTAGCTACGCTCACACATAACTTTAACCTAATCAATGAATAGAGTCTAAACTCATCCATCCGGTCTAACCACATGGCTCATCTGAAACAAAGGAGAGGGACGCGTAATTCCAGTTCCTGCATTCCTGCACATGCTCAGTACAATGATGACCGTATCTTAGCTACGTGTAACTAACTGATACTACAAACACATGTACCTACATATGCCTTGTGGCAATCTTGGCCTGCTAAACTTTTATTTTACTGGAATTCCATCACATTCCCCCCTTTGATGCTTCTGATTTAAAATAATTCCAGATGCATCACCAATCATAGTTTGCTTACACCTCAAGTTGCCATAAACCAGACTAGACTTTGCGATCCTCTAAAGATACGAACCCCTCAACATTCCTCTTCCTGCATGTATTTTCCTTGATCTAGAGCTTCATACCTGCAAACAGCCATTACCTGTGCTGCGGCCTTTCTTTCTGCTATACTTTCTATAATGCTCTGCATAGACCTAATTACCAAAGGAATCAGACATGGCAGAAGGAGACACAACATCAAAAATCAGTATGACTCCACCTACCAATGCCTTGATTCCTCCAAACTGCTCATACCAACTACCAAACCAACTACTCGGATTATACCCTTTCCATACCTGAGTAGGTACATGTGCTAGCTTAACCATATGGTTAGTAAGATCAGCTATTGCTTGCCCTTCATCATCTATTTGAAGACAACAATTGCTTAGATTAAACTTCCCACATACACCTCCCTCTACTGCCAATAGGTAATCCAAAGCTAATCTATTCTGGTAGATGGCTGTCCTCATCCTATTGTTATGCTTCGCTAGGAGACTGAGCGCTTGTGATGTTTCATTGGTAACTATCTCAACTACTGCTTGCAATCTTATAATACGATTAAGCATATATATTGGGGGTTCTGTATCCATAAGTACCACCCTTTGCCCACATAGCTGGCCCATAATAATCTATAATACGCTGGGGAGGCCACTCATCATCTTCCCAGGTACCTATCTCTAGGGGTGCCCTTTTCTTCCTATGATTTACATCATATACTTTAACTCCCAAAGTCTCTCCTGTTTCAATTGGCAACAAGAAGGATGGTTTGAGCATACCCAATACACATGCCCCTTCCCAGTCCTGTGGTAACTCCGAATATGCTTTCTTACCACAAATCCAGTACAAATTTGCTGGGGCTTTCCAACTAGATGTAGCAGATAGGTCAAACCATACATCCTTTAAATTGGTATAATTTGCAAACGGATTAGACGGTTCTGAGACATTTGAAGCTGACCACCAAATAGTATCCTTTGTATCGTCATTATAGGCTTTCTGCCCTAAACAAGTCAATTCTCCTACAGATGTATTAAACATTATTCCCTGGAGTGATGAATCCACGGAGTCACCTCTGCCACCTTTACAGCTGTTGGAGTAGACAAAAGAACAGCATAAGGCCCCACTTTGGCCCCAACGGTACACTGTTCCACTCCTTTATCCAAACTTGGTCTCCTGGATGGTAAGAATGGACAGGTGGATAAATATTTACAGGTAACCTATCTTGTACCCATTTCTGTACCTCCTCCATAGTTTTACCCAACTCTACAACCTGCCGCCGGGTAATTCCTTCTCCCAACTGACTCAAGTCCCCCCTGAAGTTACTAAGTATTGGAGGTGGATGCCCATACATAATTTCAAAGGGTGATAGACCTAACTTTCTGGTAGGTGTACTACGAATGCGCAACAGAGCTATTGGCAAAAGAACATTCCACTTGAGTTGGGTTTCTTGACACATTTTTGCCAACTGGGTCTTAATGGTTCTGTTCATCCTTTCCACTTTCCCAGAACTCTGTGGCCTATATGCTGTATGAAGTTTCCACTTAATACCAAGCATATGAGTCAGTTGTTGTAGGCACTGATGGACAAAAGCTGGACCATTATCTGATCCTATAGAACACGGTAGTCCATATCGGGGTATTATTTCTCGCAACAGAAATTGCACAACTTCTCCTGCTTTCTCTGTACGAGTTGGACACGCCTCTACCCATCCTGAGTAGGTACACACAGCTACTAGTAGGTAACAATGTCCGCCGGATTTGGGCATTACCGTGTAGTCTATTTGGAGATCGGACATAGGAAGCCCTCCCATGTACTGGACTCCCGGTGGTTTCACTGGACCTTGCCTTGCGTTGTTCTTGGCACATGACACGCATCTTCGAACAATGGCTTGAGTCAAGTTGGACAATCTTGGTATGTAGAAATGCTTCCTAAGAGATTCTTCCATACTATCTCTTCCAGAATGTGTCCCATTATGATGATTCTGGACAATTTCTACAGCTAGCGATGCTGGAATAACTATTCTTCCATCTTCTAACTGATACCAATTATTCTCCAAATATTTCCCAGCTTCAGTCTTTAACCACTCTACTTTTTGAGCTGTATAAATTGGAGTCCACTGGGACAGAGGGGTTGGTATAAGAGCTGCTACACACTCCACATATTCATTTTTGTCCGGATTCAGCGGCACGCTTAGCTGCACTATCTGCCATCTGATTTCCTTTCACCACATCACCATCACCTTTCAGATGTGCTCGACAATGTATGATACCAACTTCCTTCGGCTCCCATACAGCTTCCAATAGTTGTAATATCTCAGCTGAGTACTTGATTTATTTTCCTTCTGAGGTCAGTAATCCTCTTTCTTTATACAAAGCTCCATGGGAATGAGTGGCTAAAAACGCGTACTTTGAGTCTGTGTAGATATTTACTTTCAACCCTTCAGCCAATTGCAAAGCCCGTGTAAGTGCGATTAGTTCTGCCTTCTGTGCTGATGTTCCTTTTGACAATGGCCATGCTTCTATCACCTTGTCTATAGTTGTCACTGCATATCCGGCATAGCGAATCCCTTCTTTCACGTAACTACTGCCGTCCGTGTAATACTGAACATCGGGGTTCTGGATGGGAAAATCATGAAGGTCCAGTCTACTTGAGAACACTTCATCCATTACCTCCAGGCAATCATGTCAATTCTCAGTAGGTTGCGGCAAGAGGGTAGCTGGGTTCAAGGTATTTACAGTCTCAAGATGCACTTTCGGGTTCTCGCATAACATGGCTTGATACTTAGTCATGCGGCTATTGCTAAACCAATGATTACCTTTATAGTCTAGCAATGTCAGTACTGCGTGCGGGTCTCACACATAGAGTTCCTGACCCAGAGTGAGCTTGTCAGTTTCTGCTACCAACAGGGCGGCGGCAGCTACGGCACTTAGACAAGGAGGAAGACCACTGGCTACTGCATCCAGTTGTTTGGACATATACGCAACAGGTCGTTGCCATGATCCCAGATACTGTCAGTACTCCCACAGCCATCCTTCTTTGCTCGTGTACATATAAGTAGAATGGACGTGTATGATCAGGTAGACCTAATGCGGGGGCTCATCAATGCCTTCTTAACATCCTCAAATGCCTTCTGCTGTTCGATGGTCCACAGGAAGGAATCCTGTTCTCTGCCTTTAATAGCGGCATAGAGGGGTTTCGCCAGTATCGCATAACTGGGAATCCATATCCTACAGAAGCCTGCTGCCCCTAAGAATTCTCGCACTTGTCTTCTATTCTTAGGTGTTGGTATTTGGCATACAGCCTCTTTTCTTTCAGGCCCCATTATCCTTTGACCTTCAGAGATATGGAATCCCAGATACTTGACAGTTGGCTGACACAACTGAGCTTTCTTCCTGGACACCTTGTATCCTGCCTTCCAAAGAATGTGCAGTAAATCATAAGTTGCTTGCTGGCATATCTCTTTAGTAACTGCCGCTATCAACAAATCATCCACGTATTGTAGTAGTACACATTCTCCTGGGATGGACTTGAAATCTAATAAGTCCTGACTTAATGCTGATCCAAATTGGGTAGGTGAATTTTTAAACCCTTGGGGCAATCTTGTCCAGGTCATCTGACGTTTCGAGCCCGTTACAGCATCTTCCCATTGGAATGCAAAGATACACTGACTTTCCGGAGCAATTCGTAGGCAAAAGAAGGCATCTTTAAGGTCCAAGACTGTAAAGTAAGTAGCCCCACCCGGAATCAAGGCAAGCCGGTTATAAGGATTTGGCACAACTGGATGTATACTTACTACCGCATCATTGACTGCTCTCAAATCCTGCACAGGACAATACTCATCTGACCCAGGCTTCTGAAAAGGCAACAATGGAGTATTCCAGGGGGAAGTACAGAATTTTAGGATATCATACCTTATGAACTTATCCAAATAAGACTGTATGTTCTTCTTCGCCTTTTGAGGTATATGGTATTGTCGCAGGCTTACTGGATAAACCCCAAGCTTTAGTTCGATGCGTATAGGTGGGATATTGCGAGCAAGTCCTGGTGGGTTATTTTCTGCCCACACTCCTGGTATATTATACAAGGATTCATCACTCTTAGGGTTTTGACTTGTCATCACTGTATAAAGTCGCCACTCTTCTTCCTTTGGTACTGATAGTGTCATTATACCTGAGGGTCCATTAAACTTCAAGGATGTCGTTCCGTTAGGCAGAAATGTTATTTGTGCTTGTAACTTCGACAACAAACCCTGTCCTAGAAGTTGGACTGGACATTCAGGCACGTAAAGGAACTGATGTTTCACTAAGTGGCCTCCCAGTGTACAGAGTCGACTTTTGAGAACCGGTTTAGCAGCACTCCTCCCAGTTGCTCCTATTACAGTGATAGTTCTTCCTGAAGGAGGAGCAACTAGGTCGGTTACCACAGAATGTTCAGCACCAGTGTCGATCATGAAAGAACTCCTTTTTCCCCTTATTGCTACATCGACCATAGGCTCCGCTCGACCAAGGGGGATGGAGCCCGGTCGGTATCAATAGTCCTCCATGACAGTGTCAGCCAAACCCACAAAGTCCCTATCTTCTCTTTCTCGCGGTCTCTGCGCTGCTGGGTATACCTATCCCCTTGAACGCTTCCTCTACTATTCCAACCATTTCCTCCAGGACCTCCTCTTCCTCTCACTCTACCTCTATAGTTATTACTATATCCTCCCCTTGTTCAATCTCTCTCATGTTGTTCCCTCAATGGACACTCACTCCTCCAGTGCCCTTCTTCCCTACAATATGCGCATTGGTTTCTACTTAAAGGCTCCCTATTCCACTTATTCTCGCTTTTCTCGGTTCCCCTGTACACTTCCTTTTCCCTTCTATCTACACCAGCGATAGCTACCGCTAACATATCTGCCTTCCTTCTCATCTTACGCTCTTCTTCCTTCTTCGTCTATGTCTCCCTATTCATATAAACCTTATTTGCTATTTCCATTAGTTGAGTTATAGACATCCCTACAAACCCTTCTAGCTTTTGCAATTTTCTTTTAATATCTCCGTAAGCCTGGCTGACAAAGGCAGAGTTATCCATCCGGGAATTCTCAGGAGCCTCTGGACTAAAGGGGGTATACAATCGGTATGCCTCCAATAATCGGTCATAAAAGGCACTGGGCGACTCATCACATTTCTACAATACCTCAGCCGTCTTTGACATATTGATCACCTTTTTCCCTCCGGCTTTCATGCCAGTAATAATGGCTTCCCTATAAGCTTTTAGGTGAGCCATATCAGCACCATTAACATTCCAATTCGGATCTACGTTTGGGTAATGAGCTGTGGCCCATGCTACCGGGTTGGCCTGATTCTGTGCACGGGCCACTTCTTCAAGCACTTTAATTGCCACCTGATTAATCAGAGTCCTTTCCTCGTTATTAAACAATGTCATAAGCAATTGCTGGCAATCAGCCCAAGTGGGATTGTGCGTTTGGATTATGGAGGTAATCAAATCTGTCATGGCTTGAGGTTTGTCTGTGTAAGAGGAGTTATGGGTTTTCCAGTTGAACAAATCCGTAGTGGTAAAGGGAACATAAACAAATACGGGGTCGGCATGTTGTAACTGGCCTTCACCATTAATGTGTGTCGGGCCCGGTGTCAATCGGAGAGGCATTTGATAATGTCGGGGTTGGAGGGTACCAGTCATCTGTCGGGTTAATACAGGGCTTCGGCAAGGCTGCTCAGTCTGAGAGTAGTAAGATAGGTGGAAGGGGGTGAGCTAATTTTACTAGTCAGCATTTGGTGGATGAAACATTTTTTTTTTTTTTTTTTTTAAGTGTTAACCAAAAACTTACCAGTAGGTGTCACCAGAGGGTAATTGTATCAAAATAATCTTTATGGGTCTAATAATAAAACTTAACTTTTAATATATTTATACATAAAATAAAACCTTATAGCAATAAATATATTAAAATAAGATAAACAATCCTACTTCTGTCTGTTATATGCCAGTATAGCGTTAAAAGATGATTACGCAATGTAATATCAATGTAACTCCCAAAGATAGGCAGTAGGTGGCCCTAAAGTGCCTCCCTAAAATCTAATGAAGCAGATAAACTTTAATTATGTGCTTATTTTATTATTACTTATTTTAATCACTGCTCACCCTGATATCTAGGCTTGACTAAAGCTTTAGTTCTATGGTAAATTAAACATCTCAGTTTGTACTTTAGTAAAAGGGATATTTTGAACAAAGCTGGGAGGGGCCCATCCAGTAACTAAAAAAAAGGATAAAAGTGTACTCCAGCATCCTATACCATTAATCATTTCTTCCAGTTGTATTTTAGACTATCACTGAAGACACACAGTATTCAATAGTTTTAGTGCTATTTCAATGTTTATGGTACAATGTCATTGCTGAGAATTATCTGATCCAATAGACTCCGTTACTGTTATTAAGAATTCTCCTCACAATTTAACTATAAATAAAATTAAATGCTAAAATACACTCCTACCAAAAAGGAAGTCAATTTAAATTACAAAAAAACAGTTTGTACAGAAATACAAGAGTTTGAAAGAAAAGAACAGATAGGTATGTGGGTAGGCGTGGACAATAGAGCAGGGGGAGTGCAAATACCAGCTATACCAGTTTTGGGCTGCTCTGGAGGATGAATTAGGGGTTGGTAATCAGATGCAAGGGGGGGGAGGTGTCCAAAGCAGTTGTAATTAAGGTTTTAGAGGACAAACAAGTTCTGGCTACCATGGACTCCATTGTTCCTCTTAGCACAGTTTGTTCCATTTAGCAGTGTTTCAACAATCTGTATACAGAAACTACTCGTATAGCCACAACATATTATTTATAACACTGTAAACCTGCTGTATTAAATCTGGATCAAGGATCCACAGGAACACTGGTTACCAGAAGAGGTCGTCCTCTGCTACACAGAGTATTTTAATCTTTTGGGGGACAGTGTTACACCATAATCACAAACAGTATATTCCTTAGAAAGGGTTTTTTTTTTGTTTGTTTTTTTACACATACAAGACAAAGGACTGTTTGTGAATCAGAAGCACCCATGATTTCAACAGAGCGTCTGATTCAAAGCAGTACAAATATACAAACAGTTTCAACAGTCACACCAGTTACCTTAGGAACAGCACCACGTTGCACAGTTACTAGGCCAAACACACACCAAAAACACGGGGAGAATTTGCATACTCACACAGCTGTTACACCACACACTAAATAACTATTACTGTACCTTTTTTGGCAAAATTATACAATTACCCACGCTATAATTCTCAGTATTTAAATTACCCGTCTATAACACACCCTAGTAACATCGTCTTTACAAACAGTAGTTATAGTACGGTTAGCATTGGTTCGAATACAATTTTAAAGTCACAGGTCAGTTAATAGTAGTTATGGTGTTAAACATACAACATAAACGACAGTTATTAGTGATTATTTACAGTATCAGTGATTATAATACATGGTTATGGTACCGTGCGCTATGATACAGTTACACACTATTAACACTCTCGCTAGACGGCAGAGCTCACGCTACCCAGCAAGATATACACTCTACTATAATTTTAACACATTTACAGTTTCCCAACTAATCTATTGGACAGTACCTCGAGGGACTACCTAAAACTATTTACATCCGTTTTGGTTAGCCGCCGCTGCCCAAGCACCACATATAGTGAACTAGAGGGCGGAATTTACAACAATACCCTTTTAGTCTATCTACTCTATCAATAGTCTAGTGGGTTCCAAATTTACACGCCTTCCCACTTAGCCAAGATCGGTTGAGAACTATCAAACGATAATGTACACCAGAGTCTGCTTAGTCTCCCGGTCCCTCCGAGTTAGCAAACGAAATGTACACCCTAGATACGCTAGTCTAGACAAGGCACCGGTGTCCGGCTTGGGCTATATACATTCAACCATGACCCAGCCTGACTCCATACCAAGATTAGACGGGCTGACTACAGGGCGTCTAATTATGAGCGGTGCGCCTTCGCTCCTTCCCTCCACTGGAGGGTGCCAATTCCATACACAATTCCAATTCAAACCCCTTATGGGCCTACCGCATAATCGGTATCCAATACCCCTAGTGGGTCCACCGTCTAAAACAGTAGTCGTCTTACCTCCTCGTTCCTGAACCTGAGTTCACACTCATCGACGGGGACACCCCAGCACTTACTACGTAGAGGCCGATGATCTCCTGGACAACAGACCAGTGGCGCCGAGACAAGGGGGGGTCCAAGCAGAAGTTCAGGGGTGCAGCCGTAGAGAACGTGGGCAAAGATAGACCGTCTCACGCCTCTGCTTCCTAGCCACCATTAACAACGAGCTTCCCGGCCAATGCACCAAAGATGTTACCGGGAAACTGACGGAGGCCAAGCACAGAGAGATGGACACAGGTTTCTACAGGAAGGAAGAGATCTTTATTCGATTCACCGACCGGGACTCAGAGGGACTTATGTCACCAAAAACAGCAAAGATCTGAGCACTGAATACATAGAGTAGATTCCTTATGTAGCACTGTAGCTCCTCCCATAATTAGCTACGCTCACACATAACTTTAACCTAATCAATGAATAGAGTCTAAACTCATCCATCCGGTCTAACCACATGGCTCATCTGAAACAAAGGAGAGGGATGCGTAATTCCAGTTCCTGCATTCCTGCACATGCTCAGTACAGTGATGACAGTATCTTAGCTACGTGTAACTAACTGATACTACAAACACATGTACCTACATATGCCTTGTTGCAATCTTGGCCTGCTAAACTTTTATTTTACTGGAATTCCATCACACCACCACTTATAATTATGATACATAAAGTACATCAGGAATGCTTAAAAAAAAAAAAGGAAAAAAAAAGCTTACAAGCTTTTGCCAAAACAAAGGGTGATAACATTTTAGTACATGTTTATGTGTTTAGAGGTTTACATTTTGATAATTCCAAACCCAAGTGAAAGCTGAAGAATCATATATTGGGGTGAATAGGACCTGGGACATGACTAAAACCAAAAAGAGGAAAAATAAACACTTAAAAATAAAATACTTTATTATAAAGGTTCCAACATTCAATTAAAAGATGGTGGTCAATCCAAAAAGATTATAAAATTGGATAAAAGATTAAATAACTGAAATGATATACATTAAAAAAGTTCTTCCTCTCACAACAGAGCAATTTCCTGACCCCATGATAGTCTGTAAGCACTTATACGCACATTTGCAAAAATAAAAATAAAATAGAAATTTGTTGCTGTGCTTAGGAACTCCTTGTATAGTGCCATGTGCACCCTTGGCACAGTAGTGTTAAAGCGAACAATATCCGAGAATGTGTGTATATATGTCTGTATTTTTTATTAACTACACAGTAAATGTTAGTAAATTAATAACTGAATTACAAAATAAAAGACATCCTATCATTATAGACAATTTTGTTTGCCTGGATTGTTTTTCAATTTGCTGTAATAAAGAGTTTAGAATAATTACTTTTTAGCCATCAGGTTTTTACATATGACAGTTCTACATTAACAATCATTGTCCTTTTACCTGAGCATAAAAAGGAAATTTTCTTTGAAATACAAATAAATATACATTTGAAGGATATGACCATCATCCATCTTATTTGTCATGACAAGGCTTTACAAGAAGGAAAATCTATATTTTAACAGTGTGCATCCGTTTTTCCTTTGATACTTAATAAAATATCCCCAGTCTTTGTAGACATTATCAAAGATCATGCATTGTTTCAAAGACTTTTATGTATCAGAGCTCAAATTCTTCGTAGATGCTAGTACTTACAAATTACAATGTAAGCAATAAAATATTATTACGTTGGTATTGTTTGACCAAGTTGTATTTTTTAACAAAATATTTTTAGTTATAGATAGGCTATGGAAGGAATCTCTGTGCCCATATACGCTTAAGAAAGTAAATGGAATTAATGGGAAGTAGTGGGTTCATTATTTTATTATGTATTATACTTTTAGTTTAGAGTGGATATGTAAAGTAGAAATAGGAGTATGTAGGAGTGTGCACATTAAAATGTAGCAGAAAAATCGCAAACTTTTTTTTTTTTAACCTAGTGCAGCACCAGTATATAGATTGCCACACCTGGATTAGCAAAAATCAACATGGGGGAAAAAAAGTAAAAATACAATGCACAGCTTAGTTAATCATGCCCACTGGTGAAACCAAAATTTATTAGAGCATACCAAAATACAAATGCTTGAGGACCCCTGTCTCTTTATCAAGGTAACAATGCCCTTGAAATGAAACCGTGCACTCACCCAAATATGTGGGGGGAAAAAGTGGGGGGGAAAAAAACCTCCATCAGAAAACCCCACCACTTTTCAACCTTCAGACCCTGCACCATTGTTTTAGGCCAAGGTCTTGCGAGAAGTACATCATCATACAAGGCTACAATCCGCATTCAGAGTTGGCGATCCCCAAAGCCTGGAACAAGGCTCTAAAGTGCTAAAAATAAAAATGCACAAGAGAATTAGCCCAAGTAAGGGTAAATACACATCTGATATCTGAAGTAGTAGCATAGATTCACTATAAAATGGGACATAGATATGGGGCAAAAAGCATATTGGCTGCTTCTCAATATAGCTATATTCTGTCTCACATGGTGTGAAGGAATAGGACCCCTTCTTGTTCCATTGGACCTCTGTTTGATACTCTCCTCTCTTCACTCCCTGCACATAGGATGGAGGAGGGTGAATGTGCAGTGGCTATAGCATTTACATTGATAGGCTTTACGGGAACCACATTTATTCTTCTTTAATTCCTCACCTCTCCCACATGAGATGACAATACATTTTCATGAGTCTTGGGGATCTGAATTTTGCTTTATTAAAATTATACAGCTGATCTTTTATTCACTCCTATGTAGTGGAGCAAGGAATAAATGGATGGACACAGGATAGACTACTCATTATTTTACTTTACAGGTATGTATGGAATAGGTGGAGTAAAAAAGAAAGCGGCCCGATCCTCCTTCTCCTACAGAGCGCCGCAATTGTGGAACGACCTCCCGCACAATTTAAAATCTTCCCTAAGCCTAAAGTCTTTTAAGAGATCCCTCTCTACATACCTCAAAACAGAATGCACGTGTCATGGTTGATTATATATTTCCTGCCTGTTCTATGTTAAATTTTTGTATATATTGTGTATTAATATTGTTTTTGTATTTTGTTGTACCTAATGTAACAATGCAATGATTTGTGGACCCAGGACATACTTGAAAACGAGAGAAATCTCAATGTATCTTTCCTGGTAAAATATTTTATAAATAATAATAATAATAATAATAATAAAAGTACGTTGGGGTAAAAAAAAAACTGACAACGTACTCTAACAGAATGTAGTATTATTGAATCAACTTAAACATTTATGGATGGAAATTTAGTCAGATAAGATTTAGTTTCATCTAAAATATTTCTGCCTACTTCTGAAGATACTTTAGTGTTATGCAAATGACTGTAATGATCTTTAAACCAGACTGTGTGTAATGTTTAATAGAAAAATAAAAATGCACTTTTACAAGATACTAATTCTTCATGTTAGAGTTTGGGTAGCTAAATAATTGGCGAGGAATAGATTATAAAAACGCAAAAGACTTAATCATGACATCAAGATAAGTATCATTGACACTAGAAAATAATTAGGTTCAATTATACTCTTCTACTGACAGCAAAAAAGCATTAAAAGGCAAATAAACTAGAAGACAGATTTGAATTTCCACATATTTAGATATTAGGTCAGCATTTTGCCCAAGAGTTCTTGGCTTAAGCTGTTGAATTCCAGTAAGTTCCATTGATTCTTTAACCTTTCGTACTGGCTGCGCTTGAGAAATTAACATTTAAAGTGCACACATTTTTATCCGAGTCAGAGAGAATGTAAAACTACACAAAACTTCAACAGAGAGACCGAAATACTGGCTGCACATATGATGCTTAGCTGCTTCTTGTTTTTATTTCATTATTATTTATTCATCACCAAACGTTTTTGCAGCACTTTACAATGGGTGGACTAACAAACATATAATTGTAACAAGACAAGTTAGATGCACAGGAACATAGCTTACATGCTAGGGGGAGTGGGGTAAAGTGACACAAAAGGTAAGGTTAGTATTACAGAAGTATAGTGGTAAAATGTTCACTGAAGGCTGTTTTTTTTTTTTTGTTTGTTTTTTTTTCAATTGACCGTTGCAGGAGAGGAATCAGTCGGGAGCTTTTAATAGTTTAATTGATACACCTCTGTGAAGAAGTTAGTTTTTAGAGTGCACAAGCATCTAACTGAGAAGGGAAAGGAACGGTGCAGCTCTAGAGACGTTTTGAAGGCGAGCATCAGAGGTTGGTGTGCGAACAGAGGGTAGACTTAGGGCAGAGCATAGGGAAGATAGATAGGTGGGAGCAGTATTATGTAGAGATTGGAAAGCAGGAACCAGAGTCTTAAATTGAGCCCTATATTTTACGGGAAGTCAATGCAGGGACTGACAGAGGAGGGAGGCATGGAAGGTGCAGGCACACAGGAAGATGAACCTCGGCGTCACATTCATTATAGACTGTGACTGAGCACGTTGGGAGCACATAAGAACACTGAGAAGCAGATTGCAGAAATATTCCTACATAAATGAAGAACAACAAAGCATTATTTTTTTCATGCAATTGCTGCTTATTTAAAGGAAAAAAAAAAAACATTGTTTGGGGCGAGTCAGGATTTGTCAATGTGGCATTTCAGTTCTGACTTATTTTGTCCATTTAGTTATTTAAGAAAGAAAAAAAGATTTGGATGAAACAAAAAAGCACAAAATTTGTCCCATCAGTTTACTGCACATAAAATAAGTATTATGCAAATATTTAGCAGTACAATAACCGCCAATTTTCATTACATTTGGCTTATGGATTAAGTGGGGAAAAAAGTAACCAACAGAAGGAAAAATTGTAGGAGCAGAAAAAATATATGAAATTATTAAAGTGATAGTCATAAATGGGGTAATCAGGCCAATAATATTATGTATTCATTTTGTAGTACATTCATAGGAGCATTTTCCCACCATTTGGTTTACAAATCAACTGAGAAAAATTAACCAACAGGGAGAAAAAAAGACTAGGGGCTATGCTATCAATCATCTTTTTTTTTTTTCCCCATCAATTTTTTTTTTTTTTTTTTTTAAATATCACCATGCTCGCAATATAGTATATTGACCCACCCCAACTGAACATGTTCACAATTTTGTTTACTTTGTAATTCAGGTATATTTTGGTTCAGAATCCAGAAATACTGCAGAACACCTGATCGGGAAACTCCAGTTCCATCCAAAACAAATCTCTAAGTCTAGTCTGCATTGAATCTGGTTAAAAACAGAGCTGGTAATTTTTACATTATTCCTCAGTGGAAAGTTCTGCAAAACTTGTAGCCTAGTATCAGTAGCACTAAAGTCTGTGAAACATTTTGGTGGGGGCATTTAAATTCTGGTTAGGGACAGAATTTGTAATACTAAAAAAAATGATCGCAGTTGAAAGGGGAGGGAGAATTACACTTCCCAAGAAATTTAAAAGAAGTATTGCACAATATGCAAAACATATATTTGCGATAATAAATTATATTAGTTTTAAAGCATGTCCCACAAGTATATCAAGAAATGGATAATGCCATGACACAGAATAATTTTATTCTGACCCATCATATCAGGAATAGACTCTAACCAGAAATATCTCGGCATATGTTGGTTTCTTCCTTCAACAGATGGTGACACATCTTGATTCATACTTGAAAAACACCACCTTCTACAATGAATTCCTGATATAGAGTGGACTCAAGACTGTCTTCTAGCGAGCCTGTATGTAATGTCACTGTATACCAGTATCCCACATAATATTGGGAGGGATGCAGTCAAATACTTTGTAGATCTAATTAATGAAAAATATAAACCAATGGGTATTCATACTGGACTGCATACGTTTTGTTCTGGAGCACAACTATTTCCTTTTTGAGAGCCAATTTTATCTACAAGAGACCGGGACTGCTGTGGAGACGAAACTAGCACCCTCATATGCTAATCTCATCATGGGGTGGTGGGAAAACCAATATGTTTGGAGTAGTAATCCATTTCGGGATCGACTGGTGTTTTATAAATGTTACATTGACGATATATATTGATATGGCGAGGAGATGAAAACAATTTACTCAAATGTATAAATCACACTAATTCAAACACCATGAATTTGAAATTCACCCAAGAAGTGAGTAGAACCAATATCACATTTTTGGATTTGAATATTTTCTTGGATGAAGATGGAAGTCTTCAAACCAGCAATCACCACATTGCAATGGTTTCTTGGATGCCAGGAGCGCTCACCATCAATGGTGGATAGGCAATATACCTAAAAGTCAATATATGAACTGTAGCAGACCAAAAGAACTGGAGGAGGAATTTTGGAATATAACAAGGTTTGTGCAGAAAAACTATCCAACATCTGCAATGAAGTTTGAAATATAAATAGAGAAGATCTTATTTCTAAAAAAGGATTGGGAACAAATAAAGCAATATTCAATGCCACTAAAGAGAGACCATTGCCAATATCTGTGACTACATATAACTACGCAGCATCAACAATCAAGAAAATCATGTGGAAACATTGGCCAATCATCTCCCAAGATAAAACAATGGATATTAATAATGATGTGAAATTGTATTCAGAAAAAAAATCAGACAATTAAAAATATAATAGCCCCGAGTATGGCACCAAGAAGAACATCAATAACGTAACTAGTAATCTATTATTAAAAGGAACATATAGATGTGGAAGAAAAATTGTATTACTTGTGCATTTATCAGACAAAAACACTGTTTTTCTTGTCAAACCATAATAATGAAGATAAATATGAAAGCCAGCGATTTATCAACTGCAATACATTATATGCAATTTATCTTATAGAATGCCCATGTGGCAAACAGAATATAGGCCAAACATGTAGGAAGCTTAATACTAGGATAACTTAATATGTACGAGCTATAAATAAAAAATTTACCAATTATGGAGTTCCACTAAAATTTTTGAAAGCCCATAATGGAGATTCTCAAGGCCTTAGCATAAAAGGAATAGAAACAATCTTCCCAACTACAAGAGGTGGAGATAGATTTAGGACCTTAAGACAGAGAGAATCGTATTGGATGATAATTACATTATTTAATGGAGGACTCAATAAAGATTTAGACATAGCGGCCTTCTAAGTATCATGAGGTTTTTGTCTTTCATTGTATGTATGTATGTATGTATACACACACAACATTACATGAGTGTAAGTATATATGTATGCATATGTGTATTTGTGTGTGTATATGTTTATATTTGTAGAGACAGATTTTTTATGTTTTCCTTTTTTTGCAACTTATTTTATATATAATTTTTTAAAACATGAGCTTTTTTGACTATTTAGTAGACATGTGCAATTCGTTTCATTACAAATGTAAATTCGGAAGAATTTCGGCAATTCGGACATTCGATGCTTCCGAATGTGTGAATTGCCGAATTTCGGAAGTGCCGAACTGGACTGAATTGATGAAGTGCTGAACCGAACTGCCGAAGTGCCAAATTTCGGAAGTGCCAAAGTGCTTGGGATTTCTGAAAAGTGGCAAAACAGGAGAGAGAGGGAAAATTACGGGAATGATGACAGGAATATAACCCTAACCCTACCCCTAACCCTACTCATAACTGCTATCCCTAACCACCACAACCACTACCACATCTAGGGTTAGGTTCAGGGTATAAGGGTAGGGTTAGGGATTGGGGTAGTGTTAGGGGTAGCATTAGGATTAGGGGTAAGGTTAGGGTTAGGGAATTGCCGAAGTGCCGAACTCCTGAAGTACCTAAGTGCCGAATTTCTAAAATGCCGAACCGATACGAAGTGCCAAATTGCCGAAGTCCTGAATTTCGGAAGTGCCGAACCGATTTTTTTGCCCATGCACATCCCTACTATTTATATATGCTAGCTCTTTCTTTTTTAATTCAATTATATTTAGATACAGTTTAGGTTCCAATAAGAGATTTACATGATTATGTTGTTAAAATTAAAGGGTACAATTTTTTTTTTTTTTAAATGCTTTTTCCCTTTTGCCCTTTCTTAGACTTTTATTTATTATAATAATTTTATTTAGTTTGAAAATGTCACCAACAGCACCCTTACATTTAGGACTATGCACTAAAATGATTTAAAGTACATTTAAAATTTAAGGCCAGAGTAGCTAGACTGAAAGCATTGCTGACTAAGAGATTTTTTTCATTTTAGCTATTTTGACCTTAAATCTGAAATTCACTTTGAATTCTTACTTTAGCCACTAACCCTTCTAATAAAAAACTAAACAAACCTTGTAAAACAATGAGACTGAATGTGGGTTGATTGTAATATTTAGCAGTCAAACAATATTTACAACAATTCGCTGTAGAAATGCAAAACCCTATTTGCATTAAAAAAAAAAATTTTATATATATATTTAACACTAAATTAAATTAGTAAAACAGATTGATAACTCAACCTAGACACATTTAAAAACTCCACTTACTTCACAATATTTAAAGCCTGGCATTTGGAAATTGATAGAACAGTTACGGTAGATAGATTCGGCAAGTGGGAAAGCCATTGAGAAAAAAAGACATTTAAAAGTGTCATGAAAGATGAATACTTATATAAACATAAAAATATTCTGGATGGTGTCAGTGGGAATTAAACCCTTAGCTGGTTGCCTGAGGAGCTGATACCTTCCTAGCATACTGATTACATAGCTAAGGTCCATCCATTTAATAAAGCAAAGGCTGGACTTTAAATATGTTAACAACATAGATTGATTTATGCATAAGGAAATAGTCATTTAGAAGATTTTCAGCAGAGTGCATAATACAGACAATAAAGAACTAAACAGTGTCTTTGTGTGTTTAATAACTGTCAACATCTCTTCATGTATTGTACTTACCCTCAACAATATGATTCTCTTGCAATTAATATATAAGCATAATACACTAAAAACAGTATTATATTTTAATTAAAACTGTGATATTTTTTTTTCTTTTCTTGTCTGAGTATCAATCTCTCCCACTGCAAATCATCAGGCTCTCTAGTACTCTTGAAGTGATTACTTCGCTTCAGAGGAATTTAAATAGATTGGGGAACTGGGCACTTAAATGGGAGATTACATTTAATGTAGACAAATGCAAAGTTATGCACTTCATGGTAAAGAATGCACAACCAACCTACACCTTAAACAGTAGTGAATTATGGATAACACATGAGAATTATTTGGGAATTGTTATAGACAATGAACTTGGCAACAATTTGTAATGTTAATCAAATTTTGCTAAGGCCAGTAAGGTATTGCAATGTGTAAAAAGGGGCATTAATTCTCGAGATGAAAATACAATTTAGCCTCTTTATAAAGTAATGGTAATACCACACCTTGAATATGCAGTGCAATTTTGGTTACCTTTTGAAATGAATTAAACAAAAACCAGAGGGTTGTTGGTTTTTAAGAGAGGCACTATTAATGAATAATATAAATCGTAAAAAGTATTTTCAATAGTATGGAAATAAAACAAAAACAATTGTAAAGTGCTGAGGAATTTGGCGCTTCTTAAATAATAACATAATAATTGAAAAACAATTAGAATCCTTATTAAGATATAGCCTATATAGTGTTGATAAAGAAATCAACCCTATAGATGAGACTAAATATGTGTCTCTAAAGAAATAGCAAGCAGTATACTTAATCAAATACACCCACAAGGTAAGGATAGATGAATTAAAGATAACATCTCACTTGTATCTAATAATAACAATACAGGTTGATTCAATACGACAGGCTAACCTCATCGTTTTAATGCAATGTGCTTCTTAATTGTTCTGTCTAAACTCCCAAAATTGGTGTAAACATTATTAAAGTCACAGGAAAACAGTAACAAAATAGAAAGGAACAATTCTTTTATTACTGTTAAAGGCAAGGATACACTATTTATTGAGTCAATTCGGGGCTGTAAATACTGTTGTCAAATGTTTACACTATCTGATATGTAGTAATATCAGATTTTATACAAGGCAAACTGGAATCTTTCATTTTAATTAGTGCTGTCCCGAACGGTTCGCCACGGACTCTTCATTGAGTAAATTTTGACCCTGTACCTCACAGTCAGCAGACACATTCCAGCCAATCAGCAGCAGACCCTCCCACCTCCTGGACAGCATCCATTTTATATTCATTGTGAAGCTGCATTCTTAGTGAGCTGTCCAGGAGGTGGGAGGGTCTGGGAGGGAGGGTCTGCTGCTGATTAGCTGGAATGTGTCTGCTCACTCTGAGGTACAGGGTCAAAGTTTACTCAATGATGAGTCCATGGCGAACCGTTCGGTGAACCGTTCGGGACATCACTACTTTTAATGGATAATACAGAGTGCCAAAGAATTACTACTTTGTAACATCATTTGTAACAATGTAAGAATCCCTAACTTGCCTCCATGCCTTCAATGGCACCTCACTGTACTGAAAAATAGCAACTAAATATGTAAAAGTCCCTAGGGATGTTAAATCCACATGTACTTTCCATAATTATACACAAGCAACTAAAACCAAGAGAACAGTCTATGGTGCTTCCCTTGCCATCTAAGGCTCATTAGAGGGGTACTGGTGTTTAAAAAAGGGTAAACTCTTTCCTGATTGGAGAACCCAATTACAAGGTTTAAATGTAAGTTTAAATGTAAGATCTGGTCATCGTAGTATCTTGATCTGTAACTCCTTGTTTAGCTGCATATAAGGATGTTGGCACACATATGTTTTAAGTGTCCAACTCAACCAATGGGGCAGGGACAAGCTCTGAGCATACATAGCAATGACTTAAGAGGAGGGCAGTCCTTAAGAGACTGTCGGTAGGCTGTAACATGTCCAGAGTAATGACATACTTGCTATGGCCATGCCCTTTATGGACTAATCCGAAGTGGGAAATTCCAACAGAAAAAAAGGAACAAAAAATGTGGGCATCATTATTAACCGGTAAGCAAGACTTTGTTTTATTTCTATACTATTGAAAGTTAGGTTTTAAGATGTATATTCGTCATTAATAACTTTTTTTTCTAACTATCAACCTTAAAAAAAATCCAATTGGATGTTGATGTAATTCTTTTCATGAGTATTAAGGGTTATACCCCACATTTTTTTTTTTTTTTTAAACTATATTAAAAAAGCTTGATTATTATTTTAGTATGTAATTTCATGTACTTGTTCTAAAGAAGTATATTATGGCACTAGAAAAAGTGCAAAGGTGGGCTACAAATATAATAAAAGAAATGGAACATTTTACTTATAAAGAATGGTTAACAATTTTAATTAGGTTTAGTTTAGAAGTGGGGTATCTGAGAGGGGATGTGATAGTATTATACAAATATATTTGTGTATATATATAAAAAATTGTCTGGAAATTTATTCATGAACAGGGTTATACATAGGACACAAGGTTACAAATTTAGGCTGGAAAAAAGATTAAGTCTAAGGCAAAGGAAAGGGTTTTCACAGTGAAAATAAGGATGTGGAATTTTCTGCCTGAAAATATGGTTTTATTAGTGTCTGTACAGATATTTAAACTGTCTATTTGTTTTGAGATGTTAAAACTATTGCATTGTACCCATTCAGGTCTATGGAGGACTGTTCTTACTTGGAATGATTGGGAACCACTTCCACATTTCACTTAAATGAAAACAATGAAGCTGCTCTGCTTATGTGTAAATCTCTATCCATTCTTACCTGCAAAAAACACATTATTGTAAGCAAATATTGCGAATAAGCACATCCAATAACTTAATGGGTTGACGAAAATTGGAAAAATTGCAAATAAACCTTGAACGGTTTAAATGGAAATTGTAAAAGCAGAATAACACAGAATAGCGTTTAATAAATAGTAATTATATAATTGTATACTCACGTCTTTAAAACTAATGTAATACAACTTGCACGCAAAATGTAAATCGTTTACCTTTTAAAGTTTTTGTAATAAAGATTAGAGATGTCGCGAACTTCCCGCGAACGGCTCGCCGCTTACAATAAAGATATATCATTACACTATCTACTTAAACCTAAATTTGAGATATGTTGTTTATCAATACTGCCAACATCAGAGTATATCTTTCTTTTAATTGGTCATTATTTATTTAAACCACGTCATATAGATAGACATCACTGCAAAGACCATTATTATTATTATTATTATTATTAGGATTTATAAAGTGCCATCATATCATGAAGCACAAAACATGTGGGGTGACCATTTTCTGTATTACAATCAAAGTGAAAACTTTGCTCCTAACTGCTTCAGAGCTTGAGCAATGTGTATTACATATGGTACTTAATTACAGGACAATACTCTGCAGACATAGTTGATGTATGCACAGCACATTTAATGATTTTTTTATTATAGGGCATTTTATCTAAACTATAAATACTGCCCAGTTTTTACCAGAGCCAAATCTATCCACTTACCTATATCTCTGTAAATTGTGAAGTATAGCTCATTCCCCAGCTGTATGACAATTTTTATTCATGACTATTGCCTGCTTTTTTATATTTTCTCCAGACCCATCTTCCCTCCAGTCCCCCATCTTACTGCAGATCTTCTGCTTTCATCATGCCACCTCTTGCAAGGTTTGCTAGATCTACAATGTTTAAACAAACCTCATGGTAGATATATATATATATATATATATATATATATCTATCTCTATCTATCTATATCTATCAATCATATTTCTCTCCAAAGTGCCAGATGCCTAGTTGTGTATTTCCTCATACTCCTTTTATTACCTTATAACCACCCATTGTTGTCAGTGTCTTGGAGGAGGTGCAGCAGTATATGATATATAGACCTTTGCAGGTCTACAGATCCTGCAAACAGAAGAAGAAGGCAGGCTGGCAGAGGCAGTGTTATGCTCTAGACCATGTTCTACAGGGAAACCTTTGGTCTACGCATGATGTGAATGTTACTTTGACAAGTACCACCTAGAGGGCCATCTTTAATATTGATTGGACCCTGGGCAAAGCATTTGCTTGGGCCCCCTGGACCCTATAAAAAATGCACAACCTAAAAATATAAAAACAAAGGGAGACCGCAATAATCTAGATAAAAAAAACTAATGATAAAATATAAAAAACTAAAATGAACTCACAAACATAAGGATAAAAATGGCAGAGTATACAAAATCTCTTCAAGTGCTTCTTTTCTTCTCCTATTCCAGAATGGAAACTTAGGACAAAGCACAGAAACAAAACATAGTGTATAGCTGTATAAGTAAAAGGAGAACTTTATTGTATGCACTTACAAAATAAAAGTAGTAAAAAGGCTCATCAAATCACTCTACGTCTTCCCAGTCAGGAAAAAGAATAACAATCAATCAGGGTTTGGAGATGAGGTAGATAATAGAGTTCACAATAAAATAGCAATCAATTGTAGAAATCCTGCCACCCTACGCGTTTTGTCTTAATGACTTTGTCAGGGGCGTGTGGCAACAATACATACACAATACACAAAACACAGATGTTAAATACCCCGCTAAAAATCCATTACCGGTCATGTAGCCAATCCGAATCAAGTCTCAAAATTAATCCACCTGTAAAAAATCACATCCATTATCTTCATTTGACTTTCGCACTTCGTTTCCGATGTTTGCATCTCAAGTCTCGTTCTCAAACGCTAGCTGGAAGAGGCTGCGTATCGATGTTGGAACGCACATGCGTTCCACTCCATCTTCATCTCCGAAACCCGGAAGAAGCAACAAAAGATTTAATTTAGTGTTTGGAAAGCTTACGCGCTCCATTGGTTTAGTAGAAAGTTCCATCATAGGGAAAAAGAAATGAACATAGAATGAAACCATAATGTTAGATCAATAAAATATAATACATAAAAAATTAATACAAATGATTCCTAAAAATTAAGAGTAATATAAAATAGATCCAAAACCACTTCAAAAAACACTTCAGAAACAGGAATAAAAATTACAAAAAACAGATCATATCAAAATCTACATTCATGCCGTCAGGTTGCATTGTTTTTAAAGTATAAATCCAGTAACCTTCTCTCTGTCTAAGTTTAAACATAGAAACATAGAATGTGATGGCAGATAAGAACCATTCGGCCCATCTAGTCTGTCCAATTTTCGAAATACTTTCATTAGTCCCTAGCCTTATCTTATAGTTAGGATAGCCTTATGCCTATCCCACGCATGCTTAAACTCCTTTACTGTGTTAACCTCTACTACTTCAGCTGGAAGGCTATTCCATGCATCCACTACCCTCTCAGTAAAGTAATACTTCCTGATATTTTTAAACCTTTGTCCCTCTAATTTAAGACTATGTCCTCTTGTTGTGGTAAAGTACCAGGTCACCTACTCTTTCATCCAAAGACACTTTTTCAATCCCAATACATGAAAAAGCATTGAAATTTTGACATCTGTTACAATGAACAGGAACTGATTGGGTTAATTTTTTCTTAATATTATTGGAATGTTCTAACAGTCTCTTTTTTAGCGGTCTAGTTGTCCGAATCTGTGTTTTGTGTATTGTGTATGTATTGTTGCCACACGCCCCTGACGAAGTCATTAAGACGAAATGCGTAGGGTGGCAGGATTTCTACAATTGATGATTGTTTTATTGTGGACTCTATTATCTACCTCGTCTCCAAACCCTGATTGTTATTCTTTTTCCTGACTGGGAAGACATCGAGTGATTTGATGAGCCTTTTTACTACTTTTATTTTGTAAGTGCATACAATAAAGTTATCCTTTTACTTATACAGCTATACACTATGTTTTGTTTCTGTGCTTTGTCCTAAGCTTCCATTCTGGAATAGGAGAAGAAAAGAAGCACTTGAAGAGGTTTTGTATACCCCGCCTTTTTTATCCTTATGTTTGTAAGTGCATTTTAGTTTTTTTATATTTTATCATTTTTTATGTACACTATTGTGGTCTCCCTTTGTTTTTATATTTTTAGGTTGTGCATTTTTTATATTGTTCGATATTTATGGTTTAGAAGACATTGAGGAGTCTTCACACTTCCTCTTTATACGGGGTAATTTATATTCATTTTATTTTCCCCTTCTCATAGCCACAAGGGTTTTTTGCACTTGGTGCAAATTTTTTGCACATTATTACCCTTAATGCAGTGGCAACCTAAAGTAGAGAGGTGCAAGAATATTTTTTGGGCCTTCCTATTGCAAGGATGTTTAAAAGGTAGATACCCATCCGTTGTGCAACTCCAGCATTGCCTTGACAGCTGGGGCCATTTACCCATGTTTGCATTTAGCACTAAGCAGTTTTTGTGTGTTTCAATGTAAACAGGTTTTTGTATGGAATATGTTTGTATGTGGTGTTGGCGTTTCAATGTAAGCATGTATTTATGTGTAGTCTTGGGTTTTGAATGCAGGGGTGTGTATACATATAATGGTATTTAACACAGACGTGTATTTGTGTGTAGTGTTAGCGTGTGAATGTTGAGATGTATGCATACATACACACACAAACACACATGTAGATATGCACACAACCTGACTCACACATACAGATACACATACTGACAACATACAGACACACCGATACACATCCTGACATACACAAAGATATGAACACTGACACACATGCAGTTACACACACACATATGCACATCTGACACACTTGCAGATACACACAGACTTCATACAGATACACACACATATATACACACTGACACACACAGATACACATAATGACAACATATAGATACACACACAAACATACACTGATAGACATACTTGTAGCGGAGATGCAATATTCCCCAGGTTATCTCCGCTTATGATCCAAGTGAGGCTCAGGAACAAGCAAATAATAAATTCACAGGCAAAGTTTCCAGCAGGTAAAATAACAGCAATATCCCCACAGCAATCCCAATAACTGGACGACACACAGTTTCAGGAGCAGAACTGAAAGCTTTAATCCACAGTCTTCCTTTTAAAGCATGCTCCCATGCAAGGGAGGGATTTACAATAATTATTACAGTAGCCAATCCTGTCCTGGTAACCTCCCACACATCTCCTCCCCTCAGCCAGCATCATAATCCCCTTATCCAGTACAGTAATTCCCCCCGTTTCTGGATGTACCCCTAAACGTAGGGGTACCGCTTTAAATCCTACATCCCCAGATACCCCTGATCTGGGTGAACAACATATCAAAAAATCACCCAGATCAGACCAGGGGTTCGGGAAATGTATGGAGGGAATAAAATGACCGACCGCACTAACTGAGATAGCCGAATGAGGTTCCATGCGAATGGGCCCTGCGGTCGGTCCTGGCATAAGGGAATTAAATACACGAAAACCTCTAGCTATAGAGGCTAGGGAGGGTTCGCCTGAATCCCCTCGTTCGGTATTTTCTATCTACCGAACGAGGGGCCGTTCGGTAGTTTGGAACTGAACGGACCAGGGCTGTGGAGGTCTCAGCGGTGTTCGCCTGCTCGAGTGTCCGATTTTAGTTCCAG
Source organism: Pelobates cultripes (assembly GCA_933207985.1). Classification (NCBI taxonomy): domain Eukaryota; kingdom Metazoa; phylum Chordata; class Amphibia; order Anura; family Pelobatidae; genus Pelobates; species Pelobates cultripes. Next base: position 250,838,715 of record OW240913.1, read on the forward strand.
ACACTCGACGGCAAAACACCGCTGTTCGGGAGTTTTAAAATGGCCGCCGCCACGTGTTCGTTTGTCGAATGGCGGCCACCCCCGAGAACAAAGGACGGCTACTTACTAGTCAATTACCCATTCGCAACATTGTTGCAACGGGTAATTGAGGACACACTTCACACAGGGGAGGTCTGGTTGTTCGGTATTTTCATTCGAATAAACTAAGGGAATGAAACTACCGAACAATCAGAGGAATACAATTCTTTTAACACACATGGAAAACTAGCAAATCACACGAATGCAGTAATTTCAAAGACAATTGCAGGACAGCCCAGTGCCATCCGCTACAATACTTACACAGACACATAAACTGACAGACATACTGACACATAGACAGATATATACTGAGAGACACACAGACATACTGGCACACTGACAGAAATGCTGACACATTCACCAGCACACACACACCGACATACTGATACAGACATGCACACACTGACCTACATATGGACACACAGACACATACACTATCAGACATGCTGACACACATACATATACTGACAGACATATTGACACACATTCACAGACACACACACAGGCATACTGACATGCTGACACATACACTGACAGACATATTAACTCACACACATACTAAGACATACTGACATACATTCACAGGCATACTGACACACACACACAGGCAGACATACTGACACATACACTGACACATACACTGACAGCAGGGCTGGACTGGGAATAAAAAGCAACCCTGGAAAAAAATTATATACCAGCCCAATAATGCGTCGCGCCAGCATAGTGTGCTGATATAGAGGGTGAAAAAATAACTTAAAATTGAAAACTATTACTCCAACGAAAGAACGCATATAGGGCTTCAAAATAAACAAAAGAGTGCCTTTATTTTAAGCAGACGTACATTTGCATGTAATCAATGTTTCGGTACAACTACTTTGGCCTATTAAGGACATTTTAGTAATGGGACTTAAATGCTGAATGTCTGCGGTTGCACAACTGAAAAAAAATGAAGTGATCTTGTTTATTTTTAAGTACTATGGGTGAACTCTTCACTTTGAATATGTTATTGTGCATGAGTATGCAACTAGCAACAAGACAGGGCCAATACGTGATTATATATATATATATATATATATATAAAAAACTGTGTCAAGGGTTGCACTCACGGATTCTTTAAAACATAGCTTTTATTAAATACTCCTAAAAAATCGACGTTTCAGTCCTATTCAAGGACTTTCATCAGGATGAAAAAATTATGTTTTCATAATCCTGATGAAAGTCCTTGAATAGGACTGAAACGTCGATTTTTTTTTTTTATTTATTTTTTTTTTTAGGAGTATTTAATAAAAGCTATGTTTTAAAGAATCCGTGAGTGCAACCCTTGACACAGTTTTTTGGATATTTGGAGCCCTGGGAGTGCACCCGGTTTGGGAACATGGAGTTTGAGTGCAAGGTACAGTGCTTTTTTTCTTTATATATATATATATATATATATATATATATATATATATGAAATTTATGTGTGTATTATGCATATATAAATGTATATTATATGTGTAAATATTATAGGCATAATTATATATGTTACTAATACATACATCAATATACATGCATAAATATATATATGTGTATTACTGTCAGGATCACATCAATTTATGTCTATTATGTTTACCTCGTTTAGTGTATCTTGTCTGCAATAGTCTCCTTTTTTTTTTCTCTTATAGTGACCCTTGTGTATCTTTTACTTCATCCCAGCCCCTGTATCATTCTTTTTACCCTTCTCTAGCCTCTGTATTTCTTTCCCCCAGTCCCTTTTGTGTATGTCTTAGCCCCAGCCCCTTTGTCTCTTTCTTCCCTTCCAAATCTCATCTGTGTGCCTTTCTCTTCTCCCAGCCACTCTCTGTCTCTTTTTCCCCAGACCAGCGTTGCCTCCCACAAATCTTGTCACCTTGTTCCCCTCCCTTCTGTAAGTCTCTTTGTCCCTCCAACAAACCTTCTGTGTGTCTTTCTCCCCTCTCCTCCCTGTGTCTCCCTTCGCCCTCTCCTCCCTGTGTCTCTCTTCGCCCTCTCTTCCCTGTGTCTCTCTTCGCCCTCTCTTCCCTGTGTCTCTCTTTGCCCTCTCTTCCCTGTGTCTCTCTTTGCCCTCTCTTCCCTGTGTCTCTCTTCGCCCTCTTTTCCCTGTGTCTCTCTTCCCCATCTCCTTCCTGTGTCTCTCTCTCTTACCCCTCTCTCTTTGTCCCCCTCCTCCCGTGTCTCTCTATTATCCCTCTGTCTCTTTGTCCCCCCATCCCCTGTGTGTCTCTATTATCCCTCCCCCCTTCTCCTGTGTCTCTTTATTACCCTTCTCTTTGTCCCTCCATCCCCTATGTGTCTCTATTATCTTATGTCTCTGTGTCCCCCCTTGCCCTGTGTCTCTCCATTACCCCTCTCTTTGTCTCTATTACCCCTCTGTCTCTTTGTTGTCGTCCCCCAACCTGGTGTCTCTCGATTACCCCTCAGTCTGTGTCCCCCATTACCATGTGTCTCTCTATTAGCCCTCTATTTGTCCCCCCCTCCTCCCCTGTGCTTCTATTACCCCTCTTTTTCTGTGTCCCTGCTGACCTTGTTACAGGAGGACTGAGGGAGGGGGAAGAGCTAACTACCATGCTCCCTCGCGGTTCCCACATTTCCCAGCATCTACACATCATAGTGTAATCACTACTCTATGATGTGGCTGTGCTGGGAATTGTGGAAACCGTGAGGGAGCATGGTAGTTAGCTCCGCCCCCTCCTTCAGTCCTCCTGTGCTGACAGCTGCACAGCTGTCACTATCAGTGAGTGTGCCGCCGGATCGCTTAGGCGACCATCCGGCACACTCATTTATACTGACAGAAGTCATGCAGCACAGGAGATGGGGCCAGCGGCCGCAAGGTAAGTATAACCCCTTCAGAGTGTGCCGCCGTACCGGCCACCCAGCGGCACCGACATGGGCCCGGCAGCCGCAATATTATTAAAATATAGGGAGCAGGGCTCCCTCTCTATATGCAGCCCCCCAGGTGCCGCGGCCCACCGGGAAATTTCCCAGTGGGCCAGTCCGGCCCTGACTGACAGTCATACTGACATATAAACTGACAGTCATACTGACACACACACACTGACAGACATACTGACACACACACTGACAGACATACTGACACACACACTGGCAGACATACTGACACACACACACTGGCAGACATACTGACACACACACACTGGCAGACATACTGACACACACACACTGACAGACTTACTGACACACACACTGACAGACATACTGACACACACACTGACAGACATACTGACACACACACTGGCAGACATACTGACATACACACACACTGGCAGACATACTGACAGACATACTGACACACACACTGGCAGACATACTGACACACACACTGGCAGACATACTGACATACACACACACTGGCAGACATACTGACACACACACACTGACACATTCACAGAATCACAGATACACACACAAAATTTACACTATTAAACCCACCCTTCCTACCTTGGAGGGTGGCTTTCCCACTGGTGGCTGAAGGTGCTGGGAGTTGGGGTTTGGCTAACTCTGCTCAGCTCGGCCCAGACCCCCACCGCTCTGCCTCGTAATCCTCCAGCGCGCTCCTCTCTTTATGGGAGGAAGTGACACGCAGCCGTCACTTCCTCCCAGCCGGCTGCCGGAAAGCAAGAGGGCCCGGTCGCGCTCTTAAAGCGCCAGAGCGCAAGAGCAGGCCCCTGCTGACAGAAGCCCACCGAGTGGCCCTTAGTGCATGGGCCACCCAGTGGGCCTCCTTAGTGCTTGGCTGCACCGCCGGGTGGGAGAACTGCTTGAGGCCAGCGGGGCCCACGGTGCAGCTGCTTCGGGCCCCCCAAGAGTAACTGCCCTGTTTGCCCAGCGGTAAAGACAGCCCTGATCACCTACCTAGTAATTGTTGCAGACCACAAACACCCCTTCATATCAATGGTGTTTCCAGGTGGCAGTGGCCTCAGTAGAATATTGTACCCTGCCACACTGAAAAAACAAAAAGTAACAAAACAACAAATCTGATCCATGGAGGACCCACCTCACAGCTTGCAGGACCTTATAGATCTGCTGCTAATGTATTGTGTGGTCTTGTTGAATCCATGCCTCAATGCATCAGAGCTGTTTTTGCAGCATGAGAGGGACTTACATTATATTAGGCAGGTGGTTTAAATATTGTGGCTGATAAATGTATGTGTGATTAAAGATAATTCTGTGCAAGCTGTCTAACTAGGTGAGTCAAGCGAGCACCTAGGGCCTTGTGTTCTCTGGGGCCTCACAGCTGACTAACATATCTTAAGGCAGACTGATTCATTGGGCCCTAAGTCTGTGGCTGAGGTATGAACCCAGGAGGGGGCCCAGTGGCTTGCCCAGCATGCTGCTGGGTTTGGCAGAATCACAGAGTACCCTGGGTAGAGACAGCCGAGCACACCTCAGCATTGCCGTGGTTTATCACCACGCTCACTCACTCACACTCACCGCCCCTCACATGTTACATTCCCACCTTGAACCATGTCACACTCATCCCACTCGCTCTTCCACACTCACCCCATCACATTATCCCCCCCCCCAAATCATGTCACACTCACCTCCCTTCACTCTGTCAAACAACTCTGCATTATCTATAAACTCAATGCACAAAGACTCACATTTCATTTTGTCATATCTGTCTTCCCCCAATACCCTGATTTTACTTTTATAAGCCCCTTCACGTGTAACCAAGTTGAGGTTTGCATATTAAGCTAAGATGTTTATGTACCTAGGTGGTACCACTTTTAAAAACAGTGCTTTCACCTCATGCTTTACACAGTTAACCCACTTATTGCAGCACTAGCACTGTATCTATCTAGCTTGCATACTTTCCATAAAATGTGCAGATTAAGCTATCAAGTTCAACTGTAATGTGTAACCAATAGTGATGTCGCGAACCCGAAATTTTCGGTTCGCGAACGGCGAACGCGAACTTCCGCAAATGTTCGCGAACCGGCGAACCGCCCGAAACGCCATTGACTTCAATGGGAGGCGAATTTTAAAACACACAGGGACTCTTTCTGGCCACAATAGGGATGGAAAAGTTGTTTCAAGGGGACTAACACCTGGACTGTGGCAGGAGAGGGATCCATGGCAAAACTCCCATGGAAAATTACACAGTTGATGCAGAGTCTGGTTTTAATCCATAAAGGGCAGAAATCCCCTAACATTCCTAAATCACAATGAATATGGATTGACACCTGACATATGACATATTGACACCTTGACATATGGATTGACACCTGTCCTCCAGAGCCCCTGATACACACTGACACAGAGCAGAATAGGGACTGTTCCCTACATGCGGGGTCACTTGGCAGATATGGATTGACACCTTGTTTACAAACTGCTGGCTATGCTTGGGCCTTTAAGTAACCCAAATTGCCTGTTTCTGGGTTGTGGAGAAGCCTCTTTGCCCGGCCTCCTCCCTTTATGACTAGCGGCCCTGGGGTTACATGAAAATGTATGCACTTTTATTTGGTGTGTATGGCCCTTTAAGACTGTGGGTGGGCATGTGGGGCTTATAGTTCTTTATGCTTGAGCTGGTGCTGGCCAGCTAAACACCTTTTTTGGGACATCAGGAAGATTGGGACACTGCCCCTTTAAGGCTGTGTCCCCAGACTTGTTGGGGACACGGCCCCTTTAAGACGGTGTCCCCTGTGTCCCCAGACCTGGTGCAAACCCTTTGTGCCTGCCTTGCTATTTTCCACTTGGTTCAGTAAATGGGAAATTATTTCAGCTGCAGAGACTAAGTCCCATTCGGCGATGGGACTTAGTCTTTTTTTCAGCCGTTTTTTTCAGCCTTATTTCAGCTGCAGGGACTAAGTCCCATTCGGCGATGGGACTTAGTCTTTTTTTTAGCCGTTTTTTTCAGCCTTATTTCAGCTGCAGGGACTAAGTCCCATTCGGCGATGGGACTTAGTCTTTTTTTCAGCCGTTTTTTTCAGCCTTATTTCAGCTGCAGAGACTAAGTCCCGTGGCGTGGGACGATCTTTTCAACCGTTTTTCAGCCTTGTTCAGCTGCAGAGACTAAGTCCCGATGCGTGATGGGACTTAGTCTTTCAACCTGAAATAGACCGACCTCACAGCCCAAATCCTTCGAACTGTTTTGGGCGGGAAATGCTTACCGATGGGTCATAAAGGGACACTCCAACTAACTTTTTAACCCCTGGATGGATTTGGCTGGTGCGGTTATGTTTATGTTTTTAAGTGTGCTGATTCCAAATATGTAATTATGAAGATGGGATGTGTAGTTTTAAAGTTACAGTGTATGGCTAAAAACTGTATTTTTACTGCCTGTGTTTTTAATTATGTTAATCTCTTCCCAAACGTCATTTCGTTCAAAGTGGAGAGAATGTTAAAAAAATATATTTTTGTTCGGAGTGTGAGAAATGCTTTTCAACCGCTTCTAATCTTAAGCATCATTTGAGGAGCCATACAGGAGAGAAACCTTATTTGTGGTGTGTTTAGTATTGTTCTGATCAGTTTAATACCTTCAGCGTCTCCTATCAGTGGACGTGTATATGGCAGCCATTTTAGGAACCGTACACCTGGGACCCGAGCAAGGTCACCTCGTTCAACAGGCGACAACATTTGTCCCTGAGAGAAAACTATCCTGGACATTCTGTACAGGTACACATGGATATGGCAGTGATTTCTGTAACAGGGAGATGGAAGAAGATGGCAGTCGGTCCTGCTTGGTGGAATTTGGGGCACTCTGGTCAAGCTAATGTGCCACCAGATAGGAGTGGTGTGTTTAGTATTGTTCTGATCAGTTTAATACCTTCCGCGTCTCCTATCAGTGGTCGTGTACACGGCATTGATTTTTGTAACAGGGAGATGGAAGAAGAGGCTTGGTAGGTCCTCTTAATTCAAATTTGGGGCACTGCGCGGTCAAGCTAATGTGCCACCAGATAGGAGTGGTGTGTTTAGTATTGTTCTGATCAGTTTAATACCTTCCACGTCTCCTATCAGTGGTCGTGTACACGGCATTGATTTTTGTAACAGGGAGATGGAAGAAGAGCCTTGGTCGGTCCTCTTACTGCAAATTTGAGGCACTCTTGGCGGTCAAGCTAATGTGACACCAGATAGAAGTGGAGTGTTGGTACTATTTTATCAGTTTAATACCTTCAGCGTCTCTATCGTCAGTCCTGATACGCGAGCACAGAGCAGAATAGGGACTGTTCCTCCTACATAGGGTCACATGGCAGATATGGATTGACACCTGTACTCAGAGCCCCTGATACACACTGACACAGATCAGAATAGGGAATGTTACCCCAACATCGGGTCACTTGGCAGATATGGATTGGCACCTGTCCTAAGGATCCCTGATACAC
>OW240913.1:250846253-250985031 GCA_933207985.1 Pelobates cultripes
ATCTATAGGCTGCTGCCCCCCCAAATCTATGGGCTGCTGCCCCCTCTCCCCAAATCTATGGGCTGTTGCCCCCCCAAATCTATGGGCTGCTGCCCCCAAATCTAAAGGCTGCTGCCCCCCCCCAAATCTATGGGCTGCTGCCCCCAAATCTATAGGCTGCTGCCCCCTCCCCAAATCTATGGGCTGCTACACCCAATTCTAAAGGCTGTTCACCCCCTCCCCAAATCTATGGGCTGCTGCCCCCAAATCTATAGGCTGCTGCCCCCCTCCCCAAATCTATGGGCTGCTGCCCCCCCAAATCTATGGGCTGCTGCCCCCAAATCTATAGGCTGCTTCCCCCCTCCCCAAATCTATGGGCTGCTGCCCCCTCCCAAATCTATGGGCTGCTGCCCTCCCTCAAATCAACGCAGTGGGCTGCTGCCTCCCCAAATCTAAGTATGGGCTGCTGTCCCTCCCACCCAGGCTGCTGCCCCTCCATAAATCTATGGGCTGCTGCCCCTAAATTCCAAAGGCTGCTGCCCCCCTCCCCAAATCTATAGGCTGCTGCCCCCAAATCTATGGGCTGTCCCCCCACCCATGGGCGCTGCCCCCTAAACACCCATGGGCTGCTGCCTCCCTAAATACCTATAGGCTGCTGCCCCCTCACTCCCAGTGGGCTGCTGCCCCCCCAAATCTATGGGCTGCTGTCCCCTTAAATCTATGGGCTGCTGCCTCCTAAATTCCATGGGCTGCTGCCCCCAATCTATAGGCTGCTGCCCCCCAAATCTATAGGCTGCTGCCCCCTCCTAAATCTATGGGCTGCTGCCCCCCAAAATCTGCTGCTGCCCCCTCCCCAATCTATAGGCTATCTCAAACCCTACCCCCATCCCCCACTTACCTGATCTGTAGGCTGTCTCTGGCTGCATGTGTTGCTCCCCTGCGGTTTCAATCAGCAGAGAGAAGCAGGGATAAGATGCAGCTTCCTATCCCTGTCTCTCTCCATACACAGCGCCACCTACTGGCCGGCGCCGGTATTGCAGTTCATTTTAAATCTCACACAAAATAGCAGAACAAGCTGAAAAATCCAGGGGGGGGCAAGTGCCCTCCCTTGCCCCCCCCTGCGGACGCCCATGTTATTGTGGCAGAGTAAGTTGCTTTGTTCAATCTTGCACTCAAAAATAAAGAATTAAAAAAAAAAAAAAAAAAATTGGGAGAAATTAATGATTCCATTTTATGATATATATCTATAGAATGAAAGTATACATCTATACAGTATAAGTGTGCGTACATCTAAGAAGAAATTACAGTTAACCAATCCAAACGATTCACAGAATGCTATTACTGAGTGTTCCTTACTACTACAATAAGTGAAAGGTAAATTATGATGATGTGATGGTTCCAATAGGTCTTATGAAATTGGAATATCTTGTTTTAGCTCCAGGTTATACGAGAGATCCTCCAACCACCTACCCGCCCTATCTATTGTTAATGCAGAACTATCAGATACTGGAGATTTTTTTTCTCCTATTTATGTTATGTATCATTTTCACAAAGTCTGTCAACTGTAACCTGCAGTAGACATTCAAACTTCTCCGTATGTGCATCCTAGCTCCTTGAAACCCAACATCTAACACTAATTCAATATCCCTCTCATTATCAAGTGAAAGCTTGTCCACTAATAAATTACACTTCTTATATTTGTCATTCTCTTAAAAATGCTTCCAATATTATCGAGTAAGCTTTAAAAATAATGTCCAACATAAAACATTTTATTACATGTAAATATAAAAGTTGCAGTTACAGAAGGATAAGCATTGTCTCTCAAGATAATCTTGCATTAAATCTTCAAAAGCTACAATATTTTACTGTTATGAAGGATCCACAGAATATATACTGGATAGAAATATTCTGAGCTACATAAAAAAAACATACTCGTTTTCCTGGCCCTAATGTGTCCTGAGCGTGCCCCCACCCTCAGGGTCCCACTCCCGTGGCGCTGAGGGGGAAGGAAGGGGTTAAACTTACCTCTTTCTCCAGCGCCGGGCGGGGAGCTCTCTTCCTCCTCTCCGGCTGAATGCGCATGCGCGGCAGGAGCCGCGCACGCATTCAGCCAGTCCATAGGAAAGCATTCACAATGCTTTCCTATGGACGCTAGCATCTTCTCACTGTGAAAATCACAGTGAGAAACGCGGAAGCCCTCTAGCGGCTGTCAATGAGACAGCCACTAGAGGCTGGATTAACCCTAATATAAACATAGCAGTTTCTCTGAAACTGCTATGTTTATAGAAAAAAGGGTTAACCCTAGCTGAACCAGGCACCCAGACCACTTCATTAAGCTGAAGTGGTCTGGGTGCCTATAGTGGTCCTTTAAGTGATTATGGACATAAGGCATTTACTCTCCAAAGTAGATAACTAAGAACACATACTGAGTTACATATACAAAGGTATTTGTTAGTGAATTAACAATGACAAACTGAAAATCATATAGAAAATGTCAACCAAATAATCTAAAGTTGAAAAACTCCATAATTTTGCAATTTTGCCAACTTGTTTGTTGTTTTCCATATTCAGATTTCAGTTTACCACAATTCTTTGTTTAGTAGGTATAATAACTATGAGGTCATGGTTTTCACTACCCATTGTGGTGCCCAAAAGGTAGACCCCCAGATGTTTTAAAATTACAGTTTTCATGATGCTTTGTAAAGCTGTCATTTTAAAACATCTGGGGGTCTACCTTTTGGACATACTTGCTCCATGTCAATTCCAATGCAATTTAATTGTGGACACTCTGCTCACTATGCGTGGAAGGGAACCACTGCTCCTCACTGACGAAGCCTAAAGAAGGTGGAAACATTTGTCAGGTGTTGCTGAATATCTAGTTCAAAAGATGTTTGCCAGTGTTTAACACCAGGTTCAGTGTGATATATGTAACAGGTCTAGTTCTCTATGTATTTGCACATGTGAGGAAAAACATGTTTAACACCTCAGCTTTGTTTTGCCTCTTTACAGTGTTTTCATGTCTTCTGTTTTTCTTCAAAATATCAACATCTGTACATAGAAATGTCAGATTTGCCAGAGCATATCCTTTAAGCTCTCTATTATTTGCAAGATATTTACAAATTTAGAATTTATATATTTGCTACAGTGAAGCTATACTTACAGGACATTTCTTGTTTCATTACTCTACTTATAATTCCATAGAGTTGCAACATAAATCCTAGAAAAATCATTTATTTTTTTTCCTTTTTGCAAATTAGACCTTTAAAGCTGTAATGCTGTCTGAAGATATATTCGATGCACATTAAACCTCTGATCTACCTTTAGGTATATCTATCTGAAAAAACCTTTTTATCATTTGTTGGTGGACCCTCTAGCGAGTAGTTATCATGCAACAGGTTTAACTCCTTGAGATAAGTGTCCCCTGAGGGCCTCCTGGCACCATAACAACAACATTTAGATTAAGTTGTTTTGGTACCTGGAGTGTCTCTTTAATCTTCACCAGTGCATTAATAAGTGTGTGCCCAGGGCATTTTGTTGAGGTGTACTACTGACCTGCCTGTAGTGTATGTGCACACTCTCTTTATTATGTCAAGGATCCAACCATTCTATCCAGTGTTTTCTCTACGTCATACCTATTTCAAGTGCATAAGCTTACTTGTTTTTATTTCATTGAGTATAACGGTGTTTGAATTTTGAAGTTTTCTTTACTTCTAACATAATCATTGCTAAACATAGCTCTGGATATGGTTGTAAAACAATCAAAGATAGTCATTAACCCCTTAAGGACGAAGCCAAATGTACACGTTGTGAACGGAACAAAATGTAAACAAAACCTGGCTTTGCGCTACATGTCTGTCCAACCGTAATACACCTCTTTCATATTAAATGCACCCACCCTTATTATATATCATTTTATTCAGGGGAAACAGGGCTTTCATTTAATATCAAATATTTAGCTATGAAACACAATTTAATATGAAAAACATGGGAGAAAATAATTTAATATTTTTTTCTTTAGTTCTACATGACATTTTAACTGTCAATGTCATAATACTGTTTGCTTTTACTGCAATAAAATACACATATTTGTATTCAGCAAAGTCTCATGTGTAAGACAGTACCCCCTATGTACAGGTTTTATGGCGTTTTGGGAAGTTACAGGGTCAAATATAGCACGTTACATTTGAAATTGAAATTCGCCAGATTGGTTACGTTGCCTTTGAGACTGTATAGTAGCCCAGGAATGAAATTTACACCCATAATGGCATACCATTAGTAATAGTAGACAACCCAAGGTATTGCAAATGGGGTATGTCCAGTCTTTTTTAGTAGCCATTTGGTCACAAAGACTGGCCAAAGTTAGCGTTAGTATTTGTTTGTGTGTGAAAAAGGCAAAAAACGCCAATTTTGGCCAGTGTTTGTGACTAAGTGGCTACTAAAAAGACTGGACATACCCCATTTGCAATACCTTGGGTTGTCCACTATTGCAAATGGTATGCCATCATAGGGGTTATTTTCATTCTTGGGCTACCATAGGGTCTCAAAGGCAACGTACCCAATCTGGCAAATTTTGTGGGAAAAAAATGAAACACAAGCTTTATATTTGACGCTGTAACTTTTGAAAACACCATATAACCTGTACATGAGGGGTACTGTTGTACTCGGGAGATTTCGCTGAACACAAATATTTGTGTTTCAAAACAGTAAAAAGTATCGCAGCAATAATATCGTCTGTGTAAGTGCTGTTTGTGCGTGAAAAATGCAAAAATCTTCGTTGTAATACATTTTACTGTTTTGAAAAACTAATATTTGTGTTCAGCGAAGTCCCCTGAGTAGAACAGTACCCCCCATGTACAGGTTTTATGGTGTCTTGGAAAGTTATAGGGTTAAATATAGTGCTAGCAAATTAAATTCCCTTTACTTTCGGCATGGGTTGTCAGGCAGGTCCCTCTAATTGTAATTAATTAAGATACCCAATTATGTAAAAATATTACATAAATATATATGTAGAATTAATATATGTGTATATATATACACATATGTGAATATATGTGTGTGTATGTATGTATATATATATATATATATATAATTTTTTTAAATATTTTTATTTATATATAGGTGTGTATATATATATATATAGTGATATATACGTTTATATTTATGTATATAGATATATATTTCGTTCTACGTGTATTTTGATATAAATATTAGAACGAAATAACACACATCTATATATTTTAATTTTTTTTTATTTTAACGTATTTACATATTTAATTTTTTATATTATATATAAATATATATAACAATGATTATATATTTAATCAGTATCAGTCTACGTGTAATTTGATATTTATATATATATATAGTAAAATACACCTAGACAGTGTGTGTGTATGTATATGTGTATATATAAATACTTAGATCATATATATATATATATATATATATATATATATATATATATATATATATATATATATATATATATATATATTTACACTTATTAATTTATTTTATTTTTATTTTCAGCCAGCAGGGGGACCACCTGTCATTACAGGCAATCCCCCTGCTGGCAATGTTGCAGCCAGCTATCCCGGCCATGTGATTTTGAGGTCCTCGCAAGGACCTCACTCTCACATGGCTGGGGGGCACCGGAGGAGGAGGATCAACCATGGGGGGGGCTCCCTGGGAGTCCCCCCCACCGCGATCGCCGGCGTGGGACTGCGTTTAGAGCCGCCTAAAATAGGGCGTAATAGTACGCCCTCCGGTCTTAAGAGGTTAATATGTACCAAGAACTACACATTGTCCACTGTCAAGTTAACCAAACTATCAATGGCAATGTGTCCACATGCATCCCTGTTGCTTTTAAGAACTACACCTTATGGGGTGCATGAGGACTGATTTGGCGGTGGGTGTATGTTGGCCACTGTATATCTTTTAGATACACACTGCAAATATGCATAGATGATTCATATCTTAATTATCTTTATAAGCTACTCCATTACATCTAACATCTTATTTTGTGCCTAAGTGGTCCTTTTTCAATTAACTGGTCTAGGTGCAGTAATCCTTCAGTTTTAAACCTGCAATGTAAAATCCAAGTGCTGTAGTGTTCCTTTTGTGTTCAATTTAGCTATAGCTTTGCTGTATTACCAGATGAATAAAGGCAGTAAATGATAAGAGTGGATGTCATACTATCTAATCAATCTATCTAATCTATATTAATAGGCCTCTACTGATTTAACAGAATTAGATCCATAGTTCTATTTAACCAATTATCATCATGCAAGTGAAATATCTGCTGTTAGATTACACTCTCTGTACTCCGAAATCTGGGCCATCTCTGGGAATAGGAAATAAAGGCACTTCATGTATACTTTAATGATATATATTAGCAGCATAATGAACAGCCAACACGTTAATGAGAAATGTAGCTTAACATTTGTGGAAGAGCCATGATGCATGGTAATTCTAATACTTTTAACTATTTATGAATACAGATATTTAGAACCAGAGAATGAACTGCCCACAGTTCTTTTCTAAAACATTTCACCACAATGTATTCAGGGAGGAAACTTAGTTGGTTGATGCAATAAACATTCAGGGTTGTAAATTTGATTTGCAGTAATTTTATTTCAGCATTTTTTTGAGGAGCTAAGAAAGAAAGAAGTTATACTTGAAAATTTTAGAAAATTCTCACTAGGTGATTAAAAGCCAGTTGTTTAAGAATTTATCCGATCGGGTGTAATCTTTGACTTGGCACCATTTCATGGTACTCTGTTCCTTTGTCTTGATGTTTCTTTTGCTATAATAGAGAATGTATGTGTGTAGATATGTATGCATATACAGTGGGACCTCGGTTTACAAATGTAATGTGTTCTCCGTGATGTTTCTTATTGCAAAAAAATTGTAAACCGAAATGTGGTTTCCCAAAGGAATGCATGGAAAACCAATTCATCCATTTTCTGGAGGTCAGAAAAAAAGTAAAAAATTAGCTGACATGGAAACCAAACCACAATGCAGAACACACAACAAAAGGCATGCAAACAACGATGCTCAGCTCCCTACCTATTCACAGCTTGAGAAATGCACCGAAAAGTCCCAAAACAACTGCAATTTCCAGAATGGCTCCAAAACTATGCAAAAGCCACTCCAACATCTCCACACTCAATGCCACGTGCTACCCACAGTCTCCAGCATGCAGGATAAACCTGCTATAAACCTCCCAGGTGCAATGCATCCTGGGGAAACTTGCTTTGTATTGCAAAAAAAATTTGTAAACCGAGGCATTATTTTCAATGGACTTTCATTTGTAAACCGAAAATTATGTTAACTGAGGCGTTTGTAAACCGAGGTCCCATTGTACCTGCAGAAATGCAGGGGGAAGGCTGATATATCATGATATATCATGCCTATCTGTGCTCATTTACATGTAAAGCTGGGAATTCGGGGATAGATAGAAACATGATTTCAAATGTGAGTGAAATAAGTTCATTTTAAGTTTATTTTTATATTGATTGTACTTATAGTGCGCACTATTGTGTAACTCTTTGTTTTATTATATAACCATCTGTACGCTGAAACACTGGCCTTTAGAGTTTTATATCCATCGATGGGGTTTGTACCTCTGCAAGCAATTTTACTTAGAGCTAGTTTAAGCTCTACAAAATGGGAGTATAATTTCAATTGCCATTATTGAGAGTTTTATCTTCCTATGTAAACAGTCTGTACTATATTTCATTTTGTATCTTTTTTTGTATCAATTCTCTGGAACTGTTTTGGGCTATCACCTCATGGCCAGTCGGTGAAAACTTTGTTTGAACGCAATTTTCGTTATACCAAACCGATCTGAGCGCTTTTTGGATATGTTGTATGCTCAGATTGGGGCTCTTCAGGAATATTTTGTGGTGTTCCTGTACTGTTTTCATGTATTTTTTTGATTTGTTAAAATTATATGTACATTTTTGTATTTAAGAAATAATCCTAATTTGAGCTCAATTATCTCTCAAACCCAAAGGCTATTGGGAAAGAAACCCTTGTGTTTTTGACTTGGAAACCATATGCTAGGGGCAATGCATTAAAGCCATGTGTGGCAAAATAGTCAGTTGTACTCCCAGAACTGTGTGTCATCCAGTTGCTGGTGAGGAGTTAGGCTATTTACTTGGCATTTTCTTGTTCCTGATTCTACTCATGGTGATCCAGCATAGGGAAATCCCTGTTAGGACTAAGGGCTCCACTACAAAAGGCACTACACACAAATAGTGGTTTGACAGTCAGACAGGAGATGGTGCCTGTTGACTCCAGGCACCATAACAACTTAAATCAGTTAAAGTTATGTCCCTTTAACACATGTTTTGTCCTGGCTTGGAAAGTTACATGTTATGTCCCTTTAACACATGTTTTGTCCTGGCTTGGTGCTGGAATCGAGTTAGTGAATAATGGGTTAATTAACCCTTTATAATGTAGGGAGGAGGCTAAACACTAAAGTCATCATTTAATTTACATGTATATATGCATAATACACACAGACATATCATTAATATATAACATATATGCAATGAGCAAATATTGGCCCAGTCTTGTTGCTGACTGCACACTCCAGATAACTTAATATTTTACAGTTGTGCAAAAGCATACATTCACCATTTCAGTCCCATTACCAAACTTCCTTTAATACGTCAAGGTAGTTGGACTGAAACATTGATTGTATGCAAATGTTTGTATTGAGGTGGAACTATGCGATGCACTCATACACACTGCACATTACAGTGAGTTTGATTATTGTGGATTTCAGAGGTAAACTGATGTACACCACTCCTGGGTTTATTTACTTAAGTGAGAATTCAAAAATAATTAAAAATGAATTTGAAATTTAAGGCCAGAGTAGCCAAACTGAAAGCATAGCTAACCGAGAATGTCTCAAGTATCATCTGTTTTGGCTTTAAATTTGAAATTTAGTTTAAATTCTCACTTTAGTGAGTAGCCTTGCAAGAGCTGTAATAAACAAAAACATCTCACATTACTGTGAGTTTTAATGCAAAGGAGGTAAGGAAGTTAAGGTTTATCCTATATAGTTGTAGTCAACAAAAACAAAAAAACAATAATATACATGAAAAAAGCTCCAAATTAATATGGCTCACATCATTGTGAAGCATGCATGAGTATCAATAAGCTCAAAACTAATAATCCATCTGATGTCATTTTTTTTTCTGTTAAATTTGCTTATTTTTGCACTCTTTGAAGTGTAAAGTTTAATGGTGTATGCTGTCATCTGTATCCACATATAATGAACAAAATCATTTTGTTCCCCAGTTTACTTTTTTGTAATTCGAACAAGTAGACACTTTTATTCCCATAAAATCCTTGACACAGTAAGAATGGTAAATATATTATTTATTGCAGACACACATTTATTTACAATGCAAACAAAATGACAAACTGATTAGATTGTATTTACAAAGTCTGTTTGCTTTCTAAAGATTATATTTCAATTATTTAAATCACCCCCACGAACACACAGTTTAATTAAAGTAAATATAGATTTTATTACTGGCCATTACAACAAAAAATGTTAAAAGTAAAAGGCAGAATTTAAATAAATCACAAACGTACCAGGAGATGTATTGTAGGAAAAGCAGATAAAAAGGTGCTAGTGGTTATTGTGTTCAATAGTACACGCAATGTCTCTTAAAATGAGTAGTACGTCTTCAAATAATACATAGAAATTCTCAAGAGGTATTACCAGGAAAAGTGCTGCCTTAGGCTAAAAACAAGTGGGGCACATCAACTAAGTAGTAGATTGAAAATAAAAGCTGAACTACACCCTGTTCCAAATTATTATGCAAATTCTATTTAAGTGTCACAAAGATTAAATATTTTGTTTTTCAGTTTATCTCATGGATGGCATTGTGTCTCAGGGCTCTTTTTAAAACAATCTTGGGCACCTGTGATAATTAGATTGCCAGGTGAGCCCAATATAAAGAAAAAGTACTAAAGGAGGGTGTTCCACATTATTAAGCAGAACACCATTTTCATGAAATATGGGGAAGAAAAAGGATCTCTCTGCTGCCGAAAAAGAGTGAACTAGTTCAATGCCTTGGACGAGGTATGAAAACGTGATCATTGCACTATTAAGAGATTTGTGGCTGATTCAGAGCACAGATGGGTTCGTGCAGATAAAGGCACATTGTGGAAGATTTCTGCCAGATCCATGCATTGGATCAAGAGTGCAGCTGCTAAAATACCATTACATAGCAGCAAACAGATATCTGAAGCTGCTGGTGCCTCTGGAGCCCCACGGACATCAAGGTATAGAGTCCTCCAGAGTTTTGCAACTGTGCATAAACCTTCTATTTGGCCACCACTAACCAATCCTCACAAGTAGAAACTGCTGCATTGGGCAGAAAAATACATGAAGACTAATTTTCAAACAGTCCTGTTCACTGATAAGTGCCGTGCCCTGGATGGTGCAGATGGATGGAGTAGTGGATGGTTGGTGGACAGCCACCCTGTTCCAACAAGGCTGAGATGTCAGCAAGGCGGTGGTGGAGTCATGTTTTGGGCCAGAATCATGGGAAGAGAGCTGGTCGGCCCATTTAGGGTCCGCGAAGGTGTAAAGATGACCTCTGCAAAGTATGTGGAGTTTCTGACTGACCACTTTCTTCCCTGGTACAGAAGGAAGAAATATGCTTTCCATAATAAAATCATCTTCATGCATGACAATGCACCATCTCATGCTGCAAATCATTGCTGCTATGGGGATAAAAGGAGAGAAAGTCATGGTGTGGCCTCCATCCTCACCTGACCTCAATCCTATTGAGAACCTTTGGAGCATCCTCAAGCAAATGATCTATGAGGGTGGGAGGCAGTTTACATCCAAACAGCAGCTCTGGGTGGTTATTCTGACATCTTGCAAACAAATTCAAGCAGAAACTGTCCAACAACTCACAAGTTCAATAGATGCAAGACTTGTGAAGCTGCTATCAAATAAGGGGTCCTATGTTAAAATGTAACGTGGCCTGTTAAAATGTTTAAAAAGTTAAAATGTTATAAGTTTGATTGAAATAGCTTTTGATTTCAGTAAATACTGCAAACACAACAAATGACAATTTTCAGTTCTTTACAACGTATAAAGTGTTTTGAAACTTACTGTGCATAAAAATTTGGAACAGTACATTATAAGTTTATTTTTAAAAAAATACTGTTATCATAAGGAGGTTTGTTCAATAAAATTTGAATTGTACTCTTAATAGTTGATAACATGAGAATTATGCTGACTGTTATTTACATCAATTATTTAGGTAAATGAGAAATATCATTTGTATAATAATTTGGAACAAGGTGTAATATTAACAAGATGCTCTAAAAATATTGCATCCAAGTGTGCTATATATACACTATAGAGCCCTGTTTGTTATTTAGGTTACTGCCCCCCCCTGCAGGGAGTAAAAGTATTTTAGTATTTTACTTACCCTTTTTCCATCACAGCATGGTGGAAGCTTGGCCTTATTGACAGAAATCATCAAAATTTATTATCTCAGCCAGTCCAATGCTTTTCCATAAGATGCTCTCTGAGACTGTCTAAAATAAATAACAGTTTTACTCTGCTATTTCATCAGAAGCGCCTCTGTCTGTGTGATAGTCACTAGAGGCATTTAAACCCTGTAATGTTTCAAAGATCTATCTCACCGGCCCACATGCAAGGAGGGAGGCAGAAGAGGACCCAGGGAGCTCTAGCCGGCAGCTCCACCGGGTTCCTCTCACAAGGTCAGAGCGTTGCCGCGTCAACGCTCAGATCTCGTGAGAGTGAACTCTAGCCCCGCAGGCTAAGAAGGGAGGGGGGCTATTAACTAAATGGTCCTCCCACTCCCACACAATACACACAGCACCCTCATACTAACAGCACCCTCATACTAACAGCACCCTCACACATACAGCACCCTCACACATACAGCACCCTCACACATAAAGCACCCTCACACATACAGCACCCTCACACATACAGCACCCTTACACACACAGCAACCACACTGACCGCACCCTCACACTAACAGCACCCTTACACACACAGCACCCTCACACGCAGCACTCTTACACATACACACAGCACACACTAACAGCACCCTCACACATACAGCACCTTTACACATACAGCACCCTTACACACACACAGCACTCTTACACACAGGGTACCCTCACACAAAGCACCCTTACACACACACACACACACACACACACTAACAGCACCCTCGCACACACTCAGTACCCTTACACACACACTAACACCCTTACACACCACACTCACAAACACACACACAGCACCCTTACACATACACACACACACACTAACAGCATCCTCACACACACTCACATAGCATCCTCCAACACACACCGCCCTCACACACACACACCACCCACTAACACACACAGCGCCCACACACACAGCACTCTCACAGCAGTATGTGTGTGTGTGTGTGTATATATCACTGCCGCACGCCTCCCAGCAGCCCCAGGGACCGATCCATCATCTACACCAGCTCTCCAGATATGGAGGCTGGGTGGAAAATGTGTATTTATAAAATAATTAGTGAATGTATGTGATGTGTGTCTGTGAGTGACAGTGTCTGTGTCTGTGAGTGAAAGCGTGTGTGTGAGTGCGTCTGTGTGTCTGTGAGTGATTGTATGAGTGTGTGTGTATGAGTGTGTTTGTCAGTGTATGAGTGTGTGTCTGTCAAATCAGTGAGTATGTTTTTCATTGAGTCTGTGTGTGACTATCAGTGTGTCTGTCAATGAGTGTCAGTCAGTGTGGGTCTGTCAGTGTCAATGAATGAGTGTGTGTCAGATCAATGAGTCTGTGTCTGTCAGTGATGTCTGTGTGACTGTCAGTGTGTACAGAGTGTAGCAGAGCAGAGCGCGGTACAGGAGCTTCTGTTTCCTGTACCTGGCCAGACTGACAGGAGGTGCTCACAGAGAGAGCACTCCCTGTCAGTCCGGCCGGGTACAGAAAACTGAAGCTCCTTTAGGGGATCTGCTGCGCTCAGAAATGCAACAATAGAGGTAGGAGGTACACCAGGAAGGGGAGTGTGACCACTAAAGGGGTGTGGGGTGCACCAAGGGACAGGGAGGGAATGGGAGAGAAACACCAAAAGACAGTGAAAAGAGGGGGTAGGGGAGAAGAACACTAAGGGACAGGGAAGGGACGGGACCACTAATGGTCGGGGAGGGGAGAGGGGCTGGTTAAGAGGCACATAGGTGAAGATGTTTTTCTTTGGGGGGGGACTAGAAGGCACTAGAACTCTCTCTGTTAACTTACAGGTTATTGTTAGATATCTATCTATCTATCTATCTATCTATCTATCTGTGGCGAAACCAACCTGGCCACTGTGAACTGGAGAAGCCTGGTTGCTCGCCTGCTCCCTTTGGACTATGGCCCTGCAGGTTAAACCGTTTATTTCCCCTGCAGAAAGGCTTATTTGTGTGATCTGAGTGCCATTCATCTAATAATGTGCACTCAGATCCCAGCTATCTGGGGATATGTGAAATGTCTGTGTGTTATGTGTAAAGGTGACTTTATGTATTTTAAAGTGTTTTGTGTCTTTTTGCAACCATGTGCTTAATGGAGTCTTGTGTCTGTCCTGGGAGATAATTGAATTACTCTCCAGGATAGAAGACTCTGAAACTGGTTTGGGCCAGAAAGCCATGCTTCATTTAGTCACAAAGGACTTTCCCTTAACTTTTGAACCCCTGGTCTGATTCGTGCCATTTTTTAATATGTTGTTCCCCTGAATGAATTGATAATGAAAATGTATGATTTATGTTTGTGACATGTATATTTTAGAAGTTATAAATATTGTGTAAAAACTGTATTCCTCTGCCAGTGATAATGAGATTACCCATTGTGTTCAGTAATCATATCACCTGCAGAGGGGAGGATTTTGTGTGGGAGTGTCTGGGTGTATTGTACGGATTGATTGGTTGTTTTGTAACGCCCTGTTGGCTGTACTATGTTTGTGGATTGGGAATAAAAGAGACTGTATGTGACAGTACAGGGAGATTCTGCTTGACCGTCAAACCGATGTGTCGTCTGGTTTTTGGGGGTAATTGGATTGTATGCTGACTGCCAGGAGTGTAAGCGGATTGCATGCTTTTCCTGTTCGGCTGATTTCAGTGTTCGTGTGTTTCCAGTTCGGGAGTTGGTGAATTCGTACAGTTTGCAGTTCGGGAGTTTGGT
Source organism: Pelobates cultripes (assembly GCA_933207985.1). Classification (NCBI taxonomy): domain Eukaryota; kingdom Metazoa; phylum Chordata; class Amphibia; order Anura; family Pelobatidae; genus Pelobates; species Pelobates cultripes. Next base: position 250,860,463 of record OW240913.1, read on the forward strand.
ACTTGCAGTAGCTGCTGGTCTATGGGAAAGAGGATTATCTCCTAAACGGTTTTTATCCTCTTGTGAGAGAAACGGTCCGTTACAATTAGTGGCAGCGGTGGGATCATTCCCACAGCCCAGAAGGACAGCTACAAGACAACATCAATTCCTCTATTACAAATTGAGGGCAACGCTAGTACCCGTACAGCGACCCTATCTACAAAGGAACCAACTTCGGCAGAGCAAACATGGCGCCCAGCTACACTCAGGAGGAGTTTGACAGAGAGTTTAAATTACGGCTGGCTCTCTATGGATCCTACACCCCCTCGCAGGAGTCCGTGCAGCGCGTGAGGAGACATGTAGCAGAGTACCTGCAGGTCATGGCAGATTGCGCCAAAGGTATCGTCCGCCCTCCCCGGCGGCAGTGTGTACCTCAGGGAGCTGAAGGTGCCGTCCTTCCTCCCCAGCGGCAGTGTGTATCCCAGGGAGCTGAAGGTGTCATCCTTCCTCCCCAGCGGCAGTGTGTACCCCAGGGAGCTGAAGGTGTCGCCCTTCCTCCCCAGCGGCAGTGTGTACCCCAGGGAGCTGAAGGTGCCGTCCTTCCTCCCCAGCGGCAGTGTGTACCCCAGGGAGCTGAAGGTGCCGTCCTTCCTCCCCAGCGGCAGAGTGTCCTGCAGGGAGCAGAGACCGTCAGTCTCGCACCCCAACAACAGGACAAAATAATGAAAGGGGAGACAGCTGGTCCCCCTCTCCACCAGCAGAGAGAGTGTCAGGGAGAGGAGCCTGATACCCCCTCTCCCCAGCGGCAGTTTACAGTTCAGAGAGAGGAGCTTGTTACACCCTCTCTCCAGCGGCAGCCTAACCCAGCAAGGGGAGATGTAACACCCCCCAACAGTGCAGATGGGACCGTAGTCTCTGCACTTACAGCACAAGGGGTAGGGACAGTCGGTCCTGTTCCCCAGCCACAGAGCGGTGTATCCAGAGGGGAGACAGTCGGTCTCTCCCTCCCACAACCAGGCTCCCACCAGGCTACTTCCGTGGTAGCACTGGCATCAGGGCAGAGTACCGCTGGTCTCTGCCCACTCAGCAACCCACCAAGGCAGCCTAACAGTTGCCCACACAGTCGTGGTGAGGCACCTGGACATGGACAAAGTTCTCCTCTACCCAGGTGTAGTAACCAGTTATTGTGGGTGGGCTGTACTGCTGTTTCTGTTTTGTGGGTGGGTTGCTGGACTAACCAGGGCACTGACCGGCAGGAGGTCAGATACCCTGTTAGTCTAGTTGGTAAAGGGGAGAAGTGTGGCGAAACCAACCTCGCCACTGTGAACTGGAGAAGCCTGGTTGCTCGCCTGCTCCCTTTGGACTATGGCCCTGCAGGTTAAACCGTTTATTTCCCCTGCAGAAAGGCTTATTTGTGTGATCTGAGTGCCATTCATCTAATAATGTGCACTCAGATCCCAGCTATCTGGGGATATGTGAAATGTCTGTGTGTTATGTGTAAATGTGACTTTATGTATTTTAAAGTGTTTTGTGTCTTTTTGCAACCATGTGCTTAATGGAGTCTTGTGTCTGTCCTGGGAGATAATTGAATTACTCTCCAGGATAGAAGACTCTGAAACTGGTTTGGGCCAGAAAGCCATGCTTCATTTAGTCACAAAGGACTTTCCCTTAACTTTTGAACCCCTGGTCTGATTCGTGTCATTTTTTAATATGTTGTTCCCCTGAATGAATTGATAATGAAAATGTATGATTTATGTTTGTGACATGTATATTTTAGAAGTTATAAATATTGTGTAAAAACTGTATTCCTCTGCCGGTGATAATGAGATTACCCATTGTGTTCAGTAATCATATCACCTGCAGAGGGGAGGATTTTGTGTGGGAGTGTCTGGGTGTATTGTACGGATTGATTGGTTGTTTTGTAACTCCCTGTGGGCTGTACTATGTTTGTGGATTGGGAATAAAAGAGACTGTATGTGACAGTACAGGGAGATTCTGCTTGACCCTCAAACCGATGTGTCGTCTCGTTTTTGGGGGGAATTGGATTGTATGCTGACTGCCAGGAGTGTAAGCGGATTGTATGCTTTTCCTGTTCGGCTGATTCCAGTGTTCGTGTGTTTCCAGTTCGGGAGTTGGTGAATTCGTACAGTTTGCAGTTCGGGAGTTTGGTGCTTGCAGTAGCTGCTGGTCTATGGGAAAGGGGATTATCGTCTAAACGGTTTTTATCCTCTTGTGAGAGAAACGGTCCGTTACACTATCTATCTATTATTGCCATTTATATAGCACCAACAGATTCTGTAGCACTTTGCAATATCTATCTATCTATCTATCTATCGCTATGCTTTAGTTCTTTCCATTACACTTTAAATGACATCCACATATACACACTTGCCAGTTTCTCCTACAGTGTTGTATTTGTGCATGTGCCAAATGCAGGCACTGCAGGGGTTAACTAATTTACATGCTTTTCTCAACAAGTTCAGTTAAAACTAGATTTGATTTTTTTTTAAATGTTTAAGCAACACAAAAGACAGATGATTACAGAATATAAACGGAGGGAGATTTAATATATAATAATTTACAGCACTCATATGGTTTTACAACACATTCCCATAATTACTTCTGGAGAAAAACAAAGCTGTTAAAGAGAAAATAAAATGAAAAGTAAGGGAAAACATAACATAGTCAGCATGTAACAATGGGTCACTATTGTCAAATGTTAGGGAATGATATCGTATTAAATATATGCAGGTGATTTATTGTCTAAGTTTATGTCAGGGCCTGGGTAATTTTTAAATTGAATGTGCAATGGGGCTGATTTTTCAAAGGCAAATTATTCAAACTATTCTATATGTTTCAGGAAGTGGACTTTGTGAATAGGAGGACAAGTGAAGATGAGAAATCTCACTAAACTTTGTAGTATTAGGAAATCCAGTTTCAATGTGATCATTCAAATCACTTTAAATACACCATTGTCATACACACTTGTATCCAGTAGAATGGCGTCAAGTTGGGAATTCCAGTTTCCGGTTATACATAGCTTTGCTCCTAGTAAAATGTATGTATTCAATGTACATAGTTTAGGATGGATCTAACCAGTAAAACTAAAACACTATTAGTTAACAATTAAAGTCTAAGTCACTCATAATGTGAATGAGTTGGTAAAGTGGTTTCCAATACTATCAAATATGAGGACATATCCACCAAAAATGGAACATGGTTCCAACATCTCTTATATACATCCAAAAAGAAGATGAAGTGTTTGTGAAAATGTTGCAATGTTAGCTATCATTACAGGTACCAATGCACCATCCATAATGCGTTTTCTACAATGCTCTAAATATTTTGTACATTTTATCCCTCCACTTAAAATGGTAGACAGAAAAAGTTAAAAGCTGCATACCAAACCTCAATGCAAACTCCATTTTAAAATTGTATTCTCACTTAAGCATTGTAGTGTAATGTTCTGAGGAGGCATTCTTCAATTACAAAACTAACTTTGCATGTTTTATAGTTAATATTTTAGGAATTGTAGTAAGAAAAAAAATATTATCCATTGTTATACCAGGTAAAACTCAGCAAATTATTATTATATTCTTTAACTGAAGGTAGGTGAACATATATTTAATTTCCAAAGGTGTTCTTGTAAAGCTGGAAATGGATTATACCTTTAGTTATCCAAATTGACAGTTGCAATTGTAAAAAAAAAAGGTTGGGATATGTGCCTTGGCAAGGATGTGTTTCTTGAGTCCTCCATAAACTCAACTGTTAATAGTTAGCATAGTGGAAGGGTAGAGAAATATTTTTTTATTTCCCAGGTTTTGAATGCCACATGGGATTGATGGGACAGGTAAAGGAGTAACACCAAAAGACTCTGTATCTATCCCCTATTTTCACCCTGAGGTGTGTGTAGTTGTAGACGTTGTGCTCACAGAGTTACTTGCTAGACACCTTTTAATGTCAGGAAGTTCCAAACCACCTCTTGTAGATTGGAATCATAGAGCAGCTTTGCAGACCTAATTGCATGCAAAGTTCCCCCAAGGAAAGCATTGAATCAATGTTTACCTATATGGCTTCCATGTCTCGTGATCAAGTTTTACTTGGTCAGTGCTATGGAAGTGTCTTTAGTGGCTGTCATAGTCACAGTCACTAGAGGTGGAGTTAACCTTGCAATGTAAACAGTGCAGTTCCCATAAAAGGACAGGGACACTGCATCCCGACCACTTCATTGAAATCATATGAACGGGGTGACTATATTGTTTCTTTAAACTTATGTGTATAAAAAGAACTTTTAAAACTGAATTAACAGTGCAAAAAATAAAGAAAATCTCAGCTTAGTGTACAAATTATAAAAGAAATCAATATACCTTAAAGGAGAGTGATAGTGAGAAATATATATATATATTAAATTAAGAGAAAACCTTTAGTTATGTGACTTAGATATACTGTGGAAGATTTATCAAAATAATCTATTCTAAAGTGGTTTTAAGTACTTAGAGTAGGGCAATCGCCATAGAAATCAGAGGAACCCAATGGCATATTTTGTTGGCAACTCCCCCATTTTACACATCTTTTTAGAACAGATTACTTTAATAGCACATCCCTCCAATGTGTCCACATGGCATGAATAAAAAGTGATTTAGAAGTGTTTGATTAGTTTAAATGGGTATGCATATATGAGATAAAAATCTTAAAATAATCTTAGTTTGTCTTATGTTTCTTATGTTGTAGTTATTATAAATATCACAATGAAGAATTAATGTATTCCTTATGATCAGCCATGTGACTGACATTAGTGACATTATTATGGAGAAATATATTAAACATTTAAAAAAAAAAGAAAAGATTATATAGAAATTGTAACAGATAACCCTGTTCCTAGAGGATAATTTTGCTTGAATAGCTTGGTATACAAATCTAACCGAACAGATTTCCCATTCTGATTCGTATACCGAACACAAGGACCACCAAGAACAGTCGTGTGCCGCTAGTTGACCCACTTGACCCCACTAAAACCTACTCTAACCGTAAACACTTGAACATTCTAAGTGGTTGGCTGGGTGGCCGCTGTTCATATGGATGAACATGAGGCGGTGCCCATCTTGTTTTGGCGAGCACTTAAAGCAGTGTTTAGTCATCGAGTGCATGGAACTATTATCGGACACTCAACAGCCCGAACACTGCTGAGACTTCCATACTCGCCTATGTTCGTGCATATTCATCTGACGAAAGCGGCGTTCGGTGAAACCAAACTCCCGAATGAGGGTCACACAACTAGTTCTCCCACGAACTGCTACTGTTGGTATTTTGTTATATTTGAAGCTCCCGAAAGAGACTGCTACTGTTGGTATTTTGTAATATTTGAAGTTCCCGAAAGAGCACAACCTAAATCTATGGAACTCGTGTGCGGTCGGTCTAAAGAAGACTTCCATAAAACTCCTGAACCCCTGAACCAATCTGGGTGATATTTGGATACGTTGCTAACTTTTTTAAATTTTTAAGTATTGTGGAAAAAAATATATTCTTAATACTAAATATAGCACACATGACTGGGCAACATTTTGGTAATGAGCTTGTCAGATGCTTTTTTCAAAGTCCAGAAATGGGTTTGTATGTCGGCTTCACAATGTGCTTCCAAAATATAAACTGGAACATGTTTAAATAGAATTATATAACCAAACAAGCTCTAGATCACTATGATCACACATTCTTTGTTTATTTCAATCATTAAAGTTGCATTTATGGATAAAATAATATTAATATTGGATAAAATTATATGGATAAAATAATATCAATACATATAATATAATAAAGGGTATCAACATCCGTATTATATGTATTCTTTTGCATCCAACTTTACTTTAAGAATTTTGCCCTCATGTACAGTTAAGAAATATATGGACACTAACACAAATGTTATTTCCGCTGTATACCAAAATACATTCAAGTTACTGTTAAATAATGAATGAGCTTAAAGTGCAGTCTCTCAGCTTTATTTGAGGCTATTCACCTCCAAATTGGAGAAAGGGTCTACACGTTTCATCTCTTTAATATATATACCCTCTTTTTTAAGGGACCAAACGTAATTGGACAATTTAATCAAAAGATGTTTCACGGACAGGTGTGGGCTATTCCTTTGTTATTTCTTCATCAATTTTCTTCATCAATTAAACAGGTAAAAGGTCCAGGTGTTGCAGTCGAATTTGGAAGCTCTTCGACACAAAAAAGGCCCGGACGTCCTTGGAAAACAGCCGTGGTGGATGATCGTGGGATCCTTTCCATGATAAAGGAAAACTTCTTCACATCTCCATAAAAATGAAGAACACTCTCCAAGAGGTATTCATGTCATTATCTAGATCTACCATAAAGAGCAGACTTCACGAGAGTGAAGTGAAACACAGAGGGTTCACCACAAGGTGCAAACCATTATTAAGCCTCAAAAAGAGAAAGGCTAGCATCTAAAAAAGCCAGCACAGTTCTGGAACAGCATTCTTTGGACACATGAAATTAAAATTAACCTGTGCCACAATGATAGGAAGAAAAAAGTATGGAGAATGCTTGGAATGGGTTATGATCCGAAGCCACCACATCATCTTTAAAACACGGTGGATGCAGTGGCCACGTGAATCACTTATTTAAACCCAAATTTCACTTGCTGAACACAAAATGTAAGGCAGAAAGATCCATGAACAGACAATAGCTAAAAACAGCTACAGTAAAGGCATGGCAAAGCATCACAAAGGAGGAAATTTATGATAATTTGGTGATATCCACGCATTTTTGACTTCAAGCAGTCATTGCCTGCAAAGAATTCTTGACAAAATATTAAAAATTAACATTTTATTTATGTTTGTTAGTTTGTTAAATTACATTTCAGCCAATGAAATAAGCGGATTGTGCATGAAAATAGTTGCAATTCCTAAATGTTTCCTACAATATTTTTTGTTTAACTGCTTGAATTAAAGGTGAAAGTCAAAATTATGAAAATTGTGTCAATGTCCAGATATTTCCAGACTTGACTGTATTTATCTAGAGATATTTATCTATAATACCACTATGTTATTATTGACCTGGTGTTTAGTTATGATCCTTAGGTAGTGAATGGATTGTTATTTTGTTTATAAATGTCCTTGATACCATTCCTTATAGACAATATAACACTCAAGAGACACCTTCAAATTATACATGTATCATCAACATAACAATATGTAGACATGTCCAGCTAGGAGCAGTGGCATGCAATAGGGAGTCGGAGGGTGCAGGTCCACCCTGGGTGCTCACTAGGGGGCGTTTTGCCGCCCCTGTGTCACATGTAAAGGGACTGAAGCACTTCCACGATGGCTTCACATCCAGTAGCAGCAGTTCCTCTGTTCTCGCAATCCACAAGAGAGTTGCTGTGAGTTGCTATGGCAATGCTCCGCGCCACACGCAATGCATACTGTGTCACCGGACCACAAGGGAATGTAGTGTGTCTCCCCTCCCTGGACACAGGTAAGAGTTATAGAGGGGGAGGGGGACACACAAACAATACAAACAGCTCACTACACACACACACACACACACACACACACACACACATTAACTGCATTCACTATATATACACACACACACACACACTGAATACACTATACACTCACTGTATACACTACACACACATACACACTGCATACACTACACACATACGATGCATATACTACACATACACACACACTGCATATACTACACTGACATACAATGCATAAACTACACACACACACACTCCATATACTACACAAACACACACTGCTAAATATAGGATCCGCCCTGGGTGCCAAATGCTCCAGGTACACACCCCTGGCTGGTAGCATTCCTTAACAAATCAAACAAAGCTCTTCTGGAATATACCTAAACATAATATACATATTTAAAAAAAATAAAACACAAATGTGGGAAAAACTATTTTAAAAAAAATTATAAAAAAAGGATACATAAGTCCTAAACAGGTATATTAAAACAAGAGTGAAAAGAGAGTGGTAAATATGCATTGTTTCAATTAACAGAGTATCTACCCCTTAGTGAATCAATTACTATTTCTATTTTGGAAGTGGCTTTGGTAATGATTATCTTGCTGATAATATAATTAAGTCATTAGAGATAATTGGCTTTTATATCTGGAGCTTATTTATTAATCATGTGTTATAAATTAAATCAAATTGCAATATTTAAGCTAAAATAGATAAGATGTAATCAATTGTTATGATTTTCTTTTCTGGTTATTCTTAGTTAATAAACCTCTAAATTAAAAATTCTGGTAATTACTTACAAAGCTCTACATGCTGCTCCACACTACCTATCCTCCCTATTACTCAAGTATGTCCTTTCTAGGTCCTTTTGCCCTGCCAAATACCTGTGTAACTTACCTCTTCAGGTAAGCATATCAGGGAAGCATATCAATTTAACTATTAATAGTTTTCCCTCCCCCACCTTGCTTCTCTCCTACAACTGTGTAATCCCCCCCCCCAAAAAAAAAAGAAAGCCTCACTATAAACTATTCTTGCAACTTACATCTCTACCCTACCCTTGACTTTTATGTCACTTTACTCCACTCACTCTGGGATGCAAGCTCATTTAAGCAGGACCCTCAACCCCATCGGTTCCTGTGCGTCCAACTTGTATGGATACAAATACTTGTCTGTTAGTCTAGCCATTGTACAGCGCTGCAGATTTTTTTTTTGCACTTTATAAATATTACTAATAATTATTAAGGGGATTTCTAATAAACTGTAGAAACTAGAAAGTTGGGTTTTGTGTTTCATTTTGCCTAAAAACAAAAAGAATCTATTAATGCTTTTTCTTTTCAGTATTAATATATTTTAAAGAATACTTAAATCCATTTTTATTGAGGCAAAATGTTCAAATAATAACTGTTCTTATATTATCATGTATTACAAATCACAGTCTCATAGTTATTAGGAATAATTGTATTGTGCTCATTTTGACATTTCTTCAGTCTAGATTATCTTCATAATAAAAGAAAAATAAGAGCAACTACATTTTCATTAAGATTATTATCTTGTGTTTGCGTGGGGATTCTAATCAAAAAGTTGTAAATCAAATTATTTATTTATGACATTTTTACGTAATTCTTTTATCCAGAATGATCCCTCTTTGTTCTGATTTTTTTTTTTCTTACAATATCTAATTTATTTAGGTTAAGTAAAAATTATAAATGTTAGGCTAAGTTAATTATATATGTTTTTAATCCTATTTACAGCAGATGTACCAGGCAGTGCAAGATCTCAGCTAATATCAAATATAATTTAAGATTATGGTAGCTTTAGTGTACTAATAATCTTAATTTTAGTAATGACAAAAATAGACAGGAGGCAAGTATTTCCCACCCTATTGGTTAATTCCCTCCCTTTAGTTTCTGTTATCGGGTCACATTCTAAATATATCTGGGTTATTCTTGTTTGTTGTATTATTATGTTTTGGTTAGCCTTATGATGTAGTTATTCATATAGCATTGAACTTGTTAAATGATTTCAGTTAACATTATATACCTATTTACGGTTAGTCTCATCAAATGCATTAAATGCGGGCAACTTGCCACTTCAGAAAACTTTCACTTATTTTTTTTCTTTCAGCATAATCGGATACTGATCAAGGATGGACTCATCTTCCTACTCACATGCTTGAAGTTTCCATTGGAATTCGAATGTTGTTCTTGGAATCCAAGTTGGACTGATATTATTGTCTAAAGTTTTTCTTGTTCTTATGTTTATTATACCTGTTTATCCTCGCTACAAAGAAAGAGGAAATGATGTCACTGACAGGGCCTTTTATGTGCCATCTAACTTTTCTCTGATTGGTTGTTAATGTTTCTGTACTGCTGGAGATTTTCAGTAAAGAGAAGTCTCTTGTCATGTGATAAAATTGGAGAGGGAAGGGGGGGTAAAGGGGAACGGAGCATAGAACCCAATGAGTAAGGGCTACTGCTGTGGCTGGACACAAATTAAAATATTTTTTAAATGTTCTATTTTTTTTATGTTGCAATAAAAATCATAATACAAACCACAACATGATACAGTAGTATCAAAATAAGACATATATAAATACAAAATGACAAGCATCATATGCATATTCTTCCCAAGCAAGGGAAAAATAGCAACTGTATGAACATGTGTAAAAAAAAAAAAAAAATCCACAATCAGAATGTAATGTGTTTGAGAAATACATAAACAATATTATTACAAGTCATAATGTGTACTATATGTGAAATGCATAATACTGCTAAATTTAGCAGAATTGTATAATGAAAAAAAATCCACAAAATAAGGTGAACATATGACACATGAATTACCATGTGTTGTTTACATTTGCAAAATATATGTCAGGCTTGTTTGTGTTTTATGCAAATTTATATAGTTCTCATCTTCTATGTAATCATTACAGGTTTTCCTAAAGGAACCCCCCAATCATAAGTAAATAAATAAATGTGTATTACTGTAGCCTGATCCTATACTGTGAAGTTATCAGTCATAACTTCTGTCCAATCAGATACTTTTCATGAAGGGGCAATGTTGGCACATACATGGTAATCTCTATAATCTGCAAATCCAATGATTCTCATAGAGTAATAATTGATATAGAGAGTGTCTGACAGCACCTTAATCTTTGCTGGATGTTGATTAGATTCTATAACGATATCTATTTTAGTCCAGAGCCCCTAATGGCTGCTTGTGTGATAGCCAGTAGTAGGGTGCAAATTGCAATCCGTACCATTTTCCTAGCATGGCTGGCAAGTGGGCAAAAAGTATTTTCTGTACATTTCTCAGAAACATCTAAAAATGAGTAAAGGAGCACTGTATTGACTCATATTAAAACATCACTGTTTAGCAGATATACACCCAATGAATACAAGCATGCATTTTTCATTGGGGATATATCTTAAAGGGACACTATAGTCACCTGAACAACTTTAGCTTAATGAAGCCGTTTTTGTGTATAGAACATGCCCATGCAGCCTCACTGCTCAATACACTGCCATTTAGGAGTTAAATCCCTTTGTTTATGAACCCTAGTCACACCTCCCTGCATGTGACGTGAACAGCCTTCCGTAAACACTTCCACAAGTATTTAAGGTAAATTACATCTGTGAAAGTGAAACCAGTTTTTTTTTTTTTCATGCAGGCTCTGTCAGTCATAGCCAGGGGAGGTGTGGCTATGGCTACATAAACAGAAACAAAGTGATTTAACTCCTAAATGACAGTGAATTGAGCATTGAAATTGCAGGGGAATGATCTATACACTAAAACTGCTTTATTAAGCTAAAGTAATTTAGGTGACTATAGTGTTCCTTTAAAAGAGCTTGCAAAGGCTGCAGTTCATATGAACTACAGCCGTAACAAGCCCTCCCCTTTTTTCCTGGAAGAGACTTCTCATTGAGAAGCCTCTGACTTGGTGCCCATGTGCATGCACACGCACATCAGGTCTGGAGCTGAGCTGGACAGTACTGGACAGCAATCTTAAATGCTTTTGGGGTGTGGAGTGGTCCTTTAAGTCTGTCCCTTGCAAAAACACATACGTTTTTTATTTAATGGTTAAAAAATTCATATTGGCTTGAGCAACCAGCCATCAGTAGGATGTATATATCACTGCCCATGTAGAATACTAACAGCTAAACTACAACTTCCAGAAATCTCATTGCTTTTATCATGTAGCAGTAATTTAACCCCTTAATACATTCCGTCATGATTCCCTTTTATTTCTGAAGTTGTGTCCTTAAGGGGTTAAAGTATAAAAGGAAACCTTGAAGTTTGGAAGGAAGGATATAGAAAGTATTGGCTACTGGCACGAAACCAATTAATAAAAACATGTATATATATTTTTTAACTAAAGAATAGTGAGGAAAAATATCCAGCATAACTAACTGCAACTATACACATTGCACCAAACATGTAATGCAATGTTATAATAAAAAAAAAAACAATCCCTTGGGCGACAGCAGATATACAGAACTATGGAGCGCAACACATTTACAAGAAAAATGCGATATCAACCTTAATTTATGCTTCTTTGAAGTAATACTAATAGGTTTCAATTTCACCAATACAAAGGAATGTTGTAAATGTACCTCCTGTGGTGGCTTCATGATAAAGCTACACTTTAATTCATTACTTGCCAGAAGGCTATGTTTTATTCTCCATTTTCAACCAATTTAATGTAATATTTTTCAGCCTCGACATGTCATTTTGTAACAAGAGGAAATACTTATGAGTGTCATTATAGGTTGTGTCATATTTATTCTCAGCTGAGTATACAGAAGATGAACATCCTGAATGCAAAATTTGAAAGGCTGGTTAATAGGGAATATGCCAAAAGATGACAAATAATGTAGAAAAATGGCCTTTAAAGGCTTGTTTTATCTGAGATAAGTGAAAATGAACTATTTTAAACAAAATCTTGCTCAAAGGGAATTGATCACCGTAATAAAAACTCTCAAATAAATGTAACCACGTAAAAGATGTGATTGACATGTTGCCATTGTGATAGTAAAGTATAGCTGTTTGTATCTGCTTATATAACATTGTTTCACTTTAAGAAGGACAAGAGACAAAATATAATCAAAAAGGTGAGGGTAAAGTTTGGGGTTCTAACTAGCAAAACACATTACATGTTGTATATTTAACAGTTCTTTAACAGTCATGAAAATATGAAAAATTATCACCAAATAATTTTTTAACTGATAAGAAAATTAGTAATTCCTCTTTCTCAAGAATGTAATTAAATACTAATAATTTGTTTATTTGTTTAAACCTGTGGAACAACAGGTCAACAATAATGTATCCACCCAGTCACATTCAAAGAATGTGAAAAATTCAATATTTTTTCAGTATAATTGTGTGTCACACATTGAGCCTTGTATGTTTTTGCCAATGGCATACTTTTTATATGTTTATCTGTTCCTCAAAATGCATCATCAAAATTGGAGGGGACATTCCACAGATATTTTAAAATAATCTTTAAAGAAAGTGTTTTGTTTTAATATTAGTCTATGCCAAACTTTGTTTTAGAATATGTCCTAAATAATAATATGCACTTCACCATGATACTGATTTGCTATTGTTGGTTCATAGTAGAAAAAGATTTATAGGTGAAGCATTATTTAACATTTCATTACCGCCAAATGTCACCAAGTGGTTAAAATGCTACTAGTCTAGAGGATATAATTCTACTATCAGCATTTGTAAATCATTAATAAGGATAGGAAGTTTTACAAAGAACTGTACATAATAAAAAATATATTTATAGACAGTAAGGAGCGTTTATAGGCAGTGACAGTCTGTTATTCTGCCAAAGTTGAAAGTACAGAGTGTACTAATTACAAATGGACACATGCATGCACACTGAGTGGGAAGTTTTCAGTTTGAGAAGAAATGGGATAGCAGTGAAGACGTGTTTCCATCTTTATGTTTGTTTAAAATGGGAGTAACAGAGAAAACTAGGATATTATATATATATATATATATATATATATATATATATATATATATATATTACAGCTCATTTCCAATATATATTCTGTATTTCTTTCATTTCATGTAGAAATTAAGTCTACCACCAGTTGGCATTGGGGAGTTAATAATGACATTTCACTGTCTTCCATGAGATTTAATTAATGTTGACATCCAGGGACTGCTAATGCTCTTAAATGGCTTTGGAATCACTGGCAGAAAACACCGATATACCAATGATTTCCTGTTAGAAGACATCACTCAGAAAGGTCACCTTTCTACTAAGCATATTGAATGTTTACCTGCAACCCAGTGTATCAGGTGTGTTCCTGCAAAATTAATGAACAACTATAGATCCTAGAAGATCAGACTCTTTAGTGAGCCATACTGTGATGTTAATTTAACCTTGTGGTGCTGTAATGATTGCAGAAGTGCCCTCTACTTACACAGGTTAAAACAAAAATGATCAACTACTGAAACTCCAAACTGAGTAACTATTACTGTGTAGATTGCATAGTTGCATAGGGTTAATACAGTATGGAAATGTGTGTTTTTGTGTTTGTACAATGTGTGTCTGTGTAAATATAAGGTTGTCATACTACGGTTACTTCCTATAGAGACACATCAAACTAGCAGACTGCTATAAGATTGGTCTGGGTGCTTTTCAAGTAACAGCATTATTTAACCCCTAGTGTAAGACTTGACATACAGTGACTCTATACACATTTCAGTGTATTTGATTCTTTTACTGAACATCTCCATGTTCAAATTGGTAACTGAGATTTGGGAAATCTTCTGTATGTACCTTATTTAGGAGTATATCTTTACTCTTTTTCACTTTCATTTTTGGTGGTTTAGTGAGCACTGGTATATATTTTTGGCAGCACTTTAGGAGATATCCTTTCTCCGTTTGTTTTCTATGCTTAATCTATGAATGAGAGAGCTCAGTCACCTTAGGTTTCAGTACCATCTGAGGCAATTAAGTTAGGAATTTTATATTGTGGATTCCACTATATATTATTATCGTTATATTCCAATAAAAGTTCATTTTTAATTTCCAGCCAGGACTACAACCTCTCTTCCAATGTTTTGTTCAATATTTAAAGTTATGAAAACTTTTGAAAGGACTGTTAAGTAATCTTGAATTTACAACATAGCTTCTTATGTAGCATTTACCTTTACATGCATATAAAAACACAGGGGAAGGTGTAGTGCCTAGGGTATCCTTGAAGTATATAATAAAAGCAAGGGGAAAATGGAACAATAATGGTGAAGTACGTAACAGTTCCAATATATAACATAGAGAATTAAGCACACACACTTTTAAGGAGCTAAGATGTAGCTCCAACTTGAGCACCTGGTAAACACTTTCGATAAAGCCTTAGAACTGGTGAAACATATTAAGTGTATTTTGAAATTGTTTTATACAGCTGTTTTACTTCCTTCTATATTTTATTTTATCAATAAAAATACTTTCTTTTATTGGACCTGCTTGCTGTTAAACTTGTAAACACCTATATCCTTGGTGGGGATAAATCCACCTACACCTGTTTGATGGAGCAATCCTTATTTCCTCTACTAAATGTGAGTATACATTTTAACCTTTATATTTTAACTTGCACTCCATACGGTGTACACTATTTTGTTTTTGTTTTTCCCCTATTTATATAATCGGAGAGAAAACACGAACCACTGATATACAAGAGTGGGAATTATACCTCTTAACGCTAAATCTGCAGATCCGCTTTCAAGGCTCCAGGACATGTGAGTGCATATCTGCTATCAGTTTTATTCATATGTTTTTATTAAATATACTGCACTCTATAGTTTTATTTCTCCGATATAGCTACAAGAGTCACCACCCACTACAAGAACCTATTGTGTCTACACTCCACCATATCCGTAGGCAATTCCGCCCAGGTACCCGAGTTGAAGTTACATTTTAGTTCATAAAAAGTGTGAGTGTGTTTACTTCTATTTATTATCTATTGGAACTATTATGTACTTCACCGTTATTATTCCATTTTCCCTTGTTTTTAGTATATATAGTGCAAGGACATCCCGGACGCTACACCTCCTCCTGTGTTTTTATCTGCCTGTTCACGGAATGAGAGACCCCGTTTTTGGTGACTATACTGCCTTTTGGACTACATCAGTATCTGCAAAATGCTGAAATCTGCCTGGTTTTTGAATTACCTTTACATGTTGCATATTTTTGTGTGAAAATCAGAAGAAGGTCTCTTACCTTTGAAAGGTCACCAGCCTCAAGATAGAAGCAGATGATAAACACATTCCAAGAAACCCACAGGATAAGCCAGGTTGCATACTGGAGAAAGAAAGAAAGAAAGAGGTTCATATTTATGAACTTCTCACCAATATATAATATTCTTGTTTTCCATTTTACCATTCAAAAAAAACATAAATAACAATTCTCGTTAAATATTTTAACAATCACAATCTACAAACACAAAAAAATGATTTTTTTCCATTTACTTTCTTTTACCCTTTCCCCTCTATCTCTCTATTTCTCCTTCCTTCCTTCCTTCCTTCCTTCCTTTCCTTCTTGCCTTTCCTTCTTGCCTTCTTTCCTTTCCTTCTTTCCTTCTTTCCTTTCCTTCTTTCCTTCCATGTTGTTGTAGCAAGCACAATAAATAAAATATCAACATACATAAATCACTCTAAGTGGTACACATTCATGCCTTTGAATAATTGTGTCTCCTAGCAGGATGTATTGTAAAATACTGTCTTTTTAGATAATATTATATAGCATAAACTAAGAAGGACAAATTGAAACCTTTTTTCCCGATGCTGTGTTGGCTAGGGCATAGAACTTGTCTGTCTGCAATCTATGGTGCTGGAGTCTATCATCGTAACCCATATATTGTAATCAAATATGCAATTTAATTTTCAGTAAAAATATATAGAAATGCACGGAAAGGGCGATAGACAGAAGAAACTAATAAATGTATTTAAAAAAAGTAAGAATAGAAAGCAGAGTAAAGCTCCTCAATCAAGGAGGAGCATCCTACCCCCCTCAGGGTTGACTGTAGTGCTCCCCTAGTTCCGACGTTATTTTTATTTTTTTACAGATCTGAGCAGTGAGTTTATTATGTAATGTACATAGCTTTCATGAAAATTACCATTTCCATGTTTGGGACTTTTTTTTTTGTCACACCTGACTCAAGGCCCTTTGACCTGCTACAGTGAGTTTGTTAGTTAAATGTTTTTCACTCCCTGGAATACCTTCCATAGGTCTTGATAAATGGAAGGACCATGGATCTTATGAAAATACCTCCTGTCTATGAGTGTGTATCGCTAGTGCCCACCATTTCTGCAGCCGGCAGATTTATCCATATTATGCCTTGCAAACTTGTTAAGGTGGATTTGTATCAGCCCCCTTATTGAAAAATGTATTATAATGATTGCAAAGTTCATTATAATTAAATTGTCTAAAGAAATCTGACTTATCTTGTAATATGTCAGGGTGATTTGGCCATAAAGGTCAAGCCAAGGTTTCCAGCTGCGGATGTAGGCTGGCTATGAATGCGTGCGAATTGAGTGTATTTTGTCCATGACTCCATTTTAGCTATCCATTCTCTGATTGTCGGGGGATTGTGGTGTCTCCAGTTTATTGGGATTAGTGCATTCGCTGTGGTGAGTAGGTGGCATAGTAATCTGCATTGTATGCATGGTACGGAGGGTGGTAATAGGTAAAAAAGGGCAACTTTGGGGAATAATGGGAGTTGTATTCCCGAGATTAAGTGAACAAGTTGTATTATTTTGTTCCAGTAGGAGTTTATCTTTGTTCATAACCACCATATGTGGCCAGTGTTTCCGTCTGGGTGATTGCATCTCCAGCAGGTGGCCTGTGTGTGGGGGAAGAATTTGTGTAATCTGGTTGGAGTGTAGTGCCATCTGGTCACCCTTTTATAGTTGTTTTTGTGGATCATGTTGCTTATGGAGATGTGGAATATGTTGTTGAAAATCTGCTTGATGTCTGTCTCTGTGAATGTGATGTTGAGATACTCTGCCCATTGGTCTATGTAGCGAGGGTGTGTTGGGGTAGTGTCTTTGAGAATGATCTGGTAGAATTTAGAGACTAGTTTAGCGGTGGAGGTGGGTCTGTAGCACATTGTTTCAAAAGGGTGTGATCCCTTATCCTCTATGGCAGCCGTGTGTTTGTTTGTAAAAAGTGTTGGAGCTGGGAGTAGCAGAAGGTTTGTATCATGGATGGGGTTGAGTAGATCAGGATCTCCCCAATTGGTTTGATGCCTTCTTTGTCTAGTACCTTCTCGAGGGTAAGGTATTGGGTGTTATGTAAGGTGTTGAATCGTTAGGGGTCCATGCCTGTGGTGGAATTGTGGATTATGTGTAATTGGGTAAAGCGGTGAAAGATGCAGGGAGAGGCTTGGGAGGCCTCTAATCGTTTGCCAGATTTTTAGCATGGGAGCTATTGTAGGGTGGGAGAGGTACATGGGCCTGATGGTGTCTCAATGTTTCTCTTGTCAATGCACTGTGAATGCAGGCACCTGGAATCCTATTTTTTACAGGTGGAGCCAGTGGTCCTTGTTTTGGGGGTTTGTCAAGTCATACAGCCTTGTGAGGGTAACTTTTAGCTATCCAACCCTCTCTGCTATTGTGGAAGTCTTGTGTTTGTTACAGGGTCGTACCAGTCTGGAACCTGTACATCAGGCAAGTCTAAGGCCTGAGTGTAGGAGGCAACGTCCTGCATGGAGCTCAAGGAATGTGTGGAGCCCCTATGGTTTACTATTAGGGCAGAGGGGAAGCCCCACCGGTATTTGATGTTTCGTGCCTGGAGCAGTTCAGTGATTGGTCTGAGCACCCTTCTGGCTTGTAGTGTTCCCCAGGATAGATCTTGGTATCTCTGCAGGGGTATATTGTGAAATAGGAGTGGTTGCGCAGTTTGACGGAGTGCTTTCAAAATGTCCTCTTTCAGGGCAAAATAATGGAGTCACATCCCTGGGAGGGCCTGCAGAGGCGCCCCTTGCTCAGAGTGCTCTATGGGCTCTGTCTAGGAGTACAGGCATACCTGTGGCCCTTCCCAGTACCAGGGTGAAGAGTTCTGCCAGGATCGAAGGGAGATCTTCTTGATCACTTTCGCCCAGGCCCTTGATGCAGAGATTGTTTCTGCACCCTCGGTTGTCTATATCATCGAGAAATCTGTGTAAGGCAGAGAGGGACGTGGTTTGGGCTTGGAAGATGTTCTGGAGTTATTGGATTTGTGTGGCCTGGAAGTCCCTGTCATCTTCTAGCGTGCTTATTCGGTTGTTAGTGTGATGGATGTCTTTGCTTAGGGTTTCCAGCTTGTTGTGGAAGGACATTTCCAGTGATGGCCTCCCTGATATCTACATCATGCTGGGGTAATGCTCTTTCAGGACTCTCAGGGCTGGATGGAAATGAGCATTCCTGGGAGGATTCTGCCGTCATATTTGGGCCCATGGGGCCTTGTTGTGAGTCGGCATGATGGAAAAATTTGGTCAGTGCACCTGATTTTTATTTCAGGTGATTGCCGGGTTGTTGCTGAGTCGATAGGGATTTTTTGGGGGTGTCCCATTGTAGTTATTATTGCCCGATGAAAAGGGATTAGCTGTGTTTTTTGCTCTGAGCTCTTGTAGCATACGTCCATTCAGCTGAGCGGCTAGCTCCGCCCCCTTACTTTTACTTATATTCTCAATTATTTGCTTGTCTACTTTGTATTCCATGAGGATATTATAAATCTGTGTTGCTCATCCTTCCCAGACTGCTTTTTTGGTCTTCCACTTTTAGACTTGTCAGTTACAGATGATTTTCTTTGCACTTCTTGATTAAGCTTTTCCTTGAGATAAACACCAACCTAAGCATCAAGTGCTATTAGATATTTAATATTTTACCTTCTTTATGCCCTAAACCAACTTCATGGAGATTAGAAGCAGTTTTTTTTAATATTTAAACATTAAACATTAACATAACATATTGTATTATTATTCTATCTTCATTTATAAAACAAACAATGCAAATACAAATGATAGTAATTCAGGTGTATTATATGTCTACTATTTAAATATGTATATATTGAAATATCTTTTTGCCCTAGAAGCATTAAAAAAATACCAATTTATTGTTCGTAGGGTCACTGGCAAAGGGAGTGGAGTGTTCATTATGCCTAAAAAATTACCAGAAATAAGCCCTTAGACAATTCAGTAGCCCCAATCTGTACAGTAAATTTTATAATGAACCCACCAAATTAATAAAATAAGACTACCAATTTTTTTTAAATTGATACCCACATAAGTCATTGCTTTCTCCCATAAAATCAAGATGTAAAAAATATCCCCAGTAGACCAATAGTCTCTGGAATCAATAACATTTTGACAAATGTGTCAGAATACATAGATTTATTGCAGAAGCCCATGGTAAAATAAATAAAAAAAACCTGAATAATATCTTTAGTAAATAACCAAACAGTGGATATGTGTATATTGGTGCTTCAGTGTCTATTCTTAGTGAATAATAAAATAATACAATTAAATAAGCTGTTCTTCTCTGATAACTGTTTTCCATAACACCCTCCTTAAACTAATAAAAACAACACAGTCTAGTGCTTAAAATGACACTTCAATTACAAACGTGCTCAAAGTATTAAATATTGTGTTCTAGAGTAAGTGCTAAGTGCTTAATTTCACAAAAAAATCAATCAATGTTAAAATGAATCAAAGTGCAATTATAAATCACACAACGCACTTTTGTGTAAATATTGTACAAAACACTGCTATAGAAATTCCCATTCATAAATAAATGCCTGTGGCTTCCAAATGTCACCTTTCGAGTGTTCACATCAATTGGAACCTCACAGACAAAATTAATACATAATAGTACAGAATTGTTTTAACCCCTTAACGACCGCTGACAGTTCAAGACCGTCATCGGAAAAATCCCCTTGAGGACCGATAACAGCCCTGAACCGTCATAACGGTATTGTTTACTTACCTGTTCGTCGCCGTTCCCTCGGCGGCTATCGGCATTGCTCCCAGTCTCGGGGGACTGCCTGACAGCCCAGACAGTCTCCTCTCGGCGAATTAGGACCCCACAGCCATGTGCTCACTCTAACAGAGCAGTCACATGGTTGCAATAGGGGTCCAAGTATCTGCCTGCAGGGGGGACTGCCTGTGCAGTCTCCCTGCATGTGTAAAATGAAAAGAAAAAAAAATAATGAATAAAAATATAATTTATATATATATATGTGTCTGTGTGTGTGTGTGTGTGTGTATATATATATATATATATATATATATATATATATATAATGTCATACAAAGTGTATTTTTATATTAATATATACATATATTAATATAAAAACACTTATTATTAAATTACACATGTATATATAATATATATATACAGGGAGTGCAGAATTATTAGGCAAATGAGTATTTTGACAACATCATCCTCTTTATGCATGTTGTCTTACTCCAAGCTGTATAGGCTCGAAAGCCTACTACCAATTAAGCATATTAGGTGATGTGCATCTCTGTAATGAGAAGGGGTGTGGTCTAATGACATCAACACCCTATATCAGGTGTGCATAATTATTAGGCAACTTCCTTTCCTTTGGCAAAATGGGTCAAAAGAAGGACTTGACAGGCTCAGAAAAGTCAAAAATAGTGAGATATCTTGCAGAGGGATGCAGCACTCTTAAAATTGCAAAGCTTCTGAAGCGTGATCATCGAACAATCAAGCGTTTCATTCAAAATAGTCAACAGGGTCGCAAGAAGCGTGTGGAAAAACCAAGGCGCAAAATAACTGCCCATGAACTGAGAAAAGTCAAGCGTGCAGCTGCCACGATGCCACTTGCCACCAGTTTGGCCATATTTCAGAGC
The DNA here is from genome assembly GCA_933207985.1 of Pelobates cultripes. NCBI lineage: Eukaryota > Metazoa > Chordata > Amphibia > Anura > Pelobatidae > Pelobates > Pelobates cultripes. The sequence goes on from OW240913.1 coordinate 250,881,815, forward strand.
TGCAACATCACTGGAGTGCCCAAAAGCACAAGGTGTGCAATACTCAGAGACATGGCCAAGGTAAGAAAGGCTGAAAGACGACCACCACTGAACAAGACACACAAGCTGAAACGTCAAGACTGGGCCAAGAAATATCTCAAGACTGATTTTTCTAAGGTTTTATGGACTGATGAAATGAGAGTGAGTCTTGATGGGCCAGATGGATGGGCCCGTGGCTGGATTGGTAAAGGGCAGAGAGCTCCAGTCCGACTCAGACGCCAGCAAGGTGGAGGTGGAGTACTGGTTTGGGCTGGTATCATCAAAGATGAGCTTGTGGGGCCTTTTCGGGTTGAGGATGGAGTCAAGCTCAACTCCCAGTCCTACTGCCAGTTCCTGGAAGACACCTTCTTCAAGCAGTGGTACAGGAAGAAGTCTGCATCCTTCAAGAAAAACATGATTTTCATGCAGGACAATGCTCCATCACACGCGTCCAAGTACTCCACAGCGTGGCTGGCAAGAAAGGGTATAAAAGAAGAAAATCTAATGACATGGCCTCCTTGTTCACCTGATCTGAACCCCATTGAGAACCTGTGGTCCATCATCAAATGTGAGATTTACAAGGAGGGAAAACAGTACACCTCTCTGAACAGTGTCTGGGAGGCTGTGGTTGCTGCTGCACGCAATGTTGATGGTGAACAGATCAAAACACTGACAGAATCCATGGATGGCAGGCTTTTGAGTGTCCTTGCAAAGAAAGGTGGCTATATTGGTCACTGATTTGTTTTTGTTTTGTTTTTGAATGTCAGAAATGTATATTTGTGAATGTTGAGATGTTATATTGGTTTCACTGGTAATAATAAATAATTGAAATGGGTATATATTTGTTTCTTGTTAAGTTGCCTAATAATTATGCACAGTAATAGTCACCTGCACACACAGATATCCCCCTAACATAGCTAAAACTAAAAACAAACTAAAAACTACTTCCAAAAATATTCAGCTTTGATATTAATGAGTTTTTTGGGTTCATTGAGAACATGGTTGTTGTTCAATAATAAAATTAATCCTCAAAAATACAACTTGCCTAATAATTCTGCACTCCCTGTATATATAATAACTATATATTGTGTATATATATTATTATAAAATACAAATAAGTAAATTAAAATAAATTAAAATAAATTAAAACATAAAATAATAAAAAATATATATGAAATTTTATTCTAACTGTATTTTAATATTAATATTGATATATTTATATCAAAATACAATTAGAATGAAATTATATATACATCTATGTATATATAAATAAATAAAAATAATATGAAATTATAATAATTATTCATTATTATTATTATTATTATTGGTATTTATATAGTGCCAGCTTATTTCGCAGCGCTTTACAATAAAATAAGGCCTTCAGTATGTAAGGAGAATGATCCCTAAAATAATAGCTAAACACTGTAGAAACACTTACAATGTTTTCTTTAGCCTTTCAATATCCAAGCATTATCTAATTTACAGTATGGATTATTCCCGTACCTTTATAGGGATTGATAGATGGCATTTAAGCTGGAGAGATGGTGATATCATAAAATGAAAAGCGAAATGGAGTGGGTATTTAAAAAGCTTGATAGGCTAAACGTACATTTTGACTTATTTACTTTTCTATTCATTAACATTCCATGTGCTTGTGTTTAAATAGATTTTATGAAATGACTGCACTATATTATTTTATTTTCAGGAATATAATTTACTTTACCCTGTTTTTTTTTCCCAGTAATTTTTTAAATTATTTTATGTGTTTGTGTTTAGATTGATTATCGAAATATTATTCTATATTTCTGTTGTATTTTTATGGAACTAAATTAATCCATTAACGTCTTATTCCATTTTTCTTCCATAATGGTTTTATGGATACAAAGTTTTTTATGATATTTATGTCAATATTGGCCAATATTGACTCATTATGTTTTCAAATTATCCACTTATGTTTATGTCTATTACAATGTTTCTAAATTTTGATATTTTTCTTTACATATTACATCACTAGTATTCATATATACTATAGGTACTCCTAATACAGCCCTGATCAGACACCCTAATAAGTAGCTTTGTAAAACCCACATGCCTCCTGCTAAATTGTAGTGTCTGCTTTGTCTAAAAATCTATCTCCTACACTAATAGGTTGCCAGTATATTAATTTTGCCTATAAGTCAACCAATAAGTCTCCCCCCTATTCTGATAGGATAGGATGCTGTAAATAATAGTACTGCCCATATGCTTCACTCACTAAATATCTTGCAATATTCATATCTTGATACTACTACACAATTTAGATTTAGGCTTACTCTCCCGCTGAACACACTATTTTTACAAATAACCCTTTGATATATATTTTGAAACTATTGAGTAAATTAATGTATTTGCTGATATGTGCTGTTATCCATTTATATATGCGTGTTACCATGGTTACATGGTTATTGACTATTTCTTATGTACCATGCTAATTTTTTAAATAATACAATTATTTTTGCAATTTATTTCTATCCACCTATACATACCATTGAACAACTATTTTTGATGGTACTATACGCATTCTGGTCACTTATATTTCTAAACTATATCCTGCATTAATCCTATATATTATCAAGTTATCGCTATATGTATTTTCAAGCCATTGCGTGGCAGAACATATTTGTATACAAAGTGTCTGCAATCAGAAGTACATTGCTACCTTATGATCACAACCAGAATACAGTGACAAAACCGCTGAGTGTAACTTATCTGCAAAAGAATTTTGATTCACCAATATTTGAGTCTTCGTAAACCGGTTCCTCAGCATTTCAAGTATAGCTGCGTATATATGTGTGTATTTTTTTCCCTTCATTGAATTCATTTTCTTTTTCTCTTGGATGAATTTGTGCCTGCTACACTGGATGCCTTGCAGTGTGTATCGTCAATCTGCAATATATGCTGTGATCTCTGTGTGTGAGATAAGTTCTGGGAGACATTAAGGCTAAACAAAATCCATGACAGGCTGCCATGGATCTCAATCAGATAGGAGAAGCAACCTTTTTTCGAGCATGCAGTAACACATGTTGCAAAGCAAAGTTAAGATTAGGAAAGACTTGTGGTTTATAGAGACCTGTAGTTGGAAAGAGTTATGGGAGACCTGAGGTCAAAGAGAAATATAGGGTAAAACTAAGAATCATGTAAAGCTCAGTAACCCTCTTAAATTTATGGGCGTTTCTGGTTACGTTATTCACATCAGTGGCCCACCCTTTTACCCTGCCCACTGAAATCCTACTTCACCAGACACTGCTATTCAGGGGTATGGATTTAAGTGAAAGATGAAAGCGAGAGATTAGCATTGTGTATGTGTTTTCTGATAGCTATATCCTGTGAGTTTCCCCCCAGCACAACCTCAACCAGATACATTAAGCTTGGGAGATATGACTGTTTTAGTGTTTTCTATTGATTAGGCCTATCATAATTATCAGCACCAGGCCCAATGGGCTCTTAGTCCGGCCCTGTGTATAGAGAAAGGAGGGGATGGAATCAGTGCCTTGGGTATGTCCTCTAATACAAGTCCGTGTAGGCCAAATATGTAAAAGATAAGAGGATAAAGCGTGACTGATAGTGAGGGGAAACAAACCTTTAAAATCACACCCTTTTTTATTGCAACTCTGCCGGGTTAGAAAACCTTCTCACCTGCAGTTGCAAATTGATGTATGTAGGAAAGACTTTCCGGACGTTCAAGGAACACATAAAAGACACTCCAATCTCCAGGCACCTCAAGGAATGCCATGAGGGCTCATCAAGGGAGATAAGATTTTGTGGACTTGAATTAGTCAAACGGGAACAGAGACGAGGGAACTTTGACAAAATCCTACGCCAGAAGGAGTGCAGGTGGATTTACAAATTAATAACCCTTAATCCAAGGGTTTTGAATGAAGGGTTTTCATTCTCTCCCTTCATCAGAAATATAGTAGTACCATGAGTTATATATAGTGTACATTGTGTATAGTTTAGAGTTTTATTTTGTGGTTGTGGATCTATTTTGTTTTTCTTTTTTCGGCCATATTAAGTACAAATCTATACACACCGTTTGATAATTTTTGAATCTAATGGTAGCAATTAACCTTAACTAGGCATCTCTATGGATCTTTATGGAGTACTGACTTATATATCAGACACAAAACTCCCACAAAACCAACCTCTGGTTTACATATAACTGTTTAACAGTAGTGATGTCGCGAACACGAAATTTTCGGTTCGCAAATGGCGAACGCGAACGTTCGCGAACCGGCGAACCGGGCGAACCGCCATAGACTTCAATGGGCAGGTGAATTTTAAAACACACAGGGACTCTTTCTGGCCACAATAGGGATGGAAAAGTTCTTTCAAGGGGACTAACACCTGGACTGTGGCATGCCGGAGGGGGATCCATGGCAAAACTCCCATGGAAAATTACACAGTTGATGCAGAGTCTAGTTTTAATCCATAAAGGGCAGAAATCACCTAACATTCCTAAATCACAATAAATATGGATTGACACCTGACATATGACATACTGACACATTGACATATGGATTGACACCTGTCCTCAGAGCCCCTGATGCACACGGACACAGAGCAGAATAGAGACTGTTCCCCCTACATAGGGTCACTTGGCAGATATGGATTGACACCTGTCCTCAGAGACCATGATACACACTGACACAGAGCAGAATAGAGACTGTTCCCCCTACATAGGGTCACTTGGCAGATATGGATTGACACCTGTCCTAAGGATCCCTGATACACACTGACACAGAGCAGAATAGGGACTGTTCCTCCTACATAGGGTCACTTGGCAGATATGGATTGACACCTGTCCTCAGAGACATGATACACACTGACACAGAGCAGAATAGAGACTGTTCCCCCTACATCGGGTCACTTGGCAGATATGGATTGACAACTGTCCTAGAGATCCCTGATACACACTGACACAGAGCAGAATAGAGACTGTTCCTCCTACATAGGGTCACTTGGCAGATATGGATTGACACCTGTCCTCAGAGCCCCTGATACACACTGACACAGAGCAGAATAGGGACTGTTACCCCTACATAGGGTCACTTGGCAGATATGGCGTGGTCGTGGGAGGAGGAGGATGACTTTCACCTCTTCCCCTGTTAGATTCCCGTTGTGCTGTGACATCACCCTTATACGCTGTGTAAAGCATACTTTTTAATTTATTTTGCAAATGCTGCATCCTTTCCGACTTGTAATTCGGTAACATTTCCGCCACTGTCTGCTTATACCGGGGGTCTAGTAGCGTGGACACCCAGCACAGGTCGTTCTCCTTCAGCCTTTTTATACGAGGTTCCCTCAACAGGCACGACAGCATGAAAGACCCCATTTGCACAAGGTTGGATGCCGAGCTACTCATTTCCCGTTCCTCCTCCTCACACAGAGCAGAATAGGGACTGTTCCCCCTACACTTGGCAGATTTGGATTGACACCTGTCCTAAGGGTCCCTGATACACACTGACACAGAGCAGAATAGGGACTGTTACCCCTACATAGGGTCACTTGGCAGATATGGATTGACACCTGTCCTCAGAGACCATGATACACACTGACACAGAGCAGAATAGAGACTGTTCTCCTACATAGGGTCACTTGGCAGATATGGATTGACACCTGTCCTCAGAGACCATGATACACACTGACACAGAGCAAAATAGAGACTGTTCCCCCTACATAGGGTCACTTGGCAGATATGGATTGACACTGTCCACAAGGACAAGCTGCAGGCTTCCTGGCAGGGCCCATACAAGGTGGTAGAGCAGGTTTGTGATACCACCTTTGTGATCGGTGTGGTCACAGGCACTGGAGGCAAGCGCATGCTCCATGTGAACATGCTCAAGCCATACCACGAGCGCACGGAAGAGGTAACCGCGATCTGTGCACCTGCCACTGAAGATTATGATAATTTGCCACTCCCAGATCTCCTAGACCTAGAGGGCCAGAGCGGAGACCTGGGAGAAGTACAGTTAGGAGAACGGTTAGACCCCCAGGAGCGAACCCAGGTCCAAAGACTAATCCAGGACAAGGGGGCCACGTTTTCCAACCTACCTGGGTACAGTCTGTTAACCTCTCACAAAGTTGAAACCCTAGACTAGACCCCCCTTCGCCAAACCGCCTATCGCATACCCGAAGCAGTTAAAGAAAATATTCAGAAAGAAATTGAGGAAATGATGCAGTTAGGGGTGATAGAACACTCTGACAGCCCCTGGGCCTCCCCGGTAGTACTAGTACCAAAACAGGACGGCACGACCCGTTTCTGTGTAGACTACCGGAGGCTAAATGATAAAACAACCTCAGACGCCTCGTCTATGCCCCGGATAGACGAGCTCCTAGACAAAATGGCCAGAGGCCAGTACCTCACCACAATAGATCTGTGCAAGGGGTACTGGCAAATTCCATTAGCCGAGGACGCCATCCACAAGTCGGCATTTGTCACCTCGTTTGGCCTGTATCAGTTTAAGGCCATGCCATTCGGGATGAAGAATGCCCCGGCTAACTTTCAGAGGATGGTAGATCGGCTACTGGATGGGTTTCAGGAGTATCCTGCGCCTACTTGGATGATATAGCCATTTTTAGCTGCTCCTGGCCCTAACACCTGACCCACATAGGAGCCGTACTAGACCGGATTAGGGAGGCCGGACTGACCCTAAAGCCCAGTAAGTGCCATATAGGAACGCATAAAAACCTCCCCAAGATAGTAGTATGGGCCCCAGAGTGTGAACAGGCCTTCCAACAGCTCAAGACGGCGCTCATTAAATCACCTGTACTTTCTGCTCCTGATCCAACTAAACGCTTTCTCGTCCATACAGACGCTTCTATGTTTGGATTGGGAGCAGTACTGAGCCAAGTCGGAGCAGATGGTGGCGAGCAACCCGGGGCTTATCTAAGCCGGAAACTTTTGCCCAGGGAAGTAGATACACTGCCATTGAAAAGGAGTGCCTGGCGGTGGTGTGGGCCCTCAAAAAGCTGCAACCTTACTTGTATGGACAACCGTTTACCTTACTCACAGATCACAACAAATTTGGGGCACTGCGCGTGCAATCTAATGTGCCACCAGATAGGAGTGGTGTGTTTAGTACTATTGTTATCAGTTTAATCACTGTTACGTCCCCTATCCGTTGATGTGGAGCAAGACACAGCAGCAGAAGAGGACTCAGCCGAGGAGGTTATGGAAGAGGATGGAGTAGGAGGAGTAGAGGAGGTGGCAGCAGGCCTGCCTGCAAGTCATGGCGGTGTCACCAACTCCTCTGCAGAGCCACGCATTCCATGCTTGGCAGCCGTCAGCAGGTTTGCCCAATGCGCAGTGTAGGTGATATACCTGCCCTGACCATGCTTTGCAGACCAGGTATCAGTGGTCAGATGGACCCTTGCCCCAACACTGTGTGCCAGACATGCCATTATTTCCTTTTGCACAATCGAGTACAGGTTGGGGATTGCCTTTTGTGAAAATAAATTTTGTCCGGGTACCAGTGAGTGAGTGGTGGCACTGGGCACAGTATCCACTGTGAGCCTGACACACCCGCTGGCAGACAACTAACTGCTATTCAATCTATAACAGTGAAAAAAGTTTTTTGTTTTTAAATGCAAGCTATTATGACACCAGATATGAGTGGCACTGTGAACTGGCACAGTATCCACTGTAGGGCTGACACACCCGCTTTGAGACAACTAACTGCTATTCAATCTATAACAGTGAAAAAAGTTTTTTGTTTTTAAATGCAAGCTATTATGACACCAGATATGAGTGGCACTGTGGTGGCAGAGTACACGCTGTAGGGCTGACACACCCACTTTGAGACAACTAACTGCTATTCAATCTATAACAGTGAAAACAGTTTTTTGTTTTTAAATGCAAGCTATTGTGACACCAGATATGAGTGGCACTGTGAACTGGCAGAGTGCACGCTGTAGGGCTGACACACCCGCTTTGAGATAACTAACTGCTATTCAATCTATAACAGTGAAAAAAGTTTTTTGGTTTTAAATGCACGCTATTGTGACACTAGATATGACTGGCAAAGTACACTGGCAGAGGTCTGCAGAGCACACGCTGAAGGAGGCCTGACACCCGCTTTAAGGACACTGACTGCTATTAGCTTACACTGAAAAACTTTTTTTCTTTGTAAAAGCACACTATAGAGACACCAGATATGAGTGGCAAAGTACACGGGCAAAGGTCTGCAGAGCACACGCTGAAGGAGGCCTGACACCCGCTTTAAGGACACTGACTGCTATTAGCTTACACTGAAAAACATTTTTTCTTTGTAAAAGCACGTTATAGAGACACCAGATATGAGTGGCAAAGTACACGGGCAAAGGTCTGCAGAGTACACGCTGAAGGAGGCCTGACACCCGCTTTAAGGACACTGACTGCTATTAGCTTACACTGAAAAACTTTTTTTCTTTGTAAAAGCACGCTATAGAGACACCAGATATGAGTGGCAAAGTACACGGGCAAAGTTCTGCAGAGCACACGCTGAAGGAGGCCTGACACCCGCTTTAAGGACACTGACTGTTATTAGCTTACACTGAAAAAAAAATTTTCTTTGTAAAAGCACGCTATAGAGACACCAGATATGAGTGGCAAAGTACACGGGCAAAGGTCTGCAGAGCACACGCTGAAGGAAGCCTGACACCCGCTTTAAGGACACTGAATGCTATTAGCTTACACTGAAAAACTTTTTTCTTTGCAAAAGCACGCTATAGAGACACCAGATATGAGTGGCAAAGTACACGGGCAGAGGTCTGCAGAGCACACGCTGAAGGAGGCCTGACACCAGCTTTAAGGACACTGACTGCTATTAGCTTACACTGAAAAACTTTTTTTCTTTGTAAAAGCACGCTATAGAGACACCAGATATGAGTGGCAAAGTACACGGCAAAGGTCTGCAGAGCACACGCTGAAGGAGGCCTGACACCCGCTTTAAGGACACTGACTGCTATTAGCTTACACTGAAAAACTTTTTTTCTTTGTAAAAGCACGCTATAGAGACACTAGATATGAGTGGCAAAGTACACGGGCAAAGGTCTGCAGAGCACACGCTGAAGGAGGCCTGACACCCGCTTTAAGGACACTGACTGCTATTAGCTTACACTGAAAAACTTTTTTTCTTTGTAAAAGCACGCTATAGAGACACCAGATATGAGTGGCAAAGTACACGGGCAAAGGTCTGCAGAGCACACGCCGAAGGAGGCCTGACACCCGCTTTAAGGACACTGACTGCTATTAGCTTACACTGAAAAACTTTTTTTCTTTGTAAAAGCACACTATAGAGACACCAGATATGAGTGGCAAAGTACACAGGCAAAGGTCTGCAGAGCACACGCTGAAGGAGGCCTGACACCCGCTTTAAGAACACTGACTGCTATTAGCTTACACTGAAAAACTTTTTTTCTTTTTAAAAGCACGCTATAGAGACACCAGATATGAGTGGCAAAGTACACCGGCAGAGGTCTGCAGATCACACGCTGAAGGAGGCCTGACACCCGCTTTAAGGACACTGACTGCTATTAGCTTACACTGAAAAACTTTTTTCTTTGTAAAAGCACGCTATAGAGACACCAGATATGAGTGGCAAAGTACACGGGCAGAGGTCTGCAGAGCACACGCTGAAGGAGGCCTGACACCCGCTTTAAGGACACTGACTGCTATTAGCTTCAACTGAAAAACTTTTTTTCTTTGTAAAAGCACGCTATAGAGACACCAGATATGAGTGGCAAAGTACACGGGCAGAGGTCTGCAGAGCACACGCTGAAGGAGGCCTGACACTCGCTTTAAGGACACTGACTGCTATTAGCTTCAACTGAAAAACTTTTTTTCTTTGTAAAAGCACGCTATAGAGACACCAGATATGAGTGACAAAGTACACAGGCAGAGGTCTGCAGAGCACACGCTGAAGGAGGCCTGACACCCAGACGCTTGCAGACAACTAACTGCTATTCATTCTATTACAGTGAAATTTGTTTCTTTTTAAATGTCAAGCTTAAGCTATTGTGACACCAGATATGAGTCGTGGCATTGGGCAAATGGGCACAGTATCCACTGTGAGCCTGACACACCCGCTTTAAGGACACTGACTGCTATTCAATCTATAACAGTGAAAAAAGTTTTTTGTTTTTAAATGCAAGCTATTGTGACACCAGATATGAGTGGTGGCACTGACTGGGCAAATGGGCACAGTATCCACTGTGAGCCTGACAGAAGCTGGCAGCAGTGGCAGACAACTAACTGCTATTCAATCTATAACAGTGAAAAAAGTTTTTTGTTTTTAAATGCAAGCTATTGTGACACCAGTGAGTGAGTGGTGGCACTGGGCACAGTATCCACTGTGAGCCTGACACACCCGCTTTAAGACACTGACTGCTATTCAATCTATAACAGTGAAAAAAGTTTTTTGTTTTTAAATGCAAGCTATTGTGACACCAGTGAGTGAGTGGTGGCACAGGGCATAGTATCCACTGTGAGCCTGACACACCCGCTTTAAGGACACTGACTGCTATTCAATCTATAACAGTGAAAAAAGTTTTTTGTTTTTAAATGCAAGCTATTGTGACACCAGTGAGTGTATCCACTGTGAGCCTGACACACCCGCTTTAAGGACACTGACTGCTATTCAATCTATAACAGCGGCGGACGCGAACACGCTATGTTCGCCGGGAACTGTTCGCCAGCGAACCGTTCGGTGCATCACTATTTAACAGCCCCACTTTTGGGATTAGATTTTACTATCATACCAATGCTAAACTATGTGAGATCCCATTATTCCCTAACCATCAGAAGAGTTCACATAGCCAGTGGGTGCACTTCAAGATGTTTGCCCCTTTGTACTATGTTATATAGGAGTAATACTAAGGGGTGATCCCCCCAATAAAGTACCCATCGACATCCCTTTCATTTAGTCTTGCAATTATACATCAGTACTGGGAACATATTGGGAATGTCCCAGTGTGCACCCTTGATATAAGATGTATAGTGTGACATCCCTGTTGAAAGTCTATAAGTCCCCCTCCCAGCTGTGAGAGGGTGAGGGTTATTATTTGTTTACATACAGGATTAACTTACTTAGGGCTCTTCTGCCACGGTTATGTTTAGATCTATACTCTATAAACTATTAGTCTACTTGGTTTACACCCAATCTTTTGATTGCTTGAGTGTAGCATTATTTCTTATCAAACACTGTTCAATAGGGGTTTATTATTTTTATTTGCTCCCCACGATCGGGCTGTGATTCTTACTATATCCGCCCACAGGCTCGAGCATGATGTTACCATGCCCCTTTTGGATCCTTGGAAATAGGAGGGTCTGACACTCCTATAGACCAGCCCTTCAGCGGTTCTCATGCACGGATTGGATATATTTGGCGGGGGGAGGGACTTCATACTACCTTTTATAAGCAGCTACTTGACAAAGGCGTGTAAGCACGCCGAAACGCGCGTCGGGCTAGCATTTATGCCGATGCTTTTATTTTGATTGATTTCACTTTTGGTTTACTCACCTGGGTACCTGTCATGCCTGGGGTCTTTTTGGATTAGGCTTGTTAGGGTGTTACTGGGCTTAGACGGTTAGGCTGCCTTGAAGCAGCACTGGGGGAACCCAGACTAGTCTGTTTTCTAGACATTCCTATAGGGACAGAATGCTGTCACTTGTTATCTCCTTTCTAATAAGATAGCCTGACAGGGGATGGGAATTCCAATCCTGAGGGTACAGCTTAACCACATTGAAGGTTCATTCCCTAAATAAAGTAAAATCAGCCTTGGCCAATCATCACCCCTCATAGAAATGCATTGAAGTGTGTGTGTGTGTGTGTGTGTTTCATCCACACTTTTTTCCCCACCACAATGTCACGGTTCTCGCCGCATCAAACAGACGGCTAGACGTGGTCACCCGTGGAGATCTTGAACCGGGGAACTTCGCAGTCCTGGTCCTGCTTCCTACCTCTGAGCCACAGCAGCTTTTGTATTCTGCAAGTCATTCCGGTCCTGTTCATCCTGGCTTGTCTATCACTCTGGGGGCTGTACCTTGAATTTGGCTGTGCTGCACCTGAACCTGATCAGACATTAGCAGGGTATTTAAACTCAGCCTCGCCCTGTGATCAGGATCAAGTCTTTGATCCTGTTGTGTGCTTTGTACCAGTGTTCATGTTGTTTGAGCTGCTACTTGTTATTGACCCCGGCTTCTGAATACGTTTACTCTGACCTCTGGCATCCCTTGACTTCGGCTACTCCTCGTTGTTCCTGTCTTCTGGCATCCTTTGACCTCGGCTATCCTTTGACGATCCTGCTGTTTGAGTCCTTGCCTGTCCTGCGACTTGGTACTTCATCCTGCACAGCCCCCTGCACAGACCCACAGGCCGGGTGAATTCTTACCTGACCACCTTGGCCTGTGGCTATCTGCAAGGGTGAGCAACATATCTGCGCTACAGACTCCCAACCCAGGTAAGACCCTGACACACAACTCTTTTGGTATGTACTTCACAAGTAACGCCAAGCCTCCATAGCAAGCTAGTAACCAGCCTCATGCTGATGAGTTAACAATGGAATGGCTGTCTATGATTGGTTCACTGGCTTGGCACCTCTTCCTAAGTTGTGTTTCAAAGCAGTTGTATACAGCAGACACATACTCCAAGGAATCCATGTATAATGTGGAATTATGAGGCAAAAATGTGGTTCTTTGTTGAGCTCATTTGTACATGAACACCCAGAATCCCTTGCAGTAGTGAGAGTACTGTGAAAGTGAGTTTGTTTTGTGGGAAAGCAAGCCATTTCTCTCAAATATTGGTCACAAATCTGTCTAAATCTGTGTTAGTGGGCACTTCTCCTTTGCCGAGATAATCCATCCACCTCACAGGTGTAGCATATCAAGATGCTGATTATACAACATGATTATTGCCCAGGTGTGTCTTAGGCTGGCCTTAGTAAAAAGCATGTGCATGTTTACTGTATTAGGGGGAAGGGGGAAGGGGTCCGGGGGGGGTCCAAAAACGAGTCAGTATCTAGTGGGACCACCATTTGCCTCACGCAGTGCAACACATCTCCTTCGCATAGAGTTGATCAGGTTGTTGATTGTGGCCTGTGGAATGTTGGACCACTCCTCTTCAATTGCTGTGCAAAGTTGCTGGACATTGGCAACCGAGCGTAGAAGCAAGTGGATTTTTTTTTTTTTTTTTTTAGGCCTTTGGTATATATACTTGTCTTTAAAATATTATGTTACTCCAATTAAAAAGGTACTGCAATTCTCTGGTATTTTGGCATCTAATATATATATAAAAAAGGTATCATTGCATACTGCAATTCTCTGGTATTTTGGCATCTAATATATATGTATATATATTAGATGCCAAAATACCAGAGAATTGCAGTATGCAATGATACCTTTTTTATTGGAGTAACATAATATTTCAAAGACAAGTACATATACCAAAGGCCTAAAAATAAAAAAATCCACTTACTACGCACAAATCACAGTATGCTGAAAACCTGTGTAAACGCACTAGTGAGGAACTAAGGAACCATCTCATCCACCAGCTCTCCAAGAAATATAGCATACAACATTAAAAAACAATATCTACTCCAAAATATATGTGAGGATAATATATATATTGCTGGAACAACTAGAACATAATCTACACTATTTAAAAAAAAAAAGCAACAACAAGACCTTTTTAAGAAAAAAAATAATAAACTCATCAGACTCCAGCAGTATTATCACAAACATCTGGCAGAGAATGAGAAATGGCAAGAGAAATCTGGTATTGTTAACATTTCCAAAGGATTATCATTTTGCCCTAGCACAACACTTGGTGACATTGAGATCTACTCTGACTTGGAAGAATTTTCAGAAGGATGCGACTTAAGGAATACTTCCATGACAAAGAAAGCACTGAAACAACGATGGATTACAACAACAGGAAAAAGAACACTAATTTCACTCCAGCACCAGGACAAAATGCCAAACTGGACAGTTACATTGAAAGTTTCCATCTAAGAACAATATCCTTGGCAACCAATCAAAACAAACAAAAAAAAGTTTCATAATCTCCCAGTACAGGAACAAACTGCTATAAATGACTTGAAAAATAATCATGCTTTAACCATCAAACCAGCAGAAAGGGGAGGAGCAGCAGTGATAATGAACCCCCAGGACTACATAAAAGAGGGGGACAGGCAATTTTCAGATGACAAATACTATAGAAAACTAAATGAAGACCCCACCAAGGAATATACATTACAACTTAGGGAGCTCATTAAAGGTTTCTATAGTGCCAGGAAAACAAACCTGTTTTCCTGGCACTATAGGCTCTAGGCCCCCCTCCCTCAGCGCTGAAGGGGTTAAAACCCAGGAAATACAGAAAATCATTAACGACCTGCAACCAATGTTAACAGAAGATGAGACTCTGAAAAACATTTTCTCTGAAACACCCATTTTGACCTTCAGACAGCAACCAAACCTCCAACAAAAATTAATCAACAGGATGCTGCCCACTGATGGGAAGAATAAAGAAAGCAAGACTAGTCAATGCAAAAACCTCACTGCAAACTGTGTCAGCACATATGCACAGACAACACAGCCACACACAACAATAAAACCTACAGCATTAAAGAATCGTAAACTTGCACATCCAGCAATGTGGTGTACATGATTCAATGCAACAAATGCCACCTAGAATGCTACATTGAGGAAACCACCCTGCAATTAAATGCCAGAATGAATATGCACAGACACTCCATTAAACACCACAAATAAGAATCTTACTACACTGCTGTGGGACACCACTTTACCCAGCCTGGCCACTCAATGAAGGACCTAAAAATCAAAGTACTGAAAGGGGTTTTTAAAAATACCCAAGAAAGAGACTTTTGAAGCCAGAATGATCCAATTGTTTAACAGAAAGAATAGAGGACTAAATATTGATTTGGGTTTCCTGTCCCACTCCCAACACTTTACATGAACACTCCCCCACATTATCTTACTGTTCTGTTATATGTATCAACATTTTAAAATGCATTCAAATGATATGTTTATCCTATCAATAGACAAAGTACTATTGTCCGGTTTCAAAACTGACATGTAAGACTTTTTCGCTTATTACTGGCCCTTTATGCGAACTTCATGATTTTCTCCTCTAGTGGCCTCCCTAGCCACTAATCTATTCACTTACCTTAATAACCTCACCTGGATTAACTAATTAGGAGGCTTGATAAATCTACTCCCAGCACACAACAGTGCCTAGACATTGAAGTCTGTGCTCTGATAAAGAATCTCTGTTCCGGGTAATATCCTGTATTTTATGTACATTATTTCATTCTGTAGCAAATTTACATGCAGTGCCTCATCCTGTACTCATCTGCATTTCCTCATACTGAAAGGCACTAAGGTGCATTACTTCATCCCGAACTTGCCTGAATTTCATCTTACCAAAAGACTTTCCTTATCAGCTTCCAAGAATCCTGATTTGTGTAGCGTATTGCCTTCATTAAAGAATCCTAACTGCTTCAATTGCTGAATCACTGCATGATCTCGTAAGCAACCTGCATTATATTATTTTGGAATATACCTACCTGTTTCAACCTCTGCAACTCTGCATGATCCTGTATTGTCTTATCTTAAAAGGTATTTACCTATAACTAGCTGCATTGCAAAGTATGCTGGAAATCCTTAACTACTTGGTATAACTTCAAGCTTTCTTGTATACAAAATACTTTATTCATTTACTTTTCAACAAGATCTTGTTTGTGGCATATCGCCTAAACCCTGTTTTTTTTTTTTTTTCTCCCAAAGTATCCTGTTTGTGGCAGACTGCCCTTTATTTTTTATTTTTCAGTAAATTTGTTATGTCTAATACGTCAACCAATAACCCTTGCAATCGTCTCCTCTCTGACCTGCTCAGGAGCATGACAACTATGTATAGACCTATGCTTTCCTATACTCTTATGCACGTATACTTATATTTGTGTGTATGTATGTATGTATGTGTATACATATGCGTGTGTGTACATGTGAATAGGTGTATGTGTACATATATATGGGTCTATGTATGTATAGGCACATTTGTACATGTGTAGGTAACTAGGTACATGCATTGGTGCTTATGTGTGGATGAATGTATAGGTGTGCATGTACATTTATTTGTGCAATCAGTTGTATTTATATGTATATTTTTGTATGTACTTATGTATATTGTGTATACTTCATATATACTACGTGTGTGTCTGTTTATGCTGGATATAGGCTTTCATACATTTTAATATAAAGTAATTATTTTGTGTTTACTTTCCCCTTCTAGCACCATCTTCTGCACTGTTTGCGTGTTTTTTTTTTTGGTTTTTTTTCTCTCTCTCCCCCCTCACTCTGTGATCTTCACACAAGATATTTACGACCCTCTGCGAGAATGGTATCTATTTTTCATGAAACCTGTGTCTTATCTGCACATGTCATTCTAACCCCTGTGTCACAACTCAACTTTGAATTCTATGTGTTGTCTTGCTCAGAAATGCTTTAGACTTGAGAATGGGAGTTTCTCCTGAAAGCTTGTCATTTAAAAAAATTCTTAGGCCAATAAAAAAGGTATTACAAGATACAAATCTGTTTTTTTTTTTTTTATTTTTTTTTTTTTTACACACCTACATCACTGGACTAATACGGCCTCTATCTCCTATATTTTGTATTGAGTATGCTTCAATAAAAGTGTGTGTGTATATTATATAATTTTTTATTTTTTGTGGGCATTTGGCATGTTGTTCCTTTTTTGGGAAAAAAACAAAACATGTGTGTGTGTGTGTGTGTGTGTGTGGTGTGGGGTTTTTTTTTTAAACAGCAATGTTTGACATTGCATTGTGGATGACAGCAGCACTGAGACCACTTAATCTTAAAGAAGTGGTCTGCGTTTAGGTTAATAATTATTAGTGTTAGTTTAGTATATAATTTACAAAATTATATTTTCACTACACAGTGCAGCCAATCAGGGAGCACTACCAGCATGCAATGCTTCTGCAAACTATATAATCCCACCCTTGTGAAATTCTTTGTGGAGAGTTTGAGAGCAGAGAGAAAGGTGTGTGTGTGTGTGTGTGTGTGTGTGTGTGTGTGTGTGTATATATGAGAGTGAGAGAGAGCGCAAAGTGAGAGTAAGTGATTACTGGTAGGGAGAGCAGTGCAGGGTCTCCTAAGGAGAGTTGTGGTGGTTGTGGGAGATTTGTCCAGGGAGGGAAGGTAGGCATTCTACGGGTAGGGAGGGTGATGGCACTAGCAGCTCCTGCGGTTTCATTTGCCTCTGCTTCAGGTGAGTTGAAGAGGAAGCAAGTGTACCACTACCTGTGCTCTGCATTCTAACACTAGTACTGGTGGAGGAGCTAGTAGTGGTATTACCAGCAGCGACATAATGGCTACCAGTCCTCAGTCACTTTACTTGAGGGGAGAATATGAGGAGGACGTGGATGTTCTATTATGGTTTCTTTTGTTTTACTAAATTTTTATTTAAATTAAATCACAGAAAACTAAAAAAAACACAAAATGAATCACTGTAGCAAAGTCACAGTGCAGCAGAAACACACCCTGGCAATCCGGCTACCTGGGAACAGCTAAAAACACAAAATGAATCACTGCAGTAAAGTCACAGTGCAGCAGAAAGACACCCTGGCAATCAGACTACCTGGATTGCACAGCCACACACTCTCTCACTCTTTCAAAAAAAGAAAATGCAGAAGAAAATAAAGTCAAACTCTCTCTCTCACTCAAACACACACTTAAAAGCAATGTGGCTCCCCAAGTTTGCAACAAGTAAAGTACAATAAATGTAATTCATAGCTCTCAGTCTCTTGTGCTATCACAACTAGTCTGGTCACATGAATGCAAGCCAACACCCTGACAGCCTGATTTATATACTATCCCACCCCAATGACTCTGTGTGCATTCATTGGCCAAGTGTCAGTGACAAACTCACCATTAATTGGCTGTCCTCTAACATCAATCACAAAAATTTGCTCATTTCATTGGACAGGGAATGGTAAAACCGGATTGGGCAAGCAAGTATTACATTGCACAAAAAGAAATAGCTTAATGGTCAAGATTCCTGTCACCATTCACATAATCTTCCCTCCCTCTTGTTTTGCCACTTTTCAGAAATCCAAATAACTGTGCTTCAGCGCTTCGGGGGTTGGCGCTTTGGCACTTCCGAACTACCAATCTTCGGTGGTTCAGAACCTCAGCTCTTCGGACATTCGTAAGCATTCGAATGGTATGAAATTTGTACGAATTCAGAACAAAATGAATTGCACATGTTTTATATATTCAAAAAATTATATATATATATATATATATATATATATATATATATATATACACAAAATTAGAAATTAGACTTGTGCACAATGTGACAGCTGACACATTTTTCCTGAAAACAAAAAAAATTTCATCAATCACATGACTGGCCCAATTTCAGACAATTTGCAAATTGCATACTGAAGTGAATCTCCAATGTAGTGTGTGTGTGTGTGTATATATATATATATATATATGTTATGACTTCCTTATATGCCTTTATGAGAAAGATGTAGATCTATATGTAATTATTACATATATTACATACATCGTATTATTACATACATACATATATAGTACTAGAAAAAGTTCAGACTACTCATTCATTTTACTTTTATAGCAGTGAAAAATTTTGAACCTCCAAAACACCTTGCTGCCTTGATCAATTATATCAGTGGTAGTTACACTAATTATTTAATTAGTAAAATACGTTCTTAACTTTATGGAAACAAAGCAGCAACTGTCAGTCATAGATCAATGCCAGTGCTATTAGAATAATAATGTCCCAGAATTAAAGTAGAAGCCATCATTATTAGCTTTACCTAGAAACAGGGTATGCAATATTTGGAAAGTCAGGATAAACATAACTGAATTGCAAACCAGTAAAGACAAATGAGTGGGCTAAAGCTGCAGTAACAACCAGTAATGAATCATTTTCAGGCATGGCTGGATAAAGAAAGAATGAATGTGCTACTAGAAAAAAATAACTGGACTCAGGTGGGGAAATTAGTAGGGGGATTGAATTTGTCCTTTTCGTTTACAAGGTAACCAAGAGACAGATGGGACCTATGATCCTTCACATTAATATCTTCCATAACACACTTTTACAATAAATATTGATTTAAGCTGAAACAAACTGTACATCTCATTTTGTCATCATTTTATAGCTGAAACTACTATTTTAGTTCCTAAACATATTAATAAACATATTATAACACATACAAATCACCTTGCTTGTGTTATAGCCCTATTTAGGGTTAATAAGTATGTAGGGATTTATAAAACACCCCTTCATGTCTGATTAGAGATGTTTACCTTTGTCTGATACCAGCAACATTTATTGTATGTGTAGAAGCCCTATAAAGGGTTAAATGTGAAAGTTTTATTTATTTTTTTTTTTTTTTAAATATCCCTTCCTGTCTCTTCTGAGATTCTTGGCTGATATCAGTAAATCTTATGGCTAGTGTAGGACTCACCTTTTGAGGTTTGCCTTGACGTGGCAAGTGAGCTTATAGTCAAATGGACATTGGAATGAAACTAAAGAGCCTCCATTTTGTTTAAATATTAACCCCTTCTGACCGGAGGACGTACAATTACGCCCTATTTTAGGCGGCTCTAAACGCCGCTGGGCGTAATTGTACGCCCTCCGGTTTTTGTTAACTTACCCGGTCGCCGGCGGTCCCACGCCGGCGATCGCGGTGGGGGGGACTCCCAGGGAGCCCCCCCGCGGCAGATCCTTCTCCTCCGGTGCTCCCCAGCCATGTGAGAGTGGGGTCCTAGCGAGGACCCCACAATCACATGGCCGGGTAGGCTGCCTCCTGCATTGCCAGCAGGGGGGCTGCCTGTAATGACAGGTGGTCCCCCTGCTGGCTGGAAATAAAATTAAAATAAAATTTATTGGTGTAAAAAAAAAAAATATATACTTAGATCATATATATATATAATATATATATGATCTAAGTATATATATATACACATATACATACACACACGTACACTGTACTACACTATATATTATTATATATATATTAATATCAAATTACACGTAGACTGATACTGATTAAATATATATATATATAATTATTGTTATATATATATTTATATATAATATAAAAAAACTAAATATGTAAATACGTTAAAAAATAAAATTAAAAAAATAATTAAAAATAAATAATTAAAAAATATATAGATGTGTGTTATTTCGTTCTAACTGTATTGTGAAATTAATATATAATATATATATATATATATCAAAATACACGTAGAACGAAATATATATATCTATATAGATAAATATATATGTATATATCACTATATATATAGCTATATATAAATAAAAATATTTAAAAAAAATTATATAGATATATACATATGTATATAAACATACATATATATATACATATATTAATTCTACATATATATTTATGTAATATTTTTACATAATTAGGTATCTTAATTAATTACAATTAGCAGGACCTGCCTAACAACCCATGCCGAAAGTAAAGGGAATTTAATTTGCTAGCACTATATTTAACCCTATAACTTTCCAAGACACCATAAAACCTGTACATGGGGGGTACTGTTCTACTCGGGAGACTTCGCTGAACACAAATATTAGTGTTTCAAAACAGTAAAATGTATTACAACGATGATATCGCCAGTAAAAGTGAAGTTTTTTGCATTTTTCATGCACAAACAGCACTTACACGGACGATATTATTGCTGTGATACTTTTTACTGTTTTAAAACACAAATATTTGTGTTCAGCGAATCTCCCGAGTACAACAGTACCCCTCATGTACAGGTTTTATGGTGTTTTCAAAAGTTACAGCGTCAAATATAAGGCTTGCGTTTCATTTTTTTCACATTAAAATTTGCCAGATTGGTTAGGTTGCCTTTGAGACCCTATGGTAGCCCAAGATTGAAAATTACCCCTATGATGGCATACCATTTGCAATAGTAGACAACCCAAGGTATTGCAAACGGGGTATGTCCAGTCTTTTTTAGTAGCCACTTAGTGACAAACACTGGCCAAAATTGGTGTTTTTTGCATTTTTAACACACAAACAAATACTAACGCTAACTTTGGCCAGTGTTTGTGACCAAATGGCTACTAAAAAAGACTGAACATACCCCATTTGCAATACCTTGGGTTGTCTACTATTGCAAATGGTATGCTATTATGTGTGTAAATTTCATTCCGGTGCTACTATACAGTCTCAAAGGCAACGTAACCAATCTGGCGAATTTCAATTTCAAATGTAACGTGCTATATTTGACCCTGTAACTTCCCAAAACACCATAAAACCTGTACATAGGGGGTACTGTCTTATACGTGAGACTTTGCTGAATACAAATATGTGTATTTTATTGCAGTAAAAGCAAACAGTATTATGACATTGACCATTAAAATGTCATGTAGAACTAAAAAATTTTTAAAAAATCATATTTTCTCCCATTTTTTTCATATTAAATTATGTTTCATAGCTAAATATTTGATATTAAATGAAAGCCCTGTTTCCCCTGAATAAAATGATATATAATAAGGGTGGGTGCATTTACTATGAAAGAGGTGAATTACGGTTGGACAGACATGTAGCGCAAATGCCAGGTTTTGTTTAAATTTTTTTGGTTCACAACGTGTACATTTGGCTCCGTCCTTAAGGGGTTAAAACAAGGCTTTATTATTGTGTTTTAAAAGTAATTACTAATGAATCATGTGATGATGGTGATGATATGAATGATGAACAATTAATAATATCTGACGTGTTAATTCAGGATACCATCATTCATTTAATTCATATAATTGACTATTAGCCATATTATGACCTCATTTGTATCCAATAATGTATTTTCACCTTTATGCAAATTATTTAATATGAATGATTAGTTATTTCCTTGTGACATACTGCCTTCCATTGTATACAGTGTGTATGTGTGTGTGTGTGTATATATATATATATGTGGCAAACCTAGCCACTTGGACAATAACTAGAGACTGTGCCTTTAAGGGTTGCCAATAGGTCGGGCGAGATATGCGCTTTACACTTATGTAGATGTTAATGTATTTTCTGTATTGCCTGTACTGCTGTTTCCGCCGAATGCAAATGGCGGTTTTGTATGGGGATTTTCTTTCGTTTCACGAACGGCACTTTAGAAAGCCGTTCGTGAACCGAACGCGATACCCCCTAATAGCCCACACACTTAGAGGCGTGTGGCGCTAGTTAACCGATTGCAACATTGTTGCAATCGGTTATTAGAGGCTCTCCTGGGTGGCCGTCGTTCGACTACCGACCATGCGGCGGTCAGCCATCTTGGATCCCTTGTTCTTCAGCGGGTCCGTGTCGTCGAACGCATAGCATTACCAATAGTTATTCGACGGCACGAACACCGCTGAGCCTCCAGGACGTTCGGGAGTTTCAGGACCAGGTTCACTAAAAGCAATCGGTTCTTTTCGTGTGTTTTGAAAGAAATGTGTTTTCTGTGCGGCGTTCGGTTATTTTAGCTGGGATCTGAGCGGCAATCTCATGAATGATGCGCCCAGACCCCAGCAATCTACCGAACGTCCATTCATGTAAATCCACCGTGTATTGTAACAGTTGTAGATTTTTGTGTGAATTGCCGGTTCTGCTGCACGAGGGGATAATCCCCTTAACGGTGCATTTTGGGAGGATGATCCCTCTCGTGCAGCGGTGCCTGATGGGAGAAATATGTTGTACTGTAAGTCCCCCATGTAGTCCCCTCTGGGAGTGCCCCTGGGGAGGAACTCAGGAAACCCCTTGCATGGGGACTTGTATAAATTGTCGTGCCGATTAAAGAATTTCAGTTGACTCCCAAAACTGTGTCTCGTCCGGTTATTGGGAGGTTGGGGATATTGCCTTGGTGTTTTCAGCGCTTGAATGTGGATTCGTTTCTGGACCAGCGGAATTCGTGGATTTTATATTGGCGTTCCGCTACAATATATATATACTATAAGATTCTGAAATTGTCTTGAGCTTGCCAATCAGCAACATGGAATAGACTTTTAGAAGCTGGAAATATAAGTATTGTTCAATATTTACAGTTGGATGTGTCATCAGCACATGCAGAATGCTAACTCCAAATCTCTTAGGCAGGTCGGGAGTTAAACACACAGTGTCATAGCTCGTGTTATCTGGTTCATAACTTAACCCACTGATTCACTAATAAAGAAAAAAATCAATCCTTTTGTTTTTGTTTTGCTTAATCAAATTTGCTTAATCAAATTGAGTTTAAGAATGTGCCCTGCCCCTGTGGACTTTAACTCCTTAGTGAGATTCTGGCTGAGACTGGTGGGGGTTAAAATTGTGTTCTAATGTAAAAGAATAGTAGGATAACCTTTTGCTAAACAGCAGGAAAATAACTTTTGTCATCCTCATCCAGTGATGAATACGGCACTAAAATTTGTCATTTATAAAAATCTTATTGTTGTACAAATTCTTATCTGTCAATAAACCCTCTCATATCCGTGAGAAACTGTGAAGTGGAGCTTTGTCCTTGATGATTCTGAGAACCTTTTGTTTTTTTCAGTAACAAGGATGTAAAAAAGTACCAAAACACCCCTGATGTGACACATTTAGTTGTATCCCTTATTGCACAGTGTGTTTAGTTTAAACTATCTTATCACCTGCTATGTTAAAAGTTTGCTACAGCCTGCAACAGACTCCTCTATGTGAATAACGTTTATTCAACTTAGCAGGAGATAAAAACGTATAAATTAAACCCATTTTGCTGTAAGATCTCATTGAAAAAGAAACCATTTTCATATCCATAGCTATAAGCAGGAACAAAAGTGATTTAACTCCTAAATGGGACAGACATAATCAGCAAGACAACAGGGTCGTGATCTATACACCAAAATGCTTATATAAGTTTAAACTGCTTTGGTGCATTAATGTTTCCCTTTAATAAAATTACTTTTCAATTAAGCAGTGATCCCTTAGGACAGGCGTGCTCAAAAGGTAGATCGACAGATGTTTTAAAACGACAGCTCCCATGATGTTTTATCATTCTAAAGACATTACTAAATGCATGCAAAGCATCATGGGAGTTGTAGTTCTACAACAAATGGGGATCTACTTTTTTGGCATACCGCCCTAGAACATGAGTAGGCAACCTTTGGCACTCCATATGTCGTGGACTACATCTCCCCTGATTCTTTGCCAGCATTTCAGCTGCAAAAGAACAATGGTAGATGTAGTATGGAATGCCAAAGGTTACCTACCCTTGAATTACCTTACCTACATTTCCTCAAGCCATGAACAATGTAGGGCAATGGATGGTTAAAAAAAAATGTCTCTAATAATTTGTACACTTTTACTTAAACTGTGCCACCTATGTTACTGCAGGCACAGAAAAAAAGGTATCATCACTTTGCTTGAATTCTGGGACAACCATGCAACCCAAAAGACAATCTGACATTTTTGCTAGCCCACTGACAGCTAATTCCAACATTCATTACTGCAGCTAGGCATTAGCTTTCAATCACAGTATACGACCACCGTGATTGGCTGTCACAGCAATCCTATGCCAGTAACAGCCAGTGGTGTATCCTGGTTTTGTGCTGCCCTAGGCAGGACAAAATTCAGGCACCCCTCTCTCCCACCCCCACCCAACCCTTCCCCCCCGCCCCACCTTCTAAATACACACACACACACACACACACAAACAGTCAGACACACACACACACAAACACACACACAGTCAGACACACACACACACTCACTCACATCCAAAAAAAAAATTCTTTTTATTTAACCCCCCCGCCTCCTTACCTTTTGGGAGTGCTGGGGGTGGGGGGGTTCCTCTTTCTCCCTGGTGGTCCAGTGGCTGCTGGGCTGGCTGCTGTGCGGGCGGCTGGCGAGGGAGCACTTCCTCTGAGCTGTCTGCTCAGCTCCCTTGTGCACCACACAGTGAGGCTGGGAGCCGGAAGATGACGTCATATTCCAGCTCCCAGCCTCACTGTGCGGCGCGCGAGGGAGCTGAGCAGTCAGCTCAGAGGAAGTGCTCCCTCGCCAGCTGCCCGCCCGACCATCAGCCAGCGCCACCCGCCAGCCCTGTATGTCAGTTAGCCGCGAGGCTAACAAGGCATTTGCCCTGGGCATTTGGGGGTGGCGTTTTATGCCGCACCCTGAAAAATGCCGCCCAAGGCAAATGCCTTGTTAGCCTCGCGGCTAATACGCCCCTGGTAACAGCCATTTTGTTCTGTTATTGGAATCCTCGGTGCTAAAGCTTCTAGTAATACTACTGTACTCTCCACAATCTCAGTGTGTGCCATTTTAAATAAACAACCCTGCTGCCTTACATTGAAGGGCATGAGACCATTGATTTCTGCTGTCCCCGCCATGATTTGCCTGGTGATGCTCCACAAGGCAAGTCCAGTGTTGCTGATCACTGTGAAAGTAGTACAATTAGAGCACTACCTGCTAAGTGATGGTGTCATACCCAGTGTGATCATTAAAAAAAGGACTAATAAGCTTTCTTTTTTTCAAGGAAATTCATCAAAAGTTAACATGGACCTAAACAATTATTAATGGTCTGCTTACATTTACTTTTATATATGCCTGTAATGAGATGTATGCATTTTAAAGCCACAGCTACTTTAGTGCATAATAACTAGGAACACAACACACAGCAAGACAAATGTAAGAAACAGTACATTCACTAAAAAGTTGTCATACTATATTTATGGTAATAGCAGCAGACATGCTATTCCGTATTTATATTTACAAACTTATCTGTGCAAAGATGCTTTAATGAAATGCTCATTACTATGCCTTATGCCCAGGTGGCAACTCATAGCTGCAACACACATAAATTAGCTTATTAGTGCATATTAAAACAAGTTTGTAAATTTGCAGTAGACTGGAATCATTTGATGAAAAAGCTCACGGTGTGTGTGTGTGTGTGTGTGTGTGTGTGTGTGTGTGTGTGTGTGTGTGTGTGTGTGTGTGTGTGTGTGTGTGTGTGTGTGTGTTGCAACAACCTCTCAAAATGTTCTGCCCTAATGTTAATGAACTCCAATTTAGCACATAAAGCCAGAGAATCATTCAGTCACTCAGCAGCTCTAAAGAAGTATTTTTAAATGGCTCAGTTTCTCCTCTATTACAGTACAGAAAGCTTTGTAGGTCAAACTACATTGTTGGTTTTTAGCACATGGGGAGTGCTGGAGTAACAACATGATTTATTATAAATAATTAATGTGTTTGACAGGACAGTAGATGGAACTGTAACATGTTAATATCTAATACAACTAAGTGCAGCTTTGCTTTGAAGATGATGTTGATATGCACAACACAGGCAGGTGTAATGTCTACATGTCAAAATGGGACGGAAACAGCAATTATAAACATCTAACACCTAATGCTTGCCAACTGATTCAAACAAATATAGGTGAGCCTCACTACAGAAACTGGATAAGTATTATAAAGGTGCATGAAGTTTCAAATGAATTGTGATTCATCCAAAATCCTCCCAAAGCTATTGACAAATAAAACAATTTCAAGGAATGAACAGTTTCATATGCTTTTAAAAAAAAAAAAAAAAAAAAAAATTGGAATTCTATCTGTGGCACAAAAATAAAGATTATTGATGGTTAGGGGAGAGCCACTAAATGTTAACTTTATTCACAGATCAAATGAGCAGAGATTAACAGGAAAATAATGGAGGAGAAGACTAAAAATGCATTCTAAAAAATGCAATATAGAGTTTTATTGCTTCTCCTTATTCCCTCTTTATTGTATACATAATATTTATAATATGTATATAGTTTTCAGTACACTGGACATTTTGTGCACTATTTGAGTTTGTCCAAATAATTTTTCTTGTAATGATGGCATGGATGAAATTTGTCCAAACCAAAATTGAAACCTTAATCTCCAGAAACTATTTTTTTTCCAGGAGAATTGATTCAGACAAACTGATTTTTTTTCGACCATGTACAAGTCTCCAAGTCTAGTTGCATTCAACTCCTAAAAATAAACTGTATTTTCTAAAGAAACTGGGCTGGAAAAAAGGTCGTAGAATACGTTAATTGAGAAACAAAAGTACAGAAAATATTTATTGAAGAAAATTAGAAACCAGACACAGCTCACAATGGCCTAAAAGCAAAAGAAGGATACTATTTTTTATTTTTTTTATTTTTTGCCATATGTAGGACTTTAGAAAAAAAAAGGACTGTTTGATCTTGAAAACTTAGTACAGGAGGTAAGAGCTAACATTATCTAAAAAAAATAAAAAAAAAATTAAAGCAGTCATATAAGAAATAGCATTTCATTGAATGCATGTTTTAAAGGTGAGTAAAAATCTCACAAAAGTTAGTACACCCCTTACATTTTTTTTTTTTTAGATTTTATTATATTTTTTCATATGACAAACAAAATTACATTAGAAATGGCTAATTAGGCCCAATTTGGAAGTGTTCTCACTTTTGTTGCCAATAGTTTAGACATTAATGGCTGTTTGTTGAGCTATTTTGAGGGGACAGCAAATTTACACTTATACTGGCTGTACACTTACTACTTTACATTGTAGCACAGTGTCATTTATTCAGTGTTGTCACATGAAAAGATATAATAAAATATTTACAAAATAAATGATAGATGGAGGTTGCTGGATTTCTTGGGTGTCAAACCATATCCCTGCAACCTCAAGGAGTATGACATGGGTGATTTAATAGAAATCTTTAAATGCCTAAGTCAGCAACTCTATTTCTCCATTTACAGAAAGGTATCATTTCAAATTGCAACATTTTCCCAAAAAGTTCACATTGTGTGTGTGTGTGTGTATATGTGTGTGTGTGTATATATAATGTGTGTGTGTGTTTGTGTGTGTGTGTGTGTATATATATATATATATATATATATATATTAATCTTTATTACATTTTTTGACATACAATTATGGGGCAAGAATAGACAAACATATTCCAAGGCATTATTTCATTACAAGTAATAATTCAAGTAATAATTATGCTTAAACATATAAACATATATGGAAACCAGGGTGAGAACAAATCACAGAAACAAGTAGAGTGAATAAAAAAATGATAATATAATACAAAATGATGACCATGACCAAGACTAGGCAAAAGAGTATACTTTTGACCTGCGTTAATAATTGCGCCAAAACGTGCGCTATGGCTGCATCCCCACAAACACAGTATGCTAATAGGCTGGGGCAATTGTCCCCCTGCCTCCCTTCCGGGATGAAAACCAGCTTAATTGGTCTCACTAATTTTAATCATGAATTAGGGATTATTCTAGTTTATTGTCCAAATAATCAAAATTTTATTAAAGACAGGAGCGAATATTTACTTCACTTTCTTTACTCAAATCTCTCAGTAGCAAAGAAATGGTTAACAGTGTAAAAGTCAAATCAACCAATTACAGAGTAGATATCCATAACAAAGCATGATGAAGATCCTCCTACTTCCTCTTTCTATGATGCAGACAATGTAATAGAGCAGCAGGACATGCTAGCAGAATGCTTGGTTGTATAGGGAGAGGTGTTAGCAGTAGAAAGAGGTAAGTGATCATGCCATTGTACAGAACACTGATGAGACCTCACTTGGAGTATTGTACGCAGTACTGGAGACCATATCTCCAGAAGGATATTGATACTTTAGAGAGAGTTCAGAGGAGGGCTACTAAACTGGTTCATGGATTGCAGGATAAAATTTACAAGGAAAGGTTAAAGGAACTTAACATGTATAGCTTGAAGGAAAGACAAGACAGGATGATATGATAGAAACATTTAAATACATAAAGGGAATCAACATAGTAAAGGAGGAGACTATATTTAAAAGAAGAAAAAATAACCACAACAAGAGGACATAGTCTTAAATTAGAGGGGCAAAGGTTTAAAAATAATATCTGGAAGTATTACTTTACTGAGAGGGTAGTGGATGCATAGAATAGCCTTCCAGCTGAAGTGGTAGAGGTTAACACAGTAAAGGAGTTTAAGCATGTGTGGGGTAGACATAAGGCAATCTGAATTATAAGATAAAGCCAGAGACTAATGAAAGTATTTAAACAAATTGGGCAGACTAGATGGGCCGACTGGTTCTTATCTGACATCACATTCTATGTTTCTATGTTTCTATGCAGCTGCACAAAACTAAGTCAACCTTAAAGGTGAACAATGTCCTCAACCATGTAAACCAGGAATATGTGAAATCAGCTGGAGCTGAAGGACCTCCTGAGGGATAATGCAGAATGGCTCTACTCTACGTATAAGAAGTTAAAATCTACATAATTTAATAAAAGAAAGTTAATGGAAAAACATCCTAAATACAATAAAAACCTAAAAGAACAGGAAAGACAAAGGAAAGGGCAATAATAAAATATCTATATTTTTAATAGCAGTATAATTAAAATAGACACACCTGGGAGGTAAGCAGCAAAGAAAGAGGCAGTGGGAGGAGCTTCATCATCCTTTGCGCTTGATATCTACTATGTGATTGGTTACTTTAACTTTTACACTGTTAACCATTTCTTTGTTGCTAGGAGGTTTGAGTAAAGAAAGTAAATGAATTATGGAGCCTTCTGTCTTGCCATAAAATGTAATTATTAGATAATGTTCCTTGTACATGTCATCAAGTCAGGGGACATGCTTATGACATTCTGTCTCTTCATGCACTTCAAAATATTTAGAGGTATTGTTAGAAAAGTGTTTTCAAGTCCTTCTAGGTTTTAATTCACTAGGTGGCCTGGCTAAAGTGTTGATTATGCATATTTAGTAGGGGTATGATCACTTTCTTGAGTGCATAATTGAAGGTATGCAGCCAATTTTCACTGACCCAATAATCAGAATGTTGAAATTGTTATTTACATAATATCATTAATGGCTTAGCTGCAGGTCTTAATAGGTCACATGAGATTGTCATTTAAAAAAAAAGTAAATTTAGGGATAACATATAAAACATGTGATCCCACCCTCCCTTTCCAGAGGGAATAAACAAATAGCAGAAATTTTGAAATAAAGCAAATTTACATATTTCTTTGTCTCCCTGAATAGCAATCTATAAGTGAAATTGATGCTTTATCATATCTTTATATTCTTGCCATAAATCCTATAATTCAAATTAATGTTATGCTCATTAAAAGAAAGTGTGAACATTTATTTTCTTGAGAACCTTTAATTTTAATCCAGAGTCTTTATGTTTAGGCTTAACTGGAAAAACAGAAAGTGCAATCGTACATCTTTCAGACATTGAGTGATAATAGTTGCTAAAGGTCCATCTATTTCCCTGTGGTGTAATCCTGGAATAAGGATGTTTGGCTCAATATCAATGTCAACTTACTGTTAAAGTCTCAATTATAAGATCTGTGAAATTGAGGCTTGAAAACAGCAGGTTTGCCTTGGGTCAATGAATCCGACTTGCCTTTAGGGTAATGTTTGGTGATGATTTAAAATGTATTATCTAAGAAATGTATAAAAAAAAAAAAGATTTTTACAATTTCACATCTGATTAGATGTATAAGTAATATTCTATTTATTTTTCCTACTTATTTAAATGTAAGTTTTGCAAAATCACTTCTTAGTAAAGGACAACTCACAGTTTATACACTAAACCTTTGTCTGAACTTTCATGCTTCATATCAATATTTTCTCATTGTGTCATTTCTATCAAATATTTTTAAAATGCATACTTTTATGTAAAACATTATCATTTATACTTTGACAAGGGAATAGCAATATCTATGACAAAATAACCAAACTGGAAAAATATTCAAGTTATTTTTATTTTCAGCTCAGCTATTTCTCCCTTCAGTTGGCAGGCTCCATATCTATTTTCCACAATTCTCAATTTACTGCATTTTACATATATGTTCATATATCGGTGGGAGTCATGATAACATGCTGGATTGAGCAAACCAGTCTTTCATGAAATCATATATTTCTGTCATGTAGTAAATGATTTCAGAAATAGACAGTAGAGCAAACACAGACAGGTGAATAGCTACAAGAGAGTGAACAAGATATAGTAAAAGCTAGAATGAAAGAAGAATGAAAACAATAAATGTACATAGTTTTTTTCTTCTCCACTATAGTGGTCCTTTAACAAAATGAACTAATGTACATCAATCTGGGTTTGCTGAAAAAAATTTACTTAAAAGAGCATAGCGTGACACAAACATCAAATATTATCTGAATGTGTACAGTGAGGGAAAAAAGTTGACCCTCTGCTGATTTTGAACGTTTGCACACTGACAAAGAAATGATCAGTCTATAATTTTATTGGTAGGTGTATTTTAACAGTGAAAGACAGAATAACAAAAAAAAAAAAAAATCCAGGAAAACGCATGTCAAAAAAGTTATAAATTGATTTGCATGTCAATGAGTGAAATAAGAATTTGAAGAGACACTATCAACCAGAAAGATTTCAGGCTCCCAGGTGTCTTTTATACAGGTAACAAGCTGAGATTAGGAGCACTCTCTACAGGGAGTGCTCCTAATCTCAGCTCGTTACCTGTATAAAAGACACCTGTCCAAAAAGCAATCAACCAATCAGATTCCAAACTCTCCACCATGGCCAAGACCAAAGAGCTGTCCAAGGATGTCAGGGACAAGATCGTAGACGTACACGACACTAGAATGAGCTACAAGACCATCGTCAAGCAGCTTGATAAGAAGGTGACAACAGTTGGTGCGATTATTCACAAATGGAAGAAACTCAAAATAACTGTCAGTCACCCTCGCTCCATGCAATATCTCACCTTGTGGAGTTTCAATGATCATGAAAATGGTGAGGAATCAGCCCAGAACTATATGGGAGGATCTTGTTAATGATCTCAAGGCAGCTGGGACCATAGTCACCAAGAAAACAATTGGTAACACACTACTCCGCAGCACCCGCAAGGTCCCCTTGCTCAAGAAAGCACATTTACAGGCCTATCTGAAGTTTGCCAATGAACCTCTAAATGATTCAGGAGAGAACTGGGTGAAAGTGTTGTGGTCAGATGAGACCAAAATCGAGCTCTTTGGCATCAACTCAACTCGCAGTGTTTAGAGGAGGAGGAATGCTGCCCCCAAGAACACCATCCCTATTGTAAAACATGAAGGTAGAAAAATTATGCTTTAAGGGTGTTTTTCTGCTAAGGGTGCAGGACAACTGCACCGCATCAAAGGGACGATGGACGGGGGCCAAGAGGAGTGGGAAAAAACCTCCATCTGTGCAAACCTGGTGGCCAACTACAAGAAACATCTGTGATTGCTTACAAGGGTTTTGACACCAAGTACTAAGTCACTCGTTGTCATGCAAATCAATTTATAACTTTTCTGACATGCGTTTTTTTCTGGATTTTTTTTGTTGTTGTCTGTCTCTAACTGGTAAAATACACCTACCATTAAAATTATAGACTGATAATTTCTTTGTCAGTGGGCAAATGTTCAAAATCAACAGAGGACTGAATACTTTTTTCCCTCACTGTAGATGATGGACAGTGTACTGTACGTAAAAGAGACCTGGTGTTATGATTCCTCATATATTGGTATGGATATAAGGGTTAATAATCATAATTGATTGATAGGTCTTAGTAAACTTTAAGTAAAAGGAAAAAGAGGACACTCTGGGCACCATAATCCCTTAATCCAACTGACATAACTATGGTGCCTCACGTCCCACTGTTCAGTGCTAGGCCATTTGTGAACTGAATAAGAGACCACAACCAGCCAGAGCCTGGCTCCTCTCAGCTGCATGTTTCCACATTTGCCAGCCATCGATGGGCTGAGTTATTGGCAAGAATATCAACTGCGCATTGCCCACTGTTGGTATAAATTGGTATGATTAATGTGGATTGTACTTCACATTAGCCATATTTCCAGTGGATGCAAAGTCATGGGTGCCCAGGTGCCATATTCAGT
Source organism: Pelobates cultripes (assembly GCA_933207985.1). Taxonomy (NCBI): domain Eukaryota; kingdom Metazoa; phylum Chordata; class Amphibia; order Anura; family Pelobatidae; genus Pelobates; species Pelobates cultripes. The sequence goes on from OW240913.1 coordinate 250,914,794, forward strand.
ACAAAACCAATTGAGAACAGTTTGTTTTCCTGGCACTGGAGAGTCCCTTTAAGAAGTAAAATCCTCATCAGACCAGCCCATAAATGATAATTCACTGTATTATAATACCTTTGTATAGATGGCATTAACTGAACTGCTGTACACATGTATGTTTTGACAAAAATGTGAAAAACAAAACAAAATTAACTTATCGTGGGAGAGAATAACACTCACTAAATTTACGTAGCGTTTAGAGTCTTTGTGGGATTTAATTTTTCTAATCTGATGCATATTAACATCATAATTTCATAACCTATTGCAAATGGTAATTAGTCCAACACAATTGTTTTTTTTTTTCTAGACTTAAAAGGTTCATAAAACAGTAATTAAATTGCAAAATCATAGAAAGTGTATAATCCCACAGGCATAAATGAGAAAGTTGTTATTTTTTCAGTTTAATCTTTTAAATGTATTAATGTATAATTATAATTTCCCCTTAATCAGACTGATTTTTCTTTTTAACAAAAATGTAACACAACATAATGACACTATATGACAGGGCCAGACTGAAAATAAGAAAAAAATAGTCCTGGAATAGGATGTAGGAATATTTTTTTTTCCCTCTATCCTACATTGAGTCATATTAACACAGTGTTCACATATATGCCAGCCTTATACTGATTTTTGCAAAATACACATATATAGATAGAACACAGAAAAATGGAACAATACAGTTTTAGTTGCTCCCTATAACCTGTTATGAACTTGGATTTTATTCTGCCATGAGTATAACAAAATGAATGCCCTCTTAATGAATTTGTCTACACATCAAAATCTAGTCTTCATACAAAATCCCACCTCTACAAAAGTAGCCTGATCATCAAATCTCTTAAATTTGAGTTTAAAGGACCACTATAGGCACCCAGACCACATCAGCTCCATGAAGTGGTCTGGGTGCCAGGTCCCCCTAGTTTAAACACTGCAGCTGAAAACATAGCAGTTTCAGAGGTGACTAGGACTCTATAGTGTTAGGAACACATATTTATTTTCCTATAGTGTTCCTTTAAAGCCATGCAACAGCATCACAGCAAGCAAATGGCCCAGACAGTTGTTGCACCAGACTGAGGAGCCTGGATCAGAGGAAATATTTGTGATTTTGACACTACCTATCTCAAATATAGCATTTATGTAGCATACAACAATCTCATAACAATATTCTTCCATACAAAGCATACACCCTTCTCAAAACTCCAGTCTCATATGCAGTACACTCATAGCTTATGTAAACTTTACAGAAAACATATAGGGGAAGGCTGTCAAATACATGTCCAGAGGCTGTATATATCCCATGGAGACACTGAATTTGGCATGTGACTGGTTCCCTGAGCACTCGTTTTGCTGGGGGAAAGTGACTAAACTTCACTTCCTTCAAGCTCCTAGACAGCAGTGCAAGGGGGATAAGTCAAGAGGCAGGAATGACTTGCACTGGTGGCAGGAACCGACAGGTACAAGGGAAGGGCAAAGGCCTGCTCTGTCTGGGGTCTTAAAAGAGTGGAGGACTTAGATCGCGAGGGAGCAGAGATTGACATCTGCTCCCTCACATTGTCCAGCATACTGCACCAGGAGGAGCCGGCCACAAAAATAAATTTGAATGTGCAATAGTGTATATGACTGTCTGTATGTTTAAAAAGTGTGTGTGTGTGTGTGACACAGGCTTTATTATCTCAGCTATTTACTAAAATAAATTCAAATTACACTTAAGCAATGAATATAGTCTTAAATTAAATTTTATTTAATTTGAGGTTATTCATATCCAAATTGAAGGAAGTGTTTAGGAATTACAGCTCTTTAATATGTAGTCCTTCTTTTTCGAGGGACAAAAGATAATTGGACAATTGACTCAAAAGCTGTTTCATAGGCAGGTGTGGACTAATTTTTCACAATTTCATCAATTAAGCAGGTAAAAGGCCTGGAGTTTATTCCAGGTGTGGAATGTGGAAGTTGTAGCTGTGAACCCAAAATATGCAGTTTGAGGAGCTCTCAATGGAAGTGAAACAGGCCATCAGAGTGAAATCCATCAGAGAGATAGCAGAATCATCGTAGTGGCTGAATCAACAGTAAAACTGTTTGAGAATAAAATAACACACTGGTGATCTCTACAACACAATGTCTGCATTAGCATGGAAAACAAAAGTGGTGGATGATCATAGGATTCTTCCCATGGTAAAGAAAACTCCTTCACAATATCCAGCAAAGTGGATATTTCCTATACAGGAGATAGGTATCTCATTATTCAAGCCTATCATAAACACTTCACAAGAACAAATACAGATGGTTGACCACAAGGTACAAACCATTCATAAGACTCAAGAATTGAAAGGTTGATTGGACTTTGCCAAAAAAATCTAAACATCTAAAAAAGCCAGCCCAGTTCTGGAACAGCATTCTTTGGACAGATGAAATTAAGATCAAACTGTACCAGAATGATGGAACAAAAACGTATGGAGAAGGCTTGGGATGGCTCCTGATCTGAAGCATACCACATTATCTGTAAAACATGATGAAGGCAGTGTGATTGCATGGGCACACATGCCTTCCAATGGTACTGGTACAGCTTGACGAAGGCCCTAATGGGTCAAAACGTTGCTTGCTAGTTCTTGGGTCCAATAAAACTGCCTTTTTTGGAATTCATTGAAGTGCCTGGATTTTTTCTATATTCAAATTCCAATGGTACTGGTTTATTGATGAACCGGACAGATTAATGCTGAAGTATATATGAATATATTGTCTACTCAGATTCAACCAGATTCAGTCGATTGGATGAAGCTTCACTTTACAGATGTACAATGAACAAAAACATATGGTGAATGTAACCCATGAATTTAAGGCAAGAAGTGTACTGACCGAGACAACCACCTGATCTCAACCCGATCGAGCATGCATTTCACTTGCTGAAAACAAAATTTAAGGCAGGAAGATCCACAAAAGAACAACAACTGAGAACATAGCTACAGTAAAGGTCTGGCAAAGCATCACAAAGGAGAAAACCCAGTGTTTGGCATTCCAAACTTCAAGCAGTTATTGCCTACAAAAAATTATCGACAAAGTTTTAAAACTGAACATTTTAATATGCTTGTGTTAATTTGTCCAATTATATTTATGCCCTTGAAATATGAAAATGGTTGCAATTCTTAAATGTTTCATATGATTTTTTTGTTCATCCCCTTGAATTAAAGCTGAAAGTCTGCACTTCAATTGCATCTCGGTTGTTTCATTTCAAATCCATTGTGGTGGCGTGCAGTACCAAAATTATGAAAATTGTGTCAGTGTCAAAATATTTCCAGACCTAACTGTATGTTTACCAGTGTGTGTGCTTTTTTGCGGGGGGAGGGTGATGTGGCCATAAAGACAGTAATGGAGGCCCATCAGGTCATGTGGGAACTCAGGAGGGCTCTGAGATCAGAGGCCCAGCTGTCCTTGAACCAGACTGAGCCACTGTCATTGCTTTTGTTCACCTCCCCATGCAGCTTGCTGGAAGAAGTAAATTCAAGTCACTTCCCTGCAGCTTGCTGGGAGCCTTGCAAGGTGGCAGGAGCAGACAAACACAGGGTGGGTAAGTGTAGCTAAAAATGGCTAAATCTATGGTGATTGTAACTTATATGTGTACATCTGTATGTCTGTACCTGTGTGTCTGTCTGTTTGTATGTGTACCCGTATCTGTATGTAACTGAGCATGTGCATATCTGTGTCACTGTGTGCATATATGTGTGTGTAGCAGTGCATACATTCTGGCATTCAAAAGCCAGCAATGTACACAAATACACTCCTACATGCAACACCAACAATGCCCACATGTTTGTATAAATTATATATATTCGACCCGCCATACCTATTTCAGTGAACTGTTTTGCCCTCCTGAACAAATGGGTTTGACAACTCTCATATAGAGAATATCAGTCCCACAGTGCTTAAATTGTGCTTATATTGCATGCAGTTTACAGCACTTATCTGACATATATAACAAACATATAGCAAGAAATAATCTCACATCCTGCAGCCATGCTGAAAAATATGTGGTTACACACAAAGGTTATGAAAAGAAAAATTATTAAAATACCATCCAGAACAGTGTGCAGTGACTCCCGAGTCCAGAGTAAGTAAATAATAAAAAAATATGGTCCAGCACACCTCCAGTTTAAATAAGCATTATTTTATTGTGGCTACCGCATGTGTGCAAAGTCAGCACATGTGCATAGCAGTGTATCTTCATGCATAAGAAATGCTCTATGTATACTTGTATAATTTCAGTTTTCTATATATATATATTTCTTGTATATTATTAGCGTGAGTGCATGTCAATGATTCTGTGCTAGTAACCAGCTACACACCCTCCCGAGCATTTATTGAAATTACATTTATTTTTATTGCCAATCTATGTTTTTTATTCAGGTATTTACCGTTTTTCAATACACTTACCTTTTTTTATATTTTCCCACATCTTCATGCCAAAAAAAATCAATCAAAAACCAAGTATTACCTTAGAAAAATAGAAAATCTCCCATATTCAAAAGATCTTTGCCAATTTTGCAATCTGAGTCCTGTCAATACAATACACAATTTATTTTTCTAATGTCCTACTTCTCTGAGCATTGGAGAAACAGGTACAGTGAGGGGAAAAAAGTATCCCATGCTGATTTTGAACGTTTGCCCACTGACTGAAAAAATGATCAGTCTATAATTTTAATGGTAGGTGTATTTGAGAGTGAGAGACAGAATAACAAAAGTCAAAAAAGTTATCAATTGATTTGCATGTCAATGAGTGAAATAAGTATTTGACACCTTTGACATAATACTTGGTAGCAAAACCCTTGTTGGCAATCACAGAGGTCAGACATTTTTTGTAGTTGGCCAGCAGATTTGCACACATCTCAAGATGGATTTTGTCTCACTCTTCTTTGCAGACACTCTAAAGTCATTAAGGTTTTGATGTTTGGCAACGCGAACCTTCAGCTCCCTCAACAGATTTTCTATGGGATTAAGGTCTGGAGACTGTCTAGGCCACTCCAGGACATTAATGTGCTTCTTCTTGAGCCACTCCTTTGTTGACTTGGCTGTGTGTTTTGTGTCATTGTCATGCTGGAATACCTATCCACAACCCATTTTCAATGCTCTGGCTGAGAGAAGGAGGTTCTCACCCAAGATTTGATGGTACATGGCCTCATCCATCATCCCTTTGATGCGACACATTAGTCCTGTCCCCTTAGCAGAAAAACACTCCCAAAGCATAATGTTTCTACCTCCATGTATGATTGTGGGGATGGTGTTTTTGGGGTCATAGGCAGTATTCCTCCTCCTTCAAACACGGAGAGTCAGGCTGATGCCAAAAAGCTCGATTTTGGTCATCATGTTCATTGGCGACCTGCAGACGGGCCTGTACATGTGCTTTCTTGAGCAGGGGGACCTTGCAGGCGCTGCAGGATTTTAATCCTTCACGTGGTAGTGTTACCAACTGTTTTCTTGGTGACTATGGTCCCAACTGCATTGATATCATTAACAAGATCCTCCCGTGTAGTTCTGGGCTGATTTCTCATCGTTCTCATGATCATTGAAACTCCACGAGGTGAGATCTTGCATGGAGCACCAGACCGAGGGAGAGTGACAGTTATTTTTGTGTTTCTTCCATTTGCGAATAATCGCAGCAAGTGTTGTCACCTTCTCACCAAGCTGCTTGGTGATGGTCTTGTAGCCCATTCCAGCATTTGATATGTCTACAATATTTTCCCTGACATATTTGGACAGCTCTTTGGTCTTGGCCATGGTGCAGAGTTTGAAATCTGATTGATTGCTTCTGTGGACAGGTGTCTTTTATACAGGTAACGAGCTGAGATTAGGAACACTCCCTTTAAGAGAGTGCTCCTAATCTAAGCTCATTACCTGTATAAAAGATATCTGGCAGCCAGAAATCTTGGTTATTGATAGGGGATCAAACACTTCACTCATTGACATGCAAACCAATTTACAACTTTTTTGCCATTCATTTTTATGCATTTATTTTTGTTATTCTCTCTCTCACTGTTAAAATACACCTACCATTAAAATTATAGACCGATCATTTCTTTGTCAGTGAGAAAACATTCAAAATCAGCAGGGGATCAAATACTTTTTTTCCCTCACTGTAGTATGACAGATTGGAAAAAATGGATAATATGGTGATCAGGGACATATATGAACCGACATCTATATGCATGTTTTTATAAGACGCATGCTGCCACCTGTATACATGCCCCAAGCTGGCACTTTCCCTTTAATGAGTCATACCTATCACCCTCTAGGTAAATTTTTCCTGAATGCCAAGAGATACTGGTATTATGATGGAGAACTTGTAACCTAGTATTCTTCTCATTTTTAATTGAATATTCAATCTTGGCCTTCTTAGAGGATGGTGTTTGAAGCCATTGAGAGAGCTATCCTTTTAAGACCTTCCTATATCTCTTCAAGTCTAAAATGTACAGATAGACAGGGTTATTTATTAAAGTGAAAATTCAAAGTGGATGTCACATTTAAAGTCAAAATAGTGTACTAGAAAAAAATTATCTAACTCATCTATGATTTCAATTCACCTACTCTTGCCTTAAGTATGCAATTCACATATTTGGAGATGTCTTGACTCTCCATTTGACTATATTGTTTAATTTATTTATGGTAGGTCCCCTGAAATTACTTTAATCCCTTAAGGACCGGACTGTTTTGGCCATGTTGTATGTTAAGGACCAGGGCTGTTTTAACACTTTTGTGGTGTTTATATTTAGCTGTAATTTTACTCTCTCTCATTTACTGTTCCCATACAAGTTATATATTGGGGTTTTTTCAGGACAATAATGGCTTTCTTTACATACCTTTATTTCTATAATGTCATATAATTTACTTTAAAAAAATAATAAAATATGGTAAAAAAAATTTTTTTACCTTTACTTGAAAAATCTTTTAATTATCTGCAAAAGCTAATGTAAAAAAAACTGCTAAATAGATTCAACATTTTGTCCTGAGTTTAAAAACACCCAGTGTTTACATGCTTTTTCATGCTTTTTATTTTAAGTTATAGGGCTATAAGTAGTAGGAAATTGCTGTTTCAAAATATACATTTCAATGGTGACATTGTAACACTGTTATCTGTCATAAATCTCTGAATCACACCTAACATGTACATTTTTTTTAGGGTAGACAACCCAGGATATTCAATATGGGGTAAGTCCAGTCTATTTTAGTAGCCACTTAGTCACAAACACTGGCCAAAGATAGCATTTATATTTATTTGTTTGTGTGTGTGAACGTGAACTTTGGCCAGTGTTTTTGAAGTGGCTACTAAAAAAGACTGAACATACCCCATTTGCAATAATTTGGGTTGTCTTAATTTGCAAATGGTATGCAATCGTGGGGGTAATTCTCATTCCTGGGCTACCATACGCTCTCAAAGGAAACATAACCAACCTAGTTATTTTCAATATAAAAAAAAATTGACCCTTATATAAGACCCTGTAACTTTCAAAAACACTATAAAACCTGTACATGGGTGGTACTGCTATACTCGGGCTACTTTGCTGAACTGAAATATTAGTGTTTTAAAAGAGTAAAACTTATTATATCATCAGTGAAAGTGCCGTTTGTGTGTAAAACATGCAAAAGACATCACTTTAACTGGCAATATCATCGTTATGATATGTTTACTGTTTTGAAACACTAATATTTGTGTTGTGCGAAGTCTCCCAAGCAAAACAGTACCCCCCATGTACAGGTTTTAGGGTGTCATAGAAAGTTACAGGGTTAAATACATATCCTAGCAGAATTAAATTCTCTGGACTTTCTGCCTGGGTTGTCAGGCAGGTTTCTCAAATTGCAATCAATAAAATTACTGAATTATGTAGAAATATTACATAAATACGCACATAAAATTTAAATATATATACATATTTATATATTTGAAGTCTACGTATATATTTATGAAATTATTTATGTAATTGTGTATATGGAGATATATATATATATATATATATATATGTATATATATATATATATTTCATATTATTTTGATTTATTTATATATACATAGATGTATATATAATTTCATTCTAAGTGTATTTTGATAATATATATATATATATATATATATATATATATCTCAAAATACAGTTAGAATAAAATTTCATATACACTGCTCAAAAAAAAAATAAATGGAACAGAAAAATAACACATGCTAGATCTGAATGATTTAAATATTCTTCTGAAATACTCTGTTCTTTGAATGTGCTGACAACAAAATCACACAAAAATTAAAAAATGGAAATCAAATTTTTCAACCTATGGAGGTCTGGATTTGGAGTCACCCTTAAAATTAAAGTGGAAAAACACACTACAGGCTGATCCAACTTTGATGTAATGTCCTTAAAGCAAGTCAAAATGAGGCACAGTAGTGTGTGTGGCCTCCACGTGCCTGTATGACCTCCCTACAATGCCTGTGCATGCTCCTGATGAGGTGGCGGATGGTCTCCTGAGGGATCTCCTCCCAGACCTAGAGTAAAGCATCTGCCAACTCTTGGACAGTCTGTGGTGCAATATGACGTTGGTGGATGGAGCGAGACATGATGTCCCAGATGTGCTCAATTGGATTCAGGTCTGGGGAACGGGCGGGCCAGTCCATAGCATTAATGCCTTGGTCTTGCAGGAACTGCTGACACACTCCAGCCACATGAGGTCAAGCATTGTCTTGCATTAGGAGAAACCCAGGGCCAACTGCACCAGCATATGGTCTCACAAGGGGTCTGAGGATCTCATCTCGGACCTAATGGCAGTATGGCTACCTCTGGCGATCACATGGAGGGCTGCCAAACCGGTCATGCTGGAGGATGTTGCAGGCAGCAGAACGTTCTCCACTGCGTCTCCAGACTCTGTCATGTCTGTCACATGTGCTCAGTATGAACCTGCTTTGATCTGTGAAGAGCACAGGGCGCCAGTGGCGAATTTGCCAATCTTGGTGTTCTCTGGCAAATGCCAAATGTCCTGCACTGTGTTGGGCTGTAAGCACAACCCCCACCTGTGGACGTTGGGCCCTCATACCACCCTCATAGAGTCTGTTTCTGACCGTTTGAGCAGACACATGCACGTTTGTGGCCTGCTGGAGGTCATTTTGCAGGGCTCTGGCAGTGCTCCTCCTGTTCCTCATTGCACAAAGGCGGAGGTAGCGGTCCTGCTTCTGGGTTGTTGCCCTCCTACGGCCTTCTTTCACATCTCCTGATGTACTGGCCAGTCTCGTGGTAGCGCCTCCATGCTCTGGACACTACGCTGACAGACACAGCAAACCTTCTTGCCACAGCTCGCATTGATGTGCCATCCTGGATGAGCTGCACTACCTGAGCCTGTGCGGGTTGTAGACTCCGTCTCATTATTATTATTATTATTATTATTATTATGGTATTTATATAGCGCCATCAAATTCCGCAGCGCTTTACAATGTGTGGATGAACAGACATGTAGTTGTAACCAGACAAGTTGGACACACAGGAACAGAGGGGTTGAGGGCCCTGCTCAATGAGCTTACATACTAGCAGGAGTGGGGTAAAATAACACAAAAAGGTAAGGATAGTATTAGACTAGTGACAGTTGCAGAAGAGGAATCAGCCAGGAGCTATTAACAGTTTAACTGATACGCTTTTATGAAGAAGTGGGTTTTTAACGATTTTTTGAAGGAGTGGAGACTGGGTGAGCATCGGAGGAGGGAAGCGAGTTCCAAAGGAACGGTGCAGCCCTCGAGAAATCTTGAAGGCGAGCATCAGAGGTGGGAGTACAGACCCTGGAGCTTGTTCCCCTCATCCAGATAAACCATTTCACCGAACAGTGCCCTTCTAAAGTGTATAGAACCGAATGCAGGCGATGATGGAAGTCCAGTGGTGTTTGGGAGTTTCTGTGCCTGATTTTAGTTACATGAGATTCATGCCCAAACATTGCTGCCTGCGTTCATGCGAACAAGATTGCCGCCACCTCGTGGTTGTCCATAAGAATTGCGGCCACCCAGACGAACAATTAGAACACTGCAGTGAGAACCGTTCCAAGGTGTTAATAGGTGTTAACAAGCTCCCAGGTGGTCCCTGGTTCGTGCGGTTGTTCGGTAGTCAAACGGGAGCATGTTAGAATAGGAGGAGAATGCAATCTACCAAACAGAATAGCTAAAAGGAACAAACAAGGTCTTTTATGAGCCTTTTTGCATGGCGCGCAGTCCTGAAGCAGGAGGCTGGCATACAGGCCCCTCCAAGAACTAGTGGCGAGGTTACTTTCACCACACACACAGCACACACACTATAAACAATTACCTACAATGTACCTATAATGAGTACAGGGTGACTAAAACCAAAGAAAAGTCCAACAACCTACATAAATAGTGTGCATGAAGGTCCAGGTGATGGTGACAACCGTCCTGACAGTCTGTACCTGAGTAAGTTGAGAAGCCTGCCCAAAAACACCCAGCTAACCTGATAGCCTCCTGTGCCATGCTTTGTCCTGATAGGTCCACTTTGTCGTTGGTGTAACGTCCTTCATCCCTGGTGTCTCCTGATACCAGGCACTGCTGCCGGGGAGTGAGACCGGTTATCTCCACCCTCTGTAGGATATACTGCTGCTGGGGAGAGAGAACGGTTGTCTCCACTCTCAGAGATGCCTGCTGCTGTTGGGGAGAGGGATCGGCTGTCTCCTTTCCCATTGATGCCTGCTGTTGCCAGGAAGTGAGACTGTCTGTCTCCACTCCCCGCAACTCTGGCTGCCACTGGGTCATGAGACCGGTTGTCTCAACTCCCTGTAACTGCAGCTGTGGTTGGGCAGAGGGACCAGTTGTCTCCTCTCCCTGCAGGGTACACTGCCGCTGGGGAGTGAAACCAGTTGTCTCCACTCCCTGTAACTCCTGCTGTCAATAGGAAGGAGGACCAAGGAACTTATAATAACATAATGACATATTTATAAAGGGTTGGGAAAGACAATAATTAACAAAAAACATCTCTTCTGTCTGCAGAAATAGCAAAAGGCAAATCTACCTGAATATGCAAATTAACCAGCATTGCTATTCAGGTTGTTCAGGTCTGAGGGCAGAGGGCACTACACAGGCTCCATAGCCAAATCCACCTAGTTGTTAGCAATCATCAGCAGTACATGAGGCAAGGCAAAAACATTTGACAGTATACACACACACACATTATAAACAATTACATTACACACACCCTGTACCTATAATGGGTACAGGGTGACTAAAACATAAGAAAAATCTAACAACCAACATAAATATTCTGTCTGAAGGTTCAGCTGATGGTGACTACCGTCACAAGGACCCACAGAGCTAACACTGACACTGATTGTATGATAAAATCACTCTTGCTAGGAGATGCACGTTAGCTTAAACAATGCACTCTCCATATAAATGAGGATCAAATTCCTTGCTTAATCATCTTAATTATCCCAAGTTACTGCTTCAGTCAGTAAATGTCCACCTTGCACAAAATTTAGTCCCTATGGAATGATGTTATCACTCATCACTCATGTTTAGTTTGGGAGGTTCTTTAGTTTTTTTGTTTTTTTAGACCTTATTTATATATATTTGGAGTTTATTTTCTCCTTAGTGGGGCCCACCCATCTTTGTTTCCTCTTTTCTTTTTCTTTTGACTCCTTTTTCATATTTTTACCTTATCTCGTATGGTTTATTAGGAGCAAATATTGGCCATATGTGACCTGACTTTTAACTAATTATATGATCTATTCTCATCTCACTGCTTTTTTGTCTCAGTTATGAAATGTTTGTTTTACTGATATTGTACTTTGTATTGATAAATTTCCTTTGTACAGTATGTATCCTGAGTGCAAAATAAGCAATAATAATGATATTTTTTTATTTTTTTTTATTTTAGATATGAATGCAAACATTCAGATCACCATAAAGTTTCAATAATAGGCATTCTTCCATCATTGGACTGGGATCTTCAGAAAGCACAGTGTAGCTCTAATTTAAGAACATGAAACCAAGGAAATTGCACAGTAAAATGAATTAGCCTTCCCCTAAACCTTTAGACTCAATGAGGAATTTACTGGATAAAATCTAAACATTTAAAAAGGTGATTATTCTATTTAAAATGATAAGGTTTCTTTTTTTCATACTATTTTGCATTTCAGTGCTCCATAAAAATCTATATTTAAACAGTCTAACAAAATACTGTCTGTTATTTCTGACATTTCGTTCTAAAAGAATTAAGATATCTTAGCTCAGTCAGCTCTAACTGACATTACATTTTCTGGTTGGGTAACCAACTCATCATGCTAGAATCCCATTATCACTGAACGCTAATCCCTATTTGATCTTTAGATGGAGAGAAAACAAATGTTAATATCCCACTAGTCTCAAGGCATAGGTGTCTTTAAGTGGCCGACAGTTTGACTTGATCTACAGGGAAACCCAATGTGATTACCAGTTACTAGAAGAAATGTGGTTCTGTGATACGAATAAAATAAAAAATAGGAATAAAATGGTTTCTATGTGAACCTGATAGTACAAAAATACAGCACAAGCATTGCACTTTTCTTATGAAACTATTTATACTTCTCCCTTGCTGAGATAATCCATCCACCTCACAGGTGTAGCATATCAAGATGCTGATTAGACAGCATGATTATTGCAAAGGCCACTCTAAAATGTGCAGTTTTACTGTATTGGAAGGGTCTGGTGGGGGGTCCGAAAACCAGTCAGTATCTGGTGTGACCACCATTGGACGCAGTGCAACACATCTCCTTCGCATAGAGTTGATCAGGTTGTTGATTGTGGCCTGTTGAATGTTGGTGCACTCCTCTGGCTGTGTGAAGTTGCTGGATATTGACAGGACCTGGAAAACGCTGTTGTAAATGCCGATCCAGAGCATCCAAATATGCTCAATGGGTGACATGTCCGGTGTGCTTTCCATGCATGAACTGGGATGTTTTCAGCTTTCAGGAATTGTGTACAGAACCTTGCAACATGGGGCCATGCATTATCATGCTGCAACATGAGGTGATAGTCGTAGATGAATGGCACAACAATGGGTTTAGGATCTCGTCACGGTATCGCTGTGCATTCAAAATGCCATCAATAAAATGCACCTGTGTCCACTGTCCATAACATATGGCTTCCCACAACATAACCCCACTGCCACCATGGGCCACTAGATCGACAACGCTGACATAAGCAAGCCGCTCACCCATACGAAGCCATACATGCTGTCTTACATCTGCCGTGTACATTGAAAACCGGGATTCATCCGCAAAGAGAACACCTTTCCACAGTGATAGATGCCATCGAATGTAAGCATTTGCAAGATGTGTATACTCCATAATTCCACAAAAATGCATTTCAAAAAAGTTATCAATTGATTTGCATGTCAATGAATGAAATAAGTGTTTGCACACATCTCAGGAGGGATTTTGTCACACTCCTCTTTGCAGATCCTCTTCAAGTCATTAAGGTTTCAAGGCTGACATTTCGCAACTCAAACCTTTAGCTCCCTTCACAGATTTTCTATGGGATTAAGGTCTGGAGACTGTCCAAGCCACTCCAGGACCTAAATGTGCTTCTTCTTGAGCCACTCCTTTCTGATGCTGGAATACCCATCCACAACCCAATTCAATGCCCTGGCTGAGGGAAGGAGGTTCTCACCCAAGATTAGACGGTACATGGCCTCAGCCATCATCCCTTTGATGCTTAGCAAAACACCCCTAAAGCATTATGTTTCCACCTCCATATATGACAGTGGGGATGGTGTTCATAGGGTCATAGGCAGTATTCCTCCTCCTCCAAACATGGCAAGTTGCAAGTTGATGAGGTGACATCCAGAAGTGCTGAATGGGGGATATGAACCTGGGTACTTTGTGGTCCTGGTATCTATCTTTGAGCCACAGCAGTTCCCAGTGCTTGGAATTATTCTAGTCCTGTTCTTCCTGGCTTGTCTGCAGTACTGGGGTTTGTACTTCGTCTATTGCTGTGCTTCATCTGACTCTGATCAGTCATCAGCAGGGTATATAAACACAGCCTTGCTCTGGAAACTTTATCAAGTCTTTGATCCTGTTGTGTGTGTTCAGTTCCTGTGTTCCAGTCTCCTGACCTTTTACTCCATATTGACCCCGGCTGCTGTCTTCGTTTTTATCCTGACCTCTGGCATCCTTTGACTTCGGCTATCCCCTGACTATCCTGCTGTTTGTGTCTTTGTCGGTACTGCATTGAAATCCTTTCCTGTACAGTCCCGTGCACAGATTCACAGTCCAGGTGGCTTCTTATCTGGTCCCCTTGGACTGTGACTATCTGCAAGGGTGAGCAAACATATTTGCCCTACAGACTCCCACCTCAGGTAAGAACTCTGACACAAAGAGCTCGATTTTGGTCTCATCTGACCACAATACTTTCACTGTGCATGTGCTTTCTTGAGCTTTTTCTGGATTTTTTTTTTTTTTTTTGTAGTCTGTCTCTCACTGTTAAAATACACCTACCAATAACATGATAGACTGATCATTTCTTTGGCAGTGGAAAAACTTTCAAAATCAGCAAGGGATCAAATACTTTTTTCCCTCAGTGTAAGAATAGAACAGGGGAACAATCTTGTTGTTAAGGAAGGACAGAAGGACACTTTGTTGATGGAGAGGTATGGGATGCTGGAAACCCAAGATCTTCCACTCTCGTTCTCCATTCACATATTCACATGCAGTGAATATGTCACTTTGCTAGAGACTTTGCAAAAGCTTTAATCCCATGAGCAACAATGCTACTTTGACAAGTCACAAGTTAAAATTAACTATTTTCAGATTAAAAGTGAACACTGAGATGGGTAACGTTTATAAGGGTAGTTAGTGAAAATAAACACAGAATAATACACTGCAGACTGTATAGCAGTGGTTTCTAACCCAGTCCTCAGGTAACACTTAACAGTCCAGGATTTAAGGATTATCCAGTTTTGTCTATGGTGTTTTTAGAAAGGAAGAAAAAAAAATCACTTTAGACTCTACAGGGCAATCCCAAAAATCCTTAAATCCTGGACTGGTAGGGGGTATCTGAGGACTGGGTTGGGAACCCCTGCTGTATAGTATACTACAACTTTCATTAACATATTAAACCATTAACCTAAAGCAAACAATTTGGTAAATAAAGCTGTGATTTATTTATATGTTTTAATATTAAGAAAAGACATGGTCACAGTAGCTTTGCAGGAGAATAAGAACTAGAAAGAAACTTGGCATCATTTAAGTTCACTCAAATAAAATCATAGGTAAAGCACAGGATTAAAATCCATTTAGTGCCCTGTAATAAAAGGGCTATTTATTAAAGTACACACTTTCAGCTGATGCAGATGTTCTAAAATGAGCTATTATATGCACAGCATATCCCAGCATCCGCCTGCTCAATGTTTTGTTGAATATATTAATCCACATTTTTTTTGTTTTTTGTTTTTAGCAAATTCTTTTGGCAAATTAAATGTATATATTTTTCACTCAAAACCTTCTAAATGTTTGATGGTTGTCAAAAATCCATTTAGTTATAGTGTTTCAAAACTGTAAATTATTAAAAGGGACAAAAGCCACATGCACAAATAAGGGCCACCTTCAGGGAGTGACAACTGGGCCTGGGCACCCAGGCCCCCCATTCCCAATGTGCATACATATATATAGTGGTTATCGCTATATTTATGTGTTTTGGCAGTGGCAGAACTATCTGAGGGGGCCCATGCACTTAGGGCCACCCGATGGGCATATCTCTAAAGGGGCCTTTAGTGCTGTGGATTTTAAATAGCGAGTCCGGCCCCTTTAAGAATCCTGGCAGTGCTGGGAGGAAGTGAGCTCACTTCCTCCCAGCTAACACCCACAGGAGGAAGCACTGGGGAGTGTGAAGAGGAGAGGAGGTCAGAGTCAGACCCACACCCCCATCAGCCCCAGCCAGCAGAGGCCACCCTCCTGCAGCCTAAAGGTAAGAAACAGGAGGGTGGTTAAAAAAAAAAAAAGTGTGTCAGTGTGTGTATATCTTTGTGTACATGAGTGTGTGTCTGTCTGTATATGTGTATCTATCAGTGTGTGTATCTATGTGTACCGGAGTGTGTGTCTGTCTGTATCTGTGTATCTATCAGTGTGTGTATCTATGTGTACCTGAGTGTGTGTCTGTCTGTATCTGTGTATCTATCAGTGTGTATCTATGTGTACCTGAGTATGTGTCTGTCTGTATCTGTGTATCTATCAGTGTGTGTATCTATGTGTTTGTTTGTATCTGGTTGGCAGTGTGCACCTGAGTGTATGTTTTTTGTCTTTTTTTAAAAAAATTTTATTGAAACATTACAAATATTACATTTTTGTTTCGCATGCATGGTGGTATTTCTGACCAATACAACAAGATTTCAGTCATTTTCAACTGTGTAGTACAGATTTGAATATTGTATGAGTGGTTTGGTCGAACTGTGATGCTGTAAATTTAGTGAACCATTGAAACTTCTCGATATAGGCATCCTTTAGCTTTTTACATTAGTCCGGTTGTCTACACCCCTGGATTCCTTGTTTATCACAGTTCCTCATGTCCTTGCAACCTGTCTATGCTCTTGCATCTATTGGGTTGTACTAGTGTAACCGAGTAAACTTGCAGAAGCCAGACACAGAGAGATGGATGCAGGTTTTTAGGAAGTAAGAGGTCTTTATTAACATACCGATCGGGCCTCAGATGAACTAAGGTTCCAAAACAGGTCTGAGGGCCGAACACATGGAGTGCACGCTTTTTATAGAACTATAACTCCTCCCATTAATAGCTCCACCCGCACATACCCTTAACCAATCAGTGGACAGGATTTGGATTTCCTCATACGGGCAGACCACATGGCTCATCCGAAACAAAGGAGAAAGGAGTGTGATTTCAGTTCCTGCATTCCAGCACATGCTCAGTACATTGATGACAGTATCTTAGCTATGTGTAACTAACTAACTGATACAACATACACATATGCCACGTTAAAATCTCAACCTACTAAATTTACATTTCACTGAAATCCCATCACATTCCCCCCATTGATGCCTCTGATACAAAATTATTCCAGATGTATCACCAATCATGGTTTAGCAACACCTCTCAAGTAGCCATTAGACCAGAGCAGACCTTGTAAGCATCTTAGCATCATCACAAACTCCTTCAGCATTCCTCATCCTGAATATGTTCTCTTTGGGGTGGGATTCATATCTATAGACAGCCATTACATGAGCAGCGGTCTTTCTTTCTATAGTACTCTCTATGATACTACGTATAGATCTGACCACTAAAGGAATTAGGCAGGACAGAGAGAGACATAAGAATATAATGAATACTACTCCTCCTACTAACGCCTTAATCCCTCCAAGCTGCTCATACCAACTTCCAAACCAACTACTAGGATTATACCCTTTCCAGACCTGAGTAGGTACATGCGGTAGTTTAACCATGTGGCTTGTAAGTTCAGCCACTGCCCGCCCTTCATCATCTATGTGCAAACAACAGTTGCTGAGATTAAACTTTCCGCATACACCTCCCTCTACTTCTAATAGGTAGTCCAGAGCTAATCTATTTTGATAGATGGCTGATCTCATCCGAGTATTTTGCTTAGCTAGAAGATTAAGTGCTTAAGCTGTCTCATTAGTGATAATCTCAACCACTGCCTGTAGTCTTACTGTAGTCTTATCCATAGGTCAGGGCCGGCGCTACCTGTAAGGCGGACTAGGCAGCCGCCTAGGGCGCCCCTTGGGAGGGGGCGCCGCCAGGAGCGCCGGCCCCGCTCATGCTGCAGCCGCCCGAGCGCTCTGTAGAGAGCCTCAGGCGGCTGCAGCTTTGCCCGGGCGGTGCATCCATGAGGGCGGACCGCACCGCCCGGGCGCAGCCTGAGGAGAGGCTGACAGGAGGGAAGCGCTCAGCGCTCTCTCCTGTCAGCTCCCTCTCTGTAGCGTGGCCGAGCCCTCTATTGGTCCGACCGGTACAGAGAGCAGCTGTCTCCTGTACCCGGCCGGACTAACAGGAAATGAACACTGAGTGTTCACTTCCTGTTAGTCCGGCCGGGTACAGGAAACAACAGCTCCCTGTACCGGTGTTCTATCAGTTTGGGCTCGGCCACACTACCACACAGGTAGGGGAGGGAGGGGGAGGAAAGAGGGAGGGAGGAAGGGGGGAGAAGAAAAAAAAAAGAGAGGGAGGGAGGGGGAGAAGAAAAAAGAGAGGGAGGGAGGGGGAGAAGAAAGAAACAGGGAGGGAGGGGGGAGAAGAAAAAAAAAGAGAGGGGGAGGAGAAGAAAAAAAGGGAGGAGGAGAAGAAAGAAACAGGGAGGAGGGAGGGGGGGAGAAGAAAAGAGAGGAGGGAGGGGGAGAAGAAAGAAACAGGGAGGGAGGGGGAAGAAGAAAGAAACAGAGAGGGAGGGAGGGAGAGAAGAAAGAAACAGAGAAGGAGGGAGGGGAGAAGAAAGAAACAGAGAGAGAGGGAGGGGGAGAAGAAAAAGAGGGAGGGGGAGAAGAAAGAAACAGAGGGAGGGAGGGGGAGAAAGAAACAGGGGGGGAGAGAGGGGGAGAAATAAACAGGGAGGGAGGGGGAGAAAGAAACAGCGAGGGAGGGGAGAAAGAAACAGGAGGGAGGGAGGGGGGAGAAAGAAACAGGGAGGAGGGGAGAAGGAAACAGAGGAGGGGGAAGAAAGAAACAGGAGGGAGGGAGGGGAAAGAAAGAGGGAGGGAGGGGGGAGAAGGAAACAGGGAAGGAGGAGGGGAGAAGGAAACGGAGGGAGGGGAAGAAAGAAACGTGGAGGGAGGGGAAAAAGAGAGGGAGGGGGGAGAAGGAAACAGGGAGGGAGGGTGGGGAGAAGAAACAGGGAAGGAGGGGAAGAAAGAAACAGGGAGGGGGGGGAGAAAGAAACAGGGAGGGGAGGGGAGGGGGGAAGAAAAAGAAACTGACAGGAGGGGGAGAAAGAAACTAACAGGGAGGTGGGGGGGAAAGAAACTAACGGGGGGGAGACATTGACAGGGAGGGGAATTGACGGGGAGAGAGAAATTGACAGGGAGGGGGGAGTGACAGGGGAGGGAGGGGGAATGAGAGTAACAAGGGAGGGGGGGAGAAGAGAGTGACAAGGGAGGGGGGAGAGATTGACATCCATCACACACACACACACACAATCACAATCACACACAATGCACCCCTTACACACAAAGACAATGAACCCCTTGCACACAGAAAAACACACAATGCATTACACACACAATGCATTACACACACACGCAATGCAACCCTTACACACAATGCATCCCTTGCACACACAGAAACACACAATGCATCCCTTGCACACACAGAAACACACAATGCATTCCTTACACACACTCAATGCACCCCTTACAGACTCACACACTTCATCCCTTACATACACAGAAACACACCTTGCAGCCCTTACACGTACAAACACAGATTCACAAAATGCATTCCTTACACACAAATCAGGACATTCCCTACACACCCCATCCCCTGTGAACAAACTCATTGGTGGAAAATGAAGGTGGACCCTGGGACCCAGACCTTGAGCTGTGTAAAGGGCCCCCAAAAAATGGAGCTGCTTCTCGTTCTCCCAGAACATTGATTTTTGTGACCACAGTTACAAACAGCCTCCAGAGATCCTGTTATACACCAGACCAGTGGAGCCAGACTGCAGCTAGAGCCCATCATCATCCTCATCTGCTTGTAAGTAGGTAATCTAGTATATTATTCGTGGCACTAATCTCTAATTTACCTCACATTAAAGAAACACTATAGTCCCCAGAACCACTGCACCTTAATGTAGTGGTCCTGGTGTCTATAGCCTGTCCCTGCAGGCCTTTTAATGTAAACACAGCGGCACTGCAGCACTAGCGTTAGTTAACATGGCAGGTCATATGGGTGGGGCATTGCGATGTCACGGGGGGGAGGAGGGGGGCGTCAAACTTTACTTTTGCCTAGGGCGGCAAAAATCCTTGCACCGGCCCTGCCATAGGTACCATCTTCTGCCCAAGTAGCAGGTCCTCTTCCTAGCTACCTATATTCAAGGATGCTCGCTTCTTTTTATGATTTACATCATAAACCTTAACTCCCAAGGTCTCTCCTGTCTCAATTGGCAACAGGAAGAAGGATGGTTTGAGCATACCTAATACACATGCCCCTTCCCAATCTTGTGGTAACTCTGAATATGCTTTCTTACCACCGATCCAATATAAATTCCCTGGGAATTTCCAATTGGATGTAGCAGATAAGTCAAACCATACCTCTTTTAAATGGGTGTAATTGGCAAACGGATTAGTAGGCTCTGAGACATTTGAAGCTGACCACCAAGTAGTATCTTTAGTATCGGCATTATAGGCTTTCTGTCCTAGACATATTAACTCGCCAACAGGTGTGGTATACAATGGCCTTTTCCTGGCTAAACATACATGACCTATAATGGAGGTTTTTAACCGCCACTCTGATTTACCTCTAGTACTTACTTGATGATCAGACTGAGAAAGTATTTGTTGTTCATCTGTCTCAGAACCAGGTACCATACTTCCTTTGCCTCCCATGGCCACTGGTCTCCCATATTAGTACCTCCACATACAAAGCAATTAGCTACATTAAAACATTATGGGGAATTTTATCCTCAACACTCATCTCTTCATAAAAGGAATGAAAAACCTGATGAGTTTGAGTTGCTATCGTCTCAGTTTCAAGTCCTACATATATTATGGTCCCTGGATCTACTCCTGTGCCATATATTTGGAACCCAAATAGATTTCCAAACTTATCAATAAAATGTTGTGGATTAGAGATAATCATATGGACAGGATTACATTACATAGACTTACAGTGTGGTGTAGTGGGCAACCTTTGGATAATCATATATTGATCAACTGTTTTTCCCCAGGTTGTCCACCCTACCCAAGACCAATATGGACAAAAATTTAAATCCCTATTTGGACAATCGGGATTAGTAGATCTCTTAATGGGACATAAATATTTATCATTAAACCCATAAATTCGCTCCCATTTTAGATTACCACATACATTCCAAGGTTTTCCACTACCAGAGATCACCTTACATGCATCAAATAGTAGAATGCCCATAGAATGTATGGTATTTATCACAGTCCTATTTATCAAGGTCCCCTGGGAGTTACTGTTCCGAATTACCAATCAAATTGTACGGGGTTGGAATTGGGGATCAAAACATTTAGGCTCTCCTGATATTGGTTTGCACACACTGTAATCTATATCTAAATATTTACACTTAGATACAGATCCCCTAGACTCATATTGTGAGTGCCAAATGAGAGTTTGGGATATTTGGTTACCTGTTTTCATAGTCTTAATGCAGCTAAAGTGTATGTCCTCACCTTTACCTTCCTGAAAAATCACAAAAATGCCTAAACACATAATATATTATTTCAGAAGTCCTTATTTCTACTCTTCCACCATGCGACGGCACCTCAGCTTCCCGATTGTGAGGGCTGCAAGGATTGTCGTTCTTCTGATCCTCACTTTTCTTCACAGAGGTCCCTTCGAGACACTCTGGCTATGACACGTAGGTAGGTGGTCAGGCTTTATTATGGCTGTCAAAACACCTACTTGCTGATATCTGTTGTTACTTTCAACTAAGATGTCCCAATATCTCCTCGTATTATTTCTCACTCCAACTGAGCTAGTCGCTTTAACCGGATCTTGCAAGGATTTTCAAAATCTGGAATAGCTTGCCAAGAACCTGCCGCTGGTTTAACCCTAGAATGATGAATCCGCTGAGTCACTTCTGCCACCTTTACAGCTGTTGGAGTAGATAAAAGAACAATATAAGGACCCCTCCACTTTGGACCTAATGGAACAATATTCCATTCTTTTATCCACATTTGATCTCCCGGTTGATAGGAATAAACAGGTGGATATATGTTCACAGGTAACCTATCTTGCACCCATTTCTGTACTTCCTCCATAGTTTTACCCAACTCTACAACCTGCTGCCGAGTAATTCCTTCACCCAACTGATTCAAGTCCCCCCTTAGATTACTGAGTATGGGAGGTGGACGCCCATACACGATTTCAAAGGGAGACAGACCCATTCATCTGGTAGGAGTACTATGTATCCGCAACAGAGCTATTGGCAAAAGGACATTCCACTTGAGCTGAGTTTCCTGACAAATTTTAGCCAATTGGGTTTTTATTGTTCTGTTCATCCTTTCCACCTTTCCAGAACTCTGAGGTCTATATGCTGTATGAAGTTTCCACTTAATACCAAGCACATGAGACAATTGTTGTAAACACTGATGGATAAAGGCTGGACCATTGTCTGTTCCCATAGAAAACGGAAGTCCATATCTCGGTATAACTTCTCGCAACAGAAATCGTACAACTTCTCCTGCCTTTTCTGTACAAGTTAGACAAGCTTCTACCCAACCTGAGTAGGAACACACAGCTACCAACAAGTAATGATATCCCCCAGATTTAGGCATTACAGTGTAGTCTGTTTGCAAATCTGACATTGGGAGTCCTCCCATATATTGAACTCCAGGGGGTTTAACAGTGCCTTGTCTTGCATTGTTTCGAGCACACAAAACACATCTTCGAACAATAGCTTGAGTAAGATTGGATAATATTGGTATGTAGAAATGTTTCCTGATAGATTCTTCCATACTATCTCTTCCTGAATGTGTACCATTATGGAAGTTCTGAACAATCTCTATAGCCAGAGATGTCGGAATAACTATTCTTACATCTTCTAACGGATACCAATTATTCTCCAAGTATTTCCCAGCTTCAGTCTTCAACCACTCCATCTCTTGGGTTGTATATATCGGAGTCCATTGAGACAGAGGTGCCGGCACAAGGGCAGCAACATACCCTACATATTGCCCGTATTCAGCAGCATGTTTTGCTGCACTATCAGCCATGCGATTTCCTTTTACTACATCACTATCACCTTTCAGATGTGCCCTGCAATGTATAATACTGACTTCCTTCGGTTCCCATACCGCCTCTAACAGTTGGAGTATTTCTGCTGCATACTTGAGTTCTTTCCCTTCTGAATTCAACAATCCCCTTTCTTTATACAATGCTCCATGGGCATGGGTGGTTAGAAAAGCGTATTTCGAATCTGTGTAAATATTCACTCTCAACCCTTCAGCTAATTGCAAGGCCCTTGTTAATGCAATCAGTTCTGCCTTCTGTGCTGATGTCCCTTTCGACAGTGGCCGTGCTTCTATCACCTTGTCTATGGTTGTTACCGCATACCCTGCACAACGTATACCTTCTTTCACATAGCTACTACCATCCGTATAATACTGTATGTCCGGATTCTGGATGGGGAAATCATGAAGATCCGGCCTGCTTGAAAACACTTCATCCATTATCTCCAAACAATCATGTTGACTTTCAGTAGTCTGGGGCAGAAGGGTAGCTGGATTCAAATTATTGACAATTTCGAGGTGTACTCTTGGATTTTCACATTACATAGCTTGATATTTGGTCATTCGACTGTTGCTAAACCAATGATTTCCTTTGTAATCCAATAGGGTCTGTACTGCATGGGGTACATAGAGTTCCTGACCCAATGTGAGCTTGTCAGCTTCTGCTACCAACAGGGCAGCGGCGGCCACTGCTCGCAGACAAGGTGGAAGACCACTGACCACTGCATCCAACTGTTTGGACATATAAGCTACAGGTCTTTGCCATGATCCCAAATACTGAGTTAATACTCCCACAGCCATTCTTCTTTGCTCATGTACGTACAGATAGAAAGAACGCGTGTGATCTGGTAGACCTAGGGCTGGGGCACTCATAAGTGCTTTCTTAACATCCTCAAATGCTTTCTATTGTTAAGAGGTCCACAAAAAGGAGTCATATTCTGTGCCTTTCACAGCTTCATATAAAGGTTTTGCCAGTATCGCATAATTAGGAAACCATATCCTACACAATCCTGCTGCTCCTAAGAATTCTCGCACTTGTCTTCTATTCTTAGGTATAGATATCCGACACACTGCGTCTTTTCTTTCAGGTCCCATTATTCTTTGACCTTCGGAAATATGGAATCCTAAATATTTAACAGTTGACTGGCACAATTGCGCTTTTTTCCTTGATACCTTGTATCCTGCTCTCCATAGAGTGTGAAGCAAATCATAAATTGCTTGTTGGCATATCTCTTTAGTAACAGCTGCTATCAAAAGATCATCCATGTATTAAAGCAATCCACATTCTCCTGGGATGGACTTGAAATCTTGCAAATCCTGACTTAATGCAGATCCAAATAGGGTAGGTGAATTCTTGAACCCTTGAAGTAGTGTGGTCCACGTCATCTGACGCTTTGAACCTGTAACAGCATCTTCCAATTGGAAAGCAAAGATACACTGACTCTCAGCAGCAATCTGAAGGCAAAAGAAAGCATCCTTAAGGTCTAGAGCTGTGAAGTAGGTTGCCCCACCTGGTATCAAAGCAAGCAGATTATAAGGGTTGGGTACAACTGGGTGTATATTGACTACTGCATCATTAACTGCTCTCAAATCTTGTACAGGACGATATTCATCTGATCCTGGTTTCGGAACAGGTAATAATGGAGTGTTCCAGGGGAAGTACAGAATTTTAGGATGCCATACCTTACAAACTTATCCAAGTAGGTCTGTATGTTTTTCTTAGTCTTTTGAGGTATATGATACTGACGTAGGCTCACAGGATAGGCCCCAAGCTTTAGTTCAATATGTATAGGTGGAATATTACGAGCAAGCCCAGGTGGATTACTCTCTGCCAATACTCCTGGAATGTCAAATAAAGGTTCATCACTCTTAGGGTTTACACTTGTCATTATGAAGTAGAAGCGCCATTCTTCTTCCCATTGGCACCGATACCGACATTATGCCTGGTAATCCATTAAACCTCAGAGACGTTGATCCATTGGGTAAAAAAGTTATCTGGGCTTGAAGCTTCGATAATAGATCTCGTCCTAGAAGTTGAATAGGACACTCTGGCATATATAGGAACTGGTGCTTCACCAAATGGCCTTCCAGAATGCAAGTGCGACTTTTAAGAACCGGTCTAGCTGTGCTTCTCCCAGTAGCTCCTATCACAGTTATAGTTTTTCCTGAAGGCGGAGCCACCAGTTTAGTCACCACGGAATGTTCAGCACCAGTGTCAATCATGAAAGAACTTCTCTTTCCCCCTATTGCTACATCGACCATAGGCTCCGCTCGGCCAAGGGGGATTGAGGAATCTATATGACTCCAATAATCTTTCATAAAAGACACTAGGTGACGTTAATTCCGGATATATAGAACTAGTGGAGGTAGGTACCGGAAGGGGAGGACTCAGTACAAGTGGGGTGGACTCTAAACTAGATGAATGAGTGGGCCGGGACAATGGGACAGGGGGAATGGCAACACCAGCAGCACCTCCTCTAACCTTAGAGGAGGAATAAGGGGGTGGGGAGGGAACTTCAGACTCAGAGAGAGAGTCTAAAATGGGCAGGGTTGTGGCCTAGATGGACAGGTGAGTCCTGACCACCATGAGGCGACATTGCTCCTCGTGGCATACCTTAATCCATTTAGGCAATTCTTCCACAATCTGTTTCCAGCAATCAATATACGAAAACTGATCATAGAATTATGACCTACTAGATACAACCATGTGCACACGTTGCACTAGAGTTAGATCAAGACTACCACGTGGAGGCCATGCGGTCACCAAGATAGGTCACTCTCTACTACATAATGTAGTCAAACGCTTTGGGGATAATTTCACCCCCAAATCACAAACTTTATATCCCTTTGCAAAGTTTTTCAACATACACGAAAAGGTATCAACAATCTTTGAGTCAGACGCACCCATACTGGCAACGGAGCGTCTAATACAAAGAAACACAATACCCCAAACACACTTCCAACGATCACACTTGTTTCCCTGGCAACAGCACCATGTGGCACAGTTGCAAGGCCAAACACACACACACGAAAACACGCAGAGAATTCTTGTACAAAACGCTAGATAGTTATCTCTGTAACTATAAATCAAACCCTACAATTATCCACATTATAAATCAACTTTTAACTAACCGACTATATCACATTCTAGTAACCTCATCTTTACAATCAGTGGTTATGGTACAGTTAGCAAATGGTTATAATACAGTTTTAAAGTCACAGATCAGTTAGTAACAGTTATGGTGTTACACATATAACATAAGACAACAGTTTTTAGTAATTTTTACACAATGTCAGTAGTTATAGTACATGTTAATGGTTATAATAACGTGCGCTATTATACAGTATACACACAATTTACACTCCCACTAGACGGCAGAGCTCAAGCTTTCTAGCAGGACATACAATTCCCCAATTCACCAACATAATCCCAACTATTCTAATTGGCCAGCACCTCGAGAACTATCAAACTATTTACACAAGGATTCGGTTAGTCTACGCTGCCCAAGCACCACATATAGCGAACTAGTGGGCGGAATTTACAACAGTACCCATTTAGTCTATCTACTCTATCAATAGTCTAGTGGCTGAATTTACAACCGGGCACTTAGCCAAGATAGGTTGAGAACTAGCAGACGGAATGTACACCAGAATCTGCTTAGTCTCGCCTGCCTCCCCGACCTAGCGACCGAAATTTACACCTAGACACGCTAGTCAAGACAGGACACCGGTGTCCGGCATAAACTATTTACACCAAGATTTAGCCTGACCCAAACAACCTATGTTAGACGAGCTGACTACAGAGCATCTAATTTCCAGATAAGCGGTGCGCCTTCGCTTCTTCCCTCCAGAGGGAGAGGGCAATCCAATAACCGGTTGCAAATATAAAACCCCTTTTGGACTTACCGCTCTAACGGTATCAGTCTTACCTCTTTGTTCCTGAACCTAGGCTCACACTCATCGATGGGGCACCCCCGTACTAACTAGGTAAAGGCCGATGATCTCCTGGGCGAAGCAGCCCAGTGGCGCCGAGATGAAGGGAGGTCCACGCAGAAGTTCAGGGGTGCTGCCGTAGAGAACGTTGGTAAAAGGTTTACCGTCTCAAATCTCTGCGCCAGCTTCCGTGCGATGAGGTTCCCGGACCCAATGCACCAAAGATGTAACCGAGTAAACTTGCAGAAGCCAGACACAGAGAGATGGATGCAGGTTTTCAGGATTTAACATACCGATCGGACCTCAGATGAACTAACGTTCCAAAACAGGTCTGAGGGCCGAACACATGGAGTACATGCTTTTTATAGAACTATAACTCCTCCCATTAATAGCTCCACCCACACATACCCTTAACCAATCAGTGGACAGGATTTGGATTTCCTCATATGGGCAGACTATATGGCTCATCCGAAACAAAGGAGAAAGGAGTGTGATTTCAGTTGCTGCATTCCAGCACATGCTCAGTACATTGATGACAGTATCTTAGCTACGTGTAACTAACTAACTGATACAACATACACATATGCCACGTGGAAATCTCGGCCTACTAAATTTACATTTCACCGAAATTCCATCACACTAGCTGTCATGTATTGTTGGCTTTGTCTCTCGAGGTACCCTTGGTAGTAAGTTGGATGGAAGGGGTGTGGGGACTGGAGGAGTGTGATTGATTATTCTTTTAATTAGTGCTATTCCGTAGGTATTGGAGCCATGAGTCCCATATGGATGTGTAAATGTGGTATTGATGTGTCAGTGAATAGCACGTCTCTTCTAGGTTTCTGATGGTTTCTACTTTTTTTATCCATTCTCGTGTGGAGGTTGTGTGAGTTTGTTTCCAGAGGGCTGGGATAAGCTGGTTTGCATCCAGTGAGACATTTAGGTCCCCTCCCAAAAACAGCAATCCCTCTGTGAATGCTTCCAGTTTGCTGAGTATTTTACGTAAAATGGGGGTTTGCTTCCTATTCGGGAGGTAGATATTGGCTAGGGTTGTGGTAGTGTTCCCTATTTGCCCTTTATGAAATAGGAACCTGCCTCCGTCGTCCAAGTAGTGGTCTTTGTTTATGAAGGGAAGTTGTGTAGAGAGAAGGATTGCTACTCCTCTGGATTTGAGCCAACATAGTTGCTAAAATAGCCTTTAGTGTAGAATTTTGATCTGAGTGTGGGGGCCGTATCCTTACGGAAGTGTGTTTCTTGTATATATATTATATCTGCTTTCTGCCTGTGGTAATCTGTGAGTGTTTGGTGTTTTTTTTGGGGTTGCTATTGCAATCTGTATCTTCTAGACTTTGTATTCCCTGCGTTCAAATTTCAGTTTAACAATTGTACACAGTTACATACAATACACAGCTTTGAGTTGTTTAACGTCATAAAACAAGAGTAGAACAGTAAAAACAAATGAACAAAAAGACAGTCAAGATTTATAATCTGGTTGTCTAGTTAGTTGTCGATCAGCTATGTACAGTGGTTCAATTCTGTTATGGGTCTGATAGATTTGAATTTCTTAATTTTGATTGTTGTCACTCTCTGGTGACTATTGTAACTGGTGTCTGCCCCTGAGATGTCCCTGTGTCTGCAGTGGGCTACTGTAGGTTGACACCATGTATGGTATTGGGGTATGAGTGGAAGTTTCTGTTCGTGAGTATGGGTTTTGTAATGAATAGCACTCGTCTATCGGAAGGTTGATGGTGCTTTGTTAGTTGTCTTAATTATATCCTGTGTTATTCCGATGTTGTGTGTTTAATGTCTGGATGGAGTTTACAGGTGAAATCGCATGTTCTGTTAGCATTTTTAGTGGAGGATATTTAGTTGAGATATTTTAGATATGTTGGTAGGTTGGAGAAAGTGTGTTGCCATGGGTGGACATTACGACTTGGAATCCCAGATGGGTAGTGATGTTTTTTTTGTTGTTTTTTTTATGACTTTTGTGTGAGTGAGTTGATGTATTGTTTATCGTTAGAACTTTCTTTGCGCTTGTTTTGTGTGGTTCTCCTATGTGTATGGGAGGTGACCATGACCTCAAACTAGGTGTTCCCTTTTTATTTTAAACTGCATTTGTTTTGTGTGCCTGGTTGTAACCTATATGGTTATGCCTACTTTCGTTTAAGTAGCAGGTAGTCTACATTAAGATTGTGGAAGCCATGTATGGTTTCTTTAGTTTCGTTCACCTGTGGTTGAGCATGCGCCCTGTCTTGGTGCTGGCGTCATTTTAGCTATCTGAGTAGTTATGCATTTGTCATGTCATTGTGTCACAGTGGAGGTGGTTTTTAACAGAATAACATATATGTTGTATACGACCTGTCTTTGAGGACAATTTCAGGTCCCTTAAAGTTCTTCAGCGTTATTGTCCATGCCTGAGTGGAGTGACAGTTTTGGTTGCTTAGTCTGCCATGGCTGTAGTGAGTCCTCTGTCACTTAGTTTCGATATAGTCTCTAATGTCAGTCTTGGGTTCTTTTTCGGTTCTCTGCGTGTTTGGTGAATGGTGAGGTTGTGTAATATAGATTGGTCTCTTTTGTATTGTGGGTTCCGTCTAGTCCATCTGGGATTGTGCCAAGTAAGTCTCTCACTCTTCCACAGGTCCTCTTGTGCGCCTTTCTTCCCTCTGGGGTATGCTGTTCTGTCCTATCCTTTGTTTCTTTGATGGTGTTCGCCACCTTTGGCCATATTGTTGGGTAGCCAGTGTGGCTGCCGGGTCTGGGGCATACCAATTTATGATGTTGACTTCCGTCAGGTCTAGAGCTTTAGTGAAGGGGATGACGTCTTCATATGTAGATATCATAAAGGTAGATCCTTTTATGCCTACAATTAGGGCAAAGGGAAAGCCCCATCTGCAGGGCCGTCTTTAACGCGGGGCAAACGGGGCAGCTGCCCCGGGCCCAGTTTCTCTTGGGGGGCCCGAGGCACCTGCCCCGTGGTCCCTGCTGCCCTCATCAATTTATTTTTTTCCCCCGTCCCACCGGGTGGCCCATGCACTTAGGGCAGTGGCGTACATACCAGGGTCGCGGCTGCGACCCTGGTATGCACCCACAGGGCCAGCGTCTTCCCCTGGGGGGCCCAGGAGGCGGCCACCCCAGGGCCCCCCGAGGCTGGCCCTGCTGACACCCGGCGGGCAGGTGGCCGGTCGGGCAGGAAGGCGGGCACGCGAGGGAGCACTCAGTGCTTCCTCTTCTGCTCCCTCGCGCACCGTACTGATACCGGAGCCGGAAGATGACGTCATCTTCCGGCGCCGGCATCCCTCGCGCGAGGGAGCTGAAGAGGAAGCAGTGAGTGCTCCCTCGCGCGCCCGCCTTCCTGCCCGACCGGCCACCTGCCCGCCAGGGTCAGCAGCCCCACTGGACCCCATGGAATCCCCCCAGCACTCCAAAAGGTAAGGAGGCTGGGGGGATTACATTTAAAAAAAAAATGTGTGTTTATGTGTTTGTGTGTTAGTGTATGTGTGTGTTAGTGTATGTGTGTTAGTGTGTGTTTGTGTGTTAGTGTATGTGTGTTAGTGTGTGTTTTTGTGTTAGAGTGTGTTAGTGTATATGTGTTAGTGTGTGTTTGTGTGTTAGTGTATGTGTGTTAGTGTGTGTGTGTGTGTTTGTGTGTTAGTGTGTGTTAGTGTATGTGTGTTAGTGTGTGTTAGTGTGTGTTAGTGTATGTGTGTTAGTGTGTGTTTGTGTGTTAGTGTGTGTTAGTGTATGTGTGTTAGTGTGTGTGTTTGTGTGTTAGTGTCTGTGTGTCAGTATGTCTGTCTGTGTGTCAGTATGTCTGTGTGTGTTTTTGTCAGTATGTATGTCTGTCTGTGTGTCAGTATATCTGTGTGTGTGTGTTTCAGTATGTCTGTGTGTGTCAGTCTGTCTGTGCATGTCAGTATGCCTGTCTGTGTGTGTGTCAGTATGTCTGTGTGTGTGTGTCAGTATGTCTGTCTGTCTGTGTGTCAGTATATATGTGTGTGTGTATATCTGTGTGTGTCAGTATGTGTGTGTCAGTAGTGCGTCAGTATGTCTGTTAGTGCATGTGTATGCATGTGTCAGTATATCTGTCTGTGTGCCAGTATGTCTGTGTGTGTGTGTGTCAGTATATCAGTCTGTGTGTGTCAGTGTATGTGCCTGTGTGTGTGTGTCAGTATTTCTCAGTGTATGTGGGTGTCAGTATATCTGTCAGTGTGTGGGTGTCAGTATTTCTGTCAGTGTATGTGTGTCAGTATGTTGATCAGTGTATGTCTGTGTGTGTGTGTGTCAGTATGTCGGTATATGTGTCTGTGTGTCAGTATGTCTGTATATGTGCCTGTGTCAGTATGTCTGTCAGTACGTCTACCAGTGTATGTGTCTGTGTGTGTGTCAATATATGTACCTGTGTCAGTATGTCTGTCAGTGTATGTGCCTGTTTATCTGTATGTAGTCAGTGTATGTATCTGTGTATCTGCTTGTGCGTCAGAGTGTGTACCTGTGCATCTGAGCCGCAACTTTAAATAAAAAAAAAAAACCTCCATTCAAACTTCAACACTACATACAAGCATACTCCTACATTCAAAAACAAACACTACACATAAATGCACACTTGCATTCAAACTCCAGTACCACATACAAACATATTCACACAAACATACTCCATACAAACACATGCTTACATTCAAACATACAAACATGGCTCAGTGCTAAATACAACCCTGCAAGCATGGGAAATTGGTAGAGTCCCAGCTGTCAAAGCATTGTTGGAGTTGCACGACAGATGGGGTTCTACCTTTAGTCCAACCTTGCAATTGGGGGTCCCAATAAAATTCATTCTACTTTAGTACCGCCACTGCGTTGGGATGGATGCCGTGATTGCATACCAGGGAGTGAGGGGCGAGAGCGGCAGGGCCCAGGGGGCCCAAGCAAACACTTGCCCAGGGTCCATTCGTTATTAAAGACGGCCCTGCCCATCTGTAGCGTATGTTTTGTGCCCTCAGTTGGTCCGTGATCGGCCGTAGTGCTCTTCTTGCCTGGAGGGTATGCCAGGATAAATCTGAATAGATCTGGATTTCATGTCCCTGATACAATAGGGGCGAGGAGGTGTTAGTGCCTGCAGGATGTCTTCTTTTAGGGAGAAGTAATGGATGTGGCAGATTACGTCACGTGGTGTCTCACCCGCGCCATTTTTGGGCCGTAAGGATCTGTGTGCCCTATCAAGTAACACGTGGGTGTCTGGCGGGCGGTTCAATATAAGGTTAAATAGGGTGGCTAACTGGTCATGCAAATTTTCTTTGTCTGTAGCCCCCTAATTCGCAGGTTATTCCTCCTACCCCTATTATCGATATCATCCAGTGATCTCTGAAGCATGGTTAGGTGCCTCTCCTGTGTGGTTAGTGCATGGGTGATATCTTGGATTTGTGCCTGGCATATGCCCCTGTCATCTTCTAGGTCCTGTACTCGTCTGCCTACCTGTTTGATTTCGGAGCTCAGGCCTTCCATTTTAAGTTGGAACATAGTTTCCAGTTCCCCCAGCATTTGTGCCAGATCTGTCCTCGATGGTAGGTTTTTCAGAATGTCCTTGATGTCGATGTCTAGAGAGGTAGGCGAGGTGTCTGACTGTGTAGGACTCGGTGGTTCCGCGTCTGTGCCGACCCCCGGCAGCGCCATGTTGGATATTCCCGCGTCTGCCACGGTCGGCATAATCTTTTAATAGGCGGGTAACCGATTCCGGTTTACCTGCTGGCGGTTTCCCTTGAGGTTGGTGAAGAGTTTGTTGCTTTTTGTGGTTCCCCATCGTGAGTTAAGTCCTCCGTTGATTGCGATTTCTGTCCGTTGTGCTCGGAGCAGACTTAGAGTGTGGCCATTCGAGTCAGCTGCTAGCCACGAGCCCCTGAGTGTATGTTTTTGTTATTGTTTTATTCTTTGATGTTTTGTAGCAGTGCTGCAGCTTTTATGTTAATGGTTTTCTAGTGTCTGTGCTTTTGATTTTTTTTGTACACTTTTTGTCCACAATTATTTTCACTACTTAGTTGATATGCCCTATTTATTTTAGTTGGGGCTATATTTAAATGTTTTATCAGATTGTTACTGTTTGTTTTGGTAACTTTGTTGTAATGTGTATCTTTTCTATTTGGTGCTGTCCTGGCTTTTTGATCTATACATACAGACTGCCCATGTTGTGTACGTTTTTATCTTGCCTGTCTCATATTTTATTATGTGCATAGCCCATTTTCTGTCCTTTGCATTTATTTTTTAAAGTGTGTTGTTTAATTAGTGCAATAAATTATATATTGCTGGAGCGCTCATGCTTTCTTTGTTTTCTTTGAGATTCTCAACTAAAGTTGTGTTTATTTGGTGTGAATCTGCCCATAGAATTGATTACTTTATTACTGTTTCTCTACATTTTTACACATATTTTATTTATATTTTGTTTATGTGCATCTGTTTATGTGTGTCTGTATGTATCTGTGTCAATGTGCATGTGTGTGTGTGTCTGTATCTTTCAGTGTGTATATCTGTGTGCCTGTGTATTTACATGTATGTCAGTGTGTGTCTGTATGTCTCCTATGTGTGTATGTGCCTCAGTGTCTGTATGTATCTGTGTGTCAGTTTGCACCTGAGTGTGTCTGTGTATATGTGTGTGTGTCTGAGTATGTGTCTCAGTGGGCACCTGCTCCATTCAAAACCATGTTTATATTCAAACGCACATACACTGCTGAGTGCTAAATACAGCCCTGCAAATTGTAGATCCCCAGCTAGCAAAGCATTCTAGGACTTACAACAGATTTGGATCTACATTTGGCCACTTTACACACACTTCATCCACTAAACACACACTGTGCATTGACTACACACACAGAGACTCTGCATTCACTTTACACACATACTGCATCTTTTTGGGAAGATTCAAGGACGGCCCTGTGGGTGGACTCGTGAGTGGGCTCTGGGGGCCCAGACCTTGAACTTTGTCAGGGGCCCCAAAATTTCTGATGGCAGCCCTGTGCACAAGCTAATACTCTTTGATCTATACAGTGCATGCTTAATAACATACAGACATTGTATGTGATCTCATATGACTATATGAAATAAAATTATGACAGTCACTTTTGCACATTTAAATGTTCACACTTTATTATCTATATATATATATATATATTTTAATTTTGTTTTTAAACAAATTTATTTTTTCCTAATGAACAGAGAAGTGATCTCAAAGAAAGTAGAGAGTAAATGGACAATAACCCAGACATCCACTCCACCGGAGGGGGTAAATGGGAAGAAGTACAGCCTAAATAAAAATAGTAGCCAAACCACACCAAAAGAAAGGGGAATAACCTTTATTAAACTAAAAGGTTAAAATCACCAAAGGATCTAGCGCAAGCATGTCAAACTCAAAGTGTGGCACAGGCCACATAAACAAGGTTTAAGTTTATGTGGTCCGCACACACACACACCTACTCACTGACACACACATACATACTGACACACACACAGATACTCACTGACAGGCACACACACACGTACACATACTCACTGACAGACACACACATACTCACAGGCACACACACATACACACACATACTAACTGACAGACACACACACTCACTGACAGACACACACATACAAACACACACACATACTCACTGACAGACACACAACCACACATACTTGCTGACAGATACACACCTACACACACATACTTTTCGTTATTGCTCCTTACCTCATGGAGCCGATAGGGGGCACCTCTCTGGGGTCCTTCCTGCTCCTCACTGCTCTCTCGCATGGTTTAGTTATGCTGGAATATAATGTCATATTCCGGCGCCCGGATTCACTTCAGTCGGCGCGCGCAAGGGAAAAGTGAGGAGCTGGAACACTGAGCTCCCTCGCGGCCCTTCTCCCCGACCGGGTAAGTTTTAGCAGAGTAGGCACCTGCAATGTGGGGAAAGCAGGTGCCTACTCTGCTATAACACTGAGCATGCACTCGCGGCTCGCCGGGCAGCAAAGATGGTCCTTGTGGGCTGCATGCGGCCCTGCGAGTTTGACATGCTTGATCTAGAATTCTAGAGTGTCTCCAAACACTTGTAGAACTATAGGTCCTTGGTGATGGTTCTATATGTAATGATATTCCCCATACCAAACTAAAAGTGTTTCTTGATATGATGTGCAGAGTGTCAGGATTTGAACCTGGGTACTTGGTGGTTCTGGTCTTGCTTCCTACCTCTGAGCCACAGTAGCTTGGTTTCTCACCAGCTATTTCAGTTCTATTGATCCTGGCTTGTCTGCAGCACTGGGGGATGGCCCTTGTCGATAGCCGTGCTTCACCTGATCCTGATCAGATATCAGCAGGGTATATAAACTCAGCCTCGCCCTGTGATCTGGATCAAGTCTTTGATCCTGTTGTGTGTGTTCCGTACCAGTGTTCCTGTCGATTGATTCTCTGCTTCATATTGACCACGGCTCCTGGCATCGTTTACACTGACCTCTGGCTATTCCTCGTTGTTGCTGTCCTCTGGCATCCTTTGACCTCGGCTATCCCTTGACTATCTTGCTGTTTGAGTCCTTGCCTGTGCTGTGTTTTGGAACTTCATCCTGCACAGCCCCCATGCACAGATCCACAGGCCAGGTGAATTCTTACCTGACCACCTTGGCCTGTGGCTATTTGCAAGGGTGAGCAACATATCTCCGCTACAGACTCCCAACTCAGGTAAGACATAAGACTTGATAAATATGGAGTCCGCAGAGATGAGCTCACCCCTGTTCCAGCAAGTGTCCAGCCTGGCCAAGACTGTTTCAGAGCTGCAGCGAGAATTTTTTTCCCTTAAAGGCGCAGTACACCCAGCCCCAGAACCTGCTTATCCTGATCCATTTGTCATCATGCCTGATCGATTTGATGGTAGCCACACGTCCTTTCAGTCCTTCAAGATGGATTGCGAGGTGTTGTTTTCTTTAAAGCCTCGAACATATGTCACAGATTTTATCAAGGTCCGAGCGGCTATCAACCTGTTGTCTGGACGCATCAAAGAATAGGCTCACCAAATGTTGATGACGAAGAGTCCTGTCCTTGTCAGCTGGGAATCCTTCACTACTGCTATGGACTCGCAATGCAAGACCACTGTGTCA
Source organism: Pelobates cultripes (assembly GCA_933207985.1). Taxonomy (NCBI): domain Eukaryota; kingdom Metazoa; phylum Chordata; class Amphibia; order Anura; family Pelobatidae; genus Pelobates; species Pelobates cultripes. The sequence continues at coordinate 250,950,794 of OW240913.1, forward strand.
AAGCCTGTTCCACGTACTAAAAGACCCCAGATTCTTAGAAACCCAGTACCAACGCTACACCCCAGTGTTGCCTCCTTACGATCCTATTCCTAGGAGAACACCAGAGGTATCCTGTGTTCCTATTGACCCTGAGGAACCTATGCAAATAGGACTCATCTACTGCAAAGTGACGTGTGAGGATAAAGACCGGAGGAGAGGCCATGGACTATGTTTCTATTATGGAGAAAGAGGGCATTTCATCTCTCTCTGCCCAATTCGTCCACCTAGGCAAAGACCTCTGGACTCATCCATCCAACTCAGAGATACAGCCTAGAAGCTGCCACGGTTACTGCCAGCCATGTCCCCGTTCTGTAATACAGAAGGGTACTCAGATTGTAATGAATAACCTACACCAGAACCCCTGAGAGATCTGAACCTCTGCTGGAAAATATTCATGTTAGAGTTGGTACCATCACCACTTCATGTCAACCTAAAGAGGAGTTACCTTGTCCAGAGAATAAGACTCCTGAGATCAAGGTACTTGCCACTCGCACCAAATCCTTCACTGATCTTAACCTCTCTCCAGTAGTTCCTGAAACATCTGCTCCTTGTTTGGTGGAGAAAGATCCTCCTCCTGGCTGTACCTACGCCTTGAATGGGACTCTAGTCCGTAATGAGGACTGACAAATTTTTGAAAAGGCTCTACAGGCTATGCCCTCCGCTCCTGCTGGCAAAACCAGAGCCAAGAAATCTAAAAAGTGACCTCCTGGGCCATAGTTGCTTTTCTTTTCTCACCTAGAGGTGGCTTTGAGGAGGGGGTACTGTCAGGATTTGAAACTGGGTACTTAGCGGTTCTGGTCCTGCTTCCTACCTCTGAGCCACAGTAGCTTTGTTTCTTACCAGCTCTATTGATCCTGACTTGTCTGCAGCACTGGTGGATGGCCCTTGTCGATAGCCGTGCTTCACCTGATCCTGATCAGATACCCCGGCTCCTGGCATCGTTTACACTGTCCTCTGGAATCCTTTGACCTCGGCTATCCCTTGACTATCCTGCTGTTTGAGTCCTTGCCTGTGCTGCGTTTTGGAACTTCATCCTGCACAGATCCACAGGCCAGGTGAATTCTTACCTGACCACCTTGGCGTGTGGCTATTTGCAAGGCTGAGCATCATACCTGTGCTACAGACTCCCCGCTCAGGTAAGACCCTGACACAGAGACATTGATTCCCTAGTAACCCTTGGTACAGAAACTTCCTTCACACCTTAGGGATATGAAGCAGTTGCCTAAATTTCTAACTTAATTGGATCTCCACAGCCATGCGATTTTGTGCAGTCTAGATGTAGAGACACTTTACAGTTCAATCCCTCATAATCTAGGGATTGAACACTTAACCCAAAAATTGCCTGAGACGGACGTGGATTTTATACCTGACCTTCTCAGATTTATCTTATCATGTAACGTGTTTCTATTCAATGGCAAGTTATACCAGCAAGTTACGGGTACTGTCATTGCACTCCTTGTGCACTGTCCTATGCAAATTTACATCTAGGCTGTTGGGAAAAGAGTATTATGTTTGACAATAACCTTAAATTGTATATGGACCAAGTTCTTAATTGGAAAAGGTATATAGATGACATTCCTGTTGTCTGACTTGGCACGACGGATAATCGGTAATGCTGAACACACCCACACTTATGCCGGTACCACTTCCCACGTGGGGACGGACTGATGACGCTACAAATTGATGCCTCTTTTGTAGACGGGGTGTTTCATGCTGCGCTCCGTCATAATGCACTCTGCATTTATGCCAGCACCACATTTCATGTGGGGCCGGACTGATGACACTACACATTGACACCTCGTTTGTAGAAGGGGTGATTTATGCATGCACCCCGTCTTACTGGAACAAGCAGACATAGTCACCTGGTCAATTTACGGCTATGTGAGTTACATATTTTGATAACCTATTGGTGGTCTAAAGAATCTCTACCTAGTATACCCCCCTGAGAGGTTCTTGAATCTTTAATCACAACCCGAGTGTGGTCATTGGTTGAGATTTGATAATGTACTGCCTTATGGCCAGCTGGTTCAAATACAGTTGATTGGCTATGTGATATTTAAACAGATTCACAGATGGGACCAACTACTTTGCCCCTGACAACGGCGTTGTTATAGGCTCTCTTCTTATTTTTTTATGTACACTTTTTGTTCATGTTAGGTAGCACTTTACTGTCATGGTTGAGCTATCTCTATAGGGTTTAGGTAGGCACTAGCCTAGTGCTGTGCCGAGGTATTAGGGACAGATTCACTTCTGAGGTATTTTTTCATCCTTTTTTTTGTGCTTATTTTTCAATACTGCAGGTATTGGAGGTGCTGTGCTTTTTTATTTTAACTTAGTCTTCTATTTCTAATTGCCAAGTTTCCATGGGACGGCTATTCAACATATATCAAAGAAAGGGGTCAGCATATATGCTTCTGAGCAGTATACAGATTATCCCCAATTGTTTTCATCATCTACCCCCTATTAGGATTTGGTTGTCTGTAGGGCATCTCACCTGAGTGGACCTATTTCCATGTTTTCCATCTGTCTACATAGGACTATACCCCTTACCCAGCATATAGACACTTTTCTATCCTATTTTATTATTTTATCCCAGTTATTAGGGTTACCCCCTTAAGCGGGAGTACAGCCTGATGACCTCTTCTTAACTGGGGATATGTTTATGTGATTACTCTAGCCCATTTGGCCTTTGGCTGACGGAGTACCACTTTATGTACCCTATTGTTAATTTTCTCAGTTATTATTAGGTCGAAGTAACTTGTTAAATTACTTTATGTTTAGTGAGTTGTCTTATCTCTTTTCTTTCTCTAAAATGTGAATGTGTTTTGGGGTTCTTAGTAGGATCACTAGAACATTCACAAAGCTTGTATTTGCCTGTATTTTGCCAAATTTGATTACAAAAATAGTAGAGCTGCAGTTCCACCTCAAAACCTAAAAATCGGAAAGAGAGGCACATTTTTTAAATATATTTAAGTATCCATCAAGCATTTTTTTTTAAATATAAATCATACATGTCCCCTTCTTAAAATGTTTTAAGCAGCATTTGTCTTAGATCATTGTAACGGACCGTTTTGCACACGAGGTTAAAAACCGTTTCGGCGATATTCCCCTTTCAAAAGCACAGACAGCTACTGCAAGCACCCATCTCCCGAACTGCAAACTACATGAATTCTCCAACTCCTGAACAGGAAACTCATGAATACTGGAAACAGCTGAACAGGAAAAGCATACAATCAGCTTACACTCCTGGCAATCAAACTGGAACAGCATACAATAAATCCTCCCCCAATAATGAGACGACACTTCACTTTGAGGGTTAAGCAGGAACTCACTTGTAATGGCCACACACTGGCTTTTATGCAAGTCCCCATGCAAGGGGACATCCCACAGGGTGGGACACAGTACAACCAATCGTTACAGGGGAACCGTAAAACACACCCACAATTCAGGGCCAGATTAACAGCCCAGTGGGCCTGGTGCTGACAATTATGATGGGCCTAATTACCGAGTCTTATCGACCAAAAACAGTCATACCTCTCAAGCATCATGTATCGGATGGAGATGGTGTTGGATGGAAACTCAAAGGATGCAGCTATAAAGAAAACACATACTCTATGCTAATCTCTCTCTAATTTATGCTTTCATCTTTCAAGTGAATCCATACCCCCTAACAGCAGTGTCCAGTGAAGCAGGAAGTCAATGGGCGGGGTAAAAGGGTAAGCCACTGGCGCGAATCACGTGACCAGACCTGCCAAAAGGGGTGAACATTCCCAAAAAGGGGGCATATTTGTCCAAAGAATTGGAAGGCCAGCCTGGCATCAGTGTCCCTATGTATCACAGTGTCAGTGTCCCCATGTCGCCCAGTCCCCTAGTCTCCCAGTGTCTCAGTGTCCCCATTTCTCACAGTGTCCTCATGTCTCAGTGTGTCCCGTGTCACTGGGAGACATGGGGACACTGAGACACTGAGAGGAATGGTGACACAGACGCTGTGAGACTAGGGGACACTAGGAGCCATGGGGACACATGTCCCAATTTGTCTCCCAATGTCCCTATGTCTCACAGCGTCCCCAAGTGTCTCAGTGTCACCAGGTCTCCCAGTGTCCCCATGTCTTCCTGCGTCAGTGTCCCCATGTTTCCCCATTTTTAAACATTTTTACAATAGATTTCTTTTTTTTTATATGGGCCTATTCCATGGGCCTGGGCCTGGAGCTGCAGCTCCATCAGCCCCTATGTTAATCCGGCCCTGCCACAATTACATCACAATCCCTCCTCTCTGTCCTGGAGATAAGTGTGAAGTAATCCAATTATCTCCCAGGACAGAGGCAAGACTCCATTAACCACATGGCAGTAACAATACAATAAAAGACATAAAATTACATACAGTTACATTTATTCCATAAAACATAGACATTCTACATATCCCCAGATAGCTTAGATCTGAGTGCACATTACTACCAAATGGCGCTCAGATCACATAAATACAGTTCAATCACCATGGAGCCAAAGTCTTTCATACAGTCTTTCAGTATACGGCTGGGCTCCATGTCATAGCTATCTGGGGTAGCATGGCTTTAACAGTCCGCAGAAAGGCACGAATAAACCTTTCTGCCGGTAAAATAAAAGTTTAAAATGCAGGACCATAGTCTAAAGGGAGCAGGCGAGCAACCAGGCTTCTCCAGTGTACAGTGGCGAGGTTGGTTTCGCCACAATCATCTTTTAGAGCACTTACCTTACAACCTTTTTAAATAAAGAGAACTATGGAAGATATATGCCTACATTGTTCAGAGTGTACATAGATGTATTCTATATATATATATATATATATATATATATATATAATCATGTGTGTAAATTTTTCCATGAAAATTGGCATCTTTGGCACCCAGGCTTCCCACATAAATGCAATGCCACGACTGCCAGGATATATCAACCTATATATATACCTGGCAGGCGTGGCATTGCATTTAGATAGACAGACTTGGGAAGCAATGCTGGCGTAGGTTTCTACAGAGAGCTTCCAGTTAGCTAATTCTAGCCATTCAGGGCTACACTTATAAGAGCATCAGCTGAACCTTGTCAATCAATGAGTGTGGCCCTGCATGACAAGGCTTAGCTCAGTGGCAAGAGCTTCTTGCAGCAATGAAGGCAGTGGTAGTTACAGAGGGAATCTAGATAAGTTGTTAAGCTATTCTTGGATAGCTTGACTCTGGGAGAATACAGAGGGACTCCAGCAACATAACCATTAGAGCAGGCTGTTTTAAATATGGTTTTTGGAATGTTGCTTTAAAGCTTATATAGGTTTTTGATGATATCTGTGTAAAGGCTGCAAGGAAAAGCAACAGATTTGTACTGCATGGAGAAGTCATAGGACAGTGAGCTAATAATGCATGCCAAGCAGGGGCGTACCTAGAGCATGTGGCACCTGGGGCGGGTCCGGGGTTTGGCACCCCCCTGCCCCTCCCCCCTCCAAAAAAAACCCCAAAAAACAACTTCAACATTTTTAGAAAAGTGTTTTGTTTTTTTACATTTTACATCTTTTTTACGTTTTTTTAAAAAATGTATTGAACAATTTTATAAACTTTTTAAAACCCCTGCCCCCTTCTACAAAATCCCTGTACCCCCTCACACACAGTTACAGTTACATGCACACAGTTACAAGCAGACAGTGACACGCACACAGTCACATGCAGACAGTCACACATATAGTCACAGGCAGTCATACACACAGTTACAGGTAGAGAGTTACACACAGTCAGTTACAAGCAGTAACACCCAGTCAAGCACACTGTTACAGGTAGTCACATATACAGTCACACACACAGTCACAGGCAGACAGTCATATATGTAGTTACAGCAACACACACAGTTAGAGGCAGCTAGTCACACGCACACAGTTGCAGACAGTTACACAGACAGTATGTTACAGACAGTCATGCACACAGTTACATGCAGACAGTCACACACACACACACACAGTCACAGGCAGACAGTCACAAACACAGTTACAGGCAGCATCACACAGTCACAGGCAGTCACACACACACAGTTACAGGCATGCAGTCACACACACACACACAATTACAGGCACACAGTTAAACACAGTTACAGGAAGACAGTTACACACACACACGCAGTTACAGGCAGACCGTTACACACATACACACACAGTTACAGACAGACAGTTACACACACATAGTTACAGGCAGACCATTATACACACAGTTACAGGTAGACAGTTACGCACACACACAGTTACAGGCAGACCGTTACACACACACACACAGTTACAGGCAAACGTTACACACACATACACACACAGTTACAGACAGTCACACACACACATATTTACAGGCAGACAGTTATGCACACATACAGTTACAGAAAGACAGTTACACGCCCACACACACACACACACACAGTTACAGGCAGACAGTTACAGACACACACACACATTTACAGACTGTCACACACACAGTTACAGGGTCAGGCAGACAGTTACAGACACACACACAGTTACAGACACACACACAGTTACAGACAGTCAAACACACACATTTACAGACTGTCACACACACACACACAGTTACAGGGTCAGGCAGACAGTTACAGACACACACACACACACACACACACAGTTACAGGGTCAGGCAGACAGTTACAGACACACACACACACACGGTTACAGACAGACACACACACACATAGTTACAGGGTCAGGCAGACCGTTACAGACACACACACACCGTTACAGACAGTCACACACACACAGACACAAACTCTCACTTACAGACAGTGTGGGCTGGAGGAGTGGACTCCCTTGCCTGAAGTCCTTCCCTGGATCCTGGTAGGTGGAGGAGCATGGATTTCTTCTTGTTGCACCTCCATGTGCAGCAGTAACAGCAGCTGGTAAGGGCTGCATTAAGCCCCACCCCCGCTCTCAGATTGGCTCTGCCCCTAAATGTCCATAGCTCCCCCCCCCCTTCTTCCTCCCGTGTGGCCAGTTAAGCTTGCTGGTCTCTCCGTGTGAGCTGTGTGACACCCCAGCTGCCATGGGGCGCAGCTCACACATTCCCCATTAGCCCTCAGACCAGGGTCATGGCACCCCCCTACCTGGTGGCACCCGGGGTGGACCGCCGCCTCCGCCGCCTCTGCCCCCCCCCTTAGTCCGCCACTGATGCCAAGGAAAATCTTGTGTTCACTTTTGAACAAGGTGTTTCTAAAAAAGCCAGATGTAAAGTAATTTCCATAGAGACATATAAAAAGGTTTCTTCTAAATATAACCAGAACAAATCCAATGCTTACAGCAAACAAGCAGCTGTGCAGCAAAAGTCTACGATAACCCCTTGATCAAAACCGGATCACAAGTTTTCTTGCACTGAAAATGATAATTCTATTGAAAGCTTCACAAAGCAGTAGCAAACTGGTGCCTGGTGATTTCCATGACACACAAATCATTAGAACACATGCTTGTATAATTACCTTCCTTTCTTATTTTTTTCATATCGAAAATGACAGATGTGAACCGTTCTGCCTTAGCAGAAAAAAATATTGATTATTTACTGTATGTAATCCCACCTTTATGTTGCTATAATCTTATTATGTTTACTTGACTTTGATATGTCTTTGTACATTAGATCACATAAGACATACTAATGCATTACTGGAGTCTACAACCTACATAAGATGTAAAAAATATAAACCTCATGCATTATTATAACCTTGGAGATAGGCAGCTTGTAATGCAAATCTTGACATGAACCATTTTCTACACGCATCTTAATTTTCTATGCTTACACACATTTAATAAGTTCATAATTACATAGAACAGATGACTTTAGATACAGATACACAATTCATCTCTGTGACATTGACCATTGAATACATACACATACTGTACAGTTTATTTTGTCCAAAACAATATTGATGATAATTTATATTTTTCTCATTTTACTTATTTGAATACTTACCCCTGTAATGTATCGTGTTCTACACTGGATAGTTCCAAATAATCCAAGAATGACAATAATGATGTGAACAAAGTTTGCCAGGATAGGTGCCCACTGATAACCAAGGAAGTCAAATATCTGTCGTTCCAGTATACAAGCCTACCACAAAAGAAAAATGGAAAATATTTAAGATATTAAGGAATATTATGTGTGTTTAAATTCTTAACAATATTCAAGAAAACTACTGATATACTCATTTGTTCTGCTCTGAATATTTACACTTTTTGTTTCACCATATATTAGAACAGCGCCATGCCCTTGCAGGAATTGTGGAGAATTAACCTAGGAAACCTAGCACATAGGATCTAAGTATAAGTATATTGAAATAAGAAAGAGCAATGAACACAAAAAAAGAAAAGAATATACTTTTCTACACACACATTCTTACCTTAAAGGGGCACTCTAGCTCAGCGTAGAGAATATGGTGCCTATGGGCACTTCCCCTGCTTTTCTGTCAATCTATTTTATAATGGCTTGACAAGATTTAAGGCATTCCAAGTCATCGTTGCATGCTGTGCACTTTCGTATAACGAGATATGACTATGTCAAATCTCTGTTAAAGAAACATTCTAATTCACCAACCCAGTATTTCTCATAGAGAAGCACCAAGGGCACCTCCAGCGCCCACAGACAGCATATTTTGCATATTGATGCTGGGTTTCATATGTAACAACTTTTTATTAAACTGTTTGTGTCCACAGTCCTCAGTGGATCTATGCCCCTAGTATGTGGGGGGAATGGAGGAAAGTGTAAAAAGTCATAAAAGAGAGCATGTTAGATTACTAAATGATAAGGATGCAAAACTCCCTGTTGGCAGGTATTTCGGAATGTATGCAATTCATTCAAGAAATATCCAATTTCAAATTGTTGAACAGGTACTGAATTGAAGTTAATTGCAAGATGTAAATGATTATTACCCTGTCCACTTGGAAACCAGCTGGTATGAACAAGGAATGTGACATGGGTTTTTATACAAATGTATTAAATTATGTTAGTGGCAATCCTAATGTACTTTTGTATTACTTATTATTTTTTTGTTCTCTGATCTCTCCAGCTGGAGCATGGTTGTGTGTCCAGGACCCTGGCTGTCTCGGGCCCTTGGTCCATGACCGATGTGCCCGAGTGGTCAGTCCGCCCCTGTGTGTAATATGAAGCACAAACAAAACATATGCTATTTTGTGTTTTAATAAAGACCTCTTGTTAAAGCCCCTTTTCACCCATTGCTTTTAAATTTGTACTAGCAACAATTTTAGTATCTTTGGATATATTTGTCTTGTTTGGAATGGAGTGGGAGACCTCTGAGCCTAAGCACTTAGACATACTTGTTTGGGGAGAGTGCTAATGGAGCACTATGATATAGTCTTTTATTTCGATTTCATTATGTTTTGCAAAAATTATAATGACGTCTTCAGGGCAGCATCTACAGCCTCAAAATCCTCAAAACACTTCATCAAGATGAAATGATTTGGAGAATAGATCCCCCCTTCAACCTTCACAGATTAATAGCAATTTAATAACTCTGAAAGGGTTTTTGTGATATGGGAAAAATGGTTTTGTACCAAGGGACTCACGAGATGTGACCAATAAATATATCAGCCATTTTGGGTTGGATTTAGGGTGTTTGGCAATCCCAACACTTTTGTCAAATGAATTCAAAACACTTAAATCAATTTTAAATATCCTTCTAAGCTTTAATGGTGACTTTTGGATATATAATTTGAAAGGTTTTATAACAGTATATAATAATTTGGAAAGTTTATAAAATTGAGGTCAATAATATACCAGGCATTTCATTTCAAAATGAAATATCTAATCCATATTGAGGCCCATTGTTCTATCTTTTATTTCTTTTTATAACATACAACTCAATTTTTTTTTTCTAATTAAATGCAATATAACGCATGAGTCCCAAGCGCCTTTTAGTTTTTATTTGTATAGTTCATATGGGAAATATCCAGAGAATATTGTTATTTTTTGACAATAAAGCTACAAAGATGATGCAGGAAACCTTATAAAGACAACTTAACTGTTTATGTATATACTTTACAAGTTCTTTAAAGGGAAATTCCAAGCACCATCACTACTGTCGCACACTGTTGTGGTTGTAATTCAAAGTTTTTCTTGTCTCCATTCCACATTAATAATATCAAATAATAATGGCTTGATACTCAACTGAATCCCTTATTGTTTTTTATATCTTCTGGTTATCATTTAAGCAGAGTTCTCATAATGTGTTAGCAATTTCACTTTTGTTCCTATTTGGACATCATTCATTGGTTGAGAATGTCACAACACATTTTCACCTGATTCTTTTACTTACATGTTTTACCTACTTATGTATTTTTACTAAATGCATGATATATAATGAAGTAAACAGAAACAACCCTAAAGCATGAGAATAAATGCCAGGAAATAAATGTTGTAGTTGAGCAAGAAAAAAAAAACCCTTGTATAGAATGGTTTAGACAGAGCTGGTGCATGATGCATGCATTAAAAATTACAACTTTTTTTTTTTAACCTAAAGATTAAAAAAAAAAAAAATATGTCAAATATGCAATTTGGAAAGAATATAGTGGACTTGTCTTTAAATATTTAATTATTCAAAAGTATAAAAACTTAACATATATATATAAAATTATGTAAGAAGAGCGATTTGCAGTATAATGTCTGATTCGAACAGTGTAAGAAATGGGAAGAATGAGGTGAGAATGGGAAAACATCTGTGATTATAGCAACAACAGAACATGTCACTAAAATCAGCAGGAAAATAATATGTTGGATGAAGACCATTTCTCAAACAGCGGGAAGTCACATAGATAGATGTTCCAATTATAGTTAAGTAACAATTATCTTAAATACCATATGAAGAAATATGAAACATGCTCCCTGGGATCTTTTAACTTAAGAAAAATTACATGTATAACTGTTAATTTCAATCAGTAATTGTTCTACTAGTGTGTTCACTCTTCTATTGTGTGTTGCCTGCAACTGATGTTTATAAGCGCTAAAAGAACTAAAAAAAAAACTCACATAGTAGCATGGGGAGCATAACAATGTGAACACTGCTTTGAATTGTTTTTTGTACAGTAAATGTATACCTTATGTATTTTGTAGAAAATTAACAGCTAAAGAATGAATTTATATTTGCTGCGGGCCTAGATAAGAGACGGAGTATAGAGGGGAGAGGTACTATCTTGTAAAATGATACTGTAAGCATCATAACAGGCAACACATTACATATGTTACAGTGCAAGAGAGACCCACAACCTAGGCCTTGCTTTAACCCCTTAAGGATACATGACGGAATATTCCGTCATGATTCCCTTTTATTTCTGAAGTTGTGTCCTTAATGGGTAAATAAACGTTCAAAATGAGTCAGTTCTGTTAGAAAAAACATTCCATAGGCGTTAATGATGACTTTTGAAGACAAATAATTTGGAAAGTTTTTCTAATGGTATTGAATCATTTGACATATTAATTTAAATATATTTAATCAAGGCCATGGTGACTTACATACTATACAATTTTCTTATTACTGCAACAACTTGTAACTTGCTTGTAACAACAATGTTTGTAGTTATAAATCAAGGAGTATTAGCTAACACATAAAATAGCTGAAAACCAGAGTTAAAAATTACATGAATGTTCATAAAATCAATTCCAATGGGATGTAGCAACATACCACAGTTAAAAGGGAACACATTAGAACATAGTGCTTTCCATAGAAACATATTTTATTGCACATAAAATTGGACACTTACTAGGTTTGGTAAACAGGTTAGGTAAACAAGCCTATCAGGAGTAACAAACCCCTTTAGCAGATATCTTCAAAAATTGTGAATGGGCAATTATTTTCTATATTCCCAAGTTCGAGTGCTGGCATCAAAATGAACCTGTAAATGATGAATTCCCTCAACCAAATTCAGGCGTGCATTCCAGTACCAAACCATCTGCATTCTACCAAAACCTTCTGCATTTTGGATGCAATCCCTACTTCATCAGAGGGATCTTTCAGATGTTCCATTCATTTATGGACACTTCACTTAATGTTTAGCTCTGGGTTTTAGCTATCTGCTATTTTATGTGTTTGCTTTTAGCTAATACTCATTGATTTGTATAGATAAAGTGTTGAGTGTTCACCTTATACCATTGGTCTGTTTTTTTTTTTTCTGTATTCTAATTACTATTAACCTCTTTTACCCCCTTCCTTCCCTTTTCCACCACCTTTTAAAAAAAAAAATATTTGTAGTTATAAGACTGCTTCTTCTCCATCTGAAATCAGTGGAAAATATCCATCCTGCACTGGAGTATCCATCCTTCACTGGAGTATCCTATGTAGCTATTCATCTCCTGCAGTAATCCTGTACCTGGCCAGCCCGGTCCTTACTGAAGCCCAGGAAAGCCACCCACACAGCTTGATATACACAAAGCTGCAGGATAAGCCTCCCTGCTATACAAATAATCCTCATTACCCAACTCCTCTGTATGGTATGTATCCCTTCGCTCCCCCAAGTCACAGCTTGTGTGCACAGCTTCAATAACAAAACTATAAATGGTGATGTCAATTGTTCTAAAGCAAAAGAACACCAACCACTAAATGCACGTATATAAGCAAGCCTACTAAAATAGTGTGCCCTCTGAAACACCAACACAACAGTGAAAAACATACAGGTAAGTAGGGATGCAAAAGGATGAAGTGGCAACTTCTAAGGTGTGAATAAATACATGCAACCTTCTGATATAACAGCGTGGTAGGCAGTGTCTACAGAGAAATATATAAATCGCATATAGTATGACAAATGTATGTATATAGAGACACGCAGGATGTATAAGTTAAACTCACAAAATGTAAGTGAATATCAGGCCCATCATCCTAATCAGGAGTAATCTTCAGAATGATATGGAGATAATCTTCTTTAGCACTTGTAAATGAAAAAGAAACCAGATGATTCCTCACACTCTTGAGGAAGTCCAGTGGACGAAACGCGTTGGATTCTAACGTTGGGGACTTGCCGTGCTGTACTTTTTTCTCCACTCTGCAGTGGATATATGATGTTTTTATCTGGACCTTTTGAAAGTGCGTTTATAATAAACCTTTGTTGTTTTAAGTCTCATCTGCACTATCATCTGGTTTCTTTTTCATTTACAAGTGCTAAAGAAGATTATCTCCATATCATTCTGAAGATTACTCCTGATTAGGAGGATGGGCCTGATATTCACTTACAATTTGTGAGTTTAACTTATACATCCTGCATGTCTCTATATACATAAATTTGTCACACTATGTGCAATTTATATATTTCTCTGTAGACACTGCCTACCATGCTGTTATATCAGAAGGTTGTATATATTTTTTATTCACACCTTATAAGTTGCCACTTCATCCTTTTGCATCCCTACTTACCTGTATGTTTTTCACATGTCAATTGTTCTGTTGATATGGCTGCTATACATAACCATCATTTTTCTATAGTTGTTTTTTAAGTAAATATTTTTTTTAACACGTTATTAATGACTTAATCTTGGGAGGGTGAAAGACCGACTCTACCTTGTTGGGAATCAAATCAGTGAGCACCTACTGTAATTGGTGTTGTAACTATTTGATTCCCTTACCAAGATATATCGCACTTATGGGTCTGCTTGTATTACTACTTTGTTATTAGTTTAGATATCAATTAGTTGCTGATGGTTTCACTGAACACTTTTTCTCAAGACTTAATATTTTTACTTAATATTTGAATTAATTTAGCTTTGAATCCTTTCATTTAAATGCTTGAGTATAAAAATATAATCACTGAAAATAAATTAAAAAATCTTAGTAATATCAATTATGCTACTATTAAACATGAAAATAGCAAAAATAAGCTCTACGGTTCAGAGATAAGGCAGGATTTGGCTAATGTACTGACTAATTTTTTTTGTACATTTTTAGACCTTGCAATAGTCCACTTATTAATGATAAGCAACTCTTGATTTGCATTAGTATCCTTGAGCTCTTCTTTCATTAACTTTGCACCAATTCATTTGACTTCATATTATGATGATTTTTTTCAATTAATATAACCTGAGAACAAGCTCAGAAAACCTACATAATTTGCTGTCATGTTAAATTTAGATGGTCATCTGTCAAAAACAAAATTATATATATTTTTTTCTTCATTGCCTGAAGGTGTGTTGAGAATGCAACTCATTTGCTACATAGAGAGAAAATGTCTAAAACATTTTTGTGCCCAGTGAAATGGGAATTGGTGATCGTCTAATGAGTCTCATATTTCAGCAGATTTAAAATGCAAGACAGTAATGTTTCCTTCTAAATGATCAGCCCGATGAGAAATGGAAGGGGAATATGTTGTGACCAAATGAGTCTTACTACTGAATTTTGCACAGTGTGTCTGAAATTGTAATTTTGTGTGGTTTTATTTTTGTCTGTTATATTTAAATGAACAAAAATATTTATTGAATCAAAGGAAATGTGCACCTTTAAAACTTTCATGCAAGCAAGATTTTTTTATTTTCGCTTCCATTTCCAGACTGTGACTTTTTATTTATTTATATTTAATTCCAAAAGTTTTATTTTGTGAGAAAAAATTATTTACAAACAAGTTTATAATATTGCTTTGGTCAGTACAAAAACTATTTTATTATGTGATATAATGTTGTAGCATATGAGAGAGTTTCCCATTTCCAAAAATGTTATACATAAGACGTAATAAACAGTAATTACGAGAAGGTATTGGCGAATAAAGTACCATTTGTATGAGAGTATCAGTCGCATGAAATAACACAGCTCAGCATAGGATCAGTGAGTAAGTAAAGCTTTTGAGTCACAATCTCTTTCGGTTTGCTTATACCTCTTTTTCACCGTTTCTAGGTGTTTGATTTCCATTCTCTGACTTGATCCGTCCTACTATGGTCTCATATGTTGTATGATTGGCTCATGCACCCCAGAATCCCAAGTTCCCTAGGTTCTCCCTAGTGCCGTTTATGTTTTCCATCAGAGGGTGTTGTGCTGTTTGTCCATCTGCAAGTTCCAGTCAGGTGTCCCTAATTGTGGGTTTGTCCAAACCTCTGTGTCCCCTATTCCGTTGTCCTTTCGTCCCCCTGTATTAGGTAGCTCCCTGTTCCTGGGATATGACACTATTTTTCATAGGTTTTTCTTTGCCTCCCTCTTCCCTCTGTCTCCATTAAGGTTAGCGGAGTGGGAGGGCACTCATGAGTAAAGTCTAATATATGTGTGAATGCACATGAGGCGTCGAAGTATCAGAACATCTTAAAAGGTAGGTATCAGGTCAAGGGTAGCACCACCCGCTTGCAGTGTTCATGTTTGGTGCTGTATGCTGTGTCTTGAGTAGCTGTAATTAACTGAGGTAAGTCATAAGCCTTATCAGAGTACTGTTATCCTCGTAACAGTTTGTGTTGAGCTACAATATTCTACTGTTGCACAGTTGTGGGCTGAATTGTGTTTCAGTAAGGCAGTGTGGTAGGGGGTCCATGTGGTGTAGTGATACGTTATATTGCTTGTAGTTGCGGTGCGTGTCCGTAATGCTAAGTAAGCAGCAGTTGGTCAGGTATGTGGCAAGTGGGCTGTCTTGCATTTTGTGGAGTCCTGTTCTGTTTTGTAGGGTCTAGGTGTGACCAGCATTAATTTGTTCCCTTCTGTGCTTGTTGAGGGTCTTGGGTGTCTATATGTGCAAGGTGATGTATGGGTGTCTCCCCCAAGGAGGGAGGAGGGGTTGGGGTTGGGTCGAAGTTCAGGTGTGTTGCTGTTGGGTCGGGTAGGGAGAGGGTTACGGGGGCCATTTGCTTGGTATGGGGGGGAGAAGAGGCCCGTTGGCCTCTTTTAATGTTTGCATTTAGTACTTTCATGTGGTGGGTGATGTATATTTATTTATTTTTAACAGCAAAAAATCATTATCAAGTATCAGCAATTTGCCTGCCTGTCTGTCTATCCATTTTTCCTTTTCTGACTCTATCTTGAATAAAATTGCTAGAGACTGTGAGTCTAAAAGCCCCAGGAAGTTCTGCACTGACCTAACTAATATTATGAAGGCTATCAGGATGAAGATATAGATCAGCGGAGAGTAGGCAGTAAGTTTCAGATGATGGAAACTATAAAGCAAATTTTTATGAGGGAAGAAGATGGTGTAAAGCAGGGTCTTATATTCTTTAAATCTCACCTGCTCTAGTGGTTATGGTGGTTTAACACCTCCCTCTGGGCACCTGTGCCATATCTGGTCATCTCTAGGAAGACAGTATGCTGCACAGGCTCCTATTGGGGCTCACCTAAGAATTTTCAAATCATTATTATGTGTCACCTGTGGGTAACTAGTTCATATTCAAAAACAGGGGTCAACAACCTATGGTGCCTATGCACGGCACTCAAGGCTGCTAGAGATGGCATCCCAGTGTGGCAGTTCCAATATCTGCAAGAAGATGGTGAGGGAAAATCCTCAAATTACGTATTTTGGCACTAAGAGGAAGTACTCTCAGATCACTTACTCCCAGCAATGGTAAACTGGACTCTTCACTGGAGTATCCTATGTAGCTATTCATCTCCTGCAGTAATCCTGTACCAGGCCAGCCCGGTCCTTACTGAATCCCAGGAAAGCCACCCACACAGCTTGATATACACAAAGCTGCAGGATAAGCCTCCCTACTATACAAATAATACAAACAGCCAACACACAAACACACACACAGTCCACACAAACGCAACACCACTGACAATCCAGATACATGCATTCAACCCCCCAAGCAGTCTCTCACATGCAGTACCAAGAGCAGCCCCACACATACACACACCACATCACATGTGACATCTAACGCAAACAGTGGATCAAACTAGATCAGTCCCATGGGTATATAGCAGCAACAATCCTGCCAAGGGTGTCTCTTCCTGGCTAAATAATTGATAATCGCTCACAGTAGGTAGATATTTGCGCTTGCAGTAGCAGTGTATGAAAGACAAAGAAAGAGTGTCTCTCTGTATAGGTACCCAAAAATATGTAACGAGCCACTTACATTCAATAGAGCTTTACACCAGCTATATCGGGGTATATGATATGTCTTCCTGTATGGAATGTAAGGCCTTCACCAGACATGTAATAGAGCGTTGAATAATTGTAAAAAATCCACTTTTTAGATGTCCCAATCAGGGGTGGTCAGCAGCAGCACATGTAAATAAAAGTACAAAATATAGTGCTCTCTGTAAACTAAACTGTGCACGGAAAGAAATGGATATTACTCACTTTTCCCAGAGCAATCAGAGGGTATTCTTTGATCCATAGAGCATTAGTGGAACAAATCCCCACTACGGATATTACCAGGATATGCGTATCATAGATGAGAAGGTATCAAGGAGCAGAAAATATATATCCAAAAGCAAAAATTAAAAAGGAACTTTGTTTAGAACTATAAAACAATAAAGGATTATAATAAAACCACTAATGTGTTTCACCTTATTTACAGACACACTTTGAAAAAGCCTTTGTTCATTATCCAGCCTTGCAGTTGTCTCACACCAAGGTGACCAGGGGTCTCCAAGACCCTCTTAAAATAAATTAACCCTAAGTACCCTTCCTCACCATAATAATAGTGAGGGGGTTAATACAACTAATACTTAGCATCATAAGTCTTCTTTCTTGTAGATCTTATCTTCAACACTCAAAACAGACCAATTAAAAACACAATACTACAGTGCAGCTATTGCCAAAAAAAAAATAAGAAGAAAAATCTAATAAAATGAATAAAAGAAAAGTAGATCCAGCTTCACCCCTTGAGGGCTCTATGCAGAATCAGAGTTCTCTGATTGGCAAGTCTAACTGTTTTCAAGACTTTCTGTGGGAACATTCATTAGGATGTCCCCTCAGTTTTAAAAATGTAATGGCCCCAACTGCGCGATGCCACCACCTGCCACATGTGACTATTTCAAATGCTATACTTTGTATAGGACTTGGATGCAAAAGTACTTATTTTAATCCAGACACAAATGCATCTCGTCAACACTGCATATTCACTCCAACCAATGAATTCCAAACATATATCACTTTGGTAAAGATTAGAATTGCATTGGTCATTTTCACTGGATTTTGAATATTCATTTAAACATCTCGACAAATTCCAATGTTTAATGAATAATACGGTATGATGTTAAAATGACTGTTAAATGTGAAGGAGGAGATGTCTGTCTTTTTTTCTTCATCAAACACACCGGAAAACTTTTTTTTCTATCAAATATATTTTTCAAAAGCAGTAAAGGGGGAAAAAAAGATCATATGCCTTACAACGTCTTAGACTGAACAAACTGTCAAAGATATTTTGCAAACACAGCTTTTACAGATGTAGCATTGCCACTGGCTGGCAGGTCAATGTGAATGCTCCAATTGATGTCTTCTGGGAAAAGAAATATGTGCCAGGTATTTCATAGAAGTCATCCATCCATGAATCAATCACTTTGCTTTATGAAAACAGTAAGATTTATTAATGTGCTTTGAGTCACTTGGCTATTGTTGTTGCTAGAGACAATGTTTAAAGTTATTGGTTGTCGTAATAAATGTCAAATACCACAATTAGGAATAGGGCAATAAACTGCATGTTAAATAAGATTATAATGTAATCCAAAAAAACAAATGTTCATTTCTTGTACATTTTCGGATAATCCACAAAGGCAGATAGAAATATGATTTTAGCACATGTAAGCACCTATACAAGTCACTTCGATTTTTGTTTTTCTATGCATTATGTACAAAATGGAGTTACGTAGATACTATCCATGCCACTTTAAAAAGAGTTTTATCCTTAGAGCAGTTTTAATATTTAAAATTAATTTTAATAAATTTACTAAGAAACTAAATATGCAATATGCATACAAATGGATTAAAATGTCAATGTAATGTTCCTTAAACTGACATTTTACGCTATGTTAATTTTTTTAATGCACTGTTATTTTAATACGTGTTTATTAATATAAAGTTTAAATCTTCTTTCACTAAAGCATTTAAAACTCACTACATCATTGGACCTGTTTAGTGGGCTACTGGTGTTACACAAATGCTTCCTTATAATATGTTTGCTTTTAATATCCATGGCAATGTGTGTTATTTCACGTTATATATAAATTGAACTTTGAAATTTAGATGACATCATAGTATTTAAAAAAAAAAAAATGAATTGCATAGTTAGCAAGATTAAAATTGGTTAAAAAAAAGTGCAACCTTTTATATGTCCTAATTATCCAGAAGAAAGTACAATATAACAAACAGACAAAAATTCCCATGAGTTTGAAAAGAAATACATTTTGTTTGGCTAGAGACTCTTCAGATAGTAGAGTATTTATACATATCTCCATTAAATTCCATGAATTAATTAAATTATTTATTAATATCCTATTAGAAGGTTATGTATTACTTAATGGGTTTATTTTCCACCATCCCATTTACATTTAAAAATAATATATTTTAAAACAGTTAAACCTCCCTGCCATCGCTGCAATAAGACAGATTCTACAATGCAGCCTGATCTACCCAGGTTGCAGACATATGAACATATGGTGTGGTAATAGCTGTGGACCATCAATTCGATACTGAAAGTGGCTCTAAGTCACTTTTAGTGTCATCATGCTCTGTGATAGAAACATAGAGTGTGACGGCAGATAAGAACCATTCAGCCCATGTAGTCTGCCCAATCTTTCAAAATACTTTTAATTAGTCCCTGGCCTTATCTTAAGTCTAGGATAGCCTTAAGCCTATTCCACGAATGTTTAAACTCCCTCACTGTGTTAACCTCTACCATGTCAGCTGGAAAGCTATTCCATGCATCCACTACCCTCTCAGTAAAGTAATACTTCCTGATATTATTTTTAAACCTTTCTCCCTCCTAATTTAAGATTATGTCCTCTTGTTGTAGTAGTTCTCTTTCTTTTAAATATAGTTTACTGTATTGATTCCCTTTATGTATTTAAATGTTTCTATCATATCCCCCTGTCTCGTCTTTCCTCCAAGCTATACATGTTAAGTTCCTTTAACCTTTCCTGGTAAGTTTTATCTGGCAATCTGTGAACCAGTTTAGTAGCCTGTAGCAGATGGCATTGGGCTGTCCTCAAAATTATGTGAATTAGTATGCTTTGGATTAACTTTTTGCCATATGCATGTAAGTTGTATGTAGCATTCGACTGATTGTTCGGTAAAATCACTCCAGTTAATATGCAAGTGAAACTACCGAACAATCAGACCACCCCAGGAATAAGTGTGCCTCCAATTACCGTTCGCAACAAAGTTGCAAACAGGTAATTGGCAATCAGTGCAGTGTGTGCTTTGTCCTCTGTGTGGCCACCATTCGGGAGACGAACACGTGGCGGCGGCCATCTTAAAATCCCGAACAGCTGTGTTTTGCCGTCGAGTGTCTGGAACTCAAATCGGACACTCGGCTAGGCAAACACCGCTGAGACCTCCACACTGCCGTCAATTCGTGTAGAAACTACCGAACGGCTCCCCATTTGGTAGAAAGAACCCCACGAACAAGGGGGCTTATCCGAATCCTCCCCAGTCTCCATAACCCAAGCCGTTCTTGGATTTTATTCACCTTTTCTTTGACCGACCGCAGGGCCAAAATGTATGCAACCCATTTCGGCTGTTAACCCCAGTCTTTTTACTACCTCCAGGTATTTCCCGAACCCCTGGTCCGATCTGGGTGATTTTTGAATATGTCCCTCACCCAGATCAGGGCTACCAGGGGGTGTAATATTTAAAGGGGTACCCCTACGTTTAGGGGTACATCCAGAAAACCAGGGGAAGTGTGTCCTGCATAATGGGATTATGAGCCATACTAAGGGGAGATGTGTGGGTGGCAACTCATGTATGATTGGTGTACTGTATGATTACTGTAAATCTCTCCCTTGCATAGGAGAAAGCTTTAAAAGAAGGTTGAGTGATTAAAAGTTCAGTTCTGCTCCTGATGCTGTGTGTCGTCCAGTCATTGGGATCTGTATGGGGATATTCGTGGATTACCTTGCTTGCTGTGAATATTGTTCTATGGGATTTTATTACTTGTTCCTGAGCCTCACTGGGATCTTTAGTGGAGTTAACCTGTGAAAGACCAGCTCTCCGCTACATAGCCCTTCTCTGAACTCTCTCTAAAGTATCAATATCATTCTTAAGATATGGTCTCCAGTACTGCGTTCAATACTCCAAGTGTTCTGTACAATGGCATGAGCACTTACCTCTGTCTACTGCTAATACCTCTCCCTACACAACCAAGCATTCTGCTAGCATTTCCTGCTGCTCTATTACATTGTCTGCCTACCTTTAAGTCATGTGAAATAATTACTCCTAAATTCCTTTCTTCAGATGTTGAGGTTAGTAGGGTATCAAATATCCTATACTGATGAAGCCATACATGAAGTCCTTCAATATTTTTGAAGAAGGAAGTGCTATTTTCTGGTTGCAATGTTTTACATTGTAAATGGAAAGGGACAGTAAAACCACAACATTAAAGGAACACTATAGCGATAGCAATATTAGTATTGCTAATATTATAGTGCACTGACAGCTGTTTAGGTCAGTGGCCCAAACCTGTTGGGATTAAAAACGTTCTTTTAATATTTTTTTCTTTACAGCACTTGTCTCTGAACTGCTCTCCTGCCTGCTCTTCTTTCTTCTAAAAATGTTTAATTTCCAAAGCTTCCAAAACATGGCATTGGAAGCATGAGTGTTTCCACATATTATAATATCCTTTTTCCAAATTGTATACAGAAAGTCTGTTGGGATACAAAGAAACCGCATTGTCTTTAATCTGGTCTGCAAACTGGTCTGCAAACTGGTCTGCAAACTCTTGAAGAACCAAAATCTAACTGAATTGAAAAAACAGTAAGTCACACTTATCTTCATTAGTATCATTTTGTTGCTTCTGTTGCTTGAAGAGATTGGAAAAAAGATGCATGATTAAATAAATATACTTTGTTTCAATTCTAGCAAAATCCATAAATGTAAGAATAGCCATTACATGCATGGCATGTTTCTATTGAATTTACTATTCTGGTAAATTTCACAGGATTACTTATGGTTGCTTTCTGCAAATGTAATTTTACCCCTAAGTAAAAACAGAGCAGCAATCCATAAGATCTCTCAGTATGGTGTTATATTAGAAATATACAGTATTATTAGATACATACTGTATATGGACATTTAAAGAAACACATAAATTACTGTCAAAATGTTGAGCTACTCCACAAAATGGGTGCTTAAAGAATCATAGAAGGGCACATCTGTTCAGCTGAGTGACCTGTTTTAAAGGGACACCCTAAGCACCAAAATTACTTGAGCTTAATGAGGTTGTTTTGGTATAACTTTCCTGACAAGTACCTGCAGTCTCACTGCTCAATTATCGGCCATTTAGGAATTGTCAGGTTGTTAATGCAGCCCTAGCCACACCTCCCTGGCCTGAGAATTGCACAGCCTCCTCCCACACTCTAAAAAGAGATCTAACATTAAACTTTCTGGGGTTTTTTAACAGTATTTTTAGTTTAGAATTCAACGCCCGGTGGGCCGCGATGGCCATGGGCCGAGGCTGACAGGGGAGACCAGCCTTTAGGGCTGGTGCTGCCTGACCTCCGGCCTATAGAGGGAGCTCTGTGCCATGGGGAGATCAAAGATCTTTCTCACCAGCCTGCAACTAGCAGAGCCCAGGCCCTGTGCACATGGTCTACACCAGTCAAGAGGTGTAGACCAGAGGCTTCTTCCACTGGACCACCAGGGAAAATAATTATTTCCCAGCAACCTCTCCTGCCAAGGATTAAGGTAAGGAAGAGGGATGTTAGAATACGTAAGTTTATTTTATTTTTTTTTGCCCTACCCTTCTGCTCCTAGCAGCTCGTGATGTCTCTACAAATCTGGTCCCATCTCGGCAAACCCACCACGTACTAACTCAAGGAACCACACCAGTCTCATAACCATCTCATGTTACTCTTCCTCTAAATCCTCCTTCAATACTACCCTCTGGAATCCACACTCTGTTTTTAATATTACAAAATCCACTGCTGTCCACAACCTCTTCATCTCTCGTTCACTTTAACAGAAACCTGGCTCTCTCCTTTTGACACTGCTACTTCTGCATCTTTGTCCTTTGGTGGTCTTCAACTTACCCAGAACCCAAGACACTCTGAATGTAAAGTTGGTGGTGTAGGGTGTCTCCTCTCACCTCACTGCTCCTTCAAACCTCTACCCACCCCCTTTTTACCATCATTTGAAATTCATTTAATTCGCCTTTTTAAATCCTTCTCTGCCAACATTGCCGTTATTTATTACACCCCTGGTTCCCCTCTCCTCTTCCTTGACCACTTTGCCGCCTGGCTACCCTACTTCCTCTCCTCTAATATTAAATCCCTAATTCTCTGGGACTTCAATATTCCCATTAACCCACCTTTGACCTCAGCAGCCTCTAAATTATTTTCAATTACTTCCTCCATCGGGCTATGTACCCATGTAGCTGGAAATACCCTAAACCTCATTTTCTCTTATGCATGTACAGTATCTAATATCTGCAACACTCCATTTACTCTCTCTGATCATCACCTTTTATTGTTTGCTCTCGAGTACCCCCTCACCTAACAACCTAAGCCTAACCCCCTCAACTCAGGAGGAACCTTAATTCTATTGCCCTCCAGCAGCTGTCAGCTGATATTGATTCAAAACTGCTATCCATCCCATCTGTCTCCTGTCCCTCACTGGCCATCTCCACATATAAAACTACCCTCACCTCTGCCTTGAACGCTGCTCCAACATGCACCTCGAGGAGAACACGCCCCCAACTGTGGCACATTAAATCGACATGCTACCTGCAAAGATGCTTCTGTTGTGCTGAACGCTCCTGGAGGAAGTCTCCCACCCAGTCAGACTTTCTCCATTATAGATTCATATTGTGTTCATACAGCACAGCCCTTGCCCTCACCAAACAGTCATACTTTTCCTCTCTCATTAGTTCATGCATCCCACAATCCCAGGCATCTCTTTGACACCTTTAACTCTCTTCTTCGCCCTGCTGTGGCCACCCCCCAAACTAACCTTACAGCCGATAGCTTTGCATGCTACATTACCAACAAGATTGAACAGCTAAGGAAAAAATTCTCCCCACCTTGGCATTCTCTTTCTCAACCTCACATAAATCTTGCCTTTCCTACCCTTCAGACTTTCTCACCGGCTGCTGAACAAGAGGTGGCTGTGCTTCTCCTTTCCTCTTGCCCCACTACTTGCCCGCTTGATCCTGTCCCATCTCACCTCATCAGACCTATCTCCCCTTGTCTTGTGCCTTCCCTAACACACATCTTCAGCTGCTCTCTCTCTTCTGGCATTGTCCCTGCTGACCTTAAACATGCCACTGTAGTACCTATCCTGAAAAAAAAAATCATATGTTGACCTGTCCTCACTGCTCCCTTTTTCCTCAAAGCTTCTGGAAATGTCTTTACCCATATGCCTCACATTCTCAATTCCAACTCTCTCCTTCAATCTGACTTCCACCCTCTCCACTCTACTGAGACTGCTCTTCTCAAAGTTACTAACGACCTAATTGCAGCTAAATGCAAAGGCCACTACTCCATGCTAATTGTTTTTGACCTCACTGCTGCCTTTGACACCGTTGATCATGCTCTCCTTTTTCAAACGCTTCCATAACTCGGTCTATGTGACTCTGTCCTCTTGTGGTTTTCCTCTTATCTCTCCCAATGCTCATTCAGTGTCTTCTTTTCTAATGATACCTCCTCCCCTCGTCCTGTCTTGGTTGGAGTCCCCCTAGACTCTGTCCTTGGTCCCCTTCTATTTTCTCTTTATACTGCCTCTCTTGGCAAACTAATTACCTCTTTTGGATTTCACTACCACCTGTACGCTGAGGACACCTAGATATATCTCTCCTCCCCGGACCTCCCTCTGCCGTCCTGCAACGTGTCACTGCTTGCTTTTCTTCCATCTCTGACTGGATGTCCTCCTGCTTTATGAAACTCAATCTCTCTAAAACTGAACTCCTTGTCTTTCCTCCTCCTAAAACTGATCCTCCTCTTTTGCTCTCCCTTCAAGTAAGTGGTATCCACATAAGTCCATACTTGAAAGCACACTGTCTTGGCGTCATACTTGATTCTGGCCTCACATCCATTATGTTGCCAAATCCTGTAGATTCCATCTTAAAAACATAGCCCGCATCCGCCCCTTTCATGCTCTGGTAACTTACCGCATGGATTATTGTAACCCTCTCCTAATTGGTCTTCCCAAAAGCCGTATTGTCCTGCTACAGTCTGTAATGAATACTGCTGCCAGACTGATTTTCCTCTCTAGTCGGTCCTCACATTGGCTTCTTATATCCTGTAGGTGTCAATTCAAAGTGCTAGCCCATTCCTATAAACAACTGAACAATTTTAGCCCCTCTTATATCTTTTCACAGATCCATAGGTATGCCCCTTTTCGGCTTCTTCGCTCTGCCTGTGACCTTCTCCTGTCCGTTGCTCACACCCTAATGGCCAACCCACGCTTGCAGGACTTCTCGCGGGTGGCTGCCTTCGTATGGAATAGCCTGCCTCCATCAGACTCTCCCCTACTCTTAAATAATTTAAGAAGTGCCTTAAAACCCATCTCTTTAGGAAAGCTTATGGCCTTCCTGTCACGTATCCTTCGTATCCATGTGTCAAAAACGGAGATAATTACCTTCCGAAGATCGAAGGAGTGCCGCTCGACGGTCTTCTGCCATGATACCTGGCTTGTGCGGCATGTCGGTGCTTGCCGGCTGCACTGGACCCACGCAATTATATAGCCCCATGTCCGAACACGGTAAAGATCACTTTAACGTGCGGGTGACGTCACGCAAAAGACGCACACGCACATTATGGTGTCAAGGGCTAGGTACAGCCAATCGGATCTGCAAGAGGGTTATTTAAACTCACTTATTCCTTAGCTCATTGCCCAGTCGTGGTTTCCCTTAGATGGTTATCTGAGAGTGTGTTCCTGATCGTGTTATTCTGTTTTTTTACTTGGACTTCATTTTGACTTCCATGATTAATGGCATCCTTGACTTTTTGCTTTTCCATATCGCTGTGTCTTGTTCTGTGTCCCTGACCTCGGCTAGGTTTCTGACTATTCTCGGGTACTTTAAGACCGGCCATTCTAAGGCCTGGTAAGATGTTACAAATATACAAAAAACACTAATCACCAATTAGAGGAACAAACACACAAACAGGTATACAAATACCTAATTAATTCCAAACTGTTGAACAAATAGGACTCCTCCCAGTCCTCGTAATATAATAGAAATAGAAAAGATCTACAGAACAGAAAAAATAAAAACTCATAGAGTAGTAAAGCCAAAATACATCAAATCCCTGCTAGTTTGATTACACTCACAGGCATCAATTGATAGTAGGCATATCTCGATAATGGAGCACTGGATAGAAGGGAATCCTCAGTACGAACTCATGGACATGTAGGAGAGAAAATAGACCGCAAATAAGTGTAGATTATAAGTAATTTTAACCTTGCACTGTAATCAGTTACACTTACAAGTTAATAATGGTATAAAAGCATATCATGAAGTATCCTCCACAGCCATCCTCCTTCAATTGATAGTGAATAAACAAAAATAAGGGGAATACTGTGACTAAAAAGTATTTATTAACATAAAATAAAATGAATCAATAAACAAACTGTTATAAGTGAGCGGACTAAAAAATTATCTCTACAAACATCCAACCCTACGCGTTTCGTCCTCTATATACCGGACTTCCTCAGGGGTATCAGGATCTCCCGTGCAGCATCAACCTTTCTTTTCGGCGTGGTTAAATAACCCGATCAAACTCCCGCCAAAAACCGCCTCCAATCAGCGCTTCCTTGTTCCGGTTGTCTTCACAGCGTTCCAAGCCTCATTTTCATATCACATTCTTGTGCGCATGTGCGCAATCGGCAATTTCAAAGAGGTTCACGATCGATCCAAAAGTTCATAAAAAGTCCTCCCTTCCTCCATAAATCATCACAAAAAGCTCATCGAACGTGATATATAACAAAGAGATATTTTGTTACACAATCAATTAATAAAAACAGTATAACAAAAAGCAACATTGTATTAAAATTACATTCAAAGGGAATTCATATTACTATACATCAGAAGTTTATTGGGAGATAACCGTGTAAATAAAAAGAGAGACCAAAGCTATGAATATGCCTTTAATACCCAATTTAATGCTAAGGCTTTTGATATACAAAGGATTGTAAAGAAACATTGGGCATTACTTTTAGAAGATGATGTCCTTGGAACCAAAATTCCTAACAACCCCATAACGATTTTTAAAAAAAGTAATAATTTAAAGAATATCTTGGCCCCAAGTATGTTTAGGGGAAAAAGAAAAGAAACTCAATCTCACACTGGATTTTATACGTGTGGAAAATGTAAGGCGTGTAGCTATTCTTTCACATCTTTTAAAGAATTTCAAAGTACTCAAACGAAAGAAACGTTTAAAATCCAAAGCCGAATTTCGTGTTCCTCCACACATGTTGTATACCTCATTACATGTGGGTGTGGGGTGCAATACGTCGGGAGGACGGGAAGGAAGGCTAAAGTAAGATGTCTCGAACATTATAATAATATTCGGAAGAAGGTTATTTCCCATTCAGTTCCAGAACATTGTAACAAATGCCCTTTATTTAAAAACAATATTAATTTTATAGCAATAGAACAAGTAAGTCTTGATGAAAGAGGAGGGGATCTGTTGCTTAAATTGAGGAAGAGAGAGGGCTTTTGGATACATAAATTAAATACTATGCAACCCCGAGGTTTAAATATTGATTTCGATTTAGTTTGTTTTTTAAAATGACGTGTCTGTAGTTCTTTAGTACGTACTTTATTTTATTATATATATATTTTATTATATATATATATATATATATATTTTTTAGGGTTCTTATGTGGGTTTTAAAGTTTTTTAGGGTATTATTTAATTTAGTGATCTTAATAATATGAGGTTTCTAATCAAATGATATTTAAAATCTTTTTAGAGTGTCTCTTGGGATTCACGTATATGATACAATCAATTTATTGTGGTGCCTTTGGAAAAGGGTGTGGATTCTAATATCACAAAGACTTTCTTCATTTCCCTTTCCTTCTTTTTGATGTACAGTAATATGAACTCCCTTTGAATGCAATTTTAATAAAATGTTGCTTTTTGTTATACTGTTTTTATGAACTGATTGTGTAACAAAATATCTCTCTTTGTCATATATCACGTTCGATGAGTTTTTTGTGATGATTCATGGAGGAAGGGAGGACTTTTTATGAACATTTGGATCGATCGTGAACCTCTTTGAAATTGCCGATTACGCACATGCGCATAAGAATGTGATATGAAAATGAGGCTTGGAACGCTGTGAAGACAACCGGAACAAGGAAGCGCTGATTGGAGGCGGTGTTTGGCGGGAGTTTGATCGGGCTATTTAACCACGCCGAAAAGAAAGGTTGATGCTGCACGGGAGATCCTGATACCCCTGAGGAAGTCCGGTATATAGAGGACGAAACGCGTAGGGTTGGATGTTTGTAGAGAGAACTTTTAGTCCGCTTACTTATAACAGTTTGTTTATTGTTTTATTTAATAAATATCTTTTAGTCACAGTATTCCCCCTATTTTGTTTATTCATCATCAATTGAAGGAGGATGGCTGTGGAGGATACTTTATGATATGCTTTTATATCATTATTAACTTGTAAGTGTAACTGATTACAGTGCAGGGTAAATATTACTTATAATCTACACTTATTTGCGGTCTATTTTCTCTCCTACATGTCCATGAGTTCGTACTGAGGATTCCCTTCTATCCAGTGCTCCATTATTGAGATATGCCTACTATCAATTTATGCCTGTGAGTGTAATCAAACCAGCAGGGATTTGATGTATTTTGGCTTTACTACTCTATGAGTTTTTATTTTTCTGTTCTGTAGATCTTTTCTGTTTCTATTATATTACGAGGACTGGGAGGAGTCCTATTTGTTCTACAGTTTGGAATTAATTAGGTATTTGTATACCTGTTTGTGTGTTTGTTCCTCTAATTGGTGATTAGTGTTTTTTGTATATCTGTCACATAGGATAATATGCATTAATTTACAAAACTAAAGTATGATTGGGAAAAATGGGAAGAAGAAATGAAAAAGTCTATTGTTTATAAAATTAATTTTATAGCATGACAGGAGGATTCATATTTGCTTAAGTCTCTCTTTACTATAACTCCACAGCAGCACATTAACATAGAGAGATAAACACCAAAGACAAAAACATAAGGCATCTATATAAAGCTCCTCCTAAGCCACCATTTCCTCTTTCTTTGCTGCTCTGCAGACAGTACAGGTCAGAGTACCACTGCCTCCTAATATTTTATGGATGGTTGTGTGTTTTACTGTATATAGCTTGTATTTGTTCTTGGGTATTGCATTACAGTTTTACTGTATTTCTTTTCTATTGTTTATGTACTTTTTACGTTTCTTTAGGGGATATTTCTTTGCAGCTTTTCCCTTATTTCTGCTTTGCCTCTTCTTCTCTTGAGTTTTGTTTTTCTGTGTGCTCGCGGTCGCCGAGAAGCGGTCTTCCGACCGCCACCCGTGCCGACCGCCGGGGTAAGACTCCGGCGGTCCCTTGTGTTCCTGGTGTTGATTCCCGCCCGCCGGCTTCGTCCGCCGAGCGAGAATCCTTGCCTGGCTCCCTGCCCTACCCACGTTCCCGCACGCCGGTTCGTTGTTTTACCCGAGTGGTGTGGAGGCAAAGCAGGGAGCTCTTCTGTCTTGCTGAGGGAGCCTCTGCTCCCGACCGCACTTTTCCCCGCAACCACGTGGTCGGACGCGGGGGTGCGCAGCTCGTTCCTGGGTCTCTGCCTATTTAAAGCGGCAGTGCCCGTTTTTTCTCTTCTAGTTGGTGTACTTCTTCTGTTCCACCCCTCTGTTTGGGGGGACATCTCTGCAGTTTCTGCTTTAACCTGGCATGTGCTTGTTCATTAATTTTGCATGCTACTGGACTATGCTGTACATACACATTACACTGCATGCCACCTATATGAGACCCTGCTTGACATCAGTGCCCTCTCATTGACCTAGAACTGGTTTGAGGACCCACCCCGTCTCTACCCTGCATGCCCTATATGTCTTTTTTACTGCATGTCTACAATAAGGATCTACATTTCTGCCTGCATACACCACTGGGTCGGTGCTGCCCGTACCCATTTACTGGCCTGCAGAGGCGGCTCTAGACTTTATGAGGCCTTAGGCGAAACTCAAACATGAGGCCCCACTAACAAAAAAGTGTTACATATACACATTGATGCACAGTTTACCTGTGTATGTGCCTGAGAGTGTGTCTGACAGAGAGTATCCTTGTGTGTGAATGTATGTCTCTGTGAGCATGTTTGCGTTTTTGTCTGAGACCCTATGTGTATGGGGTAGCTGCTTGAAGTGTGTTGTGTGTATGGGGGGGTGATGGTGAGAGGCGGGTGATGGTGAGAGGCGGGTGATGGTGACAGGGAGGTGATGGTGACAGGGAGGTGATGGTGTGGGGGGTAATGTGAGGAGGGGTGATGTGAGAAGGAGGGGGGTGATGGTGAGTTGATGCTGAGGGTGGTGGGGGGGTGAGGGTGGGGGTGGTGATGCTGAGTGGCTGGGGGGGGTGCTGGGGGGGGGTAGTGAGGCTGTGGGTGGAAGGGGTGAGGCTGTGGGTGGAAGGGGTGAGGCTGTGGGTGGTAGTGAGTGAGGGTGGTGTGGGTGGTAGTGAGACTGAGGGCGGTTGGGGGTGGTGATGCTGAGGGTGGTGGGGGTGATGCTGAGTGTGGTGGGGGGGTGATTCTGAGGGTGGTGATGCTGAGGGTGGTGGTGGGGGTAGTGAGGCTGGGGGTGGTGTGGGGGGTAGTGAGGTCAGAGAGATCAGATGAGTCCTTCAGGACTGTAGTGGACACTGAATACACTAGCCTAGCTATCAATTTCCCTATCAAATCAGCAGCAGCTACACTGTCCCTCCTCTCACTAAGAATGCAGCTTCACAATGAATGTAAAATGGATGCTGTCCAGGAGGTGGGAGGGTCTGGGAGGGAGTGTCTGCTGCTGATTGGCTGGAATGTGTCTGCTGACTGTGAGGTATAGGGTCAAAGTTTACTCAATGATGACGAATACCGAACAGGGGCGGACCGAACAGCGCATATGTTCGCCGTCCGTGGCGAACAAGCGTTGTTCGCCAGGAACTATTCGCCAGCGAACCGTCCGGGACATCACTAGTGATGACGTATGCAAATCCATGTCATCAACCTGGTCTAAGGAGGCAGAGCCATAAAAAGGCTTTGATATGCATCAGCTCTATTTGGACAGAATGACAGAAGGAGGAGCACTCGCATGGAGGCAGCGTTTGTGTAAGTATACTAAGCGCATAGGAAAATGCCTCTGATATTCTCATCAGGTGGGGTGCCGTGACACTAGCCAACACAGTAAAATAAGAAAATTATTTTAAAGAAACAAAACTGTATCCACAAGCTATTTCTTTTGTCTGTTTTTCTGGATTTAAGGATTATTTACCTAGTCTCTACTCTAGTAAGGATTCAAACTATATTTTTCCTGTTCGATAAGGAGAGACAGCTTTCATAAAAGCCCACCTGAGCACAGTTAGTCTGAGTGATGGGAGGAAGTGATGTCACATTACATCCTGTCCCTCAGACTCATTATACCAAGTGTGTCTATGAGCGAGATAGAAAAGCTGCTTCTGCTGTTAGAGTATGCAGAAACCAACTGTCCATTGGAAGCCATCGCTGTCTGCTTGAAGTCAGGGCCATCTTTAATACTAATTGGACCCTGGGCAGGCATTTGCTTGGGCCCCCTGGGCCTAGCATGCAGTCGTGCACTCCGACCCCACACAAAAAAAACCCAACACAAAAAAAAACCAAATAAAAACACACTTAGCCACACTCATTTTTACTGAGACAAAATACACACACACAGATGCAGACACAGACATACATAGAGATACACACATACACAGGTACAGACATACAAAGACAGATACATATACACACACAAGTGCATACACAGACACACATGCAGATACACATTTACACACATTCACTCACTGACAAACATGCAGATAAACAGACACACATACAGATAAACAGACAAATACACTGACAAACATGCAGATACACACAATAACATAAACATACAGATACATACAGACCCACATGCAGATACACAGACACAATAACACACATACATATACAGATGCAAAGATACACACTAATACACATACAGATACACAGACAACTACACTGACACACATGCAGATACACAGACACACAGAATGATACACATTTGGATACACACACTGACACATACAAACATTTACACGCACAGATACACATACAAACACACAGATACACATACAGACAAATCCACACACACAGATAAACATACAGACACACAGATACACAGGTAGGCATACGGACACACATATGCATACAGACACACAGATACACATACAGACACAGATAAACATACACATACAGACATACAGTCACACAGATAGGCATACAGATACACAAATGGACACACAAACACAGACACACATACAAATAGAAAGATGCACAAAAACAGAAACACAGACACACAGATACACATACAGATACACATACAAACATGCAAAATTAAATTGTTTAGGACAACAGGGCCTGAATAACGAATCCAATCTATTTCGATTTTTACACCATAGATACAATGAGGATTTCAAGCAAATAATATTTTATACCTATACAATTAAAAGTTGTGTTAGCTCAATTTAACGTTCTGAAATTAACTTGATGAATTAACTTTATGAAAGGTTTTTTTTAACAAAAAGCAATTTAGGAAAATGACTTGTATTTAGCAGCACATTTCATTAGCGGCAGATAAACACTAAGTGTTCCAAAACATGTGGAGCAGCTGAACACTTTGCTGGAGGCAAGAAAAGGGCTGTCTTTACCACAGGACAAAATGGGCCAATACTTTAGTCCCTGTATTATGTAGGGATCCTTAGCAGCTGCCCCTTGGGCCCTGTACACCAGGGATTTGTAACATATGCGGATATGCATCCAATGTTTGAATGTTTTACTTGCACCCACCTAAAACAATAATTATATAGGTTTTACTCTCCGATGATGATGATCTCCACAAAGGGATAAATTGATGGAAGGTTAGTGTGCATGTGCAGCAAATGCCACGCTGCACCAATCAGCATCTCCTCATGCATTAGGTCAATACATCTTTATGAGAAACCTACGGCATCTTCATGTAGAGCGTGAAGATGCCAAATGTCGCTCAAGCAAAGATTGCAGGACCGAACAATAAAGGGTTGTCTGTGTGACAGCCACTAGAGGAGGTCATAGAAAGCAATGTAAAAACTTGCCCTTTATCAGAAAAGGCAGTGTGTTTACATTGCTGAGACAGTAATATAGAGTGTCCCTTTAAATTCCCAATTCACACTTTAGTGAATAACCCTGTCAACTTTCAAATCACAACAATGCTAAAACTATTGAGTCCTTTGCTCTCCTTCCCCATTTATTTTTTCCTCTGCTCTCCTTACCTTTTTCTCCCATCTCCTCTCCAGAGTCCTTCCTTTTTCTCCCATCTCCTCTCCAGAGTCCTTCCTTTTTCTCCCATCTCCTCTCCTGAGTCCTTCCTTTTTCTCCCTTCTCCTCTCCTGAGTCCTTCCTTTTTCTCCCTTCTCCTCTCCTGAGTCCTTCCTTTTTCTCCCTTCTCCTCTCCTGAGTCCTTCCTTTTTCTCCCATCTCCTCTCCAGAGTCCTTCCTTTTTCTCCCATCTCCTCTCCAGAGTCCTTCCTTTTTCTCCCATCTCCTCTCCTGAGTCCTTCCTTTTTCTCCCATCTCCTCTCCTGAGTCCTTCCTTTTTCTCCCATCTCCTCTCCTGAGTCCTTCCTTTTTCTGCCTTCTCCTCTCCTGAGTCCTTCCTTTTTCTCCCATCTCCTCTCCTGAGTCCTTCCTTTTTCTCCCATCTCCTCTCCAGAGTCCTTCCTTTTTCTCCCATCTCCTCTCCTGAGTCCTTCCTTTTTCTCCCATCTCCTCTCCTGAGTCCTTCCTTTTTCTCCCATCTCCTCTCCTGAGTCCTTCCTTTTTCTCCCATCTCCTCTCCTGAGTCCTTCCTTTTTCTCCCATCTCCTCTCCTGAGT